>OW569411.2:104078884-104724069 GCA_937662695.2 Halyzia sedecimguttata
TTCCAGGTTTTACCAACTTGAGCTCCTACAAATCATAGATCACTCTACAAATGAAATATGAAATAGAGCCTTAAAATTCCTTGAGAGTTCCATAGAAAAGGTTCACTATAGATTACGAAACCCGGAACAGGTATTTCTGATATTTCATCCTTTCTAGTTACATTATTTTTGAACTTTTTATGATGATTTTTTTCCACCAAGATCGCTGAAGGCTATGCTGTAAATGTTAACTGAAATGAATCACCTTCTTCCCAACATGATTTTAGTGAAAGAAGTAACTAATCAATTTTTAATTCCAGGGTTTACCAACATGGGCTCCTACAAATAAAATAGAGCCCTGAAATGTTTTGACAGGTTCATAAGAAAAGGTTCACATAGACTACAAAACCTAGAACAGGTACTTCTGATATTTCATCTTTTCTATAATCATATTATTTTCAAACTTTTTATGATGATTTTTTTCCACCAAGATCGCTGAAGGCTATGCTGTAAATATTAACTGAAATTAACCTACTTCCCAACATGATTTTAGTGAAAGAACTAGTTAATAAATTTTTAATTCCAGGGTTTACCAACATGGGCTTCTACAAATAAAATAGAGCCCTGCAAAGCTTTGAGAGGTTCATGAGAAAAGGTTCATATAGACTACAGAACCCAGAACAGGTATTTCTGATATTGCTTCTTTTCTATAATTATATTATTTTTGAAATTTTTATGATGATTTTTTTCCACCAAGATCGCTGAAAGCCATGCTGAAAACTCTCACTGAATTACACTTATATACATATTCCTATTGTGGATCTGGTTAAAAGCATAGACTAATGTATAATTCTCATATACCTAATAGACATATACTGCGTACGTCAGAACATTCCGTCCTTAAAATTGAAGCTCGAGCAATTCAAGGTCATGTCCCTACAACGCTACTGCGCATGCGCACAGTATGTCAAAATGATTTGAAAACATAACCAACAAATCTTATTCGAATATTTGAAAACGTCAAAACGAGATATGTAATGTGTTTTCCGAAATGTGAGAAATCTGGTTCCAAAATTGTGTCTCTCGCTCATTTCACAAAATAGTGACCTAGATCGAATAAAAATCTTCCTGACAGTCAATTTGGAAGTGCAAACCTGTTTATCGGTAGTAGTCCGAATGGATTCTACATTACCTTGACTTTGGCTCTCTGAAACTCGAGAAGGAATTTTCACATAAGGCTTATATATAAATGAGTTTTTTATCTAACTATGCATCAAACAATTGGATAGAAATACAAAATATCCGAGAAGTCTGGAAAATTTTATGCAAACATACTTTCTTGCTATTGAACATATAAAACTTTTGGTACGTATTGTGAACACTTTCGTGTGACAGTAAATCATTCATTATTCCTTTTTGCCAATACATTTTGATTTGCATTCATTTTGAACTACTTGTTTTGGATATAATTAGCATGTTTCAAGCAACATGAATGTTTTACTGAATTCAAACTTTTTTTACTTGTAGATTAAAAACTATAAGCCTAGATAATTACTCTCCTATGGCAGTTGGGAAAATTCTAATGAAGATTCTACATCAAAACGTTAACATATATAAGGGCTGGTCAGTACCTTAATCTAGGAAATGGAAATACTTAATATTATTTTTATGAGTTTATTCTTATTGTTCGAAGCAGACGAAGAAAGATTTTGGAAAATAGATTATTAAAAACTATATAAAAGACCGGTGTCCTTAATAGCACTGACGTGAAGTCTTTTTGCTTTGGAAAGCTTGTTCATGTTGAATGTAGACCGATACAACTACGTAATAAACCATTCTGAATAAAATGACATGGACTTGAAGTTAGTTTATTTATTTTTTCAGATACATACAGCATATGCTACATGGGAAACCCTCTTTAAACTTATAACTAAGCAAAAGAAAGTTATGACAGTTAAATTTCCAGAGATACAAGAGAACATGGCTTTTCTGAAGGTGTCCATTGTTTGTGAAAAGATATCCATAGAACGATTTACGATTGTTGGTCATAGTAAGGGAACGTGTAGAATAAAATTAGAGCCATAGTTACTTCTATGTAACTATGTACGAAAAGTGGTTAAGTGTTTGGTGAATCGACTTGGTACGTTAAAGAAAATAATGCTCAACAAGTTCCCACAATGCAAGTGACCATTCAGCAGTTTGCGCAAAAAACAGGTCAGCATTGAAGAAAGTTCTCCATTTTTTTTCTTGCTCAGCAATGTTTTGTAGAAGATAATGGGAGAATGATGTAGAATTTATACTCGAACTAATCTTCCAATCCGTTGTGCCAACAGGCGGATAGAATTTTTTGCATGAGGAAGATATATGTACTTATATGTGGTTAGTAATTAAAAACATTCTGAATTTTGATGCACTAGTTATGGCTTTGGATATATGAATATTTTCGTCTGACATTTGGTGTCTAGTCAGTGAAACGCACTATATACATGCGGTACTCTAGTAATAGAAATACCAATGAGAATAAACAAGATAGCATTACCACATGTTGAATCAACATAACAACAACGGGTAAATAAAATTCCATTTCACTACATTCTTAGCAAAATGAGTAGAAATATGGTCTGTCCGTGGCCATTTACAGTTCCAAGTTCAGTAAGAGTTATTGATTGAACAATCTTTTGGGAGGTTTATTCATTCCCCAAAGACAGCTTTTTCATGGGTTTTCTCAAGACTTGTTTATCCAAATTCATTCTATGGATTTCAAAAATATCTTTTTTAGTTATATGGTTGAATTGAAAAGAACCGTTAAGTTAACAGCTCTGAATACAGGATTAATTAAAGAATTGACTATATTTGATTTGGTTTATTAGATTCCTTTATTTGTTCGAATAACTCTCTGTTATTTGGCATATATGTATCCCGTCTGAAGGTGGAAACAAATATGGCCCTCTATTTTTCAATACAGATGATTTTGTATGGTTTGCAATATTTATTGGTATTAAATTATCAATGCAAGTCTGACATGTAACATGTCTTAATTAAATTTGCCACGAGGAAGCCTATGATATTATGCACAATATTTTCAACTCTGCCTATGTTAGGAGCTGGTGGATCGAGTAGCTCAGTGACTTCATAGCCGGTCCCAAGCCTTGATAAAAGAGGAAGGTTCCAAGTGAGGCCAGCGACCTGCCTGGGTAAAAAACAAAGTGCTCCTAGAACCAATGATACAGCCTTGGATTTGACAGGATTAAGAGATGACCAAACACACCTCGACCACCTGGACAACCTTCCATCAGATGGTATGAAAGCAGTTCTTTTTGATGATTTTCAACAAAAGCTGCTAATGACCACATAGTCCTCAAATAATCGTTCTGAAATTCACTAACAAGTATATCTTCCTCATCCTCAATAGATTCTTGACTTTTTATCCATCGTAAAGAAGCTTGCAAAATTTCAAGGAATCTTGAGATCTCTCTTTCTATGGAATCTTGAGCTAGTTTGAATGTCAGTAGATTATCAACTTTTTTTGTTGTAAAATTTCAAATAATATCATATTTTGCAGATCTATAATTATACCCAATGGGCCAGTTTTCCATATAGACTTCATGTATCCCTGACTTCATTCTACATTGTAGGGGCAGACGATACTGGTTTCTTGTAAATTTATTTTTTACATTCAAAATATCGAATGCATCATGCAAAATTCTATAGCTGCCTCACTTCCTTCATACTTTTGCAAACAAAATTAGAATGCATTTGCAACGCTGTTGCTCAATATCTGAGCTGCTAATTCCACTGACATCTTATTCTGAGTGAAATTGATATTCTTCATCCCAATTTTATTTGCAACATGCAAACCTTCCCTCTTCTGGATGCTTACCAAGCGACCAAAATAAGCCCAATTGATGATTCTATTATTTTGGGACAGAATTTTACAGGCCCCTAGAATATTCCTTATCAATTCGACCATGTGGCAAGCATATAAAAATATAGAATTTTTTCTGATTATATGTGGTTTAAAATTGTATGAAAATGAATCAAAATTGCCAACAGGGCGTGAACACATTGCCAAATTCGATTCAGCTGCTTCAAATGTGACGAAGTTGATGTGAGCTTTCGTTTCATAAAGTAGTTGAAACATTTCAACAACAACTTTGCCCATTGATTAGCACCAAGACTTTTTATTAGAAAATAACTCAAGGGAAGTTTCCAACTGCCATTAAAACCTAGCTTTCCAGAGACTACATTATACCATGAGCGTAACGTCAATGGATGAGACCATTTTTCCATGTTCTTCGTAGATAGTTGTATGCTTTAGACTTTAGAGGAATAAAATTGGAGGGTCAACGGAAATTTTACCATTTCTTCTGAAAATTGCTTCTCCTTCTTTGAAGATTTGTTCTTTATTTTTTTATAAGGTCTTGGATAGGGACACAATCCCGAAGAAATAAAAAATATAGTTATTCATATAAATTTATACTTCCAGTGATCTGCCAGTAGAAGATTCTCTAGGCTTTAATAATATGAAATGTAAAACTCCATTTTTTAGAATACCATTTATTGATTTCAATTTGTATATAATTATGTATTATGTTAATAATCATACATTAATATACATTGAAATATATTATTTTTGGTTCTTTATTTACTCCAGTATAATATTCTTTTGATTGAGAGCTTTATAAGTGTGTGCAGAGGTTCGTGTAACGGGAAACCATACAAATCGACGCATGATACAAGAGCTTAGGGAAAAACCTCAGCAAAAAAACCCTGTCACCCCATGAGTGTTGTGATTTGTAAACATTGATTTGTTTACAAAATTGGCTGAAATTTAAAATATTGATGGGCATTTCTTGCTTCAATATGGATTCGACAAAAAACGAAGAGGTTACTCCAATGATTATTCATGTAGTTAATTGCTGACAAAACAATATCAGTTACAAAAGATATAACTGATACTACTTTGTCAGAAGCCCATAATTATTATTATGATTATTATACTGATCCTCCTAGGTCTTTCCCAAGGAGACCCCTTATAAGCTCTCGAAGAGCATGAGCGAGTTAATTATCTACATATAAATATATATAATATTTGGTTTCTTTGGATTGAGGTTCAGTTTTGAATAAAAGAAGAAGAAAGAAGTCGCTTCAATACGAGTACCTATAATACCAATTTTGTGAATTTCTTCTGCGTAAGAAACACAAGATAATTGTCAGAAGCAATCTGAATCTATCGAACAATGTTGCCTAACAAACAATAACGAAATGACATTAAAGATGAAACAACTATTTTGTAACGTTTCAGAGTTTATATCAGACACTTAACAAAAATCTTCAGAATTATTTTTTGTTGATAGCTATTCTGAAATTCGAGAATTGTCTGACGAAGGAGTCTGATATAGACTCTGATACGTTATGAAATAGTTGTTTCATCATTGGACCAATTCACAAAATCATAATTTTTTTATTTTATAGATATTTTTCAGAGTTCGGGAGAGAAAACCCAGAAAGAAACCATTTAATAGATTAATTTCAGTTTTAATGAACAACAAGATACTAACACACAAAAAATTAATTTCAATTTCAAAATACCTTTATAGTCAAAAATAAAATAGAAAAGAAAGATAGAACATCTATCAGTCAATAAAATTTAAATATATATTTTTTTCAAAACAAATTTGTCTATAATAGAGCTAATTGATTTAATTACTACATTTGTATCTTCTCCATAATGTAACTTTTTTAACTTACTAAAATTAGAGGATGAAGTTGCTTCTTCCACAAGTTAATTGAAAAAACTATCAATAAATAGGTGAATCGCAAAGCTCCTAATAATGATAATTGGCTTGAACCAAATTTGTCTTCAATAAAGCTAAAAAGTATTTGATTTAGCTTCACAACTATTTCAACTCAACCAAATTAGAATATGAAGTTGATGCTTCAACAGTAAAATTGCAAGTAGCTATTTTGGTTTAATTTTTTAGGGAATTGGTACAAAAACAAAATATTGTTTCAATATTAAAATAGTATTTAAAATATATTGAAATGAACTTTACCATTCTATTGTGCCTTTTCTACACTGTCATCGTCATCAATTCAGGAGAATTTACTTATCTTCTCTTAAATGCCATTTTCATATATAATATTATTATAATTTCACAAATAAACAAATATGAATTGTAAAATTCATGTTAAAAAAACTATTATTCGGAAATCACTGGAATAGTATTCTGTTTCAAGCGATTAGGAGACTAAACAATTATTTCCGTAGTTCAAAGTGTAATTGTAAGTGAATTATAAAGATTATGTGAATAGCCAAGTGCTAAATAAGCCTATATTATTATTATAGTCCTCCTCCACAAATAACAACTCCTACAATTGTCCTCTCCAAATATGTAAATTCAAAACACAACCCGAGACTATTTCGTTCCTAAAATTGCTCAACAATCGATCGATGTCGCTTCGTAAATTTAATGAAGATCTAAATTGAAAAACTTTTCATATTAAAAACATCCATGTTCATATCAAACTGCTCTTGCTGTACTGCAAATTCATCATAAAGGCTGTTACAGTATGTTTCTTCACGAAATATTTATTCGCTTCTGTAACAATACATCCTTTGAGCCCTTTCCAGAAGCGAAACATCTTCTTTCTCTCATTATATGGTCCAAACTACCAGCAAACTTCACAAACCACATTAAAAATTCACAAAAACTAAACAAAACAGGAAGATATCAATGAATCAATCAAATTATGGGATTCAAATATGACAACAATTAACGTTAACCTATAAATTTCGGCCAACGACTTTCGCGCATGCGCAGAAGTAGTTTAGGGACATGATTTCGGAATTTCATGGCTATCTGAGGAAGCTTCAACTTTTATTCGACATACGCGGTATATATCTAATACGTATATGATAATTCTTATATTACAGGTACAGTTCCTCAAGAAAAGTATCAACCAGACTTTCCTGAGATGACACAAGAAATTTAGCATCTGAGAACTATAATAATAATTATATTTGTTTGTATAATGATCAGAGTTATAATTAAGATTTTGTATCAAGCTTAAAAGAATATTGAAATCTAGTTTCCATAAAGTTTTATTTAATTGGTTTCTGTTGAAATAAAGTAGATTCATAATATCAGGTTCGGGGCACAATAGACCTTAACCTTTCGGGGCTGGCGCTCGGACTCAGACTCCGCAGCGATATTAAATTCCCGGTATTTTCGGATCCGCCTATTAGTTCAGTTTGACCCCTTCCATACCTTCTTAGGCTATCAGTATCTGAGTTGGGAAGAAATGTCAGTTGCATTGTGACAATCGTTAGAAAGATATTAGAGTTTGCGGAGCGAGAGTCCGCGTGCCATCTTCGGTGTTACATATTCATATGTGAAGGAACACTATACATACTTGTTCCGAGTGCTATGAAGAACATTTTCTTGAAGAAATATAAAAAACTTAAGTATTGAGACTTCATAATGAAAATGTTTCGTAATATTTTGCGCTTTTGATTGAAAAAATTCGATTATATAAAGGAAATACGGAAATGAATGTATATTGATTTGACTTCATATTTTTTTATTAAGAAATGCTGTATTTGTTTTTTTTCTGGAATAAAACTCATGTTGATTATGTTTTCGTTGTTTAATCTACTTTACACAGAATATTTTTTAGAGAAAAACATGCGGACTGTCAGTCCGCGCGCCAGCATTCATTTCCCAGATATGAGCGCCAGCCCCGAAAGGTTAAGGTCGGAGTGCAACGTTACTCCCTACAACAATAGACTATTATAATATCAGGTTCTCAAAATGAATGTTTATGATGTGTCATCTTTTTCGGTTAAAAGATGGTTATTTCAACTTATTGTCATGAGAATTGAGATTGAGTTGAATACTTCTGAAGATTTCGGTCAATCGTGGCTTGTATCTCATTTGTGAAGCGAGATACCCATATTTCATTTATGGTTATAAATGGGGACAAAACTCGAATTTATTGGGGTGTTACTTCAACAAGCATTTTCAGGACAATGCTCTTATTCCATCTTCACATCTTTCTCACGCCTACTTTTAAAATAAAATATTTTTCATCCATAAGACAGACAGGTAAAGGTGGTTTCCTAATCGGATCTTGGACTAGTCAGGCTGTCCTTAGATAAATAGAAGAAATGTAATTAATATTCATACTCAAAAACTGTACCTAAGTATAGGGAAGGATAGTATTGTTTCAATTTACTACTAGATAATGAATGTATTTACCAATATCGACATTGGAACAATAATATTGTCTGTGTAAAAGAAAAGCGTGCTCTGCAGACCAAGAAAATAGAAATTGAATTTCGAATGAATGGTCTAGTCCTAGTCCTCTAGTAAGCAAAGATTAGAGTAGAGAGTGGATCTCTTATCTTTGTTAGTATTAGTAGGGCTTTTCGGAAAGTGTGATCGGGTTAACTCGATCAGTCCGTTCACCAATCAGCGCGTCCCATTCTAATCTATGGAACTATGATTGGTAAACGGACTGGGGCTCTATTCTGACCTTCACTCGTTTTCGACCACTCGTGACGAAAACGAACGGTGGTAATTGCGAACGATAGTTTATATTGCTATTCTCATGTGCCCTTCGTAATGACCGATGAGTTAAACGAATTCGTGTCGTCTGAAGACTTGGCAACATAGTAACATTTGAAATTTGTATGTGTTTATGTATATGTTATTGGCGCGCTTCTTCATAAATCAAAACGATAATTTATTGTTTGTTGAACTTGAGCGATTTATTTGGTTTTTTCTTTTTGCTTCGATAAGAAAAAAGTAATTATAAATTTCCTAAAATGTAAGTCTCAGTTATTAAGCGGGAAATTTACTACAGAATTTTCTTCGGAATGCCTATGAAAGAGGAACTGAGTACAATGTTAAATAGTATTCCTGGACCGAAAAAATAATGGAAAACTTGGAGAAAGTTTTGCAATATAATATTGAAAGATTTTACAACGATTAAGGGTTATTTCACCTCTTCAGACAGGTCTTGGGTCAAGCACAAAATCTAGAGAGATTGTATCGAATACTTTTTTTTTCTGTTTTATTCTTCTGAAATTGTCGAATTATTTTATGTTTATTGTTGTGATATATTTTTTTAGAATTAAATCATTTTTTTTCAAATAGAAATCAATATCTATTTATTTATAGCGTGACTTTTACAATTCTACGAAAAGCTAAACGTATTATTATATTAATCTGAATTCTTCATGAAATCAGCTCTGGATTTTGTTGCCTACTAGCCACTTCCTGATCAATTCCTTCACATTCCAGTGAATTAACTGATTAGTTAAATAATGAAAATATTGGATTTATTTTACCAATTTTTGGGGGAAAAAATACAATGTATGCGTCCTTAGAGTGTATAAGTGATACGGACACGAAAATTTATGGATGTTTTGCAACACTTGCCAAATAAACAATAGTAATTAATGATAGAAATATGGATCATGCGGAGTAATATATATATAAGTTAAACCTTTCCACTTATGTAATTAATAATGATTAATTATTTCACTGAAGCTACAGCTGTTTTTCGTTAATTTTTCTATTCCAAACTGGATTTTTGTTATATAGACATTATTTTTTGTTTACTGTGATATTTTCTCTAGTATTGGTTATTGAATACTTTTATTTCTGATCCTTTTATTCTACGTAGACACAGTGAATTTTTTTTTTTGTTGTTCGATGTTGTGAGATTATTTAGAACTTCATATTGAATAATTTTGATTTAAATTGTATTCTACTAAGGCATTGTTGAATAATGTTTTGTTTATGGTTGTGATTTATTTTTACAATTAAATACATTTTTTTGGAAGAGAAATCTATATCTATTTATTCATAGTGTATCTTTTACAATTCAACGAAAAGCTATACGTATAATTGTATTCCTCTGAATTCTTTCTGAAATCAGCTCTGGAATTTGTTGCCTCCCAGCCACTTCTTGATCAATTCCTCTACCTTCCGGTTACATTTCTGGAATGAACTAATTGATTAATTAGATAACGAAAATGTTGGATTTTACCCATTTCCACTTCGATTTCATTGTCATCTATTTGGCCATCGTTTCGTTCAATGCAGAAGTTATGTAGAACTACACAGGCAATCATAACATGGCAGGATGTTTCTGGGTCATAGTGCAATATCCTGTTTTCGAATAAACACCTGAATCGCATCTTTAGTACACCATTAATCCTTTCAATTATGCATCTTGTAGTTTTATGAGCATTATTGTATCGCCTCTTTGGTGTTCCAGATGTTCTGGGGTTGTTATATGAGTTAACAACCATTCCCGTAATTGATAACCTGAGTCTCCTGTTGAAATATGCATATATTTATATGAATATTCATTCCATCTGACAAACTGACTATTTACCTAACAAGATATAATCTTCATGACCTGCAGTATGCAAGTTTCTTAATAGCTGTTGTACTTCCGAGTTATTCCAGATGAAAGAATCAAGGGTTATTCCTGGTTATCTGGCACATACATTTAAAATTTTCATTTTGCTATCACATATCTGAAAAAGGTTCTGTTTATCTATACTTAATATTTTTTCAGCAACCTACCAGTTGAACATTAATCAAATGGTATCCTTTTCGATTAACATAAATGTGTTTTGGGTAATTTGAATCTTCAATTTTAGGTGGAAATATTGCATTGTGTGCAATCTATGCAACCTATTACACCAGGGAAGCCGAATTTTCATTGAATCTAAAAATATTAATAAACTTTAATAATTTTGCAATATTCTAAAATATCAATACCTACCTTTGCCTTTACCTACTATTCAATTCCGCCAATGTTTGTGGGAATCTAACAAATCTATTCGATAATTCTGGTTTATTTAAAACATCGACAATTTGCAATATGATAATAATTCTGACAATTTAATTATTTTTACTGAACAGATTTGTTAATTACACCGTAAAAATACCAACTTATTTACCATTTTACCAACAACAGATTTGAGGTTACAAAATGTGTAGAGGCTTGCATAATAATCAACTGATAACTGAATGCGAGTGGAATTTCTTCCGAAAACGAATGCTTTATACCACTCGTTTAGAATTTCGAGCGCTCGTCTCACCAAATCATATCATCTGTCAGTTGAGAATTGCAAAACGAGTAAACGTTCGTGATGATTACGAAAACGAATGATAATCGTTCGCAATGTCGACCTCAGAATAGGGCCCCTGATCGAGTTAACCCGATCACCGATCACACTTTCCGAAAAGCCCTAGTATAAGAAGGTGCGGTTCAAATCAAACTGACTAGACAGGCGCAGATCGATACTTGTTTATGAAGGGATGCGATAAAAATTGCGAGCAAAAAGGTTCACAGTGGCGCGCCAATATATGCATGAAATATTTACATGCGATATATCTTATAAACGATATCGCATCAGTATTTATGTGTCAGTATGAAGTTTGCTTTCAACCGAAAAATCCCACTTGAAGTTCGCTTCACAAAATCAACCACAGATGACGAGGATAATAATCCGAATTTATGTTATTATTATACTTATCGAATATGAAAGAACCTATTTATGGCCGGAAGGAATTTAAATTTGGAAATAATTATATTGAATATTAATTCCTTGAAGTTCGATTAGAAAAAAAAGAAGAGGAACCATAAAGCATTGCACAATCTTTGCTCCTAGGTTTTTGTTTTTATTCTGTGACTAATTGCGCCATTCTCTTTTCTTTCAGCACGTTGTGAAGTAAAAGTCGGGTAAGTATTTCATTTGTGCTATATTTTTGATAAATTCGTCTTATCCGTTGTAGAGATATATTTATAGGTCAAGTTTTAGGGCTGCGCTTTTCAGATGGAAATATTCATTGTGTTTTTGTTTACTCAAAATGGGACACGTGTTCCAATATTAGTGAAAAATGTATTCAAAGGAACTATTTGTTACAGGCAAAATGTCGTCCCACTTGGTATGGAGTATTATCAGAAACAATAATGCATTTTTGCTGAAAAAGAGGAATATCAGCAAACCATTCAGCACTGTAGGTATTTCTAACCTTAAATTACTAACATTTCAATTTTCCACTCAATTTTTCATGATGATTATTTTTCCACCAAGATCGCTGAAGGCTATGCTGATAATATTAACTGAAGTTCACTGTTAAGTCTTCCGATCATGATGTCTCATAAAGAAATAGCTAATACATTGAAATCTTTCATTACAGGAACCTAATAACCTTACAAACTTGAGTTCATACAGATACAATGGACTTGTACACAAAAAAACCGTTGGTATTGTTGATGGACCCGACAAGAAAGGATTCACCATTGTCTGTAAGCGACCCAAGAAACAGGTATGTGTAATTTTCAAGTCTTTTTATTATTCACACATCATTCTAATACAATGTCAGAATATTGCTACATATTTCTGACCGGAAGGTGTTTATCGATCCCAGTAATTCAGAATGGTTGCATAGGTCTTGAGAAGTATTGTAAATTCTTAACCAAACATGACATTACATGATCATGACAATTCCCTTTACTATAAACATCCACCCGATTCTGGCAATTCAACTTATTTGTTCGCCTCTGGCTACGAAATCTAATCAGCTCTTGTGATGGATTCAATCAATGATGAGAATAAGATTGATGTGACAACCTCAAAATCCATTGAAATTCAATAATCAATCCGATAAATATATGAACAGAAAGCTCAGCCGAGTCTAGCGTTTCCTGAATATATATTCTATTCAGGAACAAACAAAGCTAAGAAATGTAGATGAAAATTATAGATTAGGTGTGTTGCTTTTATCAGCAGATAAAAATAATAGTATTTATTCCCTTTCAGAATAAGCCTAAGGAATGTACCATGAAGACCACATTCAAATCTGGACCAAGGAGGTCGCTCTTCAAACTCAAACGCCTCTTGAAGAATGATAGATACAGGACTGATTTGACAAAGGTAGCATTACGTAGGGCCAGCGCTGTCTTGAGGTCACAAAAACCTAGACGCGGCAAACAGCCTAAGAAACCCCAAGAATAATTTTTATGTTGAAATAAATTCATAAAAGTATCGTTGTGTTTTTTATTCCCAGTAAATTTCAAATATATGATTGGCATAATATTATTTGTATTGGAAGGTAATTTTACTGGCTCTATTGTCCAGTTTCAATATTCCAAGTCAGGCAGGAAGACTTAGGTCTACAGCCATTTGGAACCATCCAATAAAGTTTATCTCTCTCTCTCTCTCTCTATTCCAAGTCTTCCCATCTACTTGTCCTAAATGAAGTAGAGATTTTTGTACACCATTTTCGGACCTTTTCCAGAACATCAATATGCTCATTGTTATGAATATTATATTATTGGACCACCTGTATATTATATCGTTATGAATGTTGTATTTTTAGTATAAACTAATATTAAGGACCTATTTGGTTTTAAGGACTAAGGTTGATAATTTGTTTGTTAACATGATTATAATTAATTGGTGCACGCATTTGTGTTTCCAAAATGTACCAAAGGAAAGAATACCAATATTATCAATTGGGAATAATCAGTTCAGTAACCTCTTGTGTTGTGTTTATATGAGAGCACGAATAAGTGCTGACGAATGAAGAGACCCGCGGAGAGAGCGGACGGAAGACCGAAGGTTTTCAGTCAGCATTCAGAATTAGAATTCGTCAATTTCGAGAAGGCATTAAAGTAAAGCTGTACAAAGCGAATTTTATGTGGAACATTCGAACATTAAAGTTTTGGTTTTAATCAGAAAAGTGGTTTCATTAACTAGGCGTTGTAATAATTCAGAAGTGGGATCAACAGAACAGTTTTTTTTTTCTCGATTTTGTGGCGAGTTAAAAGTGATTTTGGACCGAATAAAATGAGTGACAACGGGGAAATAAGTGACGAGGAAGTGCGTCGAAATCGAGTGTACGACGATTTGATTGAACAACACATAGAGAAACAAATCACGGCCGCCCTTAAAAGAAAATTCGACGGCAATCCCAGACTTCCATCGATTTCAACAAATCTGGGAGATTTAAACTTTGAACAGAATGACGCCGCTGCAGCTAACATGGATAGAAGCACTGGAAAAATTGCAGTCAAGGGTGATATAATTCCGCCCTTCGATCCTGATGATCGCCACCACACTGTCGTATCGTGGCTTAACAAAATTGATCAACTCTCGATGATTCATGGATGGAGCGATTATGAAAAATGGGTTCAAGCCCTGTGGACAGGAGCTTTGGCGCGCTGTCCAAATTTATACCCAGAGCTGTCACCCATCCAGATACCGAACTCGCCTAAAGCTGATTAGCTCCAGAAAAAATGCAGAATACTTTGTATGAGAATTTAACAAAATGAGAAAGTGATAGTATTTCTCATGAGAAAGACTTTTTTGCAGAGCTAACTATTTTCCACTCATTGTTTGTAAATTGCGAGACTGGTTCCAGAATCAATATGTTCATTGTTTGATACTTGGTGATTAATATTTAAAGACATATACTTAATTTATGTTTATTAAATGTCTCTGTCATTCTTACATACCGTAATAATCTGATACAACAATGCTATGCGATATAGGTACAATAGGTATATGTCCATTGAGGTTAGACCATAGAATTATTATTATATTATTATGTTGAACACCTTCCCCTCAAAGGTTTAAACGCCCAGGAGTTTTAAAATTGTTCCACAACGGATTATATTGCTGTTTTATTTCTAGTCATTATCTCGGGTTCACTTAGAACATTACTAAAATTTGTCTTGTTCGAACTATTTCTACTCTTGTTTTCCTTACAATCATTTGGTGATAATTGGTTTGGGTCTAATTCAGTTTCTAATGTATATTCATTACTACGGGGTCTGGTATATGACAATTTTATCTGTTGAGTATTACGTCATAATAATTGACCATTTACTTGCTTTTTCACCCGATAAGAACTAGGTTCTTTTGCCTTTCCCAAGACAATAGCCTTTTCCCAGAGTGTAGCACTTGATGTTATTATTACAACTTGATCCTCTTTCTTAAACTAAATATTTTTTTGAATTTGAGGTTGTAGCTTATTATTGGTGAAAGATCTCCGAGGTGTATACTTTGTAAGATTTGTACTAGTGATTCTACTAATCAGAGCCGTGTTATTGTAATTCATTACAAGGTCTCTAAAATCTAAATTTCCCTCAATAAGTCCTGGGATTGTGATAAACCATAAGGTAATACCAAATATCTATAAATACCAAATGGTGTCACACAGAAGAATTTGTAGGATGACCTGTGTAACTTCAAATCCTTAGATGAGTTAGATTTACGAACTAAAATCTGTGTTTATATTTCATTATATTTTCCTCTAGGAATTATGCTAATGTTCACACCTGTATCTAATTCAACATTGAAATTATTATACATCATTGAATAAGTTCATCCCATGCTTTCCTACGCCTAATAATATATATAATAATATCTGGTTCATCAGAACTACCTTCATCTTTCTCGACATTCTTAACATTTTTAACATTACAAGATATAGTAATATGATTTAACATACCGCACTTCCTACACTTTTTACGAAGTGCGGGGCATTCACGTGCACCATGTGTCGACTGAGATCGCCTTCATTTTAATTTTCCTTCTTCTGACCTTCTTGTCTACACTTGAAATTTTTCGTTTGTTTATTATACTTCCCTGCAGTTTTAATGTCTTCAATTCGCTCTGGAACTGCAAGTTCCGTTGCTTGCTCTGCTCGCTGGTTCTGCAAAATTCAATTGCTTTCTCCACTGTCAATTTTGGAACTCTCAGTAATGCCTCTCTGGTAACAGGATGATCTTATTATAACTATTTTGTCTTTCAGTGCTTTATCTTCTGCAGTTTGATTTGAGTCGGTTTCATTATAATTACATGTTCGTACTAGATACTTGCATTCAGTAAGGAAATGTTCACATTGTTCATTTTCTTTTTGCACCTTTTTCAAGTAATTATACCTTTCAAAGCACTCATTAACTCTTGGGTTGACATATTTCTCAATAGACTTCATAGTATATTAATCTTTGTTCAGTTCTATCTCTGGGATCACGAATGTGGACATAATTCTTGCAGCTTCTGTACCAATAATGTTTCTGAGTATGGACATATTTATTGGATCCTGAACTTCGTGCTGTTCGATCGCTATTAAATAATAATCTATGAAGTGTGAAGGATGTTTACAAAATTTTCCATTCCGTGGCAGCATATTGTCCCTATAAATCGAAATCTGTGGGTCGGCCCCGTGTATCCAGCCATGTTAGGTTATATAGGAATATTTGAATCTTGAAATCGATATTTATTTCATACCAAGTTATGTTATATTTCATAATCTACAAAACTGATTTGTTTATCATGGCACATGTCAGACATGATGACATTAACTTGAACATATAGAATTGTCGAGTTCGGTAATTACACAGATTACCAGATTAATCTGTGGTAATTATGTCCGAGAGGCGACGGATTTTTTCGTCACGTGACCACAGATCGCATGGACAGAGACAACAAAGAGACGCCTAACTCCCCACTAATGGCGATTTCCATTGACACGCTCGGAGCACTCGAAATCGATCTCATCTGTCATGCATCTGTCCAAATGAACCGAAAATATCTGTCAAGTATGACATGAATATGACTCCGAGTGATCCGAGCGTGTCAATGGAAATCGCCATAAATTTTATCCCATGTTTTGCATCCTTGTCTTGCATGAGCAAAGGGAAAAGTAGATGGCGCTAGCGTTACATTACGGGTGCATTGCGCGGGAATTTCAAATTAGTGATGGATTTACTTCCATTTTATTTAGTGTTAAGGTTTTGAATACTTGAAAGCAATTCCGCGCAACCATGAAATTGAAATTAAAATTTTTGCCTTGTCGATTCCTGTAATTGCTCTAATGAATGCGACATAAATAATGCGGCGAAAATCGTAATAAAATTGAATTGGAAATATGAACTAGCTATTGATATGGTTGCGCGTAAATGCTTCCATAAAAATGAAGATACGACTTGTAAATGGAGATTTAAGTTTTAATGAAATTTTGATAGAAATGCTTATGACAACTAACATATATACAAACCACTAACATATATACAAACAACTAACATATATACAAACAAATAACATATATACAAACAAATAACATATGAACAATGTGGTGTACAGTAGTGGTACAGTCTAAAAAATATCTACTCCTTATTCTTTCTCCAGAACCGAATTCTAAGAAGAATCTGCTTTTGAAAACAAAAAAAATCAGACTGAATGAAACTTATTATATACTACTTATATAATATACCTGTGATATCATTTGGGCTATCTGAGTCCACTAGCACTTCAATACATTCTTCGGAGACAATAACTCTGCTTTCTTCACATTCTTCATGCATTGCAGAAGTTGAAGGAAGTGAAATGGAAATTTAAGTTTTAATGAAATTTTGATAGAAATGCTTATGACAACTAACATATATACAAACAACTAACATATATACAAACAACTAACATATATACAAACAACTAACATATATACAAACAACTAACATATATACAAACAACTAACATATATACAAACAAATAACATATGAACAATGTGGTGTACAGTAGTGGTACAGTCTAAAAAATATCTACATATTTTACATTTACATACAATCTTACATATTTCTGAATTTTCTAATTTTTTTTGACTGCACTTTTTCCTTTCTCATTTCTCTAAACTTCTGGTTTTCTCTCTTAACCCACCAGCCTATGCCAATATTGAATAGTGATTGTAATATAATGGCTTCTACCTCCTTCGCATGATGCTCACATTTCAACCATTTAAAATCAATATTATCTTTTAAGAATTTAGTGGCATGACAAGGGAGGTCAGAAATATTTGATCTATCGATCAAAAAATTCTCGAGGGATGTTATTCCATGTGCAATACATATTGTAAAAACTGTACTCGGATACATCAAATTCTTTTTATCATCTACCCATTCCTTGTTCCAGATAAATATGTTGTGAGGATCCAATTCATCTGATGATAGTACAGAAGAACAGTCTTCACATTTGAATCTTCTGTATATTCCTTTCAAAATAAATCCCGCAACATATGCCACCGAAAAGGTTCCTGTACTTCCACGAATTACATCTGATTCAATTTTGGACACTGTCTCCTCTGTAGACACTTCTGGCATTGAATGAACAGGATCTGTATCTTCTAGATTCATTGATACCTCTACTTGTTCCTTCGCCAGAAATGACTTGAGATTACTGAGTAGAACATTATTGTCCTTCTCACAATTTGTTGCAGTGGTGGAGTGAATCAAATTATTTAAAATCTGTGCCTTTAAACTACCAACAAATTGAAAAGCCGTAGGATTATCGTTGCATCCAGATCCGAATCTGATGCAGCCAAAGAGATTCTCTAAAGGATCCTGATTTAGAGATCTCGGACGCAAAACTTTGAATTCATTAGTTCGGAGATATGCCCAAATTCCTCTTATAGCATTGAGTGAAGTTAACCAGCCAATTTGAGATGGTGGTTTTCCTTCTTTCACCTGACCACTTGTAGATATTCTCTTGAATTTCCAAGCTTTCACCATCTGGAACGCTTTTGTCCAATATTCAACATGAGGAGAGTTTTCTTGAACGTTGCATTTCAACTCCTTTCCAGAATGGTTGGTGTTCCCATTGAAGCTATCGAACAACGTATCAACTTCCATGAGGAATTCAGCTGTGCCAATACACTCCTGTTGCATTACTCCTAAAAATAAAGAGTTGAAAAAACTGAAAATTTAATTTTAAATCAAGCTTACCATTCCGTATCATGGAGTATAAATATGCGGACACCGTTCTACTCATTACTTGTGCAGCAATATTGACCTTCATGGCATATTTCATAATCGGATTGAAGAAATGATCTTTTAATTTATGAAGGGACCTGAAAACATAAGGCGATGCCTTGTCATGCTCATAGGCCCAGCGAACATGGGAAAATTTGGCCTCCATAGTTGTATTTTCTTCTCCGATTTTGACGTTCATGAATACATTGTATTTCCTAAATAACGAATATGTGCGCTTTAGTAAATGTGGGGGTTCGTACATGGCAAAAATTTTCTTGCCTTCATGTATAAAATATGGTTTCTCCACATTTACCCCCAATTCTTTTAAGCATTTCACATTATTGACACCCATATCGCAGACAGTTCCGACAATGTTCAATTTTGCTACATTGGTAGCAGCTTCCAATACTTTGAACAAACAATTCCTCAGTATGTCAGAACTGCAACTCTTGTGTGTGAAGAAGTACGCAAGAGGTTGCTTCCATTTTCGGTTTAGTCCCACTAGCATGAAAACTAGAGCTTTTCTAGCAGCCACTTTTCCGCTTTGATCTTCACCAAAATCCTCGAAACCAATTATTTTTTTCCTGCCTTTATCATAATAAAGGTTCTCCTTCATATCCATTTCATCAAAAAGTAATATAGAATAGCGATCCAGGTCCTCTGTTAAATTTTCATTTATGTGTTCAAAGATTTTTGTGTTTATCCCAGCATTGAAGGGTACTGTTTTCAACAAATTTAAAATAGTGTTTCTTGATGGAAGGGCTACAAAAGAACTCAACAATTTGTAGCATCTTGGGCTTTTTTCAAACAATAATAGAGACATAATCTTGTCATCTATGGTCCATCTTCTGCCTCTTGCATCCTTGATTTTGGAACATCTTATCTGGGATATCAAAAAATTCCAAGTTGTTTCAGACATGTTATTATGAAGGCTTCGAACTTCTGGGGTGTCAGACAGCTCTAAAAGACCTTTCAAAGTTTTAGATTTTTGTCGACACTGTTTTTTAATTTTACGTAGTTGGTTCTCTTTTTGGTTGATAATCTTCACCAATTTTTTTTTCCTTGGGGAAGTGTCACTTGTAGAAAAGTTTTCCATATTTCTAAAAAATCTGCCTTTTCTTTTGGGTGTTTGTGGCAGATCCAACTCCATATTAGGATTGCATTCTATACCTATAAACAATGTAAATTTTAATTTTCATGTGTCAATATTTGAAAATATTAAATTCCATGATTTTACAATATACTGGATACATCATGATGTGGAAAATTAAATTCAACAAAAAAAATCAGACTGAATGAAACTTATTATATACTTATATAATATACCTGTGATATCATTTGGGCTATCTGAGTCCACTAGCACTTCAATACATTCTTCGGAGACAACAACTCTGCTTTATTCACATTCTTCATGCATTGCAGAAGTTGAAGGAAGTGAAATATCGAAGAATTGCATTGGAACTGCATATCTATGCAATTTATGATTTATCGAATCAGTGTATGACTCCGAGGAGAAATGTTTAGAGCATATTCTATAATTTCGGATGTCCTCTAAAACGAATTTCATCCCCAGTTGTTCTTGCCAAATTTTTGACCTGCAAATTTAAATATCATATTATTTGAACCTTACTCACTGATATAAATATTTTCAACTTACCTGTTTGAATTTGTTGGAAAATAATGCATTTTTGTAACTTCGCTTTCTCCAGCCCCACAAACAAAACATTTAACCATATTGAAATTTCTAAACAAATACCCTAATATAAATAACACTGAAATTTTAAATTTTCCAACTCGGCTGACGCACGTGGGATTGATTTCTAGGTTGCCAAAATTATCGAGCACGTGCACTGAAAATCATTTGTGCAGCATTTGAGCCATAGATGAAAACGGAAAGAAGTAGTTCTTTTTCATAGAATAACAATATTTATTTTCTAGTTTGGCAACCTCCACAAAAGTGTAAGCAGCGCCTCTATGTTTCGCTTCGTTCAGGCAAGACAAAGATAGCTTTATGATAGATGCATAGAATACATGGTGAAGACACTCTTTGACATATTTTCGGCCGATTTGCGGTCCAAATACTGTCAAAATACAAGGATTTTGTTTTACTTCAATTTTCGCCGATAGATGCCGGCAGTAGAAATTTTATGGACAAAATTACCGACATGTCAGATTAAATTTGAATCTTTGCTTATTCCAGTTTCTTGTGGAAAGTCGTTTGCCGCGCCGAAAGTAAGTCAAATGTTTGCTGTGTGAACTCTGAACGAGTATCCAGAACCATTTTAATCAAATACTATTTTCATTTCGAAAATATTTCGTTTATATGCGAATATATTTTTTTAACAATAATTGTATATTCTTACCGGATCAGGGGCAGATTTCTAGTATCAAGATAGTTATTAATTTTAATATTAATAATATTGAAAGATCGCTGATACCGTTAATTGTTAATAAATCAACATAGGAGAACGTAAGACTTGTTGATTTACTATAATCTTGCCGGTTGATGAACATAAACTGTTTTAACAGTTGAAATTAAGATATAACTCTATTGATTAATAATTATATTCATTATACAATTCAGTTATATATTGAGAAGGAATGAAATGCCATGTTATGAAAACTAACAATATTATTTGTGAACGATGAAAGGACTAGCAGAGAACAAAGTTCAGAGCAACCACACAGTGTGATTTCATCAATTTGAATAGCTTTCCTAAGGCTTCATTCTTTTTGGCGCTCTTATACTATAATATTATTTGTTTCAAGGATATTGTTAAACGACAAGAATGGCAACTGGCTTGTGCTAGAGGTAGGGTATCGAAAATTAGAACATTTGTTTGTTCAAAATATTTTTCTAGCGAATATATGTATATTGAATAAAAGATTGAAACGTAGTACACTACCCTCTATTTGGTTAGTTTATCAATTTAATGAATCATTTTTCGATATTTCATCAGTATATACTTAGTTCTGAATAATAGCTATCGAATTAAATATCTATATTCAGCAATCTAATTGCTGAGAACATGAAAAGTTGTCAAGGGGTATTGGGTGACTGAAAAAATGCTGTATACATGAGAATGTTTTGATGAAATTTCAAATTATACATATAATATAATAAGTAAAATGCTCAATTTAAAAGAGCCTTACATGATAAAGGAATTACTACATTTGAATAATAATATGATATCGAAAGATATTGTATGTAGAGGTATTACAGAAAATTCTGTATCATTCAATGTATTTCAAAATACATAAATTAAATGCTTGTACTCTAATGACGTTGGATGTGATCTTTCGTAATGGAAAAATAATGATTTCACAGATTTCTTTACAGTTCCATTCAAAATGTTCCAAAGAAACTCCTTTACTGATAAATCCCTTATTTGACCTCATTATGTCTTGGCAAGATGAAATTTCTGTTCCAAACCAATGTGGTTTACATATTATCTCCGAACAGATATCTGATTAATCAAAAAATGGATTGATTTTTCAATAAACTGCTTCATTATATTCTTTTAATTTGAATTTACGAACTAGCAACGGTGAAAAGTGAACTTTGTCGCTTGTCAGTTTTCATTTATTCGCTTGTCAGAATCTTCGAAATCGACCCTAGCGGCACCATCGTTAATAAAGTGAAGTAGTACATAAAGTACGTGATTTGACAGTTCTTGGTCCGTTTTTCGGCCGAAAATTTTAGCAGGAATTAGTAGGGAGTGTCCACACCTTGTTATTCTATGCATCTTGGCTTTATGCCAAATTGAATGATATAAAAAAGGACAGAAGAGAAAGTTACAATGGGACAAATTTAGTGAAGGAGTTTCACGTCTCTTTGTTGTCTCTGGCATGGATTTATCTGAAATAAACGAACGGGACAGAGCAGAATCACAGATTACTGTAATCTGCCGTCAAAATTGCGATTGACAAAATTTCAAAATTTGTTTTGTTTATGCTGGCAAATAACGTTTATTTAGAGTTTTTAATTTTTGTACGAGTTGAATTTCGTGATAATGGATCTGATTAACTATTATTCAATCATAGATGGTATTCGTCAAAAACCATATGACAAGAAAGTTGCAGAATTGGGAATGGATCCTTATCTTATGAAACCAGAAGAATTGAGATAAACATCTCAATTATGTATCCAGCAAAATGTTAATTATTTAATAAACAGGAATAGTTATTTCACAATGACTGTAGTGAAAGCGTACAAGGGCTTGGAAGCTTATAAATTTTCAAGTTGTAGATGGTTGTGTGAAGCACAAATTCTCATATTTTAGTAATTGTAAAGGTGAATAATCACACCTATAGCATTGTTGTTTACTAATTTAGGAATTTTCTTCAGGTGATGCATTCACAAAGAGTAATTGAAAAATTATAAATGCCGTTGGTAATCAGTCCTTGAAGATAGCTGTTGTTAGCACTCACAGGGGGTTCGGAAGAGAAAATGCACCAAAGCAAAGGATTGCTTTCTCGAAGTTTCTGAAAATCTGGGCAAATATTTCACAAAATCTAATCCAGGACCCAATACACATCTACCACACTTCTGTATTGTCTATGTTAACAGGAAAATGATAGAATAACTCCCATGATAGCCTGTGCATCTTGTCATTGTGAAAATAGTGTTATCACTTGTTGTGAAAACTAAATGTTCTTTTTCTTTTAAATAGATAGAGAATGCTACTTTATGTTTTAAAGATGTTAATAATGGTGCGATAAATAAAAAGTTTAGTAGTATTTTATGTCATTAAATAATCATCTATACCAAGTAGGAAGATATGAATAAATCCCATTGTGGTATTTTTCTTAGTCAAAAACATGTATGTCATACATGGTTCACATTGTGTTGTTTCCCTCTGAGCCATTGATGGTAAAAAATGATAGTTTTAATTTTCCTCATAATTGTTCTTGTTCAGTCTATAGTAGTAATTGTTAAAGCTTATTGGAAAAAAGTTGATTTTATGATTGTACTTGTTTGTGAGATAAATGAAGTTAACAAAATAGAGAGAAGTTTTTTTTTTATACAACTAGATTTGAAAAATTTAACAAGTTGAGACTTTATATCTCGACGTGTACACAAAAAAATGGAATACTATATACAAATTAATCACAAAGGTTTCAGAACCCTTTTTATTGCAATCAGGTATAAACATTTCCATGAATTGCCAAAAAGTAATACAGAAAAAAAATCCAACATCATTTTGAGGCTTAACAATATTGCTTTTAGTAGCAGAAGTTAAAACAACCCTATCTATCCTGCCTAGCTATTATTTACTCGTGACTTTTTTCAAGAGAGCTTTCCCGATATTTCAAACAAGTATTTTAAACGTATCTTAAAATTAATGATGAACGTACATCATACAATTCAAATCGAAAATTTCCTGTTGTTCCACGACAATTCAAATTGCGCTATAGGAATATTCAACGATGCAGATAAAACAAAGCAGGAAATGAATATTTAGAACTTCCCTTCACAAATACGGATATTATTCTATAGTCTTAGGATAAAATCGCTTTGCTCGCTCTGAATACTCCGAGCAAAAAGATCGCTCTCGGATGGTTCCGATTTACTTTGCCGAACGATTCAGATGTTTACTCCCCTACATCTGGATGTCATTAAAGAACGTTTCGGAGCAATCTGATCGGTCCGAGGAAATAAACGAACTCGTCTAATATCACAGCTAATATAGACATACGATCACAGAACAGTAATAATAAAGATCTATGCAAACACGTTATGATTACATCCTTCTATAGCTTGTATCCTTTTTTTGACGTTTGTCAAAAATCAAACAAACTGTTGATTATTTGTTTGGTCGAATATAAAAACAGTGGACCAATACACTGAGATCGTAGGAATATTTCGATAATTCCGTGATATCTTCACCAATATAGATCCGATCGAATTCAAATTCAGAACTTTAATGAGAAATAAGGTTTCGAAGGCTCTCGCAGAATTTCAACGATATCTGACTGATAGTTCCTGAGATCCAGAATTTTTTTTAATATATTTTTTTTAATTTTCCAGTAGCGTGATCCTCACATAATTTTGCATATGTTTTAGTGTCAGTATTTTTCACCTAACTGCCGCATTTTAATTCGATCAGATCTGTATTCTTCGAGTAATTGGCAAAACAAAATTTCAGATGGCTATAACTCTGAAACCACACGGTGAATGTTACTCATTAACGAACTTAGCCTGCGCATTTGAACTCCAAACCTACTCTGAAAATTTCAACTCTCTAGCTTATTGCGTTCGAGCGTAATCGTGCCTACGGCAGAACGGATGCCTTTTTTCGCATTTGACATTTGGGCAAATTGACGCATTTGACATTTGGGCAAATTGATAAGCATTCTGTTCACAGAACAGCGCGCCAAAAAGCTGGATATATGCAAATGAAATTAAAGGGCGCAGCACGTGAGTGTTTTTTCCGATTAGACAGCTACGACAAGACTTGGACAGAGTGGAAAACAGCGTTATCCAGAGCTTTTCCGAGATGTGTTGATTACGCCACTTTATTAGAAGAACTGGTTGCACGTAAAAAGAGTTCCGGCGAAAGCATGACGCACTATTATCATGCAAAACTGAATTTGACTCAACAATGCCGACTCGATAATGAAGCTACGATATCTTGTATAATTCGAGGTCTTCCTCAAGAATTACAACCAAATGCCCGTGCATTTCAATGTGGTACTCCAGACGAGTTGTATGCAGGCTTTATCGCCCCTATGGACAATTACCAAAGCCCTCAAAAGGACGCAATTAATGCAGCCCCATTTCGGAAAAAGATCTAAAATAGAGTGCTACATTTGTGGAAAATTGGGACACATTGCAAAGGACTGCTGGAGCCGAATTAAACCATCTACTTCGAAAGAAGGAAGACCAGGACGATCACGGTGCGCCTTATGCCGTCTTACAAACCACGCCACTGAGGATTGCTTCAAGCGACAAACTGGGTCAAGGTCAAGTCAAAGGGAGGATATGAAGCGATGCGATTTTTGTAAGAAAGCGGGACACCGCCGAGACGATTGCTGGTTTAAGAAACAGAAGGTTGAGGAAGTTAACACTCTAGGGCAAGTAAAGAATGATTTATATAAACTGGCTGTCATAATAAATAATATTCCGTTTAGAGGGTATTTAGATACAGGAAGTTCAGTAAATGTGGCAAATATGAAGGTCTTAAATAAAACAAACTTACAATTACTGCCCTCTAACACGGTTATTAAAGGTTTTGGTGGATCATTCGTGGTTCCAAAAGGTATAATTAAAACAGATATTTTAATAAATGAAATGGAATTCCATACAGAAATACTAATAGTTAATACACCAATGAGTGATATTGATATTATTATAGGACAACCTATATTAAACCAACAGGACATGGTGTTGAAAATAAAGCATAATCATGTGACTTCATCAAAGTGTGAAAATAAGCGTAATGTCGAATGTTTAAAGAGCATTGAGTCTGCTGTGGTGAACCACGGTGATATGACTGAAGAAGATTTGAATAAATTGCTTCAATTACTAAATTTGAAACAATCATGCTTTGCAAAATCTCCTGCTGAACTGAGCACAATAAACAATACTGAGTTTTCAATAACTTTAAATTCAAAACAAACAATATACTATAAACCTTATAGATTATCAGAAAAAGAAAAAACAATAATGCGTGAACTAGTAAATGAATTATTAACAGCAGGTATTATACAAACTTCTAATTCGTCATATGCCAGTCCCGCAATTTTAGTTAAAAAACCAAACGGTGATCATAGACTTTGTATTGATTATAGAAAACTAAATGCCATTACTGTAAAAGACAGATACCCATTACCAAATATTGAAGATCTTATCAACAAATTAGGCGGCAACAAATATTTTTGTAGTCTAGATATGAAGCAGGGTTATTACCAAATTCCATTAGCCAAAGATTCGATAGATAAAACTGCATTTATTACTCCAGATGGGCAATATGAGTTTCTTCGTTTACCATTTGGATTATGTAATGCACCATCAGCTTTTCAAAGGTTAATAAATAATCTTATGGGCCCTCTACGCCATGTGGAAATATTGGTTTATCTCGATGACATTTTGATCCCGTCAAAATCAATAACTGAAGGGATGGAAAAACTAAACACTATTTTAAAAATTTGCGACGATAATAATTTGAAATTAAATTTAGAAAAATGCTATTTTTTCAAAACTAAAATTAATTTTCTGGGGTACGAAATTAGTGAGAATGAAATCAAACCTGGTTCAAGGAAAGTAAAAGCTATTCAAACTTTCAAAATACCTACAAATGTTCATGAAATAAGGCAGTTTTTAGGTCTAAGTTCGTATTTCAGGAAATTCATTAAAAATCATGCTGAAATAGTTGCACCTCTAACAAAATTACTTAGTAAAGACGTAAAATGGGAATGGGGAAAAGATCAAAATATGGCAGTTTCAAAAATTAAATCAATCTTAACTAATGAACCGGTTTTAACCATTTTTAATTCGGATTCAAAAAAGGAACTACATACTGATGCCAGCTCAAAGGGTATTGGCGCTATTCTTTTTCAAGAATCAAATAGTGGATTCAAACCAGTGGCTTATTATAGTAGAGCAACAACCGTGCCCTAATAGCACAAGTGTATTCCCAAAATGTTCCCGGAATATCCATTTGCGACAAAAGATATGTTCCGGGAATGTCGCAAAACATCCCGGGACACCCCGGGAACATTCCCGGTAAAGCCCATATGGGCAAATCGCACATTCCAGGAATGTCCCATCGGGACATTCCCGGAACATCTGTGGATGTTCGCGGAATATTCCAGGGGCATCCCCGTGGCAGTTCGTAAGAGCGTTCCGATAATGTTCCGGGAACATTTTGACGGAACATGTTTTAGGCACCAATGGACATTCTTGGAATAGCCCGGGGACATTAAGAGGAGGGGGGGGGGCTGGTTTTTTGTAGGTCGGGGGAGGGGGCATTGGATTGGATTGCGGGGTGGAGGGTCGGGATTGTTTCGGGTAGGTTGGGGGTGGTTGGCAGAACGATATAAGTATAATAATCCGTAATAAAATAATGCATATACATAAATGTATTTTTAATAGAGCCATAAACTGAAAGGATACAAAGTATAATAAAATCCAAAATATTTTTCATACAGCCTCCAGAATCATACCACGCTGGATCCTTTTCCTTTCTAGAGCTCTCCTCAACCACCCTCCGATAGAAATTTCTGTTTCTTTCCTTTTTGTTATTAAGTTTGTTTTCTCTGATGCATCTAAATGGAGAGTAATTTATTAGTAAACACTAACAGGGAGATAGGGTTTTTTTGCTGAGGTTTTTCCATAAGCTCTAGTATCGTACATCGAATTCTATGGTACCTTGTTTCACTAACCTCTGCTAACACATTTGTATGTTTCTTCAAACTTTCTTGTTAAATGAACAAAATTTAATGCTCTAAGTTCAAAAGAATATATACATATTTATTAATAAACAGCGAGGTACCATCGAGCTAGAGGCATGTCAGAAGTAGTTTGCTTTCTTATAGTTGTACCATTGATATTCATCGTATAGTACAATTAATATAATTGAATTCGTAATTAAACCAAACTTACCAAAAATTGCTATCGACAAGTTCGAAGCTCCAAAGTTATATTTGCCACTTCTGCCTAAATACGTGAACTGCATGGCTAAATCATCCCGTATTATCGGAGCCAAGTATCTTTTTACAAATTCTGTCAAGTTGTTTCCTCCGATTTTGGAGAAATATTTTACCTATAAAAAAAAGGATCAATGATATGTCACAGGGTGTCTCATGAAAACTAGCAAAAATAGAGTTTTTGACATATTTAACTATTTCTGCAATTCGAATGATGTCATATTAGATTTGACTATAACTGAACAACTATAGAGAACAATTAAAAAAATCATGAAAATTACCATGCCAGAGTAATTTCCCTGTTCTTCTAAAAATACATTAAATTCATCTAGAATTATTTTGTTTCCAATAGGGAACTCTATATTGGCCTTTGCCAAAATGCCTATTTCCTCAACTGGTTCTCCCATGCTCACATGGCTCTTCAATAGGTGATCGACTTTTCCAATCAGATGAAGAAAACAATCTCTTTATTCTTCTTCTTTGGCCTTCTGTGTCAGTATATAAATCGCTGGTAAACTCAGCTTTCTTCGCTTTAGCTCTGGCTAGTGCATAGTCCCCTAAAATGGCCAAAATAATTAACTTTTTAATGAATGTGGAGTGAACATTAATATTGTCTGAATCCAATGACCTTTATATATTCATAAGTCATTTTTTATGTGGATGACAAATATGTAATAATTTAATATAATTAGGTGGGTTAATTACGTGCCCTGTTGAGTTTAGTAGGATGGCTTTGACAATTGTTCCGAAAGAGTTGGTTGAGAAGAAGATTCTCCACGGTTTCTATCTATTGCAATATCTAATTCTCTATTGGTATGATTTTTCACAGTTTCATTGTCCGATTCACTGTCACTGTGAAGAATAGGTGAAACCTCTAGAGGAGCAGTGAGGAAAGCTTATAACGATGCATCCTGAGAAGTAATGGAAGCAGATGTTGATGCTTCTTGAAAAACATATGAAGATGAAGGTTCTCCAACGGGGGAAGAATATATTGGTGATTCTTGAGAAGCGTGTGTTTTCTGGCGTTTAAACCGTTCATAATGTTTGAAGTAATTTTCTTTTTGAAAAATTTTCACTTGGGGTGGACATCATTCCAGGAGTAACTAAAACCGAAACAACTATTTGGCATACTAAGAAATATACAGGCACGTAAATGAAAAATAAAGAGGTTTTGTAAACACACTTAGGTCTAAGCTTTGCCGCCTTAATTCCTAACCATAAAAATAAAATACATCTTTTCTTTCTGTATAAATATATCAACTGAGAATAATATTTGTTACTTGCCTATATAAATCAGGTATACTTCTTAATTCTTATCTCGAATATAACAATACACAAACACAAACTTACAAGGGAAACAATTACGCAAAGCAAACAAAGAACAGATGACAATGGTGACATATTGGTTCAAAACATAGAATTTGAGAAACTCTTTTCTATGAAAAGACAAATGAACAAAAATGTTTGCTGGCCTCGGTGATCCAGTACGAGAAGATCTCACTTTGTTACCAAATCCTGCTCAGACTATGGATATGGTCCAGTATGAATGAGTAAAAAATGAAATATCACCAAAATTTTACAGACTAAATATATTTAAGTGAATTAAACCGTAAATGAGTATATTTTATTTATATATACATATATATAGATAGATTTTTGTTTTTTGTGCAAGGTTTTCGTAAGTTTTTTAGCATGTTGTTTTGTCTAGTAAAAATATGAATCAAAGAAGCACAAGAAAATTCAATAATCAATAATATATATATTTTGTCTGATTTCGGATTTTTAAACGACAATATGTGTCAAAATAATATGTTCCGGGAACATTCTAAGCGGAACATTCCAAGTGGGACGTTCCGGGAGCATTCCAATTGGGACGTTCCGGGAACATTCCGAGTGGGACGTTCCGGGGATATTCCATAGGAGGCTGGGACATTGCGACACGTATGGAACATGAATGGGACATTCCGGGAACAAAGTGTGTTATTAGGGTGGATGAGTCCTTTTACCACTCATATGAGTTGGAAACTTTAGCTGTAATTGAATCTATAAAAAGATTTAGAATTTACCTTCATGGTACTCATTTTAAAATAGTAACGGATTGCAGTGCAGTTCGAAGTACATTTATAAAAAAGGAATTAGTGCCCAGAATAGCACGGTGGTGGTTAGCTATTCAAGATTACGATTTTGAAATTGATCATCGTCCAGGTAGTAAAATGGCACATGTCGATGCTCTTAGTAGAAACGCGGAAAATATTTTAAGAATAGAAGTTGACGACTGGGCTTTAACCGTACAAATGCAAGACGAACGAATTCGAATAATTCGTGAAAAATTAAAATCAGGAACTGCCGACAAAAACATGAAACTGACATATTGTCTTAAAAATGATAGGGTTTACAGGAAAATTTTGAATGATGAATTAAGACTGGTAATTCCGAAAATATGCAGATTTAATATTATGAGAAAATATCACGACGAAATAGGTCACATAGGCCTAAAACGATGTGAAACCTTAATAAAAAGTAAATTTTGGTTTCCAAAAATGACACGATTTATAAAAAAATATGTTAATGCATGTATAGATTGTGCCTATAAGAAAAGTCAATATGGAAAAAAAGAAGGGTTTCTTCATCCTATACCTAAAGCAAAGGAACCCCTTTGTACATGGCATATTGATCACCTAGGACCCTTTTGTAAAACAAACAAAAATTATGCATATGTTTTTATGATTATCGATTCATTTTCTAAATACTTGTTTGCAAGACCAACTAGAACGACCAACTCAAACGAGGTAATTTATTGTTTGAAGGATTTGTTTAGTATGTTTGGAACACCAAAACGAATCATCGCAGATCGTGGCAAGGCATTTAAATCTAAAACATTTAAAGAGTTCTGCGACGAAAATAAAATTAATTTGGTCTTAAATGCTGTAGCTTCGCCGCGTTCGAACGGCCAAGTCGAACGCTATAATCGTACTCTTTTGGACGGTATAAATACAAGCATAGAAAACGAAAATGAATGGATGGATAAACTGCCAGATGTGGTCTGGGGAATGAATAACACAATCAATGAAAGCACAGGGTATCCCCCACATACATTAATGTTTGGCTTCGATAAAGATCGTTATGGAAATTTAGGCCAAGAAGACATTATTCCCGAGAATAGGCAACAAATTGCAGAAAATGCTAAGCAAAAAATGGATAAACAAAGTAAAAAAATGAAAAAGCAGTTTGGTAAGAAACGGAAAGAAAGCACGAAATATAACATAGGCAGTTTGGTTCTTTGGCGAGGAGCTAAAAAAGATACCAAGGATGTCGGTCGTAAGACTGGAATAAAATTCGGAGGCCCCTATAAAGTATCAAAAGTTCTAGGTAATGATCGATACGAAATTGTCGCCCTTAAAGGCATGAAAGGTTACCAACGATATTCTGCAGTGGTAGCTGCAGACGCAATAAGAGAATATAAATCTGGCGCATTAAGTGAATCCGATTCACCTTCAGATGATGAGGTAAATAGTATCGATGAGTTGATTGATTTATTAGAGTCATAAAAACAACAAAAGGAAAAACATTATGGTACACCATACAACAAGTTATGAAAACATAATAAAAATGGAATACCATACGGTAATAAAAATGGAATACCATGCAATAAGAAAAATGGAATACCATACAATAATAAAAATGGAATACCATGCAATGATAAGAATGGAATACCATACAATTATAATAAAGATGGCGCCCGAACAGCAGTTTTCAATATTTTTTTCTTAAAAAAAAAAAAAACTGACAAGAATGAAATCAAGCAGATATTTTATGCGGGCGAGAAGGCATTCAAAACAAATTTTGGTGATGTTCCTCTGTGACTAGGAGTAGGAAAAGCCACCCCTAAATCTTGTTTCGCAAGAAACTTTGTTCCATATTCATATTTTTTACAAAAATGGAATACCATACAAAACAAAAGATTGAATAAAAATATGGAACACCATAACATAATATTGCCAATTATTATTACTCTATGGAATATAGTATTTGTGATTAAATGGTTAATAAAAATATAAATATGTATAAAAAAAAATATATATATATATGAACTTTTACAGAAAGTCTTCTGATTTCAGAACTAAGAAGAAATAAAAACCCGTCTGATCATAAACTGGCGAGGACGCACAGAAAAACAGGATGGCCGAATGTTATGAATATTATATTATTGGACCACCTGTATATTATATCGTTATGAATGTTGTATTTTTAGTATAAACTAATATTAAGGACCTATTTGGTTTTAAGGACTAAGGTTGATAATTTGTTTGTTAACATGATTATAATTAATTGGTGCACGCATTTGTGTTTCCAAAATGTACCAAAGGAAAGAATACCAATATTATCAATTGGGAATAATCAGTTCAGTAACCTCTTGTGTTGTGTTTATATGAGAGCACGAATAAGTGCTGACGAATGAAGAGACCCGCGGAGAGAGCGGACGGAAGACCGAAGGTTTTCAGTCAGCATTCAGAATTAGAATTCGTCAATTTCGAGAAGGCATTAAAGTAAAGCTGTACAAAGCGAATTTTATGTGGAACATTCGAACATTAAAGTTTTGGTTTTAATCAGAAAAGTGGTTTCATTAACTAGGCGTTGTAATATTATGTAAATGTGGGAGTCGACCAATATAAAGTAGATAGATTACGGAGTTAGGTCTGCCGTTATATTAACATTTGAATCCCACTTGAAATCGTCACATTCTGTTTTCATACTAAGAGAAAGTCTGAAATATGGGTACAATGGAAATGATTTCAAGAACATTCTGTTTTCAATTTGGTTCAATGTGCTGTTCTTTGATTTTCAATAGGACCTTTCGTTCTTCAGAGGCCACCCTCAACCCCTATTTTCTCAAATACTCTCATTTATATGAATTTATACGACTCTAGGATGAGTTTCAGTGCGCACATTGAGGTCATTGTCTCTAAAAGTTTGAGCTTGGCTTCATTTTGAGGCATTCATATGAGTTCCAGGACGTTAACACAATAAAGTACCTATATATTAGTTTGGTTAGACCTCAGTTAGAGTTTGCATCGTGTGTGGTGTCCATACACTTCGCTTGTAAGTGGCAGGATCGAGGGTGTTCAAAATAAGTTTCTTCTTTGTATTTCCGGTAGGTTGGGCATCCCTTGAATCAATTTTTCAGCAACTCATGTGAGAGGTGTACTACATTTGCCAACCCTGAGAACTCGTAGGATGAGGAGCGATGTATGGCTGTTCACTCGAGTTCTTAAGGGGATATTATCGACAACAGATCTTTTGTCACTCTTTGCTTTTCATGTCCCACCCAGAGCAACTAGAGAGTCTGTCCTGCTCAGCATTCCGAATTACCAATTGAATTATACAAGAGCGTCACCGATTCTCGGGAAATGTGAATGTGGCCGGTCGGGCCAGCATAGATTTCTTTCATGCATCATATTCTGCAATTGTTAGAAATGTTAAAGAATGTTTGATTTAGTTTAGTTTTTATATTATATTTTCCGTATGTAATCGGGTTTATCCCGTTAATAAATAAATAAAAATAAAAAATCAACAAGCGAGAGCGTCCTGCCAATAAGGTCACGAAATGGGTTTGTATAATTAATATACGTATGCTTAGATTTCACAAATCAAATTAACCACAGAGGATTTCATTGATTTGCCGAGAAGCAAGAAAAGACGCGTTTCTGGCTTCTCGGCCTTCATCAGTGTTTTGTAACTGTAGCTCTGGACAAGTTTTACTAAACCGAGCCATGTTAAGCCTCCCATAGAGGACCTGAGCAGATATATATATAAACGCTCACGCTACTCATGAGACAAAACAAGGAACTCAGCAAATTTGAACCGTGAAACCATATGATGCGTCATTCGAACAATATTAATGGAGAAGCTCAGACAGTAGCTTCATATGGCCATGAACGCTGTTTAGCGATTTCAAAATAATATTGAAAAATAGCCATAGAAAGATACTGTCAGAAATCTATGCATAAGTATATTAATTATATGAAACCATTTAGAGACCCTATTCAAAGAATGCTCTGGACTTTTATATCATAAAAATCATTATTCAAACAACTTGAATTGCAGGTTATCCATATTTTAAGGAAATAAATGAATAGTCTTACCATGATCTGTATTATTCTATGAATAAATCTTCTAAATTGTCCATATTATCAATAACCGGCGCATTCAGGCCTCGAACCTACCTTGGAAATTTCGAGTTTACTTCCTATCTACGATCTCGCAAGGATATATAGATAGATACAATACATTACATAATTTTCCCCTCGTGCATGAAGTTATAAATTCAAATATTCAAGTTGATCTTGAAAATATTCAATAAATATATTAGCAGCTACATTCTTTCATATTTATCACAATAAATGGACGGATAAGTTGAAGTGCAGTCATTAAAGCTATAGGTATACTTAAATCTATGACAAAAAGTCGTCAGAATCATTTGAGATCAAGTGCTCAGGTGCAGATCTACAATACGGACAATATCCCTTTTGCAAAATTTGTAACTCATAGTCATCTATGTGGAATGTCTGAAAAAATCAACCAGATGAAATTTTTGAGTCACTTAAAATAGTTCAACTCACCTTGAAACAAGAATAGCACATTGTAATTTGAAGATCTGGCAATAAGTTCCGAAAATACTGATATCTGAGAGGAGAGCTCCATTTTGATATTAAAACGCTGGAGCTATCCATAGATAGGAGCCCTTTTCTACCTATGGCTATAGGTACAAATTTTCCATTTTCCCTCTTGAATAATAAAATAGGTATAAGTATATTAACTGATGCAGTAATAGCTCAGCATATCCATTATGACATATACAAGGATGCAGTGCCGGTTTAAGGTGCTTTCGGGCCCTGGGTGCAGAACATCTACAGGCCCCCTTGGCACTGACGGATCTCTTGGATTCGGTTATTATTATTATTATTATATGGGCTGTGCTGGGCAGACGAAACCCGCCCCTCCACTGCGACCAATCGGTATTGAGCGTATTGAGGTGTTTCCTGAGGCCACAATGGCCCGTGTATACAGCTGTAAAGATTCTCAGGTCTACCCTAGAGAATTTGAGCCATTTTTTGGCTCTTTCAGCTGATGGGCCCGTAATTGTTGAGCGAGCATGCCTGTGTCCAGATATGCTGCTCCAGATTTCTTGGACCTTTCAGTCCACCCATCTGTTGTTTTCCTTCGCCACTGCTCTGAGAGAGATACCACAGGCCGGTTCAGGTCCAATGAGCTGCAGCATTATTATTATTATTATTGATAAGGGGTTACGTTGCACCGCGACCTTGAGATCTATTGTGCCCCCCATCAGAGCTGTTCTCACCATTACGCCATCTACAGCTCGCCCTCCAGTTCCAGAGTATAAATGAACCTCAATATCTGGGAAGGCTTCAAGGATATTACGTCTTCACTCCTACAAGTTTCCTGTCCAAAGCATTCCTTTCGCTGACTTGCAATGGCGAGGCATTCTGTAACAAGGTGAAGAGGAGTTTCTTCCTCCTCCCCACAGAATCTGCACTCGTCAGTATCTGATAAACCTATTCTCATCAAATGCTTCCTGAGGCGACAGTGTCCTGTGAGGAAGCCAGTGACCAGGTGTAACTTATTCTTACAGAGATCCAGATACCTTTTGGATCTCACTTCTTTAAAGTTCCTAAGGAACTTTTTGGAATGAACCAAACCTGGAAGATTCCGCCAGAGTGTTTCTCTTTTGGTTTCCTCCTTCTCCAGAAACTCTTTCTTGTAGGTGCATTTTCCTATACCGCAGAAAGGTTCTGGGCCAATAAAAGGAGTTCAAGCTGCCTTTCTGGCAAGTGTATCGGCCTCTTCGTTCCCCTTGATTCCCGAGTGACCGGGGACCCAGACTAAAAAGACCTTATTATTCTTGCCAATTTCATTTAGTTTTCTTCGGCACTCCCATATCAACTTTGAATCGATGGCATGGGAGCTCAGTGCTTTGATAGCAGATTGACTATCCGAATGGATTGCTATGTCGCAATTCTGATATTTTCTTTCTAGGTTAATATCTGCACATCTTTCGATTGCGAGTAATTCTGCCTGAAAGATACTCAAACGGGAGCCTACCGACAGTGCGCACTTGGTGCCTGTCCCATATACCCCAGCGCCAGCTCCCGTCGTGGTTTTTGAGCCATCTGTGTACCATTTTATGGTATTTTCTTTGAAAGTCTGGGTGGTGAACTCCCTTTCCCATTCTTCCTTTCTACTTAGCATCGTGGTGAAGTTCTTCTCAATGCTTACTTTTTTGACCATTGCATCACTAGGAAGGTTCACTGATGGGATGTAATTAGTCAAAGAGGTCCAGGCTCTCTGACATTTAATCCTCTCAGTTCCTGTACCTTCCTTAGATATTCTGAGGATGGCCTCATGGGCTAACCTCTCAATCACTAGATGCAGAGGTGAGAGATCTGTGATGATCTCAAGTGCCCTGGTTGGACACGTTCTCATAGCTCCCGTGATGCACACACAAGCTAGCCTTTGCACTTTGTCAAGCGCTTTCCTAGTAGTTGTCTGATCTGCTTTGGCATGCCAGACTACTGCCCCATAGGTAATTATTGGTCTCACAATCATGACGTACATCCATCGCAGTATTTTAGGGCTACAGCCCCAAGTCTTACCGGATGGACTTCTGCACGCCATCAGAGCTCTTATTGCTTTACTTGCAGTGATATCCACATGCTTGTTCCACAGAAGCTTGATATCCAGAGTTATTCCCAGATATTTAACTTCAGTCTTCCAGTCAATCACTTCTCCATTTAATGAGAGGGATTTTATGGCTGGAAGGTTTCTTTTCCGGGTGAATGGAATTACTGTGGTCTTGGTTGGGTTAATACTCAGCCCCACCGACTGGCACCACTGCTCAATAATTCTGAGGGCCTCCTGTAGTAAGTCACATAAGATGCCCTCGAATTTGCCTCTCACTATTAGAACTATGTCGTCAGCATAGCCTACGCATTCGAAGCCAAGCTCCGTTAGCCTGTGGAGTAGTTCATCTACTACCAGGCTCCATAGGAGGAGCTGCAGCATGCAACGCCCTTCAAGTTCAGCGAGTGTGGTCCGGCAATCCTGCACAAGCAGGGATTTGCAGTTGTATGATGTCAAGGCCTTCAAGGCAGCTTGGCTATACAATAGGATCTTGATTGATCTGTGAGCCCAACCTGTGTCAAGTATGAGCTTCACACAGTGATCAATGGCGTGAATTTCTGCTTGAAAGACAGTCGCAAAACTACCCAGGCTGATGGATTCACCCCTAGCAATTCTGCAACCGCTGACTCCCGCTCCCACCCCTTGGGTGGTAGCGGAGCGATCTGTGCACCAGCACAGTAGGGTCTCAGAGACGGCCCAGTCGTTTCTGCTGGGAAAGACGATTCGGTTACAAATCATCAAAAAAGGCCCCTGGGCCCCCGCCCCAAGCGCCCAGTGGATAAACCAGCACTGCGAGGATGAGTGAAGAATTGAATCAACTATCCACCATCTATGCCCTAAATTTCCCATTCAAATCACAATTCAGATATAAACGTTCATTTTCAAGTGATCCGCATTTCACACTCAACGCTTGTATCTCTAATGCAGACATGTTGTCCTTTCTCATACAAGACAAAGTTGGGAAACATTCGTACTTTCCAAAATTGTCTTCTTTTGGGGCACCTTATTTTCTATCTTAAAAAAATATAATCGAATTCACCTCATAGTTCACAATTCTTGAAGTGAATGGATCCTCTTCCTCCTCTTTATCTTCAAACTGAAGAGTTTGAATGTTGTTTTCTATAGTTTCTTTTTCTGCTTCGTTTTTAAATTTAGCCGGTGTTTCTATCAGTCTTACTGCCTCTATATCACTTATTCCATCTTCCAAAACAAATTCCACTAGTGGTAATATCTCTGGAATGATCCAAGATCAAAGATTATGCAAGATGAGAATTATGATAACTATCTCATTGAATTCGTGATAATATTTGACAAGTTTTTGTTTGATTCCAAGATCAAGAATCTGATAGACATGATTGAGATCTAAACTACCGATCTAGTACCACAATTAAGCCACAGTACAAGATACGAGCAGCGAACAGTGGTATAACTTGACACCACCATAAGTCCAAAATTCTAAAACACGAATACTCACCAAATGTAACAAAAGAATGCACAAACTTCTGTCCGCAGTTCGTACAAGAATTGCTCATCGCGGACAACGAATTGTACGTCGAACATCTGTAGCACATTGGTAGCAATTCTTCCGGATCGTTGAAGGGTCTTGCCCTGACAGAAATTGTGGCTATCTCTACTTGCTCTTGGAATTTTTGCGGTATCCTCAGGTTTTGAATCTTGTCCAGCAGTTGTTTAGCTAATTTGTTAGCCCCAAGCTTTCGTGCCTGCTTTGAGAGGCAATACAGAATAGAGCTGAATTTTTTAAATAGGAAAATTCGTAATGGTAGGTACAGTACAAATTGGCAAAAGATTGTAAAAAGCCACAGTCACAATCCGTATAGAAGTGTAATTTTGGGAAAAATTTCCAATCAAACATAGCTTACATACATAATAATAAATACATAAGTAACCGTGAGGTTGTCAGATGGCCACTTATTTCTGAGATTTATAATATAGATTATTTCTTCGAACTTTTTTTCATTCTTCTAGTGATACGATCCTCAGGATATTCAGCATGTACCATATAGTCGTCTTCTTCACCCCAATACCAAATTTTGAATCGATAAGATCTGTAGTTTCAGAATTATTAATACAGGGTGAATTTTGATGAAGCGTACACATTTCATACAGAGGACACGTAGCTGGTTTCAAAAATGGGGTCTTCAATCATTCGTTTGAAGCCTGAGTTCCTGGTTTTGTCTCCTAGGTTGCGTGAGCATTTATACTACTACTCAGACCGGCTATGGGAAACTTAACATGGCTCAGTTTAGTTGAATATGTTAGGCTCAGTTAGGCAGAATATGTGTTGCTGTGCAGATGTTTACATCGTTATCTCGTTGATTTATATTAGTAACTACTGGTTTTTTCGGCGATTTAATTATTGAATTTCATATCAAAGTGTAGTTTAAGTGTTCTTGCGTGAAGTAGCCTGTTGAATCTTTTTGGTTGCTTCTTAGTAACGGTGATTTAGGGCCAGTTTCTCAGTTGCGAGTTAAGTCGAGGTTGCGGGTATCCCAAGTGTTACGCGTTCATGAATATCGCTAAATACATGCGTAACTAGCAACCTCGAGTTAACTTGCAATTGAGAAACCGGCCCTTAATGTTGATTTTATATATCGCATAATTGCCCGCTTAAGGTGCAAAAAAGTGAATAAACTTTTTATCTTATCGCATCCGGCGAGATCCTACATCTGTTCTGCCGTCGCTTGTATACTTTCCTAAAGGTTCATATACACATTGGGACTTCTAGTCTCGTTGAATACTTGTAGTATAGTTTCCTAAAGGTTCACATACACATTGGGACTTCTAGTCTCGTTGAAGCATGTCTCTCAATTATTGCAAAACCTCCTCTGAAAAGCTTGGAAAGAAAGGGTTCAAGGTACAATGTCAGAAGTGCGAGTGCTGGTTCCACAAAAATTGTACATCTATTGATGACGCTCTTCTAGAAGCATTACGGGCTGGTACGACTGAATGGTCGTGTGATGGTTGTTCAGGTGCTTCGGTGAATTTGTTTATTCCCAAGTCTACAAAGAAGAAGGTTACCCTCGAGGATATCATGTCAATGCTCATCGATATGAAGCATCAGTATTCCAATTTAGACCAGAAATTTGATACTTTGGTTCAAGAAAACAATTCGTTGAAGAAGCAGCTTGACAGGTTGAACAAGGAGGTTGCTGAGCTCAAGGAAGGTACGGTTAGTTGTCAAGAGGAAGCTATTGCTGAGATTAACCATAGAATGTGGCGAGCTAATAATGTTATGATTTTTAAACTGGAGGAATCTTCTAGCACGAGCCTTGAGGACAGAATTGCTTATGACTTGAATGTCGTCAACAACATTATTCGCCCCTTAAATATACCAGCTGAAAAGATTGCTAAAGTTGTTCGTTTGGGTAAAAAGGGCACCAAGGCTAGACCCACCAAAATTATTTTTTCCGATTCACATTCTGCTGCCTCGGTCCGAAAGAGTTCAGCGACTCTTGCAAAAGCTTTTTCGCAGAATATTACAATCTCATCCGACCAAACCGACATGCAACGTCAACACATTTCCTCTGTCCGTGAAGAACTTAATAGACGGAAGGAATCTGGAGAGTCCAACATAACGATAAAGTTTGTTAAAGGCATACCCACTATTGTTACAATGGAATCAAAAAACTAAATTAGTACTACGGAGATCTATCAGGAATCACCAATTGTTCCGGCCCAGGCTGCATAGAATGAATTACGCCAAACAATTATTTCCTTCTCGTATTCTCGACTTCAGTAATGCGATTAATTATTTTGATTATTTTTCGATTTCTTTTCGCTTGTTTAAGTTTCAGACTCTCCGTAAGTTGAGAGAGATCTTCCGTGTGTTACCATCGTGACAATGTTGTTATTTTGATATGTCATTGAATTACTATTGTTCATTTGCTCATTTAATGCTCAATTGTTCTGTTATTTTATGTTCCTGTTTATTTTCTATATTACTATTGTTATTTGAGTTAGCAGCAACCATATATTTTTTGTAAATGTTTTTAAGTTCTATTGGGGGTTTCCCGTTATACCTGCAAATGCAGTGGAAATAAATACATAAATAAATAAATTTGTCGAGAGCTACAGAACACTGATGAAACACGTGGGTGTTCATTTGATTTGTGAACCCTATGCATATGTATAGTAATTATAAGAACAAATTTTTAGACTCTATTGGCATAACGCTCTCTTTCAAGGAATTATTGTCGCTTTCAGCGACAAGACTCTCATGAAATTTCATCAAATTTCAAGTCAATATTCGGATCCGTAATATTGCGAAAATCAAATTACAAATGGGTATATTTCCGAAACCATTGGGCGGACTTTGCCCATTCACGAACATGAATGGCGTATTCAGACCTCAAAGATACCCTGCAAATTTAAAGTACCAAAAATCACGTTAAAGGAATCAAAGGATACAATTGTGAAACTCCGTTCGGCTTGCTTTCCGAAGTCTCACTGATCAAGAACCTTGCAATGTTAAACAAAGCTTCAGGGAGGAAAGAGGTAAATGGCTCCTCTAAATATCTGTGTAGAGAGTGGTATGCATAGTAAATTTCTGCTAGCCGTTCATTCTCTCGAAATTCCCTGAGATAAGATTCCTTATTGTCCTGGCTGAAATCTATACAATAAAATAATTGTCTTCATAGTTGAATGGAATTTTACCTATTCTTGGCTAGGTCTAGACATTGCCTGGAGAGTATCCAGTAATAATATCCTGCATCGTTGAATCTGCACTCTGATACTGCGTTCTCAGTGAGTTGATTCAACACTTTGAATGCTTCATCTGGTTTGCCTGCTTTGTAGAATGCTGAAAGAAGAGGAATCATTTTACATGAATCCTTTGGAAATAGACATGTTCAAAAGACGGATAGATCATCACTCTCACTCTCTCTTTTCTATCCTATGATAATAGACCAATAGCCGAGGGCCACCAGATATGCCTCATCTCAGCAAAATTTCAAAATGTATAGTACCATACGTGCCGTATAACGTATGGGTGCTTGTTCGTTAGCTAGGAGGTTATAAATTCATTTATTCATTTCATTTATTCATTTATTTAATTATTGTAAATGTACATAAAAACCTTACTCACCTATGTTAAAATATGTGAGTATGGTTTTATATGTAGAAATTATATTTCCACCCTTGTAAATAGTAGAGTCAACATTAGTTTTACTGTTGCAGAAGTTTACCGACCTTCGTATCGTTAATTTAGACGCCCATCACTGTCTGGAGAAATCCGAAATCATCCCCATAACATGTAGAGATTAACTTTGCAGGCACCTCGAAGCTTGTTAAGCCGTATAAAGTGACATAATAATTTTTTCTGAACAGGAAATCACTAAGAACATATTAATATTAGTTGTCTCATATATTTTGGAGCAACAAGTATCTTGCTTCGTTGGAGACTAACTTCGTGGAATGATAGTGCCATTGAAGGGATCGTTTCCGTGGAACCCCATTGATACCAGCGAAGTATTGAAGACAGAGGATTTACCAATAAGCAGTGAACACCACCTTGGTAGTACAACCCTATGAGAGGGGTTAAAAGCTCAGGGAGAAGAGGTAGAAGCTACCGCGGGTCGAGCGGCATTGAGTCGGGGAGTGGAGAGCGATTGAAGTCAGTACGGGAGTCCGAGGGAAACCGTTAGACGCTAAGTCCTTGACCTTGCTCCTTTTTAGAAGTGAGAAAAAAATTTTAGACGGGAGAGACTAGGTGTCAGTGTCGGAAAAACTATTAATCCAAAGTTGTAAATATAGATTATTAATGATTTCTTTTTGGTTTTTCTCTCCCGCTGAAAAATATCTAAAAATAAAAAATTAATTATTTTGTGATTTGCTTCTGCGTAAGAAACACAAGATATTTGTCAGAAGCAATCAATCAAACAATGTTGCCTAACAAACAACAACGAAACAACATCAACGATGAAACAACTATATCGTAACCTTTCGGAGTCTATATCAGACTCCTTCCCCAGACACTTCCCCAGACACGAATATCTTCAGAATTATTTTGTTGATAGTTATTCTGAAATTCGACAATTGTTGTGCCAATTCTCGAATTTCAGAATAACTATCAACAAAATAATTCTGAAACTCGACAATTATTGTGACAATTCTCGAATTTCAGAATAACTATCAATAGAATAATTCTGAAGATTTTCGTTAAGTGTCTACGAAGGAGTCTGATAGAGACTCTGAAATGTTACGATATAGTTGTTTCATCGTTGATGTTGTTTTGTTGTTGTTTGTTAGGCAACATTGTTTGATTGATCGCTTCTGACAAATATCTTGAGTTTCTTACGCAGAATCAAATCGCAAAATAATGAATTTTTTATTTTATAGATATTTTTCAGCGTTTTCACCATTTAATAATGAATATACCTCCTACAGTATCCTTTAATGACTACTTGTAAATATAGAATTTGCTGTTGCTCAAAGCAAAATGAAAAACTGACTCCAATTTTTTGGTATCCTAAGCTGATCAATTCTAGTGTCAAGTTCGACGATATTTGATGGTTCAAATTGGCTCAGAAGAGTCTGTATTTTTCGTGTGATTGGTTGTGAGTATAATAATTAATGTCGTTGCAGATCACATAAATATTACTAACTTCTTCAAGTTGATAACTATGTGAAATACTGCAGCTAACGAATCCCAAAATGTATGCTTTTTAATTGCATTTCTAAATCCTTCATATATTAATTACACTTCAATATAATATGTCTTAAACTTTATATTTACTAACAGCGCATTACAGACTGGACTTAAAATTAATAACGAATGGCAAAGTTACATCTCAAAGTCTCTGAAAAGAGTCGATGTTCTAATAACTGGTACAGCGCATCTCCCATTTCGTACAAAAAAACACCTGATTGCGGCGCCTCCTACTGGGTTCGATTGCGACTCTAAACCATCTAGGGACCCACTCAAAAACACACAAAATTTCGTAAAAATCAGTGACGTCATTTAGGAGCTTACAGTAGAATTTTATATCTTAAGATCTAACAGAATATTGTGACAAATTCATTTTCAACTTTGCAAGAGACTATCCGTGGTACTACTATAATTTCCGCCATATGCTTTAGAGCTTCTACAAAAATTGTAAACGTTCTAACTGTAAATGACAGCTATACGATCACAGACAGGCAAACATGCTAGACACAGTGTAGTACATGAGTATGAGAGGAAGAGATAATTCAGAGATTCATAGCATCCTACCTTCTACTAAGCTACTTTGAACTAAATCCATCAACCTCTATGTACAAAAATATATACCTCTTTGTGCTTTCACAAATTCATCATTTTCCGCCAGCCAGTGGGCATAAGGTACATAGACCAGAGATTTGAAATTCGGTTGATTTTCCACAAGTTTGAAAGCTTCAGACCATTCTTTGGCGTCTACATGAATCGATAAAACTGAAGATGTATCTCCTAGACGTCTATAAACTTCAGCTGCTGCGGTAGACTGCTTCAGATTCTTCAAATGTTGCGCTATTGATATCAACTGGGGTCTTTCAGCTTTGTCTAATTTTCTCGCCAGTTCAATAAGCCTGAAATATAAAATGTATTGGATCTGTTGGGATGTCACTCAGCAGAAAATTTACGAGGATCACCTGACCTTGGCAAGCGATATGAGAAAAAATTGAGAAGAGCTGAAGTCTGGTCAGTCTGTTTTGGTGCTTGTTCGAATTCATAGCCAGAGCGCTGAACTCTGCATTCTTGCACATTTATTTCAATACATATTTCAAACAATTTCAACTAATACCCATCAGGAGATAGGTGTAGATCAACTTTTGGATAAACAAACTATGGACTAATGTAGTTGTATTGACCTTAAGCAGAATATGTTGAAAAATGAAATAAATTCTACAAATGAACATGATTTTTTTGTCCAGGCCAGGTGGTACTTATCATAAAATCCCTGTATTTTACTCACTGTTCTATCCAACCTCTCTCGGCAAATATATCAATAGCTGACTGTGTATCCCCAATAGACAGATACATTTCTGCAGCAGCTTTGTGTTCATTGATATTTTTAGCCCAATCAGCTTTCTGTCGTACGAGAGTAGAGTTATCATTGGCTCCCAAATATTCCTGAAATAGAGAATCTTATAGTATAACTGTACATCTTTCGTTGGAATATCCAAAATACCTACGAATTCAACATAATGGTTTCTTGAAAAAACAATAAATGACATTGTCAGTGTAAAAGTGACTGCATAATTAATATTTATAGAAAATGATTTATTCGATTGGAGATGATTTGATTCTAATCTATTTGTCAAATTTCAATTCGATCGTAGATGCATTTTTTGAGTTATTGAGGAAACAATATTTCAAATGGGTATATCTCTTACACCGTTTGGCCGATTATGCCCATTAACAAACTTGACCGTCCTATTGGAATGCGCAACCTACCCTGAAATTTTCAAAACAGAATCGATTTTGACCTTAAATTCTTCAGTGACCCTAATCTTTTGAGACCCTCTTCGGAAAAAAATTCGAAAATTATAAACTTTTGGACAAAATGATAACATACTGTACTCTAAAACAATCGCGCAAAAAATTTGAGAATGTTTTGAATGAATTTTTATTGGCCGGAAATCACAACTCATAGAACTTCCAAAGAAAATTTTACAATATTCAATGATAATTTTATTCATTTTTGTTGAAATTAATTGAGCTACGCAATGATTCAGCCCGATATTCCAGGATTCAATCGGATTAGTTTCACAAATGAAGTACGAACATCTTTTCAGGAACAGCTTTTATTTCAGACTATCTTCCCAGAAACGATACAGTAAACAGTTGACAAGCGTAACAGGACAGGAAACATAACGTACAGAAAAACTAAATGACATGATTATAACTAAGTAATACCAACTTCAGACAGTATTTCAACACTTTCCCTTAATCATGACATTTCTACATTTCAAAGTTATCAAAATAAAATTAACCGATTCCAAAACGCTTGATACATTTATCATGGCACTTGGCAGTCAAACCCTTGGTCAATACATCCGCAGGCATTTCTTTGGTTGACATGTGCATGAGCTCCAACTTGTTCTCCTTACACAGTTCTCTAATATAATGAAACCTCACATCTATATGCTTAGTCCTAGCATGAAAACCAGCATGCTGTGTTAGCTTCAATGCACTCATATTATCATTATATAGCACCATACTACCAGACCTACCACACAATTCAAACAAAAAACCTCTCAAAAACATACACTCTTTACTAGCATGAGTAATTGAGATATACTCAGCTTCAGTGCTTGAGAGCGCTGTCACTTCTTGTTTCCTACTCTCCCAGCTTACAGCTCCATTATTCAAGGTGATGACATATCCACTCACTGATTGTCTATCATGATCATTGGCAAATGAGGCATCACAGTGTCCTAAAATATCTGCCTCTGAAGGTGAATACTCAATCCCATTATCAATCGTTTGCTTTAGATACTTGAAAACCCTTTGAACTGCATTCCAATGCACATCAGAGTAACACTTATTAAATTGACTCAAGTAATTTACAGTATAGGCAATATCAGGCCTAGTGCACAGAGATAAATACAGCAAACTGCCAATGGCTTCCTGATAAGGAAAAGATTTGACACACTTCTCACCTTTAGGTAGAATTAAACCTACTTCTATTGGAGTTTTAGAATCAACACAGTTGAACATTCCAAACTTTTTCAACATTTTTTCACAGTAAGCTTTTTGATCCAGTCTAACAGTTTTGTCACTCTTAGTCACTCGCATGCTCAGGCATTGTTTCACTTGTCCAAGATCTTTGGTGTGAAAATTCGTTTTCAAACAGTCTTTCAATTCTCCAGTCTTTACCGCATCATTGAAAAACAGGAAAAAATCATCCACATAAAAAGCAATAATGACCAACTTCTTACTATCTTTTCAGATGTACACACATGGTTCGTACTGAGATTGCTTGAATCCAATACTCAACAGTACTTCTTGTACTTTTTCATACCAACATTTGCTTGCTTGCTTGAGCCCATATACTGCCTTCTTTAATTTCCAAACTTTCCCTTCGAATACATCTACACCATCAGGCTGAGACATGTATATGTCTTCATGCAAGTCTCCATTGAGAAAAGCAGTGGTCACATCTACATGATGAATTTGTAAATCCAATCTTACAGACAAAGCATAGAAAAGTCTTAGAGTATCGTATCTTACTACAGGTGCAAACACTTCTTGAAAATCTATCCCAAACTTCTGACTACAGCCAGCAGCGACAAGCCGAGCCTTATATGAAGATACATTTCCATTTTCGTCCCTTTTTGCGCGCGTGTTCCGCAAGGAACAGCGTGCTATCATTTCGTCACAATGTCTGTATTTTTCGAATTTTTTTTCGAAAATGGTCTCAAACGATTGGGTTCGACTCCCTGATGAAGAATTCGAGGTCAAATTCAATTCTGTCCGTCCGGCCGGTCCGGCCGGCCGGTCCGGCCGTTAGCACGATAACTCTCGAACGGAACGACTTAGAGCGTTGAAATTTGCAGGGTAGTTTCGTAGCGTAAATATCTCGGACAAGTTCGTTAACGGGCGAAATCGACCGAGCGGTTTCGGAGTTAAGGCCGTTTTTAATAAAAACGTTTTTTATGAATATTTCCGGAACCGATCACTCAATCTTTTTGAAATTTGGCATCAGATTGTAGAATCATGACCTTTATATACCTGCGAAGTTTTGTGTTGAACGGACGGCCCTAAAGTGGCAAAAAAAAATTTTGAAAATTTGAAAATTTTGTTTTCACGATAACTCGAAAAATACTGATCTGATTAAATTGAAACTCAGTAGTTAGATGCAAAAGACCAAAGCAAACACTTTTGCAAAATTTCGTGAAGATCACGTGACATGAAAAAAATAAAAAAATTACTACTATTTTGCGGAATACTTTGCTTTTAATGCCGAAACATATGTTTTTGAGGTTCATGCTGCCCTTTCCGGGCATTTTCCGTATTGCGCATGCGCAGATGAGAAGTCCTTTAACTGCTGTAGTTTTCGTCAGAGAGGATTGGGGTTTTGGGGTGGCGGATGCTATTCCTCCATAGAATTCAGATCCCTGATGAGGGTCTGCGCATGCGTAGATTAAAGATGCGATATCTTCCGAACCACTAGTGTTGGAGAATCGGAGTTTTTTGTAAGGTGTGTTATTTTGAGAGGACTTTTAGCCGCCAGTAGATTGCGCATGCGCAGAAGAGAAGTGACTGTTTTTGGGTTGGATGGGTTATGTTGGGAGTGCTGCGTCGATATTATGAGGTTTTAATAGAATATTCATAGCAATTCAGTGCAAGGACAAGTCAGTTTGGGGGATGTAGCGTTGTTTCCGAGTTAAAGTGTCCGTACCGTGGCCCTGGGGCTAATTTTGAAATTGATGTTACCCCTTACAGGCATTTTTCGTTATGCGCATGAGCAGACCATCAGTAATTTAACTGGTGGTGTTTTCGTCAGAGAGGATTAGGGTTTTGGGGTGGCGGATGCTATTCCTCTATAGAATCCCCTGTTGAGGGTCTGCGCATGCGTGGATTAAAGATGTGATATCTCCTGAACCACTAGTGTTGGAGAATCGGAGTTTTTTGTAAGGTGTGTTATTTTGAAAAGGACTTTTAGCCGCGAGTAGATTGCGCATGCGCAGAAGAGAAGTGACTGTTTTTGGGTTGGATGGGTTATGTTGGGAGTGCTGAGACGATATTATGAGGTTTTAAAAGAATATTCATAGCAATTCAGTGCAAGGACAAGTCAGTTTGGGGGCTGTAGCGTTGCTTCAGAGTTAAAGTGTCCTTACCTTGGCCCTGGGGCTAATTTCGAAATGGATGCAACCCCTTACGGGCATTTTTCGTTATGCGCATGAGCAGACCATCAGTGATTTAACTGGTGGTGCTTTCGTCAGAGAGGATTGGGGTTTTGGGGTGGCGGATGCTTTTCCGCTATAGAATCCCCTGGTGAGGGTCTGCGCATGCGTGGATTCAAGAAGCGATATCTCCTGAACCACTAGTGTTGGAGAATCGGAGTTTTTTGTGAGGTGTGTAATTTTGGGAGGACTTGCAGCCACGAGTATACTGCGCTTGCGCAGACGAGAAGTGAATGGTTTTGGGTTGTTTGGGTTATGTTGGGAGTAATGAGCCGATATTGTGAGGTTTTAAAAGAATATTCATGTCAATTCAGTGCACGGACACAAGTCAGTTTGGGGGAAATAGCGTTGTTTCCGATTTGAAATGTCTGTATGGTGGCCCTGAAGCGAATTTATAAATAACTATATTCGGTAGATCTATATTAAAATGCGTTCGGATTTGGAGAAGATGCAATTTTGTCCCTAACGGAGGACCCACAACCGAATTTTTTTCTGATCTACGGTAAAACTAACAGCCAAACTGTATTGATAGCTATATTTGTTAAAGGAACTTGAAAAAAAAAAAAAAAGCACTGACGTGAAGTCAGTACTCTTTGGCGCGCGTGTTCACGGTGGCTAATTTGAATTGAATTATTCAAAATTTAACAGTGCTGTATCTAAGCTGCCATCAGGATAGAGTAACAAAGTTGGAAAAGAACACAAGTGACTCTCCTTAGTCGCACAAGCTCCTAGAAGATTTGGGAGGGTCAGTATAATCCTAATCATGTTTATAGCACGCGCGCAAAAGCAGATTGACTTAACAATGAAAGAAAAAGTGTAAAAAGTCAATCTGCTTTGGCGCGCGTGCTATAAACATGATTAGGATTATACTGACCCTCCCAAATCTTCTAGGAGCTTGTGCGACTAAGGAGAGTCACTTGTGTTCTTTTCCAACTTTGTTACTCTATCCTGATGGCAGCTTAGATACAGCACTGTTAAATTTTGAATAATTCAATTCAAATTAGCCACCGTGAACACGCGCGCCAAAGAGTACTGACTTCACGTCAGTGCTTTTTTTTTTTTATCTTAAAGACCCATTTAGACTTCACCACATTACACCCTTCAGGTTTATCAACTAACTGAAAAACATCATGCCTTTTATAAGATTCCAACTCATCATTCATGGCAACTTTCCATTTCACACTTTCTTCACAATTCAGTGCTTCTTTTAGATTTTGGGGCTCTTTCTCAGCAAACACACTAGAGTCAAACAGACTAGCAGCATACATCACAAAATCATTGTAACGCTTTGGTGGCATTCAATCTCTAACAGGATTCCTAGGAACTGGAACTTCCTGATCCATGTTTAAATCTACATTGTTATCATCAACATTTTCATGTTCTTCATGAATTTCATTCTCTCCCTCAGATTCATCATCTTCATCATCATCAGGCTGTTCAATGGGAACTTCTACTACATCACATTTTTCATATAGATCAAGTATAGGCACATAGACAATTTCAGCTACATCAGCTTTACCTTTCTGTGAGCAAGCCGTGAACTTCTTCTCATCGAATCTCACACTATGTGCTTCACAAACATCATTTGGCTTCTCGGGATCAATTAATCTGTACCCTTTACTTTCAGTAGAATACCCCACAAAAAACATTAGTTTACTTCTAGGTTCTAACTTATCATTCCTTACTTGTTTAGGTATATGCACATAACTATCACACCAAACACTCGTAAGTGAGAGTAAGCAACTGAAGTAACATCATTAAACAACAATTCAGGCACATTTCCACTCGAAGAATGAGGCACCTTATTTTGAACATACACTGCAGTATTGACCGCCTCTGCCCACAATTTCTTGGAACAGTCAGCATTTATCATCATGCTTCTGGCAGCTTCAAAAATTGTCCTCTGTTGGCGTTCAGCCGCACCATTCTGCTCAGGTGTGTACCTTACAGATCTCTGTTGCAAAATGCCCTTAGATTTAAAAAATTCTCTCACATCTTTGTTGATAAATTCTCCACCATTGTCAGAACGGAAAACTTTCAAAGTCTTCTGCTTCTGGGTCTCACACTCAACCACATATTGTTTGATTTTATCTTTGGTTTCACTTTTGTGCTTCAGAAAATACACTGTCACATGTCGGGAATAATCATCAACGATCGACAACACATATTTACTCTCACCATAACTTGCAGGCAAAGGGCCACATAAGTCAGCATGCATAAGATCTAGAACTTCAGACACCTTTGGTGACACTGATCTAGGAAAGCTCTGACGGCATTGTTTCCCCAAGGCACAAGCAACACAGAGTTCATGATTAATACTGGAAAACTTAACATCATTTGTATGCTCACACAAATACTTAAGTTTCTGAACTCCAACATGCCCTAATCTACCATGCCACAGATCAAAGTTTCTGACATTCTCAGCCACCAGTGCTGATTTAGGAGAAGGTTTACCATCTAGATGATACAAACCACCCACTCTAGTACCTGATGCTAATTGTTTTCCTACTACCTCACAGTTATCAGCGTTGAGAAATTGACATCCATCTTTAGTAAACAGAACATTCAAATCATGATCTGTACATTGGCTTACAGACAACAAAGTAGCACTTAACCCTGGTACATACAAGACATTCTGTATTCTTTTAATAGCACAATCACTCGCAGCCAACTTTATGTTACCTGCACCGGCTATATCAAGACGTCCATTATCACCCACCATGACACTCTGATTAGATGAAACTGCATGATAGTTCTCAAGAATCCTCTTGTTTGGTGACATGTGACCTTCTGCTCCTGAGTCAATAATGATGGGCGCACCATTATTATACTTTGCTGATAACGCACACAGGAACGTTTTCTTCGAGTCGCCACTTTCCTTTCTACCATCGTGCTGTTTCTTCTTGGTTCTGTCATCTTTCTTCTTGTATTGGGTTGTTGTATTGTCAGACTCCTTGTTTGTTGAGTTCAACGGACAATGCTTGATGCTATGCCCCTTCTCATGACATTTGTAGCAATTAAACGGAGCTGACCCAAAGTATTTCTCACCTTCATGATATTTATTCTGTTTCCAGTTCTTTGTCTTTGCATTCAGAGCAGACTTCCCACAGGAATTACCATCCTTATTCGAAATATCTCTTCTCATGCTGTCCTCCAGGAGCTTCGATATCACATGATCAAGTTCCATTTCTTCTCCAGCACAAACTGTCATTACGATGCTATCAAACTCGCTTGGGAGTCCTTGAAGAATCTTCGCAACCAAATACTTGTCTTTTATTACTTTGCCCATTGTCTTCAACTGCTGGCCAGTTGAGGTTATGTGAGCAATGTATGACTCCATGTCTGAGTAGTCTTCATACCTTGCTTGGCTCAGACTTCGAACAAGGTGCACATACTTCCAGTGACCTTTTGTCTCGAACTTGTCTTTCAGATTATTCCACGCCTTTTTAGCTGTATCGGCTTCGCGTACATACTGGTAATTCATCTTGTCCACCATCAGATTGATGTCGGCCAAAGCACGTTCTTCACGACGGGCTGAACCTTTGTCTTCGGCAGTGTCCTTGTCTTCGCCTTTGATTGCTTTCAAGAGACCTTGCCTTCTGAAGTAATTCGTCATCCCAAACTCCCAGGTCATGTAATCAGTCCTTTCAGCTTCTGAATACCGAAAAAGCCGGGAGCTGAAGCCTCACCTCCTGAGTTCGCCATGTTGAGTTCCAGGTGCACACCACACCTTCAAAGTTTTACAAGTTGCTCGTCTTCTCAATCCTTCTTCAGAATCCTCTCAAGCTATTTCCAACGTTATTCTGGGCCAATAACCTGTTGAAATTAATTGAGCTACGCAATGATTCAGCTCGATAATCCAGGATTCAATCGGATTAGTTTCACAAATGAAGTATGAACATCTTTTCAGGAACAGCTTTTATTTCAGACTATCTCCCCAGAAACGATACAGTAAACAGTTGACAAGCGTAACAGGACAGGAAACATAACGTACAGAAAAACTAAATGACATGATTATAACTAAGTAATACCAACTTCAGACAGTATTTCAACAATTTTGACTAAAATTGAAGTAAAGAGTGTAATTATGACATGAATTAAACTTTCAGTTTGCATAACTTTTGAACGAGTCGGTTTATCGAAAAGTTATAATATAAATTTTTGTAGAGCGTTTAATTTCCTACAAAAACATATATCTGTTTATTTGTTTGTAAGCTAAAAAATTCCGAAAGAAAGTAATTTTTTTCCTGTGTTATTTGAATGGAAAATAGAAATTCCCAGAGCGCGACCCTGAAGATAATTCAGTCCGTATTTTGGTCGGTTTTATTGAAGCAGGTCAATATACAAATATGCAGTAATTTTGTTAAAATATTAAATGAATTTGATACGTACATCAACATCTCAATAGGTTAGACTTAAATGAAGATTTTATAAGTTAGCAAGCTTTAAAAAGGTCATAATTCGAACTTTACCTGTGCTAGGTCAAACATTCTCAAGTCAGTATACATTGTAAGTGCTTTGTGTTCCTGTCCAGCTTTCTGATACATTCTAGCAGCTTCCTTTAGTTTACCTTGATGCGCAAAAACATCACCAATTAAGGCTTCTCTGTTTGTCTCTCCCCTCCTTTGTTTCTCCTGAAATATTACTTCTTCTAATTTTTGTAGAATTTTTCAACAGGGGGAGGAATGAGATTATCATCTCGATTAGTGTGAGAGCAGAGAGCCTCCACACCTACGTCTTTTTAGCAAAGCTAAAATTTTCAGTTTGTATAGAACAATATGTGCCTAAGAATGTATGGGTATGGGTTTTAAAGGTACATACTTGAAAACCTTACTTATCTTCTTCAAAGTATGATAGCTATATGTGGTTTGAGGTACTATTTTAAGACTTTCAAACAGCCAGACCAATCCAAAATACCAAATATCCCCCCAGACACAATAAAATTTAATTAATTAGGCACTATGAATCTCCCTCTAATACTCTCAGACTATTCTGTGTGTAGCGTGTTTGCCTTATCTGTGATCGAAACAACTGTTGACAACAATATAGATTATAGATTTGCCACTATGAACTTAAATAATTTTTTTAGTTGATTTAAAAAGTCTAGCGTAAGTAAGGGGCCCATGGAAAGTGTCTGACAATAATGAATATTAATTTGTCACAATATTGCCACATATTTTAACTTAGGTAAGTAAGATTTGTATGTAGGTACCTTTAAAACCTCCTAACTGTGCAATGGACCCACTTTCTAACTAACAAGTACCCATACGTTCGTAGGCACATATTTTACTGAACATAATGAAAATTTTAGCTTTGCTAAAATAACGTAAGTCTGGGGGCTCACAGCTCTTTGTCTATATAAAAATGCATTACTATACGAGGTATAATGTAGATAGTGATAGATAGTGAAGAAATGGACTCACCTTTAGGTCTTCTATGAGCTCCAGGTATGGAAAATCCTGCAACTTGATGAACGCATACCTGGCTACTTCAAATTCCAAATGTTCTAAAGCTGCATGGGCCAGTTCTTCCCAATCACCATCAGTGACACCTAAGATTTTAAGGAAATTTAGGTGCATTACTCTTAATAATGGTCTCTGCTAGTCCGTTCATTTCGAATGATTACTGGTAGCTTTGTTACTCCCTCTTTGTATGGTTCCGATATTGCACACTGCGTATTGACATGGGCGTTTTCGTTCCCCCATGGTGGAGAGCATAAGACTCCAAACTGAGTACTTGCGAATCACCGCAGAGGGACAAATAATATATGCAGGGATCTATAGTTTTGAGTAACCACAGCGAGGAGCTTGGTTGGTTGAACGCCAGGTGTCACTTCTGTTTACTTAGTACTCGGAAGTGATTGCTGGATTCTGATAAAGACAGGTTTCCTCATAGTGTTTTTTCATCCTCGTTGAATAGTTCTTCAGTGATGTGTCCTTATAGCAACTGACCGGTTTCGTCATTATCAGGACTCATCACTCATCAGTGGAGCATAATTCAACGATGTTAATGAAACTCTACCAGGAAACTGGTCTCAAGAAAAAAATATACTAAGCGGGTTCTGCAGCTACACACTACATATATTAAATTAAAGTATATGCTATCATAATTCAGCCTGATTCAAACAATGGTTTATTTAAAATTTTCTGCTGAATATTGTTTAAATAAGAAATAATAAAGATCAAATTTATTTGGTGCGAAATTACATTAATGAAACAAAACGTTTATGATTATGTTAGTTCAATGACTCCAAGCAGATTTAATGGAATTAAAGATCAATTCTTACCCAAACAAGCGATTTGGTAGGCTTCTCGATACATTTTCTTGTCAATATATTGATACATCGGTGCACTCAATGGCAACTGTATGGTGGTCATTGTTTGACCATTTAGGCAAAATGCTTTGGATCCTGATAGTCCAACCACAAATCCTGAAATCAAAATTTTTCTTGGTGCCAACACTAACAATTGTCATCAATTTGAACCACTTTATAGAGTTTCATACAGTCCTCAAAAATTTGCAACGATAACTTTCGAATGGTAAGAGATACTAACTTGCAATTTTCAGGGTAGTTATAGCCATATGTAGTTTTCTTGTTATTTCCTCAATAACTCAAAATATACATATCCGATCCGACAAAATTGAAATTTTGTGATGATCTGGTAATTAGAAGAAAAAAAAATTTTTTTCAAACAAAAATTAAAATTATTAAAATTTTTTTACAAAAATCTACCAAGAAAAGAACAAATAAGCTGATAGATCATTTTCTTCAGGTTTGATGGAATTCAATGAATTGTTTTCTCAGTATTAAGAAAATGGCGCAACTAGGACACACCCAACACAAAGTGTGGATTCATGCAGCCCAAATTAACGAGTATCGAGTAACAATTAACAATTAAAAATAGTGAGTAAAAGTTGAACTTCATATATCTGAATGAGAGTGTTCATGCAGCCAAGTAACAATTATCAATTAACAAATAACAAGTAGGAGTTCGCCAACTTTTAACTTTCTACTTTAATTGAACGAGATTTCGTACTTGTACGCAACTCGTGCGCAGCTGTACGCAGATTAGACAGTCCGATGATGTAAATATAACCTTACTTTGTAAAATATTCAATTTATTTGGTGTGTATTTATGTGGGTTCCGTGTTATAACTTGGAAAAATGAATTTTAAACACTTGTTTTCAAATATAGGGGGAACAGAGGTTATTTTGAAAAATTAATACCTCCGATCTTTGACTTGTGGGTTTTTATTTCTTAATTGTTAATTTGAGTGCATGAATGCTGCATTTTTGTACGTGGTAACTCATAATTGTTATTTGATACTTTTTACTTGATAATTGTTATTTGATGCTGCATGAATCCACACTAAATAATGAAAAAGTTAAATAGTAAATAGTAATATACATAATTGTTAAGCCAAAGGCTGAGAGAGCCCTGTGGCAGGAGCTTTGGAGCTCTTATTCAATCTTTGACAAATCATATCTCCGAAAGTATTGGTTTCTCTGAGTTGGGAATGATATCAATGGATTCTTATGATTGAACTGCATCATGAAAGCAATTAAATTCAAATATGATACAACTGCATCATGAAAGAAATTAAATTCAAACAAAAACGCCAAAACCCACGAACTTACCCGAGATCCACTCAGACAATTTTATTATATCAATTGAAGCTTAGCCTCTATTTGAGTTTTGCTTTTAATGGAGGTATTCTGAACCCATTCTGATAATGTTACCAAAATATATATTTCTATCATCATATGGATTATCCACGGGCATTAAAATATCACCAAAAAGTATAATATCATATTATAATCCTCATAATTCTACGATAGCTGAAATGAATTTGACTCTCTCTTATAGAAAAACAAGATGACATGTACGAGTATGAACACAGATCATATAATAATTCATATATAGAATAATTATAGCATTCTGAGAAAACATAGAAGAACGATTCATTATTGAAATTTCGAAAAATCATATCTCCGTAAGTATTAGCTTGTTAGAGTTGAAAATGATCTCAATGGATTTTTATGGTGAAACTGCATCTTAAAAAAAAATTGAATTTGAAATGTAATAAAAGAATTCTTTTTCGTTACTCCGAAACCATCTGGCCGATTTTGCCCAATAACGAACTTAACCGAGATATTTATCTCCCAAACCTACTCTGAAAATTTCAACTGCCTAGCTCATTCTGTTCGAGAGATATTGTAGAAACAAAATTTCAAAATTTCAAAAAATTTTTTTTTACACTTCGCATGCATATAAAGATCATTATTCTACAATTTGATACTAAATTTCAGATAGATCGAGTGATCGGTTTCGGAAATATTCATAAAAAATATTTGTACTAAAAACGGCCACAACTCCAAAACCGCCCAACAAGAGCGCCAAAAACATTTACTACGATTACTATATTTAAGCTAATACCGAAAACACATTCTCATACCTGCTAATTTCTGTTTAAATGGACTAAACTCAGAAACTTTGATGGCAAGAGTATTATTCCCACTAAAAGCAAGCATATCCTCGTATTGAATATTGAACGCAATACTATTAACATTCGGCTCCTAAAAATATTCATGATACAATATAACATTTTAATGCGAGGCGGGCCAAAAATACATAACCTGATACATTAGAGTTCCATCCATTGCGCCGAACACTTGACATAGTCCAGAATCATCCACAACTGCCAATTTTTCTCTGCTCCAGCTTAAATCAAGGCAACGGACTGGATTATTTATTTTTACTTTTAGAAGAGGATGAAGATTGTCCAAGTGTACTTCCCACACCTGAAGACAATGTATTCTGGTAAAATTGCAAACAATTTTGCAGTGATTCAGATAAACAGTATCGGAACAAATATATCTTGGGTATTGAGAAGCAACACTATTATATTGTAATATCACATAATCAAGAGAGAAGCAATGGTGTCACTATGCCAGATGTAGAGCATCGTAGCAAAGCAAGGCAGCGACAATATTTAGCAAGCTAATTAAACCACAATACTCGAGATATGTTCTTTCTGATACTGTATAAAAGAAAGTTTTCCATTCATTCATTAAATCATTACATACTTGACCATTTTTCAGCCCTAAAATTAGTCCTTCTTTTCCTGGAGGCCCACCTGTGACCTTGATGTATCTGATAAAACTAGTGAAATTCCACTCCTTATCTCTGGACCCATTAAATGTCATACTTTGTAGCTTCATATCCTGACATATTACCAAATGCTCAGAACATACCACCAAAAGACTACAATCTATCCTTTGCATGATCTTTTCTTTTGCTCTATAGTGCATATCATTTGAATCATTTGAAAATAATTCATAAATGACAATTCTCTCAGGAAGTTGAACCTGCAAGATATGATACAGATTTGATACATTTATACACCATTTACTTTTATAAAGTCTCCCGGTTGGCCATGATTTAGGTCTATCACGTTTTTGTAACTAACACAGAGGCAGGTTGGCACTGCTGAAATATCGTCAAGGTCAAAACAATTCGCCGAGATGTTGCCAATTACTACTCTCAAACTTAACATCATGACATTAAAATCTGCAATAGGAAAACTTCATTCTGACATGTTGAACTCTCGAATGAAACTACTGAGTTTCCTATCATTATATTTTATTAAGGTATAAGAATGAAAGGTTTTTTTCTGGGTTTTCTCTCCCAAACTCTGAAAAATATCTATAAAATAAAAATTTATTATTTTGTGATTTGCACTGCGTAAGAAACACAAGATATTTGTCCGAGGCAATCGATTGAACAATGTTGCCTAACAAAGAACAACGAAACAACATCAACAATGAAACAACTATATCGGAATGTTTCGGAGTCTATATCAGACTCCTTCGTCAGACGCTTAATGAAAATCTTTAGAATTATTTTGTTGCTAGTTATTGCGAAATTAAAGAATTGTCACATCGACAGTATTTAAAAATCATAGCTGACATAGTTTTACTTCGCATAGAAATTTCCAAGTTCCTACTCCATTTTCATTAAATTTAGCCAAATATGGTCAATACCAATTGAGCAATTTGCAAAATTGCATTCTCTGTTCAATAAAATACAAGTTGACTCCTTAAGTTTCCTTTTAATATAATCAGGTTCTCTCATCGATTGGAGTAATACAAAGATTCTAATGACAGAACCTGATTATATTAAAAGGAAACTTGTCAACTTGTATTTTATTGAACAGAGAATGCAATTTTGCAAATTGCTCAATTGGTATTGACTATATTTGGCTAAATTTATTGAAAAAGGAGTTGGAACTTGGAAATTTCTATGCGAAGTAAAACTATAGTCGAATTTAAGCGAATAACCGGAACAGTGCGGTTAAAACCAATCCCTTGCTATTATAACCGATCGGTTATGTTTAGCAAGAGATTGGTCTTAACCGCACTGTTCCGGTTATTCGCTTAAATTCGACTTATGTTAGCTATGATTTTTAAATACTGTCAAAATAATTCTAAAGATTTTCATTAAGCGTCTGACGAAGGAGTCTGATATAGACTCCGAAACGTTACGATATAGTTGTTTCTTCGTTGATGTTGTTTCGTTGTTGTTTGTTAGGCAACATTGTTCAATTGATTGCTTTTGACAAATATCTTGTGTTTCTTACGCAGAAGCAAATCACAAAATGATTAATTTTTATTTTATAGATATTTTTCAGAGTTTGGGAGAGAAAACCCAGAAAAAAACCTTTCATTGATGAGTATACCTCCCACAGTATCCTTTAATGATTGTATAAGAATGACTTGGGTTTCGTAGTACTACTACATTTTGAAACTAGTGTATTTCAAGTTGTGCAACAAGGTATTTAAATGTCTTCTTGAGAAAAGTGGGGAATTCCATAGGTACGTCTGTTCGTTTAGAAGTTTTCCTGCTGGGTTATTCAGGTACTTTTATCAAATGAACTATCACAATGTGCCACAATAGACCGATTGGTCTCCGTGGAGGGGCGGGTTTTGTCATCCCAGCACAACCCATATAATAATCACAAAGTGAGGGACTACTCTATCCATTATTTTTCAATAAAATTTCAACACTTGATTCTTGATTTCCATACAAGAAAATAGCATAATTGAATCTTTCAACCAGTTTATATAAGATTTGAAATACTTCCAGTAACAACAGAGAAAAAATTTTCTTCTACAGTCGCCAGGACTGTGAATTCACATAATAATAATAATAAACTTTATTGATACATGATCAATTGGCTAACGACCGAAGTCTTCCTGCCAGTTACAATAGTATTTCTGTATATAATACATTATGATTACAATGTGTGTTTGTTTTAAAGAGTTTGGAGATATTGTGCTAGTGGCAAAGTTGGTAGTTTTGTTTTAGCTGCTTCTTCTTGGTAAGAGTGGACGAGAGGATTGATGATGGATCTATTGTTTTCTTTCTTAATGAATTTCTTGCTGAGTCTTTGCATTCTTGTAAGTATCGGTTCTATTTTTGTAGTCTGGTATAATAGTTCGTTGGAAGGGTTGTAAAGAGGGTTGTTTGGATTTCTCAGTTTTGTAATTTTTCTGAGAAATTTTCTGCATTTTGCAATGTTCTTAGGCTGTGTTTGGGAATTCACATAATATTTTCTCGAATTCATTAATTTGCCGGAGTAAATTCACATTGTGAAAATACGTAATTACTACCACTTCTATGTAAAGAGGACAACGTTGCGTAGTTATCTGACAGGAAAATGACTATAACCTTACATTTTGAAAATATACATGGTGAAATGTGTCAAATTTTCATGGCCAACCGGGAGACTTTATTAAAGTGAATGGAGTATACATGCATACTCTATAATATGTTCGATGTTTTGCGTTTGTTTTTTTGTGTTAGACTGATGTCGATTAAGCGAATATGATGTACATTGCTCAATTATTCTTGATATTTGGATTATATTAATTTTAATGGCAGTTTTTTTTCATTTTTTTGGTTTAAATGAACATAATATATGAGTTGATGAAATTTAAATCTGTAATTCATGGTTTCCGAGACAATATGTATCGAAAATATATTTTCGGATACTCACTGCTAGTCTATGCTTATAAATTGCAATTTTCTTTATTAGGTCTCTGCATTTTATCCGGACTTTCTGTTCAGTAATTAGATGTTGTATAATGATATCAGTCATGTGTTCTCTGAAGGCATATCTCTCTTTGAACAAACCGTGCACAGTGTTGAACACAAGCTGGTAATATGCCAGAGTACCATCTTCACATCCAATAGCCTAGGGAAGAAATATCACTGGTAAGTAATAGCAACATTTTGTAGGTGTTGGTCTTATTGTGCCCCATTAAAATTAATTATCATTATATTTATATTTTGGATATCTGAAAGAGGCACCTGATTGGTACGAATATGAGCAAACTACAAATCTTAAAGAATTTGAATGGAGAAATTATCCAATTGTGTTCCAACATTAAGTAAAATCTATTCAGACTTTTCATATATTTGGCTATTTTTTTGCCACTGTATGCTAAAATATTATATTGTTCTTTCTATTTTTTCGTTTCAGCAAATACTAAACCTATTGATTCTTGGGGCCGGCCGGACAGAATCGATTTAGACCACGGATTATTGATCAGTGAGTCGAACCAAATCGTTTAAGACCATTTTCAGCCAAAAATTCGAAAATTACAGACATTTGGGTGAATTGATAAGCACTCTGTTCCAAGGAACAAGAGTGCAAAAATACTCATTTTCAAACACTCAGTAGACAGTACATAAATTATTCCTCCATTAAAATATAGTCTGTAGCATATTTAAGGGATGATAGGAGCAGGTTGTCCTGAGGAAACAACTAGCAACTGTGTTTCAAATATAAGGCCAACAGGGCAGCGTTGGGAGTGGAATTGTTTAAGCAATATCTTTAGTCAGAATCCTGCCAAGTTAAAAGATTGGTAAAAGGGGCTGTCTGGATAGTAAAAGAATTTCTAATACTCGGATTTCAATATCCAGCCATCAGGGTGGCGTTGGTGGTGGAATTGTTTTAGTAATATCTTCATTGAGAATCCTGCCACGTTAAACGATTGGTAATCTGGTCTGCCTGGATAGTAAAATAATTTCTAATACTAGGTTTCATATATCCGGCCATCAGGGAAGCATTGGGAGTGGATTTTTTTCAATAATGTCTTTATAAAAAACCTGCCACGTTAGAAGATTGGCAAAATAGCAAGATTTACTTTTGTGAATACTTACCACATAGTTTCCAGAAGGATGTGGCACTGCACTCCAAACCCAAGAAGTCTGCTGATCTCCAATCATACCTAACTTGATGCCATCCTTAGTATATAAATTACTGGCTTTATTCAAACCACTAACAAGTATATATTCCCCATGTGAAAAATATCCAACATTAAGCGCTTCAAAACCCAAACTTCTCTCTTTTCCAATCAGTTTACCTCCTAGTGTATACAGAGCAAAATTTTTATTCCAATCGGTAACACATAATGTGTCCAAACCATCTACTATGGGACTCCAAGCAAGGGACCATATGGACGCACCATTGGGCCTCTCAATTTTACACTTTTCTTCACCCAACTGAAATGAAGCATTAATTTGCATGATGAGTTGAACCAAGGTTTAAAATATACCTTATTTCTAATTGATACCACTCCGTTCATGAGTCCTAGGGCTAAATATTGTCCATCATTCGTCCAAGAACATGCATTTATTCTAGAATAAATTTTATGTTTTTGAACTGCCTTCTGTTCACTGCTCCAAAATGCAAAATCACTGAGGGTGCACGAAGCTAACTGATGTGAAAGAGGGTTAAACGCCAGACATTGTACCGAATCATTGTGGCTGTATTTAAGTAAGCCTTCAAGTTTCTTTGACCATATAATAACAGTTTTGTCGGCACTCCCAGAAGCAAATTTAGATCCATCTTTAGCATAACTAAGACAATGTACTTTATCCTTATGTCCTTTAAGTGTTTGAATTAAGTTTCCATCAGATGTATCATATACTAGAACATGATCTCCACCAGCTACAATTAGTTGGATACCATCGGGATTGAAGCAAATATCGAAAATACTGAAAATGACTTTATTAGAATAATGGATTTACAGGGGTTTTGTCTTATAGGTAGTAACATTTGAAGCTTTTCACCATTGTGTCCTCTTTTCACGGTCATGGACTTTGTCAACCCATTTCGGGATGGATCTCATTGTTGATAATTTCCAGTATTATTATATTGAAATCTTGATTTTCATATTCAAAAATCACAACTTTCAACAATTCTTCAATTTAGGTTAAGTCAAGATTTCAAATACAAACAAAACAAACAATCTCGGCAACATAGAAAATTTGACGAAAAGCCCTATGGTGCCAAACTTCTTCATAAACTTCTTCAGTATATATTTATATACTTAAGTTATAAAATAATATTTATGTAATAGGATAGGATCTCTATGTAATAAAATCAACTATTTTGATAATTTACCAAACGGGAAATTTGGATTTGCATCAGCTGAATTATTATTTGTAAATTTATTATTCAGTGATTCAACATATTCTATGGTCAGGTGTAGGTGTGTTTCAGAGGTTGACAAATTCGTTAGAAAATTTAGCTAATTGTTTGTTTTTCATCAATTTTAAAGGAGAATGATTCACAAATTTAGTTAATATTGCCGCAGTTGAAATATTTATCCTGTTATCATGTCTCTAAGTTCAAGTGTAGCAAATTTATCAGCAGATACTACCGTAAGTACAAATAAGTGTTATCTCAGGTGAGATAACATTGGTTGAAAATCTTATGTTCATCATAATTTCATACTGAATTAATTTTTGTAACTATATTCCTGAAAATTAAATCACTCTCCATTTCTGTTACTTTGTCTTTCGCAATACAGACCTATGATGGTTCAACGAATATGTGCCTGGAGCTGGCCTTAGAAGGGGAGCGCCTCTGTAAAGCTGGAGATTGTCGTGATGGAGTAGCTTTCTTTCAAGCAGCCATTCAAGCTGGCACTGATGATCTAAGAACATTAAGTGCCATTTACAGTCAACTGGGAAATGCCTATTTCTACCTTGGCGATTATGGAAAGGCCATGCAGTACCACAAACATGATTTAACTCTGGCAAGGTGAAGAATATTATTTATGCTACTCATTCAAAATTTGCAATGGTTTTCCACAATGTTTACCTTTATAACTAATGCATTTTTTGAAATTAATTTTTATTATTGGAGCACTTGATTCATACGTCGAATTGTATGGTACCCCGTTACACCAACCTCTGCTAACACATATACAGCTCTCAGTCAAAAGAATATATATATATATACTTCAGAAATCAGTTCCTTGTGGTTATAATGCTATAATTGTGATGTATATACCACCAAATTCAAAACACCCTACGGTGCATTCTAGGGAGCAACATAATCACAATGAATTATAGTTCTTTCATGAAATTTTGCATCTGGTATAATACCTATTTCTAGATGATTCATTGGAAAAGTGCAGCCAACAAAATTAATATTAAGTACAATTCACTAGTTAATAGTTAATAGTTCAAATAAGTTATTTGAAGTTTGGAAGCAATGAGATAGCCGATTTCGCAATATATAAGTTGAAGAAAAAATTGAGCTGGAAGAATTTGTAAATTAAGACGAATATTAGAAACAATTGAAACATTAAGATTTGTCAAATTATATACTATGAAATTAGTAGCTTCTTGGAGTTGTTTTTCTGTTAACAACTCCTTTTTCATCTGTGCCTAATAAAATTCAAAGTTAGGAAGAAATCATACTATCAGTCCTCAGTGGTTGAAATTTTATTGGACTTATATTTAGTTCACAATAATTTTATTGATAAATAAAGAAGTATTGTGGACATAATAGCAATGGTTATGCAAATGTTACATTGTAGGCAGCGGTTTGAATTTATTTCATTCCAGATATTCCACAAATTCCTGGTACACAATAAGACTGGATCTTGGCTTTTGGGTACAAATGATTCGCATAAGGACTTGATCATTATTTCAACTTATTTTGATTTTATATACATGTCTAATTAAAAGTGACAGGCTCAACAACATTTTTGGCTTATGTCATATGACTGTTCTTCTTTTTTGCCTAAAATGGTCTCAAACGAATAGGTTTGATTCACTGATGAAGAATTCGAGGTGAAATTTGATTCTGTCAGGCCGTCCGTTGCCACGATAATTGAAACGTAACATAAAAAAAAAAAAAAAAAGCACTGACGTGAAGTCAGTACTCTTTGGCGCGCGTGTTCACGGTGGCTAATTTGAATTGAATTATTCAAAATTTAACAGTGCTGTATCTAAGCTGCCATCAGGATAGAGTAACAAAGTTGGAAAAGAACACAAGTGACTCTCCTTAGTCGCACAAGCTCCTAGAAGATTTGGGAGGGTCAGTATAATCCTAATCATGTTTATAGCACGCGCGCCAAAGCAGATTGACTTTTTACACTTTTTCTTTCATTGTTAAGTCAATCTGCTTTTGCGCGCGTGCTATAAACATGATTAGGATTATACTGACCCTCCCAAATCTTCTAGGAGCTTGTGCGACTAAGGAGAGTCACTTGTGTTCTTTTCCAACTTTGTTACTCTATCCTGATGGCAGCTTAGATACAGCACTGTTAAATTTTGAATAATTCAATTCAAATTAGCCACCGTGAACACGCGCGCCAAAGAGTACTGACTTCACGTCAGTGCTTTTTTTTTTTTTTTCAAGTTCCTTTAACAAATATAGCTATCAATACAGTTTGGCTGTTAGTTTTACCGTAGATCAGAAAAAAATTCGGTTGTGGGTCCTCCGTTAGGGACAAAATTGCATCTTCTCCAAATCCGAACGCATTTTAATATAGATCTACCGAATATAGTTATTTATAAATTCGCTTCAGGGCCACCATACAGACATTTCAAATCGGAAACAACGCTATTTCCCCCAAACTGACTTGTGTCCGTGCACTGAATTGACATGAATATTCTTTTAAAACCTCACAATATCGGCTCATTACTCCCAACATAACCCAAACAACCCAAAACCATTCACTTCTCGTCTGCGCAAGCGCAGTATACTCGTGGCTGCAAGTCCTCCCAAAATTACACACCTCACAAAAAACTCCGATTCTCCAACACTAGTGGTTCAGGAGATATCGCTTCTTGAATCCACGCATGCGCAGACCCTCACCAGGGGATTCTATAGCGGAAAAGCATCCGCCACCCCAAAACCCCAATCCTCTCTGACGAAAGCACCACCAGTTAAATCACTGATGGTCTGCTCATGCGCATAACGAAAAATGCCCGTAAGGGGTTGCATCCATTTCGAAATTAGCCCCAGGGCCAAGGTAAGGACACTTTAACTCTGAAGCAACGCTACAGCCCCCAAACTGACTTGTCCTTGCACTGAATTGCTATGAATATTCTTTTAAAACCTCATAATATCGTCTCAGCACTCCCAACATAACCCATCCAACCCAAAAACAGTCACTTCTCTTCTGCGCATGCGCAATCTACTCGCGGCTAAAAGTCCTTTTCAAAATAACACACCTTACAAAAAACTCCGATTCTCCAACACTAGTGGTTCAGGAGATATCACATCTTTAATCCACGCATGCGCAGACCCTCAACAGGGGATTCTATAGAGGAATAGCATCCGCCACCCCAAAACCCTAATCCTCTCTGACGAAAACACCACCAGTTAAATTACTGATGGTCTGCTCATGCGCATAACGAAAAATGCCTGTAAGGGGTAACATCAATTTCAAAATTAGCCCCAGGGCCACGGTACGGACACTTTAACTCGGAAACAACGCTACATCCCCCAAACTGACTTGTCCTTGCACTGAATTGCTATGAATATTCTATTAAAACCTCATAATATCGACGCAGCACTCCCAACATAACCCATCCAACCCAAAAACAGTCACTTCTCTTCTGCGCATGCGCAATCTACTGGCGGCTAAAAGTCCTCTCAAAATAACACACCTTACAAAAAACTCCGATTCTCCAACACTAGTGGTTCGGAAGATATCGCATCTTTAATCTACGCATGCGCAGACCCTCATCAGGGATCTGAATTCTATGGAGGAATAGCATCCGCCACCCCAAAACCCCAATCCTCTCTGACGAAAACTACAGCAGTTAAAGGACTTCTCATCTGCGCATGCGCAATACGGAAAATGCCCGGAAAGGGCAGCATGAACCTCAAAAACATATGTTTCGGCATTAAAAGCAAAGTATTCCGCAAAATAGTAGTAATTTTTTTATTTTTTTCATGTCACGTGATCTTCACGAAATTTTGCAAAAGTGTTTGCTTTGGTCTTTTGCATCTAACTACTGAGTTTCAATTTAATCAGATCAGTATTTTTCGAGTTATCGTGAAAACAAAATTTTCAAATTTTCAAAATTTTTTTTTGCCACTTTAGGGCCGTCCGTTCAACACAAAACTTCGCAGGTATATAAAGGTCATGATTCTACAATCTGATGCCAAATTTCAAAAAGATTGAGTGATCGGTTCCGGAAATATTCATAAAAAACGTTTTTATTAAAAACGGCCTTAACTCCGAAACCGCTCGGTCGATTTCGCCCGTTAACGAACTTGTCCGAGATATTTACGCTACGAAACTACCCTGCAAATTTCAACGCTCTAAGTCGTTCCGTTCGAGAGTTATCGTGCTAACGGCCGGACCGGCCGGCCGGACCGGCCGGCCGGACCGGCCGGACGGACAGAATTGAATTTGACCTCGAATTCTTCATCAGGGAGTCGAACCCAATCGTTTGAGACCATTTTCGAAAAAAAATTCGAAAAATACAGACATTGTGACGAAATGATAGCACGCTGTTCCTTGCGGAACACGCGCGCAATAAATACTATTACGTAAAGTAAGATGTCTATAAACTGCTGTATGTACTGATTCGATTTTGTTATACCATTGTCCGGAACCTGTTTGATGTTTCGTTTCCTTTTCTGTTGGTAGAGCTTTTCAAAAATTATAAGAGATTTATTGTCATTCTGGATAGATTTTTGTCGAAAATCTGTTACTTAAGCGATTACAGTTTTACTTATCTTTTGAGGTTGCTAATGAAATGATTATGATTATAATGACTCTCCTAGGTCTTCCCCAAGGAGATCCCTCGGAAGCTTCTAGGTAATTGTGCGACTAAGGAGTGTCACTTGTGTTCTGTGTCGACTTTGTTAACGTATCCTGAAGCCAGCTTAGGCACAGTACTGTAAATTTTTGACCCAACAGAGAATCTCTATCCACTAAGCTTGAAGCACTCATAATTCAATTCAAATTTGTCAACGTGAACAAGCGCGCCAAAGAGTACCGATTTCACGTCGGTGCTTTTTTTATATTTTTTCAAGTTTCTTTGACAATTCTGTTCATTACTACAGTCTGGTATACGCCTATTAGTTTTACCATAGGCCGAAATAAAAAAAGAAGATTGTGGTTAGGGTACCACCACTACGAACCCAATTGCTTACGCCTTTTCATCAAATCCGAATGTAGTTTAATATAGATCTTCCAAATATAGTTAGTTATTTATAAATTCGTCCCATCAAGAGGAAACAAAAGACTTATATGTTGGCTCATCACCAGACCCACCATGATCACTCAAAAGTGATCATGCGCAGTTCACTCTCCACACTCCAACTCGGAAACAACGCTATTTCCCTGAAACTGACTTGTTCGCGCACATAATTGCCATGAATTTTTTTTTTATACTCCCAACATACAACCCAATAACTCTGATTCTCCAACACCAGTGGTTCAGGAGATATCGCAGCTTCAATCCACGAATGCGCGGACCTTTGCAAGGAATAGCCTCCACTAACTCAAAACCTCAATCCTCTCTGACGAAAATTCCAGCAGTTAAAGTACTTCTCGTCTACTCATGCGCATTACGAAAAATGCCCAAAAGAGGCAGCATGAATTTTAAAATTTGCCCAAGGTTCACGTTATGGACATTCCATCTCGGACACTACGTGATTTCCTCGAAACTGGCTTGCACATTCACATAATTGACATGAGTTGGTAATATGGCCTTTCAGTTTCTCAGATAAAACACGTGTAGGATAAGAATTCCAAAGTGAATAGTTACCCATGATTGTCGTGGAAAACAACTGAAATGATTTACCCAGTTTTGGAAGTTCTAAATTGTTAAATTTTTTTTGAGGTTCCTAGTGGTCTGTTTACAATGAAATTTTGCACGCCCCAAGAGGTTATTATTGGTCACCGAAATACCAAAATAAGACTCAATACGATGTATGGTTTCGGAATTTCAGGTAAAATATTCCGCAAAACATTTTTTGAATTTTTTCTAGTCATGCGATTCTCACGAAATTTTGCGCGCAACAACAAAATGTCAAACAATAAAAACCTTCAATTTTCGATGCAAATCTATTGATTTTTGATCCACGTCAGTGAAGCTATTGATATTTTTCAGTTACCCAAAATATTACTAATAGTGAATCAAAATCTTCGAAATGACTAAATCGTTACTAATCTTACTTACGACACCATCATTGAGTTATGTAGGTTCCAGGAAAACCGCGTTTCTGTTATGATAAAGCTATATACAGGGAGGCCGGACGATTGACGTCCATAAAAAAAAAAAAAAAAAGCACTGACGTGAAGTCAGTACTCTTTGGCGCGCGTGTTCACGGTGGCTAATTTGAATTGAATTATTCAAAATTTAACAGTGCTGTATCTAAGCTGCCATCAGGATAGAGTAACAAAGTTGGAAAAGAACACAAGTGACTCTCCTTAGTCGCACAAGCTCCTAGAAGATTTGGGAGGGTCAGTATAATCCTAATCATGTTTATAGCACGCGCGCCAAAGCAGATTGACTTTTTACACTTTTTCTTTCATTGTTAAGTCAATCTGCTTTTGCGCGCGTGCTATAAACATGATTAGGATTATACTGACCCTCCCAAATCTTCTAGGAGCTTGTGCGACTAAGGAGAGTCACTTGTGTTCTTTTCCAACTTTGTTACTCTATCCTGATGGCAGCTTAGATACAGCACTGTTAAATTTTGAATAATTCAATTCAAATTAGCCACCGTGAACACGCGCGCCAAAGAGTACTGACTTCACGTCAGTGCTTTTTTTTTTTTTTTTCAAGTTCCTTTAACAAATATAGCTATCAATACAGTTTGGCTGTTAGTTTTACCGTAGATCAGAAAAAAATTCGGTTGTGGGTCCTCCGTTAGGGACAAAATTGCATCTTCTCCAAATCCGAACGCATTTTAATATAGATCTACCGAATATAGTTATTTATAAATTCGCTTCAGGGCCACCATACAGACATTTCAAATCGGAAACAACGCTATTTCCCCCAAACTGACTTGTGTCCGTGCACTGAATTGACATGAATATTCTTTTAAAACCTCACAATATCGGCTCATTACTCCCAACATAACCCAAACAACCCAAAACCATTCACTTCTCGTCTGCGCAAGCGCAGTATACTCGTGGCTGCAAGTCCTCCCAAAATTACACACCTCACAAAAAACTCCGATTCTCCAACACTAGTGGTTCAGGAGATATCGCTTCTTGAATCCACGCATGCGCAGACCCTCACCAGGGGATTCTATAGCGGAAAAGCATCCGCCACCCCAAAACCCCAATCCTCTCTGACGAAAGCACCACCAGTTAAATCACTGATGGTCTGCTCATGCGCATAACGAAAAATGCCCGTAAGGGGTTGCATCCATTTCGAAATTAGCCCCAGGGCCAAGGTAAGGACACTTTAACTCTGAAGCAACGCTACAGCCCCCAAACTGACTTGTCCTTGCACTGAATTGCTATGAATATTCTTTTAAAACCTCATAATATCGTCTCAGCACTCCCAACATAACCCATCCAACCCAAAAACAGTCACTTCTCTTCTGCGCATGCGCAATCTACTCGCGGCTAAAAGTCCTTTTCAAAATAACACACCTTACAAAAAACTCCGATTCTCCAACACTAGTGGTTCAGGAGATATCACATCTTTAATCCACGCATGCGCAGACCCTCAACAGGGGATTCTATAGAGGAATAGCATCCGCCACCCCAAAACCCTAATCCTCTCTGACGAAAACACCACCAGTTAAATTACTGATGGTCTGCTCATGCGCATAACGAAAAATGCCTGTAAGGGGTAACATCAATTTCAAAATTAGCCCCAGGGCCACGGTACGGACACTTTAACTCGGAAACAACGCTACATCCCCCAAACTGACTTGTCCTTGCACTGAATTGCTATGAATATTCTATTAAAACCTCATAATATCGACGCAGCACTCCCAACATAACCCATCCAACCCAAAAACAGTCACTTCTCTTCTGCGCATGCGCAATCTACTGGCGGCTAAAAGTCCTCTCAAAATAACACACCTTACAAAAAACTCCGATTCTCCAACACTAGTGGTTCGGAAGATATCGCATCTTTAATCTACGCATGCGCAGACCCTCATCAGGGATCTGAATTCTATGGAGGAATAGCATCCGCCACCCCAAAACCCCAATCCTCTCTGACGAAAACTACAGCAGTTAAAGGACTTCTCATCTGCGCATGCGCAATACGGAAAATGCCCGGAAAGGGCAGCATGAACCTCAAAAACATATGTTTCGGCATTAAAAGCAAAGTATTCCGCAAAATAGTAGTAATTTTTTTATTTTTTTCATGTCACGTGATCTTCACGAAATTTTGCAAAAGTGTTTGCTTTGGTCTTTTGCATCTAACTACTGAGTTTCAATTTAATCAGATCAGTATTTTTCGAGTTATCGTGAAAACAAAATTTTCAAATTTTCAAAATTTTTTTTTGCCACTTTAGGGCCGTCCGTTCAACACAAAACTTCGCAGGTATATAAAGGTCATGATTCTACAATCTGATGCCAAATTTCAAAAAGATTGAGTGATCGGTTCCGGAAATATTCATAAAAAACGTTTTTATTAAAAACGGCCTTAACTCCGAAACCGCTCGGTCGATTTCGCCCGTTAACGAACTTGTCCGAGATATTTACGCTACGAAACTACCCTGCAAATTTCAACGCTCTAAGTCGTTCCGTTCGAGAGTTATCGTGCTAACGGCCGGACCGGCCGGCCGGACCGGCCGGCCGGACCGGCCGGACGGACAGAATTGAATTTGACCTCGAATTCTTCATCAGGGAGTCGAACCCAATCGTTTGAGACCATTTTCGAAAAAAAATTCGAAAAATACAGACATTGTGACGAAATGATAGCACGCTGTTCCTTGCGGAACACGCGCGCAAAAAAACAGGTCCCTCATATAATGGGGTATTCGAATCACCCCCATGTATGTTATCCGATTTTTCACGGTTTCCGAGTTATGAATTTTTTTATGAAGTTTGAGAATTTTCATCTTGAACATCTTCAAATTAAAAAAAAAAGTACAAGACTTTTCTAATATTTTTTTGTTGTAAATAGATCGCCAGGAATTGTACTTTTATACATAAAATAACCAGCATCGTATCTTTGATAAAAAATTATGGAAATGTTGGTCTCAAGTGAGAAAGTTACGTATTTTGGATCATGATCTAAATTTTCAAATTTAAATTAAAAATGTAAACAGGTTACTTCATGGTTTCTTAGTAGGCTTAAAAACTGCGCTCAACACTCAGCTTTCAGAATAATTAATAAAAAAAATGGGTTCAAGCCCTGTGGACAGGAGCTTTCTGGCGCTCTAGTTCAAACAGACAAATTATATCTCCGAAAGTATTGGTTTCTCAGAGTTGGGAATTATATCAATGGATTCATATGATATAACCGCATCATAAAGGAAATTCAATCCAAATAATAGTTTATTTATCAAGATTAAATGAGCAATCATGAGAATGAGAACTGCACCATGGAAGAAATCAAATTAAATCTGGCCAATTTTGCCCAATAACGAACTTAACCGAGATATTCATCTCCCTAATCTACTCTGAAAATTTTAACTACCTACCTCATTCCGTTCGAGAGTTATACTGCCGTAATAAGGTAAAAGGCAGTAACTGCGAATACTATGATTCTGAGATAATCGCAGTTTAAGTTTTTGGGTTATTTTTTTTCTTATCTTTAATTCAATTTTATTGGGACAAGGATTAAGAATTACTACTAAATATCTGATATTTCATTATTGAATACAATTTTTGCTATAGGAAATATGTTAGTTACTGCTATTTACCATACCATTAACAGCTGACCTTGTAGTTACTGCTGTTTGCCAGAGTTTGTTTTGGCGTTAGTTGTAGAGATAGGATCACCAAACCCAGTGTAATAGTTGGGAAAGTTACTGCTTAGGCCGGTTGCGCTAATATCTCGTTTATGATGAAAATGTCAGTTACTGCCTTTTACCTTATTACGGCAGTATATCTATGTCTATGGATGAAAAGCAGTCTCACTACTCTCAGATCTCTTACTAACTTCATGTTCCGTTCCGAAATGTAAGACTTTTCTGAGAAAAACTAATTTCGGAGCAAACAACTGAGTTTTTTCTCACTTCGCTCACAATTGTTCGATTGATTAGATAATGTAATGTCACAGGAACATAAGTTGACATTAGGACAATTCATACATAGAATTATATTATTCTGTGACAACGTTGAAATACGATTTATTATTGAAATTGTGAAAAATCATATCTCCGAAAGTAATAGCTTAGCTTGTTAGAGTTAAAAATGATATGAATGGATTCTTATGATAAAACTGCTTATTAAAAAAAATTTAATTTGGAATTTGTTTTGTAAAAAAAAAAATTTTTTTTTTTTACTCCGAAACCATCTGTCCGATTTTGCCCAATAACGAAAATAGCCGAGATATTTATCCCCCAAACCTACTCTGAAAATTTCAACTCTCTAGCTCATTCCGTTCGAGAGTTATCGTGCCTACAGAATGAATTTCGACCACGGATTCTTGATCAGTGAGTCGAACCAAATCGTTTAAGACCATTTTAATCGAAAAATTCGAAAATTACAGACATTTGGGCAAATTGATAAGCACTCAGTTCCGAGGAACTAGAGCGCCAAAAATGGTACTCAACAGTCTACTTTTGCTAGAATTAGCCTTCAAAGTCAGCGAGGTGGAAAAAATCGAAGAACTAGACGTTTACTCAAAAATAATTTTTTGCCATTTTAAGATTCTCTAGGTTAACTCCCTTCGTTAACTTACCTGAAATTACTACAAAAAGCTAATATTGAAACATTTGGGGGTTTTATTTATTTAGGGCCAGTTCCATAATAATAAAAAAGAATGAACGATACCCTAACAGATGGATCGGACGAAGCGGACCTATCAAGTGGCCCCCACGCTCACCTGACCTTAATCCCATCGATTTTTTCGTTTGGGGTTATTTCAAAGAAATCGTTTACGCCCGAGAATGTTCTAATGAAGACGAACTGCCACTGAAGATAAGAGAAGCCGAACGTGTCCTAAGAGAAAACGGGGCAGGTTTTATGCGACTGAAAGAAAATTTTTTGCGAAGGTGTAGAATGTGTATTGACTATTGAGGCTGGAGGTGGCCACTTTGAAAACCTATTGTAAATTTTATAAATAAATTTCTTTTTATCTACATGATGTGTGATTTATTGCCATACCTTTTTCTTTTTCTTATCTAAAACTTTTCTTATAAAGCTAATTTTCATTAATTTTCAGCATTTTCTATCATAGCTGGATCAGAAGAATCTTAAAATGGCAAAAAATAATTTTTGAGTAAACGTCTAGTTCTTTGATTTTTTCCACCTCGCTGACTTTGAAGGCTAATTCTAGCAAAAGTAGACTGTTGAGTACCATTTTTTATTAATGATTCTGAAAGCTGAGTGTTGAGCGCAGTTTTTACGCCTACTAAGAAACCATGAAGTAACCTGTTTACATTTTTGGCGCTCTAGTTCCTCGGAGCTGAGTGCTTATCAATTTGCCCAAATGTCTGTAATTTTCGAATATTTCGATGAAAATGGTCTTAAACGATTTGGTTCGACTCACTGATCAAGAATCCATGGTCGAAATTCATTCTGTCCGGCCGGCCGGCCGTGCACGATAACTCTCGAACGGAATGAGCTAGAGAGTTGAAATTTTCAGAGTAGGTTTGGGGGATAAATATCTCGGCTAAGTACGTTATTGGGCAAAATCGGACAGATGGTTTCGGAGTAACAAAAAAAATATTTTTTTTTACGAAACAAATTCCAAATAAAATTCATATCATTTTTAACTCTAACAAGCTAATACTTTCGGAGATATGATTCTTCAAAATTTCAATGTAAATCGTATTTCACACATTGATATAATTATTCTATGTATGAATTGTCATAATGTCAACTTGACAGAAGGGAATATTGTAACTTCAAAAATATTGGGGTTGAAATACTCGTATTTTAGCGATGCAACGGGGACCTCACCCGAAAATGTTTGAAAATATTACGTAAATATTGAAAGCATAATTCTGTAGTTCGAGAGAGGAGAAAATTTGGTGAACGTAGATCAGGAAATTTTTGATCGATTACAAGGTATTTTATTTATTACTTATCTTCTTTCATACATGTTTTATGGAATACCTACTATTTGTAGGTACTTTAAACCTGTTTTGGGCAATTGTCATACGAAACTTGTTTTTTTGGCGCTCTAGTTCCTCGGAACAGAGTGCTTATCAATTTGCCCAAGTGTCTGTAATTTTGGAATTTTTGGCTGAAAATGTGTGCGAAATCGAATCTGTCCGGCCGGCCGACCTGCCGTAGACACGATAACTCTCGAACGAAAGGAGTTAGCGGATTGAAAATTGCAAGGTGGTTTTGGAGCGTAAATATCTCGGACAAGTTCGTTCGATCTATCTGAAATTTAGCATCAAATTGTAGAATCATGACCTTTAACGCATGTGAAGTTTTGTATTGACCAGATTACCGCAAAGTGTAAAAAAAAATTTTGAAAATTTAAAAAAAGTTTTTCCACAATAACTCTCGAACGGAATGAGCTAGGTAGTTGAAATTTTCAGAGTAGGTTAGGGAGATGAATATCTCGGATAATTTCGTTATTGGGCAAAATTGGCCAGATTTAATTCGATTTCTTCCATGTTGCAGTTCTCATTCTCATGATTGCTCATTTAATCTTGATAAATAAACTATTATTTGAATTGAATTTCCTTTATGATGCAGCTCTATCATATGTATACATTGATATAATTCCCAACTCAGAGAAACCAATACTTTCGGAGATATAATTTGTCTGTTTGAACTAGAGCGCCAGAAAGCTCCTGTCCACAGGGCTTGAACCCATTTTAATTCTCGAACGGAATGAGGTAGGTAGTTGAAATTTTCAGAGTAGATTAGGGAGATGAATATCTAGGTTAAGTTCGTTATTGGGCAAAATTGGCCAGATTTAATTTGATTTCTTCCATGGTGCAGTTCTCATTCTCATGATTGCTCATTTAATCTTGATAAATAAACTATTATTTGAATTGAATTTCCTTTATGATGCGGTTATATCATATGAATCCATTGATATAATTCCCAACTCTGAGAAACCAATACTTTCGGAGATATAATTTGTCTGTTTGAACTAGAGCGCCAGAAAGCTCCTGTCCACAGGGCTTGAACCCATTTTTTATTAATGATTCTGAAAGCTGAGTGTTGAGCGCACTTTTTAAGCCTACTAAGAAACCATGAAGTAACCTGTTTACATTTTCAATTTAAATTTGAAAATTTAGATCATGATCCAAAATACGTAACTTTCTCACTTGAGACCAACATTTCCATAATTTTTATCAAAGTAACGATGCTGGTTATTTTATGTATAAAAGTACAATTCCTGGCGATCTATTTACAACGAAAAAATATCAGAAAAGTCTTGTACTTTTTTTTTTTTTTTAAATTTGAAGATGTTCAAGTTGAAAATTCTCAAATTTCATAAAAAAATTCATAACTCGGAAACCGTGAAAAATCGGATAATATATACTGCATTCACATTTATAAAGTCTCCCGGTTGGCCATGAAATTTTTACACATTTCACAGTGTATATTTTGAAAATGTTAGGTTATGCTCGTTTTCCTGTCAGATAACTATGCAACGTTGTCATTCCTACATAGAAGTCGTAGTAATTACGAATTTTTCACAATGTGAATTTTCATAGGAAAAATAATTAAATTGCGAAGATATTAGTGAATTACACAATTCCATAAGACCTGGCGACTGTTCAAGAAATTTTTTCATCTGTTACTATGGCAATATTTCACGTATATAAACTGATTTGAATACTCAGTTATGCTATTTTCTTTTACGGAAATCAAGAATCAAGTGTTGAAATTATAATGGAAAATAATGGATACAGTAGTCCGTTACTTCGTGATAGTTCATTTGAAAAAAGAATAAAAGTACCTGAATAACCCGGCAGGAAAACTTCTAAACGAACAGACGTACCTATGGAGTTCCCCACTTTTCGGAATTGTCAATATATAAGCCTACATTAATAATAAGTAATTTCATTGGAGAGTCCTAAGAAAGAATGGAGTTTTCCTATTGCAGATTATTCGAATATAATGATCTGTGATAATATCTTGTCTAAGAAGGAACATTATGTTGATTGTTTAGAGTAGGCATTGGCAACTTCTCAGAGAATTGTTTTGACCTTGACGATATTTAAGAAATGCCAACCTGCCTTTGTTTTAGTTACAAAAACGTGATAGACCTAAATCATGGCCAACCGGGAGACTTTATAAAAGTGAATGGAGTATACATGGGGGTGATTCGAATACCCCATGATATGAGGGACCTGTTTTTTTTTATGGACGTCAATCGGCCGGCCACCCTGTGTACGTAACTGATTTTTCAGATATCTAGTTTTATCGTTGGCCTTTAGGTTGGGTCAAAAATTAACAGTGCTGTGCCTAAGGTGGCGTAAGGACACAGTAACAAAGCCTACACAGAACACAACTGGTTCTCCTTACTCGCTCAAGCTCTTAGAGCTTATGAGGGGTACAATACAATACAATACAATCGTTGGCCTTTAGGTACATACAGAATTCTGGTGATAAGTTTGAAATATTGAATTATTCTTAAATAGTATATTCAAAAACAAGTTGCAGAATGGTCACCTATGCAAACACGATTGCGAAATTCGAAAACAAGCGACTAAGGAGCAAGTTTTCGAACGCATTATTCTTGGAATTGCCTTCTGCAACGAGTATTAGACGATGTTTTCTCTATTTCAGGCAAGTTTTCTAAAATACTGTTGAAATTTAATGGAAAATTAGGATTTTCCATCCTAGTGACTTTTGTATTGTATCTTGGCAGTTGGTGTGACTGTTACAAAAGTTGACAGAGTTCGGAATTTTAATTTGAATCGTACGTATGGCATGGAGATCAAATTTAAAATAGTTTCCTAATAGCATCAGCATTATTGAAAGGTTTTTTTCTGGGTTTTCTCTCCCAAACTCTGAAAAATATCTATGAAATAAAAATTAATTATTTTGTGATTTGCTTCTGCGTAAGAAACACAAGATATTTGTCAGAAGCAATCAATTGAACAATATTGCCTAACAAACAACAACGAAACAACATCAACGAAGAAACAACTATATCGTAACGTTTCGGAGTCTATATCAGACTCCTTCGTCAGACGCTTAATGAAAATCTTTAGAATTATTTTGTTGATAGTTATTTTGTGAAATTCAAGAATTGTCCCATTGACAGTATTTAAAAATCATAGCTAACATAGTTTTACTTCGCATAGAAATTTCCAAGTTCCAACTCCTGTTTCAATAAATTAAGCCAAATATGGTCAATACCAATTGAGCAATTTGCAAAATTGCATTCTCTGTTCAATAGAATACAAGTTGACTCCTTAAGTTTCCTTTTAATATAATCAGGTTCTGTCATTATAATCTTTGTATTACTCCAATCCATCATGTGATCTCCTTGGATTGTACATACATGTTCTGCTATTTTTGATTTCTGTATGTCTCTATTTCTCAAGTTATTCTTATGCTCTGACTTTCTTACTTCTAGTGGTCTTGATGTTTCTCCTGTGTATGATTTACCACAAATACAAGGAATATTATATACACAGTTTTTTTATTTTTGTTTTTCATTTATGGGTTTTGTTTTCGTTAATAAAGACCTAAGATCATTTTGTGTTTTGAAGACGGTTCTTATATTGAACTTAGAACCGATTCTTCTAATTTTTTCAGAAAGGCCACGAACATAGGGGATCACATTCAACAGATTGGGTTGCTGTTCTTGCTGATTATTCTGTTGTACTTGTTGATTATTTTGATGTTCTTGATTATTTGCTCTTCTATCTAAATTCATGATACATGTATTTATGAATTACCTCGGATATCCATTTTCTTCAAGAAATTTTTTGATGAAATCAATTTCATTATTTCGAATTTCAAGAGTAGAACAAATTAGGTTCGCTCTATCATAAAGTGTTTTAATATCACCTCTTTTCACACTAAGCTGATGGTTTGAATAGAAATTTAAATATCTATTTGTATGTGTCTGCTTCCTGAAGACACTCGTTTCGAAATGGTTCGGATACTTAATTATCGAAACATCCAGAAAAGAAAGCTGATTATTTTTCTCTATTTCCAAAGTGAATTTTATTGTAGGTTCCTTTGAATTTATGAAATCGAAAAATTTGCCTAACTCTTCTCTACCATGTTGCCAAATTACAAATATATCGTCAACATATCGCCACCAAGCTTTTGGTTTCAACAAATATGTATCCACAAATTTTTCTTCAAAATTTTCCATGAACATATTACTCATGACAGGTGATAAAGGCGAACCCATTGCCATTCCAAAATTTTGTGGATAAAGAACATCTCCTAGTTGGAAATAGTTGTTATTCAAACAAACATCAAGCATTTCCATAATATCATTGGCATTAAATTTTGAATCTTTAATTATCAAGTCATCATTTTCTAATTTCGTGAACTATTTGAAGCGACTTATCGACAGGAACATTGGGGAACAAACTGACAACATCAAAGCTCACTAGAATGTCATTTTGGTTTAAATTTGAATTTTGTAGTTTTTCAAGAAAGTGTTTGCTGTTCTTCAAAAAACTTTCTTTCTTTCCTGTTAATGGGTTTACAAATTGAAGTAGATATTTCGCTAAATTTTGACATGGAGATCCAATAGAACTTAAAATGAATGATTCAAAAATAGCAAGTGGAAACCTCTAGTACTTTATTTTTTAATGAAAATAAAACTTTTCCTCTCAACAATTATTTCACTATATCCATATGATATTAAATTGGCAATTGACGTGTGTTGAAATTTTATAGGATCGAATGTCAATACTGACTTACACAAAACGAAAGATATAACTAGAAACAATACGGGAATGAGTTTATTACAGCACTGTTTTTAGTGCCGTAATGAACTCATTACGATACTGGAATAGAAAAAAAAAATATTTACTATTATTTCACTTCTAGTGTCCGATTCTCATGAAATTATGCATGAACCTTGAAATCGTTATATTCACGTAAACACTAAATTACTATGAAAATTTGTTGTTATTTCCTCAATAACTCAAAAATACAGATCCGATCCATTTGAAACTTGGTAATTAGGTGTATAATGCTGACCCTCAAATTCTCACGAAATGTCGTAGCATTTGTGCTGCTGGAAAATTTTTTTCTTCAAAAAAAAATCATATACCTATCAGAAATTCAGATTCCGCTGAAATTCCGCACAAAGCTTCAAGCCGCCATTTTATATTCGATTTTAGCTCGATCGGCTTTGTATTTGTGGAATTATTTTATTTTAAATTTTGTATTTAGCTGGTGCCTGATGCATTTTTGGGCGCATGTTCTAGGGGAACATCGTCCTATCATTTCGTCCAAATGTCTGTAATTTTCGAATTTCGAGCTGAAAATTGGCTAATAGACTAATTCGGACTCCCTGATCACGAATCCGGTGTCAGATTTTTGGGTGCCGTACGGCCGGCCGGCCGGCCGTACTTCCGGCCGTAGGCACGATAACAGGAGCACCGAAGGTCCTATCGACTTCAAACTTTCAGGGTAGGTTTCTGATCAAAATGCGACGGTTAAGTTCGTTAACGGGCAAAATCGGCCGGACGGTTTAGGAGTTATAGACATTTAAAATTTTGAGGTTATTTCCCTGATATTTCAGGAACTAAAGAAGATGTTGAATCGAAACTTGGTAGTCAGTTCGAGGATATAAACGCGCAACTTTTGGCAAAATTCTGTTATGATCGAAATGTTGGTAATTTTTAAAAAAATATTTCTTTAAATTTTTTCGAAAAAAAAATTTTTTTTTCGTGAACTATTCATCAGATTGCAACAAAAACTTGTACTAACGTCAATTGTAGTATTTTGCAACATTGTGCAAAATTTTGGCTCTATACGATTTCAATTTCTGGAGATATAAGACAAAATGTGTCAAATTTCCTGGGTCTCTCTCAGTATTTTCATCGATTATTCTATGAACTCTTTGAATTCCACCGAAAACAAATTCAAAGACATAAACATAAAGAATCAAGTCATAGTTTAGACGTCGAAAGAAGGACGATGTTGATCGACTTGAAAAGGTACCTATTTCAAGAAATGCAATAATGAAATGCTTAATTTATGGATATAATATTATCTAAGTATTGTTGGGATCGGGCAGTTGGAAAATTTTTTAATAAAAAAATTTGTACCGACGTTAAATCAAGCATTCTACACGAGTGTGCAAAATTTCAGTTCGATACGATCTCAATTCCAGAAGATATTGCTTAAAATTCACATTCCAGCGTGTTTTGACGTTCTATGGTCACAGAAAATCGTCACAAAAATATATTTACCTCATTTGACGGCTGTTTGTCAAATCAATTAATTCCAATAATTGATGTCAGATTTCCTACATACCAAGTTCAAACACATTTTATTATATGGAAAACACTTATTATGATCACGTTCTACAGGAATTGATACTAAATAGAAGCTAGATGAAGATTATTGTAATGGAAAATTTGTGTTCCAGAATAATATTAAGGTATTCAACATGATACTGCTTTTTTTCTTTACTGGTCAGTACGGGCCACAAGGAAGATGAACATGCGCCCAAAAGCTCCTGTCCACAGGGCTTGAACCAATTTTTTCACTTGTTGACGCTGCCGTTATTCATACTTCAAAACCTAATTCTACAGTCAAGTTCAAAATTTGAACACGATCGGATCTATATTGTAGGTGTTATTGAAGAAATACTGGAAACCGAGCAGCGTTGGGCGAGTTCAGTATCTGGATGGCTGACTGTTACCACGATAACTTTTGAACGGCAAGAGATTTGCGACTTGCAATTTTCAGGATAGGTTGCGCATCCGAATGCGACAGTTGAGTTAGTTAGTGGGCATAATCGGCCAAACGGTTTTGTAGTTATACCCATCTGAAATTTTGTTATTTCCTCAAAAACGCAAAAAATTCAAAACTGATCCAATTTGAACTTAGTATTTATTAGTAGAATGCTGACGCCCTTATTTTTGCGGAATTTCGCGAGAATCGTATCACTAAAAAAAATAAAAAAAAATTCTTAAAAAATTTATATTTCGAAAACTATGTGTCAGATTCCGCTGAAATTCCGCATAAATTTTCGAGCCGAATTTTGTTTTACCAATATATTCAAAAATACAGATCCGATCGAATTGAAATCTGGTACTCGGTTGAAAAAAGACGGCTTGAAGGTTCATGCAGTTTTACGTGAGGGTGTGTAAGCGTGAATAGACAAAAGAATATGCGCGCATAAGCTCCTGACTTCACGTCAGTGTTTTTTAATAATATTTTATATTGAGAGTTAACGTCACATTTCCCCAAATATTATTCTCCAATAATTGTAGTTTATATATCTGAAACGTTTCCACAACTTTCGCTCAATTGATTGTTCATGTGAAAATATGTTCACCGTTGCATATCACTAAGAAAAGGGGGGAAAGCCCTGTGGCAGGAGCTTTGGCACTCTTGTCCAATCTTTGACAAATCATATCTCCGAAAGTATTGGTTTCCCAGAGTTGGGAATGATATCAATAATGGATTATTATGAAAGAACCACATCATGAAAGAAATTAAAATCCATTCGATCTTATCTTTATATGACGGTCCAATTTTGGCTATAAGTGTTTCAAAACTATCAGGAGTCAATAGGTCCTTTCGTTTGCATAGAAAGTGTAGCACGTTCCTACACTCGGTGTAATTTACACTCGATATTAGTATTCGTTTGCTTATCGGATTTACACCAGTGTACACGAAGTGTAGTTTATCTGCACCTGGTCGAAAGGAGGTGTGAAATGCACTCAAAACAGAATGTAGGGTTATGGTTAATGTTACAGCAAAAAGAAGGCGCCAATAATTGACTTGTTATGAAAATATTTGTTGTCTGGGAACTTTGAACTCTTCTTTAAAATGGTTATTATCAAATTTAAAATTTGCAATAAGGTCAGGAGGATGAAGAAATAATTAATCCGTTGAGAAATGGTAATGCTATTTGGAAATTGTTATGTTGATTTTTTTCACCAATTGATTTTTCAGACGATGAATTTACTGTTAATTTTTTTGAAAAAGCCGTCAGCGAAGGGATATTACTACAGTATGGGATTTATATCCATCAGATTGATGGCTGAACAAAAATAATAACCAATGTTTTTGACGTTTGATAAAGAAACCTTATTTCAGTGTATTTTTCATTCGTTTGCGTTACTGCACTGAAAATCAGCTGATTCAGAGTGCAGTGTAGATTACACTACACCAAGAAACAGACGAAAGAACCTATTCTGAATAATTGTGTAAATGAAATAGCCAGTTTTATTTATGAGACAAATCTAATGTAATCAGCCCAGAGAGAACTCAAACCAGAATATTTATGTAGGAAATCTTAAATAGTGTTACTAAGGAATAACTACCTGTACATGAGTTGGAAATCCCGTTCTAAATCTTCCATAATTAAAGAATGACTCGTAAATTATGCTCGAATTCCTTGCATCATTCGTTTTCGACTCACTTACCAAAAAACTCCGCCTATGAACTTAACGAATCCAAATTTCAAATTGTCTACATGCTTACATCAACCAAACTAGCAGAAATACACTTTCAGTTTCGTTCGACATTAATGACGTTCATCTTTCAAACTGGACCTACCGCAAACAGATAGAACACAGACATATAGAATTCGCATTCTGTGAAAACTGTGAAGTACGATGTTTATTGAAAATTAGTTTGTTGAAGTTGAGAATACATATCAATATGATGAAACTGCATCTTGAAAAAAATTTAATTCAAAATTTGTAAAGTAACAATTTTTATTTACTCTGAAACCATCCGGCCGATTTTGCCCAATAACGAACTCAACCGAGGTATTTAGGTCCCAAACCTACTCTGAAAATTTTAACTGTCTAGCTCATTCCGTTCGAGAGTTATCGTGTTAACGGACGGCCGAACAGAATCGATGTCGACCACGGATTCTGGATCAGTGAGTCGAACCAAATCGTTAAATATCATTTTCAGCCAAAAATTCGGAAATTATAGACATTTGGGCAAATTGATAAGCACTCTGTTCCGAGGAACAAGAGCGCCATAAATAGGTGCAGCGTCAGTGCGAATATAACAGTGTCCCCAAATCCAGCTTTTAAGATTTTTGAAGTGACATAATTCCTGTTATCTATATAATATAAAAATGAATTGCTGTTCGTTAGTCTCGCTAAAACTCGAGAACGGCAGTACCGATTTGGCTAATTTTGGTCTTGAATTATTTGTGGAAGTCCAGGGAAGGTTTAAAAGGTGAATAAATATAAAAATGTCTACAGGATGTTTTCCTTTTACGGTCAATGGCAACTTGCTCTTTTTCACGCCATAGTCGTACAATTCCATTGAATTGAGTTAAAACATATACTTTCGAGACATACATCATTGAAAAAAAAAACATTACTATACAGGGTGTTCTTTTTCTCACGGTACAATTGTACGCGATTGAAGTGGTTTGTGCCACAAACAAAGCATTAACTGAATAGGCACCTTGGAGGGATTCTCAAAATGTATTTGTCCGAAATTGTCATATAGGGTGTTTTTCTTTTAACGTCAAATGCATCTTGCTGTTTTGCACGCCAATCGTACAATTTCATTCAATTGTGTTAACAATTATACTTTCGAGGCATACATCAATGAAAATGAACCATTACTATACAGGGTGTTCTTTATATCACGCCACAAATGTACGCGATTGAAGTGATTCGTGCCACAAACAAAGCATTAACTAAATAGGTACCTTAGATGGATACTCATAAAGTATTTGACCGAAATTTTCATACAGGGTATTTTTCTTTTAACGTCAATTGCATCTTGCTGTTTTGCACGCCAATCGTACAATTTCATTCAATTGTGTTAACAATTATACTTTCGAGGCATACATCAATGAAAATGAACCATTACTATACAGGGTGTTCTTTATATCACGCCACAATTGTACGTGATTGAAGTGATTCATGCCACAAACAAAGCATTAACTAAATAGGTACCTTAGATGGATACTCATAAAGTATTTGACCGAAATTTTCATACAGGGTATTTTTCTTTTAACGTCAATTGCAACTTGCTGTTTTTAACGAAAATCATACAATTTCATTCAATTGTGTTAAAAAATAAACTTTCGAGGCATACATCATTGAAAATAAACCATTACTATGCAGGTTGTTCTTTATATCACTGCACAATTGTACGCGATTGAATTGATTTTTGCCACAAATAAAGTATTAACTAAATAGGTACCTTAGATGGATACTCATAAAGTATTTGTCCGAAATTGTCATATAGGGTGTTTTTCTTTTAACGTCAAATGCATCTTGCTGTTTTGCACGCCAATCGTACAATTTCATTCAATTGTGTTAACAATTATACTTTCGAGGCATACATCAATGAAAATGAACCATTACTATACAGGGTGTTCTTTATATCACGCCACAATTGTACGCGATTGAAGTGATTCGTGCCACAAACAAAGCATTAACTAAATAGGTACCTTAGATGGATACTCATAAAGTATTTGACCGAAATTTTCATACAGGGTATTTTTCTTTTAACGTCAATTGCATCTTGCTGTTTTGCACGCCAATCGTACAATTTCATTCAATTGTGTTAACAATTATACTTTCGAGGCATACATCAATGAAAATGAACCATTACTATACAGGGTGTTCTTTATATCACGCCACAATTGTACGTGATTGAAGTGATTCGTGCCACAAACAAAGCATTAACTAAATAGGTACCTTAGATGGATACTCATAAAGTATTTGACCGAAATTTTCATACAGGGTATTTTTCTTTTAACGTCAATTGCAACTTGCTGTTTTTAACGAAAATCATACAATTTCATTCAATTGTGTTAAAAAATAAACTTTCGAGGCATACATCATTGAAAATAAACCATTACTATGCAGGTTGTTCTTTATATCACTGCACAATTGTACGCGATTGAATTGATTTTTGCCACAAATAAAGTATTAACTAAATAGGTACCTTAGATGGATACTCATAAAGTATTTGTCCGAAATTTTCATACAGGGTGTTTTACTTTTAACATCAATTACAACTCGCTGTTTTTCACGCCAATCGTACAATTCCATTCAATTGTGTTAAAAAATTTACTTTCGAGGCATACATCATTGAAAATAAACCATTACTATACAGTGTAAGCAACATCGTGTGTAATTAATCGAAAATAATAATAAAACTCCATTCATACCGAGCATTTTTTTTTATTAAGTTAGGCGGTACGAAGTTCGCCGGGCCAGCTAGTATCCTATAAATAAATAATGTAAATATATTTTTTCATTCACCTGTACACTGTACATAAATATGTATATGTATTTGCGAATCAATACAGTTCAATTATCCGAGCAAACCTATTTTCCGGACACCCATGTCTCCCAATTAGTTCGGAAAATCGCCGATCTACTGTAATAGAATGCAGATCATACACTTTACTGTTTATATTCTTAATTTTCTGTTTCTAGAACAATGGGCGATAAACTGGGGGAAGCTAAATCATCTGGTAATCTGGGAAATACTCTCAAAGTGATGGGCCGTTTCGATGAAGCCGTCATATGCTGTAAGCGCCATCTGGAGTTATCTAGGGAATTAAGTGATAAATTGAGTGAAGGAAGAGCCCTGTATAATCTGGGAAACGTTTATCATGCAAAGGGAAAACATATCGGTAGAGTGGGCCAAAAAGATCCAGGGGACTTTTCGGAGGATGTGAAGTCTTGTCTCCATCAAGCCGTTGAATATTATCAGTGAGTATAAGTACAAAAAAGTGTATGTTCATAATACGTGGGTTGCCTTTTACATTTCGGGATTAGAGAACAAAAACAAATATTAATCATCGAAAATCGCTTCATTGTTTTTGAAAATATTCCCCATGAAGAACTATACACTTCTGCATGCGTTTGAACCAATTGTCGAAGCACTTTTGCCACATTGATTGAGGTGTCTCCAAAACATGCATTCTGAACGCACCAACCGCTTCTTCAGGTGTCAAAAAACGTTGACCTCTCAGGTTTTTTTTAGGTACGGGAATAAAAAGAAGTCATTCGGTGCGAAGTCAAGACTATACGGCGGATGACTCATCATATCGACGTTTTGAGTGCTCAAAAAAACAACTGTTTGAGCAAATGTGTGAGAGCTCGCATTGTCGTGGTGAAGAGTGATCAGTCTTCGGTGGTTGGTTTTCCTCATTTCTTGGAACACAACTGGCAAACAAATGGTTGTGTACCACTCAGAATTGACTGTTCTGCGTTATTCTAGTGGTACGGTTGCGAAATGTCTAGTTTTTCCGAAAAATCAGGCGACCATTAGCTTGAAAGTGCTTCGTGCGCAAACAACTTTTGTTGGATTTGGCTCATCTTGAAACACCCATACAGACTTCCGGGCTCATACGCTTAAATCCATGATTCGTCACCTTTCACGATGTCATATACGTGTTTCGAAGCACCGCGTTTGTATTTTTTGAGCATTACTTTCGACCAATCGACACGAGCCATTTTTTGAACGATTCACAAATTGTGTGGGATCCAACGCGAACAAATCCTTGTGACCTATCTCACGATAGGTCACATGACGATCTTTCAATATCAGTTCGCGCACAGCATCAATGGTTTCCGGAACAACAACTGATTTTGGACGACCATCACGAAATTCGTCTTGGAGCGCACTAAGACCTCGATTTAATTTACCATACCATCGATAAACACTGGTCCTTGAGGGGGGGGGGGTAAGGTATTTAATTTTTTTTTTTTTAATTTTTTTTTATTTTCGAAATTGAATCCGTAATATCTGAAGAATATTGTGTCAAAATTTCAAGTCAATTGGAGCAAAATTGACGAAGTTATGAGTATTTTTATACCTGCCGGATTTTTGTACCTATACCCGAACCGACCCGAGCGCCCCAACCCGAGCGCGCTATTGTTACCCGGCAGATGTTTTGTTCTCTATTAATGTAGTACCTTACCTCCCAGTTTAATTTATCGAAATTTCAAGGCAAGGACAAACGGGTTTATACCTGGTTTGTATACTTTGTCAGTGTGACGTACAAAATTCAGTCAGTTTTTCCCACAACTCACGTTTTCAAAGTCGGTGCCCCTGATAACTCCAAAACTACTGCACCGATCCTTTTGAAATTTTAAACACTATTTCTGTACATCATTTACGAGGTAACGCTGTCGAGTTTTTTTTTTTTGTTCATAATTTTAATTTCGCAATAACAAAATAGCCGATTTTTTCCCACAAAATTGTGTTTTTCACTTCAAAGTGTTCGAAAAATGAAAAAAATTGAAAAAAAAAACTCGACAGCGTTACCTGGGGAAAACTATTATCTAACGAATGCACTTTGATTTTTTGATTTCGGATGATCCAGCACCAAGTTATGAGGGGCACCGCAATTCACCTTTTTTTCGAGACACGTCCGAACAATTGCTGCCATTGCCGTATTTTTTAATATTTCTTTGTACAAATTTGATGAAACATTCTTCGAATGTCATACTTCAATGTACCATTGGTTGAGTAAAGAAATTTTAACTGCGTCGTCAGAAAAAAAATCACGAAAACATGGCTTTTTTTGTATGATTTGACCTTACCCCCCCCCTTGATGGAGCTTCATCGCCAGAAATTGAATTAAGTTCATCGATGCACTGTTTCTGAGTTAATCCACGTCGAAAGTTGTGAAAAATAATCGCACGAAAATGTTCACGATTTAATTCCATTTTTTGGCCGAGATGAATCTTTTAAGTTACTGTAAACAACAAATAGCGCTTCTATGACAAAACGTTCTGAGTACGCATAACCTCAAAAATGTCAAACTTTACGATAGAGCTGTCTTTTGCGAATTTGCAATGATGGTTGTCCAATCCCGAAATATAAAAGACAACCTATCGTATATAATTATATATTCAAATTTATGCAGAATTTGTTTTTACTGATCTGATTTTACTTAAATAATTCTAGTTCAGTCAAATATGTTTTTTACATCTGAACCCAATTTTTTGATGAAATGAATTTCTGAGTAGGTATTTCAACGGTTGATAAATTAGCCGGCTCAGGTGGTGCAGTTGGTATAAAGACCTGCTGTGGTGCCGGGGTCGCGGGTTCGAATCCCGCTCAGGGCATGGATGTTGGTTGTGATTGTCCGGTATGAATGTTAGAAATTGAACTCTGCTGGTTAATGACGAAAGTCAAGACCATACTTAGGGACTAGGTCCAATATGATTAAAAAAAAAAAAAAACGGTTGATAATTTCTTCAAATGTGGTCGTGGAAGCCATTTGGCTGATATTCTTCTCCATTAATAATGGTAAATCTTCCCAAGAAACAAAAATTTATTATTTTTCACTAAACTACGCCGTTTTTTCCTATAAACCAAAATGTATCCTCTAATTCGAAAACCCTTTATTTTTGCTGTTGCTCCTAACTCCACCTCAGGGCATTTGAAAATTTCAATATCTTTGTGATATCCATCATTGTTAATAATATTTGGCTTGTCACTACCGGATTTCCTTCAACTGTTGTTTGTATTCCCATCCAACCATTTCAAACAAGATAGTCGAAAATTCATTGAAACTAAATAACATTTATGCTGAGTTTTGTGTAAATCTATGCCAGTTTATCATGTTTCCCGATTATACTAACATCAGTCATTTCTGTCATTATTTGATCAATTATAAATTGATAAGAATAGGAGTGTAATAAAGTTTATCTGAGGTATTTACGGCCACATTAGATCTCTAATCCTGTTATATTGGCAATAATATGCACAGGAGGATCAATATTTTTGTATAGTACAAATACAAACAATTTAGATCCTTTCTTATCGATAACCCAGTTGAGTTACATATAAGGTTTCACAGAGAATATAAAATCAGTTGTGTTTCGAATATAAAGTGGTATTATTATCTGTTGAAATCTTTTTATGATATAGGATCTGAGCTTTCAATAATGGTAAATGCAGTATGCTGTTAATGTATAAGTTTCTTTGACAATTCTGTCTATGAATACAGTCTTGCTATTACTTAGTTTTACCACAGGTCGAAATAAAAAAAGATTGCGGTTAGGGGACCCCAATTAGGAACGCAATTGCTTAAGTCTATTTATAAAATCCAAATGTAATTTAGTATAGATCTTCGAAATATAGTTATTTATAAATTGGCCCTAGGGCCACGGTACAGATATATCAACTCGGAAACAACGCTATTTCCTCAAAACTGACTTGTCCGTGCACAGAATTGCCATGAATTTTCCTTTAAAACCCTACAATATCGGCTCAGCACCAAATCTATGACCGCTAGACGTAAACCACACCCAACATAACTCGTGACCTCTCAAAATCACACACCTCATACAAAACTCTGATTCTGATAGGCATAATGAAAAATTCCCGAAAAGGGTTTCAAAAATTGTCCAAGGACCATGTTATGGACACTACCCTCGGACACTACGCTATTTCCTCGATCAGGCTTGCACACTCACAGAATCGACATGAGGTGGTAATTAGGCCCTCGAGTTCCTCCCCAGTCTCACAACTTTCTGACAAATTTTGAGAAACAAATTAAAATTCCACACATCGTTCACCCATTTATTCAATTGTCACCGTATATACACGTCCATATTTAAATTAGTTGTCCTTGCACATAGGCCGGCGATCAGATAATCAGAAAACACGTGCAGGAACTGAAGTCGAATAACTCATACCAGATCTGATTTTTTACGCAGGCAAACAACTGAAATAAGCTTAATCATGTGAGGAAACTATCATTATTTTTCACCCCAGAATCCAACGCAATCATAAAAAAAATGGGTTCAAGCCCTGTGGACAGGAGCTTTCTGGCGCTCTAGTTCAAACAGACAAATTATATCTCCGAAAGTATTGGTTTCTCAGAGTTGGGAATTATATCAACGTATTCATATGATAGAACTGCATCATAAAGGAAATTCAATTTAAATAATAGTTTATTTATCAAAGTTAAATGAGTAATCATGAGAATGAGAACTGCACCATGGAAAAAATCAAATTAAATCTGGCCAATTTTGCCCAATAACGAACTTAACCGAGATATTCATCTCCCTAAACTACTCTGAAAATTTCAACTACCTACCTCATTCCGTTCGAGAGTTATATCTATGTCTATGGATGAAAAGCAGTCTCACTACTGTCAGATCTCTTACTTCATGTTCCGTTCCGAAATGTAAGAATTTTCTGAGAAAACCTAATTTCGGAGCAAACAACTGAGATTTTTCTCACTTCGCTCACAATTCTTCGATTGATTAGATAATGTCATGTCTCAGGAACATCATTTGACATTATGACAATTCATACATAGAATAATATCATTCTGTGACGTTGAAATACGATTTATTATTGAAATTTTGAAAAATCATATCTTCGAAAGTATTAGCTTGTTAGAGTTAAAAATGATATAATTGGATTCTTATGGTAAAACAGCTTATTGAAAAAAATTTAATTTGGAATTTGCCTTGTGAAAAAAAATTTTTTTTTGTTACTCCGAAACCATCTGTCCGATTTTGCCCAATAACGAACTTAGCCGAGATATTTATCTCCCAAACCTACTCTGAAAATTTCAACTGTCTAGCTCATTCCGTTCGAGAGTTATCGTGCCCACGGCTGGCCGGACCGGCCGGACGGCCGGACAGAATGAATTTCGGCCACGGATTCTTGATCAGTGAGTCGAACCAAATCGTTTAAGACCATTTTCATCGAAAAATTCGAAAATTACAGACATTTGGGCAAATTGATAAGCACTCAGTTCCGAGGAACTAGAGCGCCAAAAAATAGGGTTCTAATTTGAAAAACAGAAGTTATGGCCAATTTTTGATCACAATTATCGACACAAACGTGAAAACACCCTGTGATGATATTTCTGAAATTCAAAAATGCATGACCTTTCCACATTCTTCTTCTTCGATGTAAGAACGGTTCACGCACAGGATGTTCAAAATAAGAATAATGAACATAATATATATATATTCTTTTGACTGAGAGCTGTATATGTGTTAGCAGAGGTTGGTGTAACGGGGTACCATACAATTCGACGTATGATACAAGAGCTTAGGGAAAAACCTCAGCAAAAAAACCCTGTCTCCCCGTGAGTGTCGTGATTTGTAACTATTGTTCACAAAATTTACTGCAATTTAAAAATATTGATATTTATTTCTTCAATATGGACTCCTTCGTCAAAAAACGGAGAGTTTTCTCCAAGGTACCCGAAACTCCTGAAAAATGAAAAGACAAGAGGAGAAGAACGAACAAATTATAAATACTACATAACCTTTCAAAAGTCTCCTCTCACAAATATAATTCTCTGTAGGCGCATATGTTCTCTTGGAGAAGAATCACCTCCGCTAGTTTTCAAAAATATTCCTTCTTGTTCCCTTCAATATTTGAATTCGAAAAGGAAAATGTTGCTCGTAAGGCCAGGAGGGTCTCTTTCAAAACCAGGTCTGACAGTCCAAGCGATGATTATTCAGAACTTCAGATGTTCGAAGACTGCTACAGGGCCCTTATTTAGGGCTATCATCTCCCATAGATAGATGTTTTACTTTGTATCGTATAAAATAATGGAAAAATGAGCCGGAAAAATTTACGATGTCATCATGACATCATAAAACATACTAAACATATTTGACTTTTTTCCGTTTTTTTTTTTCGATATTTTGAAAACTATTCGAATGAATACAATGGTTTTAACAGAAATATTTTCAGCATTGAATACTTGATCATACCAGGATTGAAAAAAAAAATGATTTCATCAAATTTATTTTCACTCCCTGTATAACCGGGATTGATTGGGCTTCGAAAATATTTTAGCTCTGTAGAGCAATATCATAATCCCAATTTTCAGATTTCAGAAATGTTCAGTTCTCCAGAAACGTCTAATAGGCACTCGAACTTGGGACACCCTGCATAAAGGTCACGATTCTACAATTTGATTATAAATTTTAGATAGATTGAGTGATGGGTTTCGGAAATATTCATAAAAAATGTTTTTACTAAAAATGGCCATAACTCCGAAACCGATTGGTGGATTACCCATTAACGGTAATTCAACTCTCTAACTCATTTCGTTCGAGAGTTATGGTGCTATCGCCCGGACGGACAGAATTGGATTTGACACCGGATTATTCATCAGTGAGCCGAACTCAATCGTTGAGATCATTTTCGGCCAAAAATTCGAAAAATACAGACATCCGAGCAAAATGATAGCACGCTGTTCCTTGCGGAACAAGCCGCAATAAGACATCTATCATTGCTATCGACTGCCTGTAAATATTCCGAAGGGTGTAGTTGATATTGGGATAAATAAATGAGGTATTTTATCAAATTTTAACTAGTTTATTCACTTTAAACAAAAGCGTGTGTTTTGAAAACTCGTAGAAGTAAACAATATAGGGTTAATACTTAGTTATTGACGAGGGGAACTTCGTTCTTTTTCGTCGAGTTTCATCACCACGATGAAACACGTCGTGGGGAAACAGACGTATTTTATCTTCGAAAATGGTCTTCAACGATTGGGTTCGACTCACTCATGAATGATCAGGGATCAAATACAATTTTGTCCGTCCGGCCGGCCGTTAGCACGATAAATCTGGCAAGAAATGAGTGAGAGAGTTGAAAATTTGCAGGGTAGGTTTGGTGCATAAATAATGGGTAAAATCCGTCCAGTGGTTTCAGAGTAATGGCCATTTTTTTCTGAATATTTCCGGAACTACTCTTCGATCTGTCTGAAATTCTGCACCAAATTGTGGAATTCTGACCTTTATATGTATGCAAAGTTTTGAAATGATCGGAGGACTACGTACAGAAAAAAAATTGAAAATGTTGTTTTCCTCTTAACTCAAAAATTATTGATCTGATAGAATTGAAATTAGGTATTTAGTTACAAAATACCGACGCAAGGACTTACGCAAATTTTCTTGAGGATCGCATGACTAGAAAAAAATCAAAAAATGTTTGCGGAATATTTTGCTTGAAATTCCGAAAGCATACTTCGAATTGAGTCTAATTTTGACGGTGAGCTCTTGGAACGTACAAAATTTCATGGAAAACATACCGTTGGGAGCTTCAAAAAACAAATTCCAATATGAAATTCGAAATACCTACTGGCAGTAGGCTGTGTTTAAAGCGGTTCAGAAAGTTTGGGAGTTCTGCAAACGCACAGGATGGTTTTGAAGAAATTTTACATGTCTTTCGTTTCTTACTTGAAGTGTACGCTATTCTTTACCTTGAACAATTTGAATGGAATAATAAGTGCTTCAAGCTCAGTTGATATAGCGAACCTGGGATCTTGTCAGACGGTAGTGGCCACCATTCACCGTTGGGTCGAAAATTAACCACTGTGCCTAAGCTGGCGTAAGGTTAGACAGTACAAAGGATTCACAGAACTGACTCTCCCAGCTCGCTAGGAGCTTCTGAAGGGTCTCCTTGGGGAAGACCTAGGAGGATCGGTATAATCATAATCATGTCATCAGCAAACGCGTCGCAGATTTACTTCACTATGCAAGAAGCAAAAAAGCACTGACGTGTCAATCTGCTTTGGCGGGCTTGCCAATGACATGATTATGATTATACTGACCCTCCCAGGTCTTTCCCACGGAAACCCCTCATTTAATTTTTGACCCAACAGTGAATGTTATCCACTACCGTCTTACTAGATCCCCAGTTCGCTGTATCCACTGATCTTGAAGCACACTTTATATTTTATTTATTATTATTATTTATTTGGCAAGAGTTTAGAATTCTATAAACTCAAAGATTAACAAAATAAAAGCAAATTCACATAGTTTGAAAAAAAACAGTTTGAATTACAATTGAAGATTAATGAGAAAATGCACACAAGAAAAGTAAAGAAAAAAATGAGCATCCTTCTGAGATTAGCAACGGTCCACCCTGCATCCACCCGTCGTTCTGGTCCTAGAATTAATTGACAGAGGAGTCCTCCACTGTGGCCACGTAATCGTTCGTCGTTGATTAGAGTGAAAATTTCACCTAGAACCACGTTGAAGTCCGTTGAAAGCTCTATAGGTGATAATAAGGTCACCTCGAGTCCACCTTTCTTAAACTAGTTCAAACAGACAAATTATATCTCCGAAAGTATTGGTTTCTCAGAGTTGGGAATTATATCAATGTATTCATATGATATAACCGCATCATAAAGGAAATTCAATTCAAATAATAGTTTATTTATCATGATTAAATGAGCAATCATAGAATGAGAACTGCACCATGGAAGAAATCAAATTAAATCTGGCCAATTTTGCCCAATAACGAACTTAACCGAGATATTCATCTCCCTAATCTACTCTGAAAATTTTAACTACCTACCTCATTCCGTTCGAGAGTTATATCTATCTCTATGGATGAAAAGCAGTCTCACTACTCTCAGATCTCTTACTAACTTCATGTTCCGTTCCGAAATGTAAGACTTTTCTGAGAAAAACTAATTTCGGAGCAAACAACTGAGATTTTTCTCACTTCGCTCACAATTCTTCGATTGATTAGATAATGTCATGTCACAGGAACATAAGTTGACATAAGGACAATTCATACATAGAATTTTATCATTCTGTGACAACGTTGAAATACGATTTATTATTGAAATTTTGAAAAATCATATCTCCGAAAGTATTAGCTTGTTAGAGTTAAAAATGATATCATTGGATTCTTATGTTAAAACTGCTTATTGAAAAAAATTTAATTTGGAATTTGCTTTGTAAAAAAATCAGCAGATGAGAATGATCTTTGCCTTGTTAACAGTATGTAAGATGTGATTAGACCAAGAGAGGTCATCAGAAACAAAGACTCCAAGACCACAATGAGAGCTTTCGTTAGAAATCGCTTGACCACCGAGAAAGTATTCGATAGCGGGATTATTTCTTCTCATGTGAATAACAGAGTTCACTTCAGAAGATTAAGAGGTGAAAACTAATTCACAGACCAATCGTAGAGGGTATCAATCTGCTGAATGACACCGGGATCGCCGAGCAGATCACCAAAGATTTTAGTATAATCGGCAAAAAGCGAACAATTGGATCGAATGGATCTAGGCAAATCCGAAGTATCGAGAAGAAAAAGAATTGGCCACAGCACCGAACCCTGGGTGACCCCACTAATAACTGATCTCGTGGTCGATAGGGAATGTCCCACGCGCAAGCGAAAGCTACGATCAGAGAGCAATGACTTGATCCACTGAAGGAGGGCACCTCGAATAACCAAACTCTCGAGCTTGAGGAGCAAACGCTTGTGTGGAACGCGATCGAACGTACGAGAAAAGTCGTATCAATTTTTATCACACACGGTCTCTAAATTTGTCTTTAATTTATCGCTGTGACTAGAGTCCTGACTCGGGATCCGTGTCCAGTCCGGAATGACGTCATTAAATTCGGGACTGATATTCGGTACCTACATCTAGTCTCGAATAACTACAACAAATGACGTCATTAGAAGTCTTGTCGGGACCCGCATACGGTCTCGAAATAAGAATAATCATATCCATTAGGTACAAACCTGATATTATATTTTTGAAAAATTTTATTTTACAGAAAATTTACAGTTTACAGAAAATAAAAGGGCTTTTCGGAAAGTATGATCAGGTCCATTCTAATCTATGGAACGCGCTGATTGCTGAACGGACTGATCGAGTTAACCCGATCACACTTTCCGAAAAGCCCTAAAGTAATTTGAATCCTAAATTTAAACATTCTAACGTGTGTATTTTAAACAGTACCACTGCCTCTTCGGAATTGTCTTCACGATTATGCATTTCAAATTGAAAAACTGAAGGCAGGTTTCACATTTTATTGAGGCGATATAAGAATCTAACATTGTGTCGGATATAATACCGCACATTTCGCATTGATATTTATTAACATCCTTTTCGGATAACATTTATCAACCAAATTCAAAATTCTAAAAATGATAGCCAAGCTTAACCAGATGGAATTTGGCAAGATGAAAATAATAATGAAAATATGTGCAATTATGGGGATATTGGGTCCATGAAAATGCCTGAGATAAAAAAAATATAGACCAAAAGGTCTTACCGCAATTAACGTGAAGTAAAAATGAAAAAACGAAGTTGTGGATTTTGCTAACTTGGGTATAAAAAGAGAACAGGAGAAAATGTTGTCGTGGATTTTAAGAGAAGAAGAAGCAGCATATAATGCTATTCAAATTGGTGAAAAAGTTGAGGTTTGCCATAATGGAAGTCATCCAGAGAAAGTGTCGGGCGTTGAAATGGATCCCGAAGTTGACCATCTGAAAAGGACGCTAATAAATATCTATGTGAAATGTACGGTATGTTATGCGACACAATGTTAAGGCTGGTTTATGCTGGCCGGTAACTTTAATTTAACACTAAACTTAAAAATTGAAACAAATAATTATCGTGCTATGGTTTATACTCAGACTTAAGAATCCGTTAACTTATTGATTATTATTATTATTATTAATAAGTTAAAACGGATTCTTTAGTCTGAGTATAAACCATAGCACTAGAATTCTATGTTTCAATTTTTAAGTTGAGGGATAGTTAAAGTTGTCGGCCAGTATAAACCAGCCTTTAGATTCTTGCATCGCGTCAATAAAATGTAAAGCCTGCCTTCGGTATTTCCATTCGAAATGCATACACGTTAAGAAAATTCCAAGGAGGCAGTGGTACTATAAAAATGCACACGTTAGAATGTTTAAATTTAGGATGAAAATTAGTTTATTTTCTGTAAACAACATTAGTGACTTTGAAATAAAATTTTTCAAAAATATAATACTGAGACATTTATTTGAATTAAATAATATCACGTATATGTGCCTAATGAAGGTATGATTCTTCTTATAATGTTGGGACCGTATGAGGGTCCCGAGTCGGGTTACCATCAGTCCCGACAAGACTTCTAATGACGTCATTTGATGTCGTTATTCGAGAATAGATGTAGGTACCGAATATCAGTCCCGAATTTAATGACGTCATTCGGGACTGGACATGGATCCCGAGTCGGGACTCTAGTCACAGCGTTCATTTATTGTTAAATGTTTTGTTCGAAAATGTATATGCTTTATAGACTTCAGTTTTTGTAATATAACTTCGTGCCTATTGATATGCTCTGAAATATAGATACCTTCTAGGGACAACCTGAAGTTAATGCGTGAATTGGAAGACGTAGCAGCACAAGGAAGAGCCTGTGGAAACTTAGGAAACACTTTCTATCTTTTGGGCGATTTCGCCCAAGCTATTGTGCACCACAAGGAGAGGTTATCGATAGCACGACAATTTGGTGATAAAGCTGCAGAGCGAAGAGCGCACAGCAACCTTGGTAACTCCCATATTTTTATGGGACAATTCGAGGAGGCCGCACATCATTACAAGTAGGTGCATATTTTGATAATAATAAACCTTACAGTATACCCATCATGTGTTCTCTCTGAGATTTTAATGTGCCGAATTTAGTGTGTTGTGGGGACAATAGTAAAATAAAACACTATTTATTTATATCCTTTATTTCGAAATCAATCTTGATTTCTTTTTCAAAGTCTCTAAATCAACCGTGTTTAACATTTACTTTAACAAAATTATACAATACAAAGAAGATGAAGCAAAGATTGCGAAAACACAACGAAGGATGTTCCATAAATCTCAACTCAAGCATCATTTCATCAAATGATGCTTGAGTGATATGGCATCCGAATGCCACAAGTTCGTTTATAGACATAATCGGTTGGTACATCCTGTGACAGTAGGTGCGTAAAGCTCCAGTGCGCCGAGGAGTAACACAACTTGGGAAGCACTATATATGCCGAGTTAACAAACTAACCTTATTTCAGGCGAACTCTAGCTTTGGCGCAAGAACTAGGAGATAACGCCGTAGAAGCACAAGCCTGTTACAGCTTAGGAAATACCTACACCCTACTCAGGGATTACGAAACTGCCATCGATTATCACTTAAGACATTTATTGATTGCACAAAAATTGTATGACCGTGTTGGTGAGGCAAGAGCATGTTGGTCACTTGGAAACGCGTATGCCTCTTTGGGAAACCACGAAAAAGCCCTACACTTCGCATCTAAACACTTGGAAATAAGCAAGGAGGTAAGATCATTGAGTTTTTAATGGAAATTACTATTTCACAGGAATTGTTACGTTTGTTCAATATTAAGGGTGTATTGAACGACAGGATATTAACATTTCACCAAAAGTTGCTTGTTTAAAATTTCAAAATATTTTATCCTTATACGCCGTAGTAGTAGCCTCTTTTCAAATTGTTTTTCAGTAATAGGAATTTGCAGCAGTAGGCTCAGAAAAATGGAGAATGGAACGAAACAAACTTGTTATCTCAAGGATAAAATAAAATAATTTATATCGTGCTCAAAGGGCTTGGAGCTTTGAAGTATGACACCAAGTCAACTGATAAGTTTGTCTATTGTCTAGAAAAAAGTTTCTGAGAGTTAAGTAAAACAGAACAAGAAATTGGGTATGGAGTAAAGATATTGAAATCGTCGCAGCATATATTCATTATTTTATTTTTCAAGAATGAGAACCCAACTTAAAATAAAGTACAAAATTAAATCGTTATTTAATTTGTACCATAGTATAGTGATAGATCTGATTAGTCGCCGTACAGAAAGGGACCAGCAAGGTGGAACGGCCTCTAACCTCATGTAACCGCTTCAATAGAATCTCTTTTTTTCTAGCTTGACGACCCTGTTGGTGAAGCGACAGCTAAACTGAACATAGCTGACCTCAAGAAGATACTAAATCTTCCCGAGGCGTCACCGGAGCAGGCTAGCAGTTCCTGCCCCACAACTTCTAGTTCCTCTAACAGTTCACTAAAGGATGTGCAGAATAACAACTCTACGCAGAGGGTGAAACAACTAAGGGTGAGACGCGATAGCATGGAACAGCTTAGCCTTATCAAGGTAGCATGCTTTTTTTCTTCTGTTTTCATGAGGAAATATCTACCTTTGAGCCAAACTCCTATTCTTTCCAGATATTTTTTTTATAGTCGCTATATTTTTTTTGGATTTCCTGAGTGATGTTTCTCGATTTGTTTTCTTATATTGCTTGTTCAACTCTGTGCTTGATGTCATTTATCATCAATATTTTGCTATACCTGATCTCCTAGCAAAGATCATCGCAATGTAACCAGGTGGTTCACTCAACCTTTAGCGGGATTAACTCTTATTTGATCTTGATATTTACTACGACAGGATAGTAGTTAAAATGACAAGGATAACTGAATAATGTTCTCTATCTGTGAGATTTGTAACAATATCTTAGTTCCGACCCTACTACACCTAATCAAGATTTTAAAACGTTTTACTATTTTATAACTAAAATTTTTCAATCATTGAACACGATGTTGTGGCATGAGGAGCTCCATTATATTGAAATACTCTGTGAATTTAGAAGTGTTATACCCAGAAGAAATAATTCCTTAGATTTAATTTTTGAATCAGAATGACTATAAACTAGTGTCCGACCGAAACTGGTTTTTCAGCCGAAACCGAAACCGAACTTTCGGCCAGGGTCTCAGTTTCGGCCGAAACCGAAACCGAAACCGAAACTTCATATTTCATACTGAAATCTACTGTATTTTTTACAATTTCATTTGCATATACATAAAATCAGTTGAGGAGTGGTGAATAAAATAAAAAGTCAATTTTTTTGAGATCTTTATTTATTATTTTGGTATTACCAAGTTATCAAAATAATCAGTCGAAGTATACAGGGTGATTCCAAATCAGACGTGAACCTTGGAGGAGGTGTAAGTATGGATCATTTGCTGTGGTTTGAGCCATTTTTATTGATGACCGAAAATCAACAGTTTCCGAGATATTTGAGTTCTGGTTCTGTTGAAAAATAATTAGTATGATTTGAAAGGGGATGTAAGAAGCAGATAGAGAAAAATAACGAATCCAATATTTTTTTGTTGCAACTAAGCTCGAAATTTCATTAGAAAATGTATTCATAAATTATGTTCCACCATTCCATAAGCAAGCACGTGCCGTCTTTCTCATGTCTTCAATTGTTATTTTCCGCCTGAAATTTACTCACGCTGTCTTTTGATACACATTCACTATTTTATATACCGGACATTCAAGAGGCTGCTTATAAAAAATCTGCTGAAACGAAACTAGTTAAGCAATCTAACGAAATCTTTCAGAGAATGAAGAAGGAAGTAGACAAGTTTTTAAAATAATTTTGGCATACTAAATTGTGAAATTCGAAAGTTGCAGACAAATACAAGAAATTCATTTTTCATTTTTTCATATACCACATTTCAAATCATACTAATTCTTTTTCAACCTATTATACAGCATAGTTTTGCTTTTTTTCGTACATATAATATCCTTTTCTGATAAAAATAAACCAAAATTATCATCAAATTTGCTCAACGTAGAAAAAATTGACGAAATATGAACTAAGTTCAGAAATCTTTTCAAAATCAACCGAACTCCAAAAACTGTTGGTTTTCGGTTATTAATAAATATGGATTAAACAACAGCTAATGAGTCATACTAACTCCTGCTCCCAGTTTCACGTCTTATTTGGAATCACCCTATGTAATCTAATCAATAATCATTAGTGAATTCTTATGATTTCTCAGTCTTAACAAAGATATATTACAATAACTTGTACGACAATTATGTATTCCTACTTATAACTCCTGGCCAAACGACCAGGATAATTCACGAACAGTCAAGTTTCGGCCCGGCCGAAAGTTTCGGCCATTTTGGGCCGAAACCGAAACTAAAGCCGAAACTAGATTTCTTGGCCGAAACTGGCCGAAACCGAAACCGAACTTTCGGTCGGTCACTACTATAAACGTGCTATGGTAACAATGTCAACGTTTTATCTTTGATTTTTACAAAAATAAAATTTATCTCTTAGTTTTTGGCGCTCTTGTTCCTCGGGACAGAGTGCTTATTTGTCTTGATATTGGTTTATAAGAGCTGACTAGTACAGTTATTAGATAAGCTTACCACAGAACATTAAGATAAGCGCTTCAGTCATCTAGTTCTATGAGACCCTATTGCCAATCACCTCTTCTATTTATTGAGGCAGTATGACAACAGTGCGTTCATTTTATGATGTCCATCAAACCACTTTACTTTCTTATGTATATGGCTCTTCACATGTCTTTCTTCAGCAGAACAACGCATGTCTTCTAATTGCGTGTCAACTTATGGAGGTTCTCCATGAAACTGGCGTATAGGAGTTTACCCATGCCTAACACTTTAATTTTCTTTTGGATTAAATGTTAATAAAATCTGAAAATGTTATCATTTCATTCTTACGTAAGAGTACTAGACTGCTTACAAATTAGGTTGAGGAAATTATTCCTTCTGGGTACAATAACAATAATGTTATTGGTTTAATGTGAATGTTCCATGTTCAGGTTTTCATTACAAAGTTTCGCTGTTGCATCTGTATTTATTTCAGCAAGTTGTTCTATTTATTTTCATTTTTGGTTTCTGCATGATCTTAAATAGAATGTTATGTTTTGGAGCTAATACTTCTATAGATCCAATGATACAACAGGTTGGGGAAAAGGTATTTCGTATTTCGCGCAAATTTTTTGAACCCCTTTTATTGGCCCAGAACCCTACTGTGGGGTACGTTGATACACCTTCAAAAGTGAATTTCGGATGAAAGAAGAAACTGAAAGAGGTATACTCTGGAGATCTCTCCAGCACTGATGTCTTAGGAAGCCTATGATGAGATTAGGGCTACCAGAAACTGACGAGTGCAGATTCTGTGGGGAGGATGATGAAACTCCTGATCACGTGATAACGGAATGCCCCGCCATCTCACACCAACGCAAGGAATGCTTTGGGCAAGAAATCTGCAGGAGCGAAGACGTAGCCTCCTTGAAGCCATTCCAGATACTGGAGTTCACCAGAACTCTGAAAATGGAAGGCGAGCTGTAGATGGTGGTGACATCGACAGCTCTGATGAGGGCCACAATAGACCTTAAGGTCACAGTGCAACGTTACCCCCTGTAACAATACAATACAATATAATAAAGGGTTTCCCAATAAGAGGTGTTATTTTGAATAGCCCGCTATTTCGGTAGATGTCATTTTTGAAGCTGTCATTTTTTGACATTTGACAAGTAGAAACTACGCCATTAATAAAAATGGAACGATACACGCTTCAAGAACGCATTGAAATTATTAAAATTCACTATAAAAATGGTGAAAATTTAGCAGAGACGGTTCGTAAAACTCGAACATTTTTGGGTCGTCGTGAAGCACCTTGTCGGACCGCAATAAAGAAATTGGTGGAAAAATTCGAGCTGTTGGGACAAGTTGGTTATGTGAAGAATAAAACCCGTGCACGTCGCTCAAGAACAGCCGAGAATATTGCTGCTGTTGCCGAAAGTGTTGAAGAAAACCCAGGTTTGTCTATTCCTCGTCGTTCTTTGGAATTAGGTATTCCACAAACGTCATTACACCGTATTTTGCATAAAGATTTGGGTCTTAAGGCTTATAAAGTTCAGTTAACACAAGAACTCAAGCCGGCCGATCATCAACAACGTCGTGTCTTTGCTAATTTGTTCGTTGAAATGCATGAAAATGATCCGGAATTCCATCGAAAAATCATCTTGAGTGATGAGGCCCATTTCCACCTCGGTGGCTTCGTCAACAAGCAAAATTGTCGCATCTGGGGCTGGGAAAACCCAAGAGTTATTGTTGAAAAGTCTCTCTATCCTCAACGTGTGACTGTTTGGTGCGGTTTATGGTCCGGCGGAGTCATTGGACCTTACATTTTCGAAAATGAGGCTGGAGCAACAGTTACGGTGAATGGATTGCCCTATCGAGAGATGATTAATGATTTTTTATGGCCGGAATTGGATGGTATTGATCTGGACAACGTTTACTTTCAACAATACGGCGCTACGTGCCACACAAGCAACGAAACCATTGAACTTTGCGGGAAAAGTTTCCGGACCGTGTTATCTCTCGAAGAGGTGATCACAATTGGCCACCGAGATCTTGTGATTTAAAACCTTGCGACTTCTTCCTTTGGGGCCACGTGAAGGAGAAGGTCTACGCCAATAGCCCAGCGTCGATTCAAGACCTCAAAGATGGAATTCGAGAGGCTATCGAGGACATAGGGCAGCCAATTTGCGATTTGGTTATGGAAAATTTCATTAAAAGGATATGGTCGTGGTGGTCATTTGCCTGATGTTATTTTCCACTATTAACGGCATAGCTTCTTTATAATGAAATAAACATCCGAACATTTATATTGAAAAATGGCATTTTTCTTTGAATATCAAAATAACACCTCTTATTGGAAAACCCTTTACAACCGCTTCTTTGACACTGTTGCTCTTGGTGCGTGGAGTAAGGAGGTCTCAAATTAAGAAATTCGCCATATTTTACATTTTTACTATCTGCAAGGGCAAAATGCGTCGAAAGTGACCAGCAAAATTTGCGAGAGGGGCATTATGAAGTTCTCGTTGGCCACAAAGTTGTCGAACATAATTACAAATAATTCAAGTTAGAAATATTTGAATTAAATTGGATTATTGTAACGCTTTTGATAAAGCATTGGAATAAAGCGAAAAATACGAAATTACTTTTTCCCCAACCTATTATATACTAATATAATAAATATGGATATGTTTTTGTTTGTAGCGTCTTGAAATTACACATTTAGCGGGCGACATTGGTAAGGAATGATAATCATGAACGTAAATGTATGGTTTCTCCTGAACGCTGAGATTACAGTAAATATGATTTTATAATGACAACATTAAACATCGTAACACCTTTTTACTTTGGAGCTATAGAAACTACAGACAGTATTACAACGATCTCCGAAACCATCTAGCGGATTTTGCGAACTCGACCGACACATTTTTTAATCTAACATACCCTGCAGAGTTCAAGTTCCTTCTTTCGGTATGTTCAGTTGTGTTTGGTTATGTTGACAGACAGTATTGAATTTGAGCACGAACTTTTAATCAGTGAGTCAATTGGAACCAATTAAGGCCCAAAATTCGAAAATTACAAACATTTTGGTAGAACGATAGTCCTGGTACGAGCGCGTGAAATAGCTGCAGATTTTACACAAAGGTTTATTCAGAATATACCAAATCTCTCTACTCTACCGGATTTATTCAAATTTTCACCATCCATTTCTTGATAACTAGCTGAACTTGGAATATTGCGATCAATTTTTTTAGATTAAGCATTGCAGTAGTAATACATAATATTCCGACTTTCGTACAAATTCGTCTATAAGTTTTTGGGGAACATATTTCAAGGAGGATCGTTCCAGGACTGATTCAGGGATACCACTTCCGTTCAGTTCAGTTCGGTTCTGTTCAGTTCAGTTCTGCCCATTTCTGAATCACTTTTTGTACGTTGTCTTAGGAATTTTCCCCAGCACATTAAGGAAAAAGCCCGGGAGGACGAATTTTTCTAAAAACTCTGAATTGTACATGCATCAAAACGTAAACTTAAAATTTCAGAACAGATTACAAATTTTTTTCCGCTGCATGATTTCTCAGGTTTATTATTTGAGAACATAATAAACCAATAATCAATCATTAAATGAATTGAAAATATTGCTCTGCAGCTGACCCCCGACGGAAAGGAGAAAAACGGCATGGCCGGTAAGATCCAGAAGGCGACGAAACCCGCGAAGCACGAAGAGGAAGATTCCTTCTTTGACCTGCTGTCGAAATTCCAATCGAAGAGGATGGACGACCAACGATGCACCCTCGCCGTGGAGAACAAGGAGAACACCAACATGTCGACCAACGCGATCCGAAGTCAGCAGGCGAGCAGGAACGACGGTCCGGACGACTTGATCGACATGATAGCCGGGATGCAGAGCAAGAGGATGGACGAGCAGAGGGTACAATTACCCTTTTTGCCAGGTAATTATGATTTTTCAAAACTAGTTCCTGATCAGATTGGATTAGATGAAATAATAATAATACTTTATTCATTATCGAATACATTTTACAAAATCCGGCTCGAAGGACCAATATTTCGTAACACGATGTATCCTGAGATTAATTCTGTTGTGATCAGCAACTGGAATCACAACTGTTGATTTGATCCATGTGAAAACCGTACACCGATTTGAATACTTATGATTTTGTTGTTTATTTATATTTGGATAAACAACCGAAGAGGAAAAAGGGTTATACTTTGAACACTATTTAACGAAAACAGTAATGTATTTTCTTGTTAACTCAACTAGCTAACAAGATATCTGCAGTTGTTTGTTTGTGTTAGACCGACACCGTTTGAGCGAGTAGCCCGTGCTGCAGCCTAGAGAGGCTTATTGCACCTCGGTCGGTCTCCTATTAGCTGACAGGGTCTCATGGTTGTTCCCCCTCAGCTTGGGTTGCTAGGCTTCCTAGTCTCTTAGTCGATCCCCTGCAGCTCAAGTTTACTTAACCGAGCTAAGTCCTGCACCGCTGACATTATCTCAGGTAACATCCCCACTGCCTTGTCGGTGTGTTGCCTACATAAGTTCCAATTTCCTACCAAGTAGGATTAGGCTCTTGACTATGTTCCTTGCATGGTTTCTGGCACTCAGGGTCGTGTCGTCGACCCCATAGTGTAGTCTCCATTCTGTGTTGAGTGGACAGTCAAATATGACATATGAGGGAGTTTCTTCTGCCTCCCCACATTTCCTACAAACAGGGTTTTCTTCCAGAATCCCCATGTCGTTCAGGTGCTTTCTCAGGGTACAGTGTCCGGTTAGAAGGCAAGTTACTGCCCTGAGCTTACTCCTTCTCAGTAGTACGACTTATTTAGATAGTGAGGGGCAGGGCTGTCCCATCATTAACACAATGCCGAAGTTTTGTTCCAATGCCGAGTGTGTTGTGCAAGGATCTATTTTCCAATGACGCCTTTCACAGCTGATTTGGTTACCCCCTACTCCCGGCTCTGGCTCGAAGAGGGGTATAGCTGAGCCTTCTCTAGCGAGTGCTTCAGCTCTTTCATTTCCTTCAAACCCTGTGTACCGGCATCCACCCGAGCTCAACTTGGTTTCTGGCAGCCAAGGTTCCCAGGTGTTCTCGGCATTCCAGCACAAGCCTGGAGTTAATTCTCTAGCTGGCTATTGCCTTAAGTGCTGCCTGACTGTCCGAGATAATTCGCATGTTCCTATTGGAATAGCCCATACGAATATTCTCCACGACACATGTCGTGATGGCTAACACTTCCGTCTGGAATATAGTGGTGCACTGCGCAAGCAACATCGAAATGCTCACATTGGGTGCAGCCCTATACACTCCAGCTCCAGAGCGTCCGCCCATCACTGAACCGTCCGTGAACCATGTTAGTTCACTGTGAGGTCTTTTCACCCCCTCCGCGGGGGTCTATAGCCCCAGCTTGAAGGAAGTATCAAATTTGTGAGTTACTGGACTCCAGTCGCTCACCATGTTCAGGATCGGGTGACCAATAAGTTCCCCAATCCCCGCCGTCCGTATGACCGTTGTCTCCAGACACCGTTTAGCTGCAGCCTGTAGGCTCCCAGCCTCGCTTCGGCCCTCACCTGAAGGTGAAGGGGAGGAAGTCCCACGAGAACCTCCATAGCCGCAGTTAGAGGAATTTTCATTGCTCCAGTAACACAAAGCAAGGCCAGTCTCTGAACTTTCTCCATTTCTTTGAAGGCACTGTTTGGTTCATTTTTGTCCACCACACAGCACTATCATATGTGAGGGAGGGCCTCACTATAGCAGTGTAAATCCTAGTGATTCCCGGCTCAAGCCCCATGTTTCGCCAAGTGTCCTGCGAGTGACCCCCCCCCCCTTACAATGAGCTAGGGCTGTACTACCACGGTAGTGGTCAAAGTTAACTGGTATATCCTCTACCTTGCGATACTTCGCTGTAACCAATGGGGTTCGATAGGAACGATACTGAATTCTAAGAACTTGCACACTTGCATTTCCAAGATTTAGGTGACATCTAAACATGAAAATGGTATGAGGCACTTCCTCTTCAGAGAAAAGTACTCGGAGACCCAGACTGATTAATTGAGATCGAGGCGCCTCCATAGTCCATCAATATCATGGGGATGTTTTAGGATTTCTTCAGACAGGGATATAATCCAGAAATACGTCTGATATTATGGGTTCAAACATCTGCACCAGTAAAACTAATCTTAAGTCTATTATTTACAAGGGTGACAATATTATAAGTCCTACACTACTACTACTTCTATTTGAATATTACATTTCATAGGTCTTCAGGGCAGCTCTCTCCAAAGATTAGCCGAATCGAGAAATAATAGTGTACCTGACGATAGATTTCTGGACCAATTGGTGAGATGTCAAGATAGTCGTCTGGAAGACCAACGCTCCCAACTGCCTGTTTCGGCCGTAGACAGTGAGGAGAACGATAATCCAGTACCCCGTCCACAAAAAAGCGGTGCTACCGTCCCAGATGAAGACTTTTTCTCGTTGATAATGAGAGTCCAAGGTGGAAGGATGGACGATCAGCGAGCTGCTGTTCCGCAAGCGAATCAGAGGTAGGTAGTAGTGGGGTTGATGAAAATGCATACAAAATTGGCGATTACCCTACTAGCTATTCTTTTAGTTCAAAAATTGGTCATCCAAATGCGAGTAGGAATTTTCTTCTACTTAAATGTAGGTTAGATCGTACCTTATATCCTAACCTAGGATGGGGGTTCTTTTTACCCCTAAACGGTTGGGTTTCACTTTAGTAAGGTTTTCGGTGAGGTGGAGTTAGTGACACTATTAAAGGGGAGGTTTAAAATTCGAGAAAAGCAGTAACGTGAAGTCAGGAGCTTTTGCGAGCATGCTCTATTGTCTATTCACGCCTCGCACACCCTCACGCAATACTGCATGAACCTTCAGGCCGTCAGGAGAAGTAGATACCAGTTTGAAATATTATTTTCACAATATTTCCAAAAACACAAAACCGATAGAGCTGAAATCGGTTACTCGATTGTAAAATAATGGCTTGAAGATTTGTGCAGAAGGTCATCGGACATCTGTCAGATAGTTTCTGAAAGTTTTTGAAGAACAATTTTTATTTTTTTTCTAGTGAAACGATCTTCACGAAATTTCGTAAAAATTGGCGCGTCGACATTCTACAACTAATTACTATGTTTCAATTCGATCGGATTAACATTTTTTGAGTTATCAAGGAAACAATATTTCAGATGGGTATAACTTTGAAATCGTTTGGCCGGTTATGCCCATTAACGAACTCAACCGACGCATTTGGATGCACAACCTATCCTGAAAATTGCAATTCGCTATCGCTTTCTGTTCGAAAGTTATCGTAGCAACGGTCGGCCGGAGAGAATTGAATTTGACCTCGCATAAGTGAGTCGAACCTAATCGTTTGAGACCATTTTCTGCGAAAAATTCGAAAATTGGTTGTAGAATCCCCTGATGCTAATTTTTGCGAAATTTCGTAAGGATCGTTTCACTGGAAAAAATTAAAATAATTCTTAAAAAAAAAAATTATTTTTCTTTCAAAATTAATATTTTAGAAACTATTTGTCAGAATCCGCTGAAACTCCGCACAAACCGAATTTTATTTAACCAATATGTTCAAAAATACATAGATCCGATCGAATGGAAATCGGTATAGTACTCGGTTTAAAAAAAACTTGGAGGTTCATGCAGTACTTCGTGAGGGTGTGTGAGGTGTGGATATACAGAAGAACATGTGCGTAATTATTCTACCTTTAAATTGTTATATAATCTATGTTCATACATGTCATCTTATTTTCCTATAGGAGACATGTCAAATTTATTTCTGGTTAGTTACTCATGATATGAAATACTCCTGCTGTTGTAGAAAACCAACTATGAATTATATAACCTCAGCTATCGTATAGAATTATGAGGATTATATGATATTATACTTTTTTGGTGATAATATAATGCCCGTGGATAATCCATATAATGATGGAAATATACAGGGTCTTTCACGAGGAACCTCACCCATATTTATACGGGAAACTACTGAACGTATTTTCATGAAATTCAGCACTTATAAGTATTTCACGATGCTGATGAAATCTAAAATATTTTCAAGGCATGAGCACCTCCGGTTTTTCCGGAAATGACGTCAACTTCCGTTTTTCAAATTAGAACACCATTTTTTCATTGCAGAAATAGATTCCTTAGAAAATTTCAAGTTATTTTGATGTAACATTTTTCAGTTTTGGTTGGAAAATTCTCTGTGAGCGGGAAAATTCGAAAAAAAAATCGAAAATAGAGCTCCGCTGAAACAAGAATAACTTCGAGGTTTTTGGATGGAAAATTTTCATTTTTGGGATTTTTCAAGATGTAAGATTGATGTATCCACTTTAGAAATCGAAATCGCGATTCATGATACAGGGGGTGAAAAAATCGCTTTCAAAGTTAGGGATGACAAAATCGTGAAAAATCAATTTTTTCAAATTAGAACCCCATTTTTTTATGGCAGATATTGAATCTACTTTAAAAAATAATGTGAGTGTATGCATCGCACCCTTGCCCTAAAATGGATATTTTCTGAGTTATTCACAAATAACTGTTTTTCGTCTTGAATTTTCAGCTATTTCTTTTCCCTTCAAGCCAAAAAGATGAAATTTTCAGGAACTGTTATTTGAACCATGCTGTAGCTTTTTCACCCCTTCTTGAAACCGACTTCAAGTTACTATTAGGAGAACCATGGCAAACTCTCGCAGTTATAACTAGAGAAGATGCTCAAAGTTTTGACCGTTAATTTCTAGACATTTATTTATACGTCTCAGGAATGCTTCGTGCGTTGCTCTTCTTATTTCATCGGGAGGAAGAGATCTGCAAACGTGTTTAAAAACCAAATTGAGTTTCAAAACTATGAATCTAAAAATCTAAACAAACCTGAACGCATTTCTGACTCGTTCTATGCAGTCCTCTTTATCAGTCAGGGGAGTTGAGTAGACAATATTTTTTATCCTACCCCAAACATAATAGTCTAAAGGAGTTAAATCGGGAGAACGTGGTGGCCAAAGATGTGGACCATTGTTCGCCAACCATCGATATTCAAATAGCCTGTAGAGGATATTTGACACATTGAGTGAATTGTGTGGAGGCGCGCCATCTTGTTGATACCATAAGTCATTATGGTTCTGTACTAGCGGCTCAATTATTTGAGTCAATATGTCAGAATATCTATCTCCTAAGGGAGAACATTCTTTAAATAATGCAAACATGTGTAGTGTGCTATCTTACCAGTTAAAGTCCCATCATAAATGTGAACATCGAGAATTGCATTATTTTTGATGGCGCAAAAAACATTGAAACTCCAGGTCTCTTGAAAGTTCCATTGTCTGAAGTGGTGGTTCTTCTCTTCATCTCAATAATGACTGTTATGCCTATTGAAAGAACCATTCTTTGTGAATTTAGATTCATCTGTCCAAATTATACAGTCCAAAAAGTTTTCATTCTCTTGAAATCGAATCATCATAGCTTCGCAAAACTCTGTTCTCCTGACGAAATCAGTTTCCTTCAAATGCTGTACCCTATTGAATTTATATGGGTGCATTTTATGTTTTTTAATATTCTCCAAACACTCGATTGAGATAATCCCAGATCAATCTCGGCATCTTTGAGAGAATTTTGAGGATTCACACGAAAATATGCAAGAACTGTAATTTCGTTGTTCTCATCTTCTACTACACTTTTTTCTCTGTGTATAGTTTTCTTAACGAAAGATCCGACATTTCTCAAGTTTGTCATGGTTCTGTTAATGGTATCTCTCGTTGGTCTGGGTCGGTCAGGAAACCTCTCAATGAACAGTCGAATCGTTCTATCTACAACTTTATTACATTCTCCATGAAGTAGAATGAGATTTAAATAATCTTCATTGGTAAAATTAGGCATAGTGATCGATTTTATAACTTAATACGAATTATTACCAAATTAATAGTAAACACAAAATGCTACTGAACAAAGAGGAATTTTGCAGATGTAATTAATAATATCTATCATTAAAAAAAAAGGATGTAAAACATGGTAAGTTTTTGCATATGTTTCATAAGGAATTATTTATTTATCACTGGAGAGAAAACCGATGGCCGATTAGTTGAAATAAAGAGGTTTCCGATACAAATTCGAATCAAAATTCGCCATCTATTTAGGAACAACCTGTAACTTTTTTCTCTTGCATATTAGGGTAGTAAAATCTAAAACATGGTTTAAGTAACAGTTCCTGAAAATTTCATCTTTTTGGCGTGAAGGGAAAAGAAATAGGAAAATTCAAGACGAAAAACAGTTTTTTGTGAATAACTCAGAAAATATCCACTTTAGGGCAAGGGTGTGATGCATACACTCACATTATTTTTTAACGTAGATTCAATATCTGCCACAAAAAAATGGGGTTCTAATTTGAAAAAATTTATTTTTCACGATTTTGTCATCCCTAACTTTGAAAGCGATTTTTTCACCCCCTGTATCATGAATCGCGATTTCGATTTTTAAAGTGGATACATCAATCTTACATCTTGAAAAATCCCAAAAATGAAAATTTTCCATCCAAAAACCTCTAAGTTATTCTTGTTTCAGCGGAGCTCTATTTTCGATTTTTTTTTCGAATTTTCCCGCTCAGAGAGAATTCTCCAACCAAAACTGAAAAATGTTACATCAAAATAACTTGAAATTTTCTAAGGAATCTATTTCTGCAATGAAAAAATGGTGTTCTAATTTGAAAAACGGAAGTTGACGTCATTTCCGGAAAAACTGGAGGTGCTCATGCCTTGAAAATATTTTAGATTTCATCAGCATCGTGAAGTACTTATAAGTGCTGAATTTCATGAAAATACGTTCAGTAGTTTCCCGTATAAATATGGGTGAGGTTCCTCGTGTATACTTTGGTAAGTTAATCAAATTGGGGTCAGAATATCTCCAGTAAAAGCAAAACTGGAATATTGGCTAAGTTTCAATTGATATAATATAATTTTCAGAGTAGATTTGAGGAATGAATATCTCGGTCTAGTGGTTTCGGATTAATAATTTTTGGCACTCCTTTTTTTTTAAATACGCTCTTTTTGAATTTAATTTCTTTTATGATGCCATTCTATCTCAAGAATCCATTGATATTATTCCCAACTCTGAGAAACCAATACTTTCGGAGATATGATTAGTCAAAGTTTGAACTAGAGCGCTAAAGCTCCTGTCCACAGGTCTTTCCCACTTTTTGCGCGTATGTTCTGGGGAACATCGCGTTATAGTTTTGCCCAAATGTCTGTAACTTTCGAATTTTTTGACGAAAATGGTCTCAAACGATTTAGTTCGACTCCCCAATGAAGAATTCGAGGTCAAATTTGATTCTGTCCGTCCGGCCGTCCATCCTGCCGTTGCCACGATAACTTGAGAACGAAAAGAGCTAGCGACTTGAAATTTTCAGGGTGGGTGGCGCATCCCCATCCGACGGACAAGTTCGTTAATGGGCATAATCGGCCCAGTGGTTTCCGAGTAATAATTTTGTTTTCAACCAATATAAATCCGATCGAATTGAAACTTGGTGAGTAGTTGTAGAATATGAACTTAAGGCACGTTTGTTAAATTTTGTGCGAATCGTATGGCTAGAAAATTTTTAAAAAATTATTAAAAAATATTTTTGTTGTCACGATATCTTGAGAACGGAAAGAGATAGCGGCTTGAAGTTTTCAGGTTAGGATGTGCACCAGAACGCGACATTTCAGTTCGTTTATGAGCATAATCGGCCAAACGGTTTGAGAATTATAGCCATCTGAAATTTGGTTGTTTTTTGTTCCTCATTAACTCGAAAAATACTAAACCGATTGAATTCAAACATGGTAATTAGTTGTAGAATACCAACGCGAAAATTCTTGCAAAATTTCGTGAGGATAGTATTTGTAAAAAAATTTTAAAAAATCAATGAAAATTGAAAGAAAAAGTTCTATATATCAGTAACTATTCGTTTGAAATTGCTGAAATTTTGCAAGAGCCTTCATAACCTAACTCTACTTCCAAGTTTCAAGTTTTAACACGATCGGTTGAATATTGTTGGACATTCGAGCATTCTTGTGTGAGTTCAGTAGATGGGTGACCGTCACCTCGATAACTTTCGAAAGAAAGGAGATAAGGACTTGCAATTTCCAGGGTAGGTTGCGTATCCGAAAGGGAGAGTTGAGTTCGTTTTTGGGCATAATCGGTCGAACGGTTTCCGAGTTATACCCACCTGGAATATTATTTCCTTGATAACTCAAAAAATAAATATTCGATCGAATTGAAGCTTGGTAACTAGTAGTAGAAAATCATCATAAAGACGTGTTTAAAATTTTGTAAGAACCGTACCTCTAGAAAATTTGAAAAAAATGACAAAAAAAAATTTTAAGAACCGCACCCCTAGAAAATTTCAAAAAAATCACGAAAAAAAAAATTGGTTCAAGCACTGTCGTGAACTCAGAAGCTTTTGCGCGTATGTTCTATTGTCCATTCTTCTGTATTGGTACCCTTAATCGAATTTACCATGGTAAATTATGTTGGTCTTAAACGTTTCGACTCACTGATCAAGAATCCGTGTTCAAAATCGATTCTGCCCGGCCGGCCGTTCAACCGTAACCACGATAACTCTCGAACGGCATGTTGAAATGTTCAGAGTAGGTTTGAGAGAAAAATATCTCGGTTGAGTTCGTTATTGGCCAAAATCGGCCCCGTGGTTTCGGAGTAACGAAAATAAAAATATTTTTTACTTTACAAGTTTCAAATTAAATTATTTTTAAGATGCAGTTTCATCGCAAGAATCCATTGATATCATTCTCAACTCTAACAAACTAGTACTTTTGGAGATATGATTTCTCAAAATTTCAATAATTATTCGTCAATCTATGATTTCATAGAATACTCAAATTATAATTTGCTTATGTATGTAAATCCAACATGAGGAGAGTCATAGACTTAACGCTTGTAATTTAATTACGAAAATTCTTGATAATTGACGCACAGAAGACAAGTTGAAAAACCGTTACAGCACGCGCAGTTTCCAAGCGGTCACCCATCCAAGTACAAGCCGCTCCAGACGCTGCTTGGCTTCAGTGTTCGGGCGGTAACTCTGCAATTATATGTATGATTCAGTTCTATCATAAGCATCCATTGATAACATTCCCAATTCTGAGAAACCAATACTTTCGGAAATTTGATTTTGCAAAGATTGAACAAGAGCTCCAAAACTCCTGCCCACAGGGCTTTCCCACATTTTTATAATTTTTTTCAGCCCTCTCTGAAACATAAATTATAGATACATATGAATGTGTTTCTTCTAGAATACCTAATGGCAATGTGCCCCATGCAGCTGCTGGAAGTGAATCGAATCCGAATGCATCAAATAGAAAGAAGAAATAAATATATTTAGAAAAAAATCCGTTTACAAAACTGTTCTCTATTTCAGTGTTAAAAGAACAGAATGAATTTTCGAATAGATAGTACTATTCTGACGAAATAAAAATTTAATGTTACACAAGCATTTGAATAATTGCAAAGAATGATTGAATTATTCGAAAAGAACTGAACATAATGGATATTTTTCTTTGAATTGTCATGAATCATTTTGTTTTAAGAGTATATATTATAGATTCTCTATTATATTATTATTGTAATGAGGCTGAATATTCTATGATATAAAATATTTTTTATTCATTTAGACGATATACATAGTATATATTGAGTTTGGAGGGAGAACAAATTATATTATTGTATATATTATTATACCTTCAGACTTTTTTTTATTTCTTGACGAAGATAGATATATGAGTATATGAGCACAGATACATTTCTCGGTATGTGAGTATCTGCTATTAATTCTAAATTCTGTTAAGCATTTGTATAATGCTTGATTACTTGCTAAGGATAAAAGGGTGCTATTTTTTAAAACAAACAGATTCTTCAAGGGCGGATTCAAGTTGCTAAATTTCTATATTTTTAGATATTTTTTAGAGCTTCATCGTGCCAAAATGTATCTAGATTGATAAACATCTGTTTTTCGTTTCCAGATCCTCTGACAGAACATTTGGTTGGAGTTTTTTCTGTTAAAACCAGAACCTGGTCAGTCAGTCGGTTTATTTAGCTTCAATTTGGTTAAATTTCATTCAACATTTTGCTGGGACTTTCAATGAATAAAGAACTATTAATATTTGACCACACATATCACAGCAATCAATGATTGCACAGCAAATTCAAGAGCAGAAAACTAAAAATCTACTCCACTTCGTAATTGTCAATATTGTTTACCATAATAAAACTGTACTTTGAAATTCCTTCAACAGACAATTGATTAAACTGTCATAAAGCAGTCGAAGGAACGACCATACAGGTCTGGCATGAGATAAATATGAATCAGAAAAAAAGAGATTTGAGATGAGATAACATTTTCCCCAATTAATTTGAGAAGAAATTCCTCCTTCCAGAATTGGTCCAAAAAATCAGTTATCAATACTGACTAATTTTTAGATTGATTAATTGGTTGGGCACAAATTCAATACTAAATTTGTGAACATATATGTGTCTAATTCTTGATTAGCACAAATCCATAATCCTCTTAGTTATCACCCACTCAAAAATTAGGAAAAATATCTGAGCATAAATTGATTTTTCATTTGTTACAATGTTTAGGATTAAAACAGTTGTTTTTTCTTCAAGTATTGGTCTGTGGATCGTGAACCAATTATTCAATGTTTTTTTCTGGGCTTTTCTCTCCCAAACTCTGAAAAAGAACTATAAAATAAAAGAATTATCAATTCTTTTGAAATTAAACTTGTACGAAATACTTGTCAGAAGCAATTTATGGAACAATGTTGCCTAACAAACAGACCAACTATATAACAACTTTTCTGTGTAGTTTCAGAACCTTAATCAGACTCCTTCATCAGACAGTAGCTGAAAATCTTCAGGATTATTCGTTGTAGAACACTTATTTTAAAAATTTTTCACATTGACCAAAAAAAACCATTAAATGATCAATGCACTTCCCAATTAATCAATATAAAAGTTTACGGGGCTATTGGGTTGTTTTAAATAGAAAAAAACCAGTCACATTTAGTCTTCCCACTCTGTGTTTTTGAAATACCGCGGTAGATTTACTAAGAACATAGAAAGATATTTCAAATTTGCGATTATTGGTTGCTGGTAGATTGAATGGTCCATTGAATCTGAATAGAGATACTAATTGCAGTGGTTCCTTTAAAAAACAGTGAATAAAATTTTCATTTCTCTCGTCCTGGAGGGGTGCAATACACCCCCATGAATCCGCCCTTGTGTTCTATCAATCTATCATTACCTATTAGGATAAGTTATTGATCCGGAAAATTGAAAACTTAATGTAAATTATTATTATAACAAACTTCGTCCAAAACAATAATTTTCTGGTAACAAGGTGAGCCAGTTTTCAATGCGGATTATTTGGGGAACCATAGACCATGTGAAATAATACTCTCAAAGGGAAAATTGTTACTTCTTTGCTTGTCTTTAAAATAAAAATGAATTATTAATTCCTCACTCAATTTTAGAGAATAAAGCTCTTTCGAAATTTTTGTACGATGCGCCGTTTTTGGGAAAGAGAAAAAAAAAACAAAATTAAATATGCAGTAATAAAATGAAACTGAAACCGAAAAAACAACAGATTAAATGACACCAATAAAATAGAACATTAAGTTGAAGAAATTGGTCAAAAGGTAGTCCACCCCCCTCAATACATGTTCCACATCTTCCAATCAATGAATTTATTACTGCCGTTACATTTGGATTTTGGTTTATCGTTGGAGGCTTGCTCAATCCTCAAAACTGAATCATCAAGAAGGTAGAAGACTGACTAGAGATGTCAAACACTTTAGCTTGTGAGACAATAACAAATTTATGTGTCAAATTAATCAGTAATATGAAGTAGACATTTTTTTTTGTTAGTTTCATCAATTATCAATAATTATTTTTTATTCTTCACTATAGTCGAAAACGGTCCGTCGCTTAGGAAAATCCGAAGACAACTATTTTCTCACAAATTGGATTATGAATTTAATTTATTTTAATTCAAGAAAAATCAATAGTACAACGATTTTTTTTGTATCCAGCAACGTGCTAGTTACGCCACTGGCTTGATGCCACATAACACCAACAAAATTACATCCAAATATCTTCAGCCGTTTGAAAACAAATAAATCTGTTTTTTTCAAACCTAAATTGAACATATTCTTTATAGAACATTTCTCGAATATAATTCATGGAGTAAACTATTATTTTTGAAAACTGTATCACCCTGTATGTAAGGTGATAAATGAAGTTAATTTGTCGAACTTGACGGTATTTCAGATTAACGCGAAAGCTCAATGAAAAGATATAATCCAGCTCAATTTGAAACCTCAAATCTAAATAAAGGGGTTTTTATAAATGATTGTAACATCAGCAAAGCAAAGCAGTTGTTTTTGAAATATTCTTATTTTGCCGCTTCATATTATATACTGTTTACATTCGCCATTCCATCCACATAATTTATTTTCTGACAATACAATTATCAAGGCCGTCAATTTCAAACGCCTGTAAAATAGTCAGGATCCTTAGCGAAGAGTGGCAAAGAAGGATTCAGAGCCAACTGCAATATTACAATCATTTATAAAGACCCTGTACATAATTCGATTTGCTCCAACTCTAAAATAATATCTTGGCTGTAGTTCTGAAATGGAGATGAATTGTTTCTGTTTGTATTTTGATAATAGTCCAAATAACGATCCTCTTTCAACAATTAATATTTCAAACACTCTTCTCTTTCACATATTTTTTTATATAATCATTGGTATCTAAATATGTGCTCATTTTCCCAGCAATAATTGATGATTGTATAGAATTCTTTAAATAATAATTTAAAATTATCATATTATCTATACTAATGAACAAAATATACTAATTTATTGGAAAATTGTTTCTAGATACATTAAAATAACGGATGATGAAAGTTATGTTGAATCAATTCATCAGTTTGATTTATGAAATATTGATTCCTTTTGTATTGTAATATCCAATTATATCCTCATCGTCCGAGGATTGCTAACACAGCCAAGAGCCATTTTGATGCTAATGATTTATCTAAATGTTATTATGCTAATTTTGGGTGCAGAATCCAATATGGTATTAGATTTCAGTTAACAGATCCAGTGTTTGAGAAACAGGCCAAATGAATTTAGTTCTGATAAGACGCAAAAGTAAAGAACTGACGATATCTTTTGAGCTCAAACTGGAAATTTCATACATAAAATTAAAAGCCAATTACACTTGGATTGGCAAAGATTCAACCTACTTTCTTATACCTGCTTACTTCTAGGCAGAAGTCCTAGGGTTGGGATTAAGCAGGTACAAGGATGGTCGAATCATGGGCAATTCCAGATATATTTGTGGAATTTCATTTTATGTATGAAATTATGATTTTGACCTATAAAAGATTTACCTTTATTTCTTTACTAATACATACCTCTTATCAGAACTGAATTTGATTAGCCTGTATCTTAAAAACTAAAGCTAATTTAAGAATTATCATGGCATTTTTGGAAGCACTTCAAAATTATCATATCATTTCATCACTTTGTTTTCTGGCACCAAGAAAAATATTTTGTTGTTCCGTGTAATTATACAATTAAGAGTGTAAGGCAGAGGTTACAAGGTCAGTCTGGTGTCAATCTTACCATCAATCCGGATCATCAGTCTACGCATATAGAAGCAATTTTCCATCAGTCTGACATCAATCCATGATTTATGTGATGTGAGACTGATACCAGATTGACCGTGTAAACTCTGTCTAAGTAATACTAAGAAGTTTGCATTATCAAAGCTCAATATCAATAATTTCTATGAATAGTTTATGATATTGTTGAGATATATTTGACAACGTTTGGAAAAATCCATGAAGTTTATAAACAGATTTGTAGCTATTCTTCATTACTTCGATATAGATTGCTGAATACATTGGAATGATGCAGGGTTATTTCAGATATTGATTTACATACATATTCTGTCAGTTGTTCAGGAATATAGGTATATAAACATATATTTACACATGTCTTTCTAATCACAATTATCTGATGCTCTAATGATTAGACTTGAACAAAGAGCATTTGAGTTGGCACGTTTGAAGAATAAGATATTTGTCATTTTTCACAAAAATAGATGTAACGGAGAGATGGGGTTGAATATTGCCATAAGACTGTGGGTCTTATGGTTTAAATTAACTCAATTTTATCTCTTCAATACAAATCTGCAGTCGAAACTCTGGGTTGTGTCGATCAAACAAAGGTTTTATCTTAACCCGCCTTTTCCACCATAAAAACTTGTACATGTATAATTCACAACATCTCCAAACCAAGTTTTGCTCTGAAAAATAGTCAATATTAATTAAAAAAACACTTGAAATTTGAACTATAAAACTATGCTATCTCATTGGGTAATCAGAGTGGCAACTTCATAGCACCTTTTCTAAGTATACAGATCTGGCCGATTGAAAAGATTTCGGGAGGAAATTAGAAATGTTTCATCTGATTCAGGTGGTATTCTTACTTCAATAAAGCCCAATGAACTCCAATTTGAAGCTCTTTAATGTAGCAAACCTAACCTAACCCTACTTAGTCGACCCAAACTTACCTTCTACTTTGAAATAAATAGTGCAGCGTTTTGATTTCAGATTTATGTACCAGAGATAATATCATCTATATTGTTACTGTAATGTTTACAGAGATATATTTTTCTCACTAAGTTTGGGAATTAACTGAAGGAATTATTGTAAGCAAAATGTGTGTAACATCACATTTAATTTTGTTTCAAATCTCGATTAATCTAGAGTTGAAAATGTACCTTATTTTATGTATATAAACTTAATTTTTATCACGTTTTTGTATTGGTAATCAGAAAATAGTCAATTAGGATTTTGTATTTTATTTATTGTTTCCTCGAATTTTATATTGTATCCTATCTTTTGTATTTACCTGATGTGTTTGAACTGTGCCAAAATGATTTTTATATAAATTGCTTTAAAGCAATAAAATGAAGTTTATATCAATATGGTTTCCTGACACAATATAATGTACAAAATCAAAAAATATATTAGATATATGAATGAGAAAATATAAGAAATATACTATGTTTGAGTTTTATTGCATACCCTTGTTCTGTTCATTTCAAGTTACCTTTGAAGATGCCAAATAGTTTTTCTAAGAATGTTTATATTGTGAGTGCTATACAGCCTTCGAGATATAAGAGTATACAGCAGATTACTGCAATCCCCAGTCATGAAATCACTGATGTGTGAGTCACTCGCTAGAAAACAGAGCTTCGACCTAGAGATGGGCAACTCGAGTTATAGTCTGGACGAGTTAGCTCTATTTACTTTTCAGCTAACTCGAGTCAATTCTGATCCAGACGTTATTCGTAGAAATCGCGAATCGTTGGTGTCACTCTAGCTGTGGCCCATTTGCTTCCGACGCCATACCGAACGATTTTTTCAATTTGGAATGTTTAGAAATGTGACAAGCGATTCGACATCGTCGAACCGAGTTTGTCATCCCATGACTCGGAGGAAACTTACCTGAACATTGTAACAATGGAATTCATTGACCATCAAATTTCTCTAGCGACAGAGAATTACCGGTATCGGAAAGAGGGAGAATAACTTTCACAGTCAGGAAGAAGCCTTAGCAGTTGCAGGTCCATGAACCCATTGCGCAGGTGTAATGCAGGATCACCCGAGAAAGGTAGTCGGTGACAATTTGGAAAGTTGCCGTTTGTAACTAAAACGAATTCCGCTCCGCGACTGCGACCAGTCGGCCCATTGAGGCGAACGTAATTATGTACTTCTCCCACAAGCTCAAGCTTTCTGATAAGGTAGAGCCTAGTGGGAGAGAACTTGTCCAGATCCCCCAGTCTCAACTTTTGGATCCCTAAATCTAATCCAGCCTTCGGCGGGACCATCAATTATAATGTGCTCAGTAGACTCGTTGTCCTCCAGGATAGTCTGCACTCAGATACCTCAACCAACCCTAACTTACTTAGGTGTTTTCTGAAGCCACATCGTATACGCAGCCGTTAAAACTCTCAGGTCTGCATGACCTGCATATTTTGACCCATGCATCGTCTGGCTCTTTCAGCTGAGGGACTAAAAAGTAATTATTGAGAGAGCATGAGAGACTGAAAGACCATAACACAGATTACTGTGTAATCTGTGGCCATTTTACCACCTCATGCCAATTATGTGTATGTGCAAGCCAGTTTCCAGGAAATAGCATAGTTTCTGAGGGGGAGTGTCCATAATGTGGTTCTTCGGCCTTCTTATGGGTATTTTTCGTTCTGCGCATGAGCAGATGAGAAGTGATATAACTGTTGGAGTTTTCGTTTGAGAGGAGTGGGGTTTTGAGTAATTCCTACATAGAATCCCTTCAGAGGGACCGCGCATGCATGGAGTGTAGCTGCGATATCTCCTGAACCACTGGTGTTGGAGAATCGTTCATCATTTGATCTTCTGAATTGAATATAAAACATGCTATGAGTTGTCCGCCTTACATGTGGTGCATTAATTCACAGGTAACACAGACCTCGCATAGAGATCTTTGGGATGTTACAATGAAGATGTATTGCGAACTGCTATTGTGAGATCTTCAAGTTATCGCAAGTGTATCGAGAATAGGAAATTTCTACTGTAGAGTTCCTCAGAATATCACACATGTAACTAGAATAAGACATTCCTATTGCGAGCTCCTCAAAATATCGCAAATGCAACGAATATAAGTCGACATCCTTAAGATACAGGGTCTTTCACGAGGAACCTCACCCATATTTATACGGGAAACTACTGAACGTATTTTCATGAAATTCAGCACTTATAAGTATTTCACGATGCTGATGAAATCTAAAATATTTTCAAGGCATGAGCACCTCCGGTTTTTCCGGAAATGACGTCAACTTCCGTTTTTCAAATTAGAACACCATTTTTTTATTGCAGAAATAGATTCCTTAGAAAATTTCAAGTTATTTTGATGTAACATTTTTCAGTTTTGGTTGGAAAATTTTCTCTGAGCGGGAAAATTCGAAAAAAAAATCGAAAATAGAGCTCCGCTGAAACAAGAATAACTTCGAGGTTTTTGGATGGAAAATTTTCATTTTTGGGATTTTTCAAGATGTAAGATTGATGTATCCACTTTAAAAATCGAAATCGCGATTCATGATACAGGGGGAGAAAAAATCGCTTTCAAAGTTAGGGATGACAAAATCGTGAAAAATCAATTTTTTCAAATTAGAACCCCATTTTTTCATGGCAGATATTGAATCTACGTTAAAAAATAATGTGAGTGTATGCATCACACCCTTGCCCTAAAATGGATATTTTCTGAGTTATTCACAAAAAACTGTTTTTCGTCTTGAATTTTCAGCTATTTCTTTTCCCTTCACGCCAAAAAGATGAAATTTTCAGGAACTGTTATTTGAACCATGCTGTAGATTTTTCACCCCTTCTTGAAACCGACTTCAAGTTACTATTAGGAGAACCATGGCAAACTCTCGCAGTTATAACTAGAGAAGATGCTCAAAGTTTTGACCGTTAATTTCTAGACATTTATTTATACGTCTCAGGAATGCTTCGTGCGTTGCTCTTCTTATTTCATCGGGAGGAAGAGATCTGCAAAAGTGTTTAAAAACCAAATTGAGTTTCAAAACTATGAATCTAAAAATCTAAACAAACCTGAACGCATTTCTGACTCGTTCTATGCAGTCCTCTTTATCAGTTAGGGGAGTTGAGTAGACAATATTTTTTATCCTACCCCAAACATAATAGTCTAAAGGAGTTAAATCGGGAGAACGTGGTGGCCAAAGATGTGGACCATTGTTCGCCAACCATCGATCTTCAAATAGCCTGTAGAGGATATTTGACACATTGAGTGAATTGTGTGGAGGCGCGCCATCTTGTTGATACCATAAGTCATTATGGTTCTGTATACTAGCGGCTCAATTATTTGAGTCAATATGTCAGAATATCTATCTCCTAAGGGAGAACATTCTATAAATAATGCAAACATGTGTAGTGTTCTATCTTACCAGTTAAAGTCCCATCATAAATGTGAACATCGAGAATTGCATTATTTTTGATGGCGCAAAAAACATTGTGAAACTCCAGGTCTCTTGAAAGTTCCATTGTCTGAAGTGGTGGTTGTTCTCTTCATCCCAATAATGACTGTTATGCCTATTGAAAGAACCATTCTTTGTGTATTTAGATTCATCTGTCCAAATTATACAGTCCAAAAAGTTTTCATTCTCTTGAAATCGAATCATCATAGCTTCGCAAAACTCTGTTCTCCTGACGAAATCAGTTTCCTTCAAATGCTGTACCCTATTGAATTTATATGGGTGCATTTTATGTTTTTTTAATATTCTCCAAACACTCGATTGAGATAATCCCAGATCAATCTCGGCATCTTTGAGAGAATTTTGAGGATTCACACGAAAATATGCAAGAACTGTAATTTCGTTGTTCTCATCTTCTACTACACTTTTTTCTCTGTGTATAGTTTTCTTAACGAAAGATCCGACATTTCTCAAGTTTGTCATGGTTCTGTTAATGGTATCTCTCGTTGGTCTGGGTCGGTCAGGAAACCTCTCAATGAACAGTCGAATCGTTCTATCTACAACTTTATTACATTCTCCATGAAGTAGAATGAGATTTAAATAATCTTCATTGGTAAAATTAGGCATAGTGATCGATTTTATAACTTAATACGAATTATCACCAAATTAATAGTAAACACAAAATGCTACTGAATAAAGAGGAATTTGGCAGATGTAATTAATGATATCTATCATTAAAAAAAAAGAATGTAAAACATGGTGAGTTTTTGCATATGGTTCATAAGGAATTATATATTTATCACTGGAGAGAAAACCGATGGCCGATTAGTTGAAATAAAGAGGTTTCCGATATAAATTCGAATCAAAATTCGCCATCTATTTAGGAACAACCTGTAACTTTTTTCTCTTGCATATTAGGGTAGTAAAATCTAAAACATGGTTTAAGTAACAGTTCCTGAAAATTTCATCTATTTGGCGTGAAGGGAAAAGAAATTGCTGAAAATTCAAGACGAAAAACAGTTTTTTGTGAATAACTCAGAAAATATCCACTTTAGGGCAAGGGTGTGATGCATACACTCACATTATTTTTTAACGTAGATTCAATATCTGCCATAAAAAAATGGGGTTCTAATTTGAAAAAAATGATTTTTCACGATTTTGTCATCCCTAACTTTGAAAGCGATTTTTTCACCCCCTTTATCATGAATTGCGATTTCGATTTTTAAAGTGACATCAATCTTACATCTTGAAAAATGAAAATTTTCCATCCAAAAACCTCGAAGTTATTCTTGTTTCAGCGGAGCTCTATTTTCGATTTTTTTTTCGAATTTTCCCGCTCAGAGAGAATTTTCCAACCAAAACTGAAAAATGTTACATCAAAATAACTTGAAATTTTCTAAGGAATCTATTTCTGCAATAAAAAATGGTGTTCTAATTTGAAAAACGGAAGTTGACGTCATTTCCGGAAAAACCGGAGGTGCTCATGCCTTGAAAATATTTAAGATTTCATCAGCATCGTGAAATACTTATAAGTGCTGAATTTCATGAAAATACGTTCAGTAGTTTCCCGTATAAATATGGGTGAGGTTCCTCGTGAAAGACCCTGTATAGCTTCTATGTAACAAGAATAAAGGACTACACAAACTGACGCGGCCGCGGTGACGATGAGAGAGCGGTAGAGACCGCGATCAAAACAAACACATGGCTATTCATGTGGGTGCAAAAGTTTGTGTTGCTCGCGGACGCGGACTTATCGCAAACGTCACCGCGGCCGCGCCAATTTGTGGTGTCCTTAAGACATTCCTATTGCGAGCTCCTCAAGTCATCACAAGTGCAACGAGAATAAGAATTTCCTATTGCTGAGTTCCTGAAGATATTGCATATATATGTAACCAGAATAAGACATTCATATTGTGAGTTCCTCAAGTCAGAGCCGGATTAACCTTTAGTTGAAGTAGGAGATTGCCTATATAGAGGCCCCGCAATAGCTAGGGGCCCCGTGCACGCACCTGATAAAACAATGATAGTTGAAAAGGGGGCCCCGAGAATTGCACTGCCTATAGCCGCACCCCCATATGGTTAATCCGGCTCTGCCTCAAGTCATCACAAATTCAATATGAATAGGAAATTAAGGGAGTTGTTGTATGGATCTACTTTTTCCCTAGGTACTTCGCGTTTCCGCGGTAGATGGCGCAATCGTCTACGCCGTACTACAATGACTATATTCCCAATGCAGTCACTGTACGCCGTACCCGGAAGAACAGTCGAATCTCGATCTACGCATCCGAGTGAAATTATCCGGCGCCATACTTGTACTGTACATTTGGAATATATATAGATTTAGATCTATATCGCAGTTCTCTCAGTACTGCCCAGGTTGAACAGTCTGAGAACTTCTCCATGTGATATATCTGAGATGTTAGGACTCTTGGCGACCTCCCAGCGATATCACAGCGAACCTCTCAAAATATTTCCCAGGATGAGCAGTTTGTGTTCCCCATGTGATGTATCTGAGATATTACTGGGCTCATCCCCTCTGATGGACATTTCGAGGAGATATGGTGGTGCTTTCGGTGACTTCCCTGCGATATCCCAACGAACCTCTTAAACTATTCCCCAGAATGAGCTGTTCGATATCTCTGAGATGTTACTGGGCTCATTTCCTGTGGCGGATATTTGGAGGAGAATTAGAGTTCTTTTGGTGACCTCCCAGCGATATTCCAGCAAACCTCTGAAAATATTCCCCAGGGTGAGCTGTTTGGGAACTTCCCAAGGTGATATCTCTGAGATGTTACTGGGCTTATCCCCAGTTCCGGATATATGGAGGGGATATAGAGCTCTTGGTGACCTACCAGCGATATTCCAGCGGACCTCTCAAACTATTCCCCAGGGTGAGCTGTTTGGGAACTTCTCTATGTGATAGACAAAATTTCGGATTCAGGTACATTCCCAAAAAGATATTCCATATCTTTACGAAAGAATCGATAGAAGTTATTTTTTGCGTGAATTCGAAGAGTTACAGAGTATCTACGACAGTTCACGACGTATTTCTCAATCATTATATATTCGTTCCATGAATTGTAATATGAACTGGAACAAAAATCTATATATTTTCATCAAAAACTGACGTCCTTTGAATTGAACATTGTCCAATTTGAAATATTTTTTTCTTAATTTTACGGATCTCTAATATCCATATTTCAGTAGTACGCGCGGGTGTTATAAATCAGCTAAAAATATTGATCATTACACGAACGAGCGCGTTAAAGCTGCTGACCCGACATCAGTGCTTTTACAATGTTTGCATGATTATGACTCATAAGGTGTCATTGTAAAGAACAGCAAATATAATTTTGGCCGGCACAAAAGCTAGTAGTTAAGTGGAATCATTTGAGAACAATTTCTACCAAAAATTCTAAAATTGCAGACATTTGGTTAAAATGATAGCGTTATTACGAGCGCGCAAAACAGAGAGTATTCCGTATATTTCAGGTTTGGTATTTGTATCCGGTTTCAATTCAAACACTTCCCATATATTTATGTTGATCTCTACTTAAAATACATTTGGGTTGATTTAAATAATTGGCAATTGATCGTTTTCCGATAACTGGAGTTAATTGATTTCGGAAATATCAGTATACAGGATGTGTTCTAATTGAATGTCAATATTCAAGGAAATTTATCCATGCTTGACTTTCAGTCAAAAAAACATTTAAACATATATGACCGTTTTTGAATTACTTTTGATATAAATACAAGGATTTAAAAGTTACTTTTTTCGGATATCTTCAATCAAATTCTTTATTTGCTACACAACTATGCATAGTTGAAAAGGATACAATGTTCGAAGTTTAAGCATCGTCTATCTCAGTTTATTTCCAAATAAATACTTAAATATTAACATATTTAAAAAGAGAGTAAAAAAAAATTGGCACAGCGATGGACCAACATAAGCAAGCTCTCCAAAGAGCGCTAGTAGGTGACAACTAATATACATCTTGTAAACTACCCATATTAGATACTTTTATAAAACTTAATCTTTTTTATGAAAAAATGGGTGTCCAATATAAGTATCTACCTACCTGAAGACTTTATTTTGCGAAGAATACTAGGACATATTTATTTCTAATCAGTGGCGCGAGTAGCATGATAATGAATATAAAAAGAAAAAAAGCAGTATCATGTTGAATACCTTAATATTATTGATTATTATATAATAATCGATGAAAATACTGAGAGAGACCCAGGAAATTTGACACATTTTGTCTTATATCTCCAGAAATTGAAATCGTATAGAGCCAACATTTTGCACAGTGTTGCAAAATACTACAATTGACGTTAGTACAAGTTTTTGTTGCAATCTGATGAATAGTTCACGAAAAAAAAATTTTTTTTTCGAAAAAATTAAAAGAAATATTTTTTTAAAAATTACCAACATTTCGATCATAACAGAATTTTGCCAAAAGTTGCGCGTTTATATCCTCGAACTGACTACCAAGTTTCGATTCAACATCTTCTTTAGTTCCTGAAATATCAGGGAAATAACCTCAAAATTTTAAATGTCTATAACTCCTAAACCGTCCGGCCGATTTTGCCCGTTAACGAACTTAACCGTCGCATTTTGATCAGAAACCTACCCTGAAAGTTTGAAGTCGATAGGACCTTCGGTGCTCCTGTTATCGTGCCTACGGCCGGAAAACCGGCCGGCCGGCCAGCCGGCCGGACGGCACCCAAAAATCTGACACCGGATTCGTGATCAGGGAGTCCGAATTAGTCTATTAGCCAATTTTCAGCTCGAAATTCGAAAATTACAGACATTTGGACGAAATGATAGGACGATGTTCCCCTAGAACATGCGCCCAAAAAATTATAAGCCAATGCATTATTCAAAAGAATCATTTTTTTCTCAGAGGTTCTTCATGTCGTAATGAAACAGATCACTTATATTCGTAAATTGAACAGACTTCAAGCAGAAAAAATGGGTTCAAGCCCTGTGGACAGGAGCTTTCTGGCGCTCTAGTTCAAACAGACAAATTATATCTCCGAAAGTATTGGTTTCTCAGAGTTGGGAATTATATCAATGTATTCATATGATAGAACTGCATCATAAAGGAAATTCAATTCAAATAATAATTTATTTATCAAGATTAAATGAGCAATCATGAGAATGAGAACTGCACCACATTTTCAAATTTTTTTTTTGACACTTTGCGGTACTCTGGTCAATACAAAACTTCACATGCGTATAAAGGTCATGATTCTACAATTTGATGCTAAATTTCAGATAGATCGAGTGATCGGTTTCGAAAATATTCAAAAAAATATTTTTACTAAAATCGCCCATAACTCCGAAACCCCTTGATGGATTTCGCCCATTAACGAACTTGTCCGAGATATTCACGCTCCAAAACCACCTTGCAATTTTCAATCCGCTAACTCCTTTCGTTCGAGAGTTATCGTGCCTACGGCCGGTCGGCCGGCCGGACAGAATCGATTTCGCACTCGGATTCTTGATCAGTGAGTCGAACCAAATCGTTTGAGACCATTTTCAGCCAAAAATTCCAAAATTACAGACACTTGGGTCAATTGATAAGCACTCTGTTCCGAGGAACTAGAGCGCCAAAAAAATAAGTTTCGTGTGACAATTGCCCAAAACAGGTTTAAAGTACCTACAAATAGTAGGTATTCCATAAAACATGTATGAAAGAAGATAAGTAATAATAATAAATTACCTTGTAATCGATCAAAAATTTCCTGATCTACGTTCACCAAATTTTCTCCTCTCTCGAACTACAGAATTATGCTTTCAATATTTACGTAATATTTTCAAACATTTTCGGGTGAGGTCCCCATTGCATCGCTAAAATTCGAGTATTTCAACCCCAATATTTTTGAAGTTACAATATTCCCTTCTGTCAAGTTGACATTATGACAATTCATACATAGAATAATTATATCAATCTGTGAAATACGATTTACATTGAAATTTTGAAAAATCATATCTCCGAAAGTATTAGCTTGTTAGAGTTAAAAATAATATGAATGGATTCTTATGATAAAACTGCATATTAAAAAAAATTCAATTTGGAATTTGTTTTGTAAAAAAAAAAATTTTTTTTGTTACTCCGAAACCATCTGTCCGTTTTTGCCCAATAACGAACTTAGCCAAGGTATTTATCCCCCAAACCTACTCTGAAAATTTCAACTCTCTAGCTCATTCCGTTCGAGAGTTATCGTGCCTACGGCCGGCCAGACAGATTGAATTTCGACCACGGATTCTTGATCAGTGAGTCGAATCAAATCGTTTAAGACCATTTTCATCGAAAAATTCGAAAATTACAGACATTTGGGCAAATTGATAAGCACTCAGTTCCGAGGAACTGGAGCGCCAAAAAAAAGAAGCTACTCGTACTTGTATATATTTATACCGTAACATACTATGAAATCAAGGGATAAGTAGGAGGAATTTTAGAGATTTTTTGAGAAAAAAAAAATAGAAAACTCATAAAAGTTCTGATCAGTGAACTATGGTATGATCAAAATAATAATAATTAAAATATATAAATATAAATTTTAACACCCTGTATATCACAAATAAAGAAAAAACCTATCTATTATATGTTTATATTAACTGTTGGACTCAAAATAAGGCATAGATAATCTAAGTAAATATGGGTATTCGATTAGCAAACACCCTGTAGGTATATGATAACGAGAATCGTTAAATTAATTAGCCCAAGAAAAAGTGGAATAATAATAAAACGGAATGATCAACGTTTCCGGTCACGAAAAAACAATTCTTATTTATGTCTGCATAGTGCGAAAATTAGTGGATAATTACCGAATTATACGAAAAAGTTGCTTTCAATTTCAAATAGATATTTATATTATAAATATAAAATTCACTAGAGTTAGTTATTGACATGAAAACATTGAAATGAACGAATGAAACATATTTTTTATAGAAATAGTTAAGATCGCAGTCAATAAGTGAATAACCCCGATTTTTCTGTACACATCTACTAACTTTTTGTCATCACTTGTTCGTGAGTTATGTCGAAAATTCTTACGAGATTGAGGGAAATTCGTACTGGATGCTTATGTTGGGTAAGATTTGCTTCCACTTTAAAACTATTCGAACGCACTAACGTGGCGTCAGGAGCTTCAGAGCGCTCGTTCATTAAATGAAGAATGGAATTCGCTGATTTTTCACACCGTACTACTGAAATTCATTGATATTAGGTACAGCTTTGTTGCATGAATATAGAATTTCAAATAAGCATGAACATTCGAAGAGCGTTATTTTACGATGCAAAACTATAGATTTTTAAGAGATCTCGTTTTCAGACCTGGCCATAAAAAATGATTTGTGGTCTGGGACTAATACTAAGAAAACAACCGAAAAAAAAAATTGCATATTTGAAGATATTTGGATAATATTGTATAACTTTGGATAGGTTCAATGAATGAAAATTATCATTATTAAATAGTTTTTTCTGGGTTTTCTCTCCCAAACTCTGCAGAAGCAAGAGATAGATATTTTTCAGAGTTTGGGAGAGAAGAACTAGAAAGAAACCATTTAATAACTAATATATCTCCCACATTATTCTTTAATGATTACGAAAAATATCGTTGGTAATTTTTCAATCTTGAAGTAATTTGGAAATACCCGGAAAATTTCAAAGTGCTGTAATTTCTTTTTCAATAAAACCCCGTAGCATTAAATGTATCGCTTCGCCAAAAATCATCGTAATGGGAAATTTTTCGATTCTTATTTATTTTTCCCAAGAATTTTTTTTATTTTGTATTATTATATAATTAGGTATTGAAAAATCCTAAATAAAATTATTTTCAAAAAAAAAACTTAAGCTCAAATTTTTCTTAATTACATTTTTTTTGTGTCTCCACAATGTTTATTATTATCGAAAAAAATTCAATACATTTTTTGACCACTGCAATTGTCTTTTGTTCAACTGCAAATTCCCCTCTACCGTTTCCTGCTCTTATTAATCATGAAACTTGAATTGTCCGTCCAGCGAAAAACAGTTATATTATCAACTTTTTGACATGCAAAATAGAAAAAAATGTTCCTCCGTTTTTTCAGTAATTAATCTTTTTGTTCGAAGACATGACGAATATTGTCAAAAAATCTTTTGCACGCATGTTCTATTATCCATTCACCTCTATTGGACACTCGAATTTACCATCGATTTATACGGTTTTCTCAGCTTTTATAAGATATGAATAACTACATTTTGTATCATTTTAAGGACTTGAGTAATGAGAGAATCATTTCGATCGAAGAATTTTTAATTCTGAAATATGTATTCTATCGGAATTGCAATTCATTGAATCTCTATAATATTCGAAAAAAATAAATACTGCATAAATCCTCTTGCCGTATTTATTCAACTGAGTAATAGATTTAAAATCCTTTTAAAACATCGGAACTCACCGCTCAAATGTTTTGGAGAACAGCCTGCTATCATTCTGCCCAAATGTCTGTAATTTCCGAATTTTTAGCCGAAAATGTTCTCAAACGATTAGGTTCGGCTCACTGATGAAGAATTCGAGGTCAAATTCTATTCTGTCCAGCCGGCCGTTGCCACGATAACTTTTGAACGAAAAGAGTCCGAAACACGTGCCCAGCCGTGCTCTGGCATTCCGATGACTCCTTCTGTAAGTATTTCGACTTGTGAAAATTATACACCCAGTGTATGTTACAACAACCTAATCAACGAGGTTCAATAATTGCAGATTGCTCATTTATCCGTGAGAATTGAATTTGATCTCGGATTCTTCATCAGTTAGTCGAAACTAAACGTTTGAGACTATTTTCGGCCAAAAATTACAGAAACTGGGCCAAAATGATAGGCACACCGATCAGGGGAAGAAACGCGCCAATAAAACAAAACTATTCCTCCTTAGTTGATTCCCGACGCCAAAGACAAAAAGAGCCAGGCCAGTAAGAGCCGAAAGGTAGCACAACCAGCGAAACAGAAAAACGAAGATTCCTTCTTCGAACTGTTGTCGAAGTTCCAATCGAACAGGATGGACGACCAACGATACAACCTCGCCGTGGAAAACATGAACACCAATATGGCTACCAATGTAAACCGGAGTCGGCGGGCCAGAAGGAATGACAGCCTGGACGAATTCATCGACATGATAGCCGGTATGCAGACAGAGAGGATGGACGAGCAGAGGGTCGAACTGCAGCATATGTCAAGTGAGTTGATGTGTTAAATATAAAGAGTTTTCCATTCAGAGGTACTATTATGACTTATAGGGAAAACGTTTTTTGGCGCTTGTGTTGCTCGGAACAGAGTGCTTATCAGTTCGCCCAAACGTCTGTAATTTTCGAATTTTTGGCTGAAAATGATCTCAAACGATTTGGTTCGACTCACTGATCAAGAATCAGTAGTCGAAATCGATTCTGCCCGGTCGTCCGTTAACACGATAACTCTCGAACGGAAAGAGCTATACAGTTGAAATTTTCAGACTAGATTTGGGACATAAATATCTCGGTTGAGTTCGTTATTGGGCAACATCGGCCAGATGGTTCAAAGAAAATTTTGTTTACAGTACAAATTTCGAATTCAATTCTTGGCGCTCTTGTTCCTCGGAACAGAGTGCATATAAATTTGTCCAAATGTCTGTAATTTTTGGATGAAAATGATGGTCTTTAACGATTTGGTTCGACTCACTAATCAAGAATCCGTGGTCGAAATTCATTCTGCCCGGCCGGCCGTAGGCACGAAAACTCTCGAACGGAATGAGCTAGACAGTTGAAATTTTCAGAGTAGGTTTGTGAGATAAATATCTCGGCTGTTCGTTACTGGGCAAAATCGGACAGATGGTTTCGGAGTAAGAAAAAAAAATTTTATTACATAACAAATTTCAAATTAAAGTTTTTTCAATATGCATTTTCACCATAAGAATCCATTGAGATCAATTTTAACTCTAACCAGCTAATACTTTCGGAGATGTGATTTTTCAAAATTTCAATAATACATCGTATTTCTATGTTTTCACAGAATGCTATAATTATTCTATCTATGAATAGTTATAATATGATCTATGTTGATACATGTCAACTTATTTTCCTGAGGCATGACATTGTCTAATTCATTTCAGCAATCGTAGAGTTATGAGCATTATAATATGATATCATACTTTTTGTTGGTTGATATTTTCATGCCGATGGTTAATCATATGATGATGGAAATGGTAATGGTAAGTAAATAATATTGAGTTCAGAATATCTGCAGTAAAAACAAATCTGGAATATTGGCGTACCTATTGGAGTATTGGAGTGGATTTGAGGAAATAATATATATTATCGTTCATCATAGAATTTAATATCTCGGATGAGTTCGTTGTTGGGTAGAATTCGTCTATTGGTTTTGGATTAATAATTTTTGGCACACTTGTTGAATTAAAATTCTTTTATGATGTTTGAATTTAATTTCTGATGCTAATATGAAGTTCTATCATAAGAATCCATTGATATAATTCCCAACTCTTACCAATACCTTCGAATATATGATTTGTCAAAGTTTGTTTTAAGATGCAGTTTCATCATAAGAATCTATTGATTTTATTCTCAACTCTAACAAGCTAATACGGTCGGAGATGTGATTTTTAAAAATTTCAATAATACATCGTACTTCTATGATTTCAATCAAAACCTAAATGTATCGGTCCCAATTCTTTAAAATAAGTCCATAATAAGGTACCATATTCAGCTCCTCTCGACCCGCGATAGGTTTATCAATTTAAATTAATCTTGTAAACCAATTGCTCTTCCCTTATAAAAATGACATGACCACAGACATGATGACATTTCTAATTCGATCATTTCAAACTGCATCATGAAATTCGTTCGATACGAGTCAAAAATCAAAAACCGTTGACAACTTTTTAGTTCGAGTGTAAAAAGTGGACCTTAATCGTTATAATATTTCGATATTTCGCCGATATCTATAACAATATAGATCCTATCGAAATTAAACTATTTGTTACAACCATATGCAAAGAGAGTTCTTCACAGGAGTTGTGTACTACGCAAAATTATATTTAGTATATTATCAATAATTTAGGATAGATTCACTGAAGGTACAGTTAGTATTATTAGTAATATGAATTCCGGACGTTGAAGCAACTAAATCTAATGTTATCGTATAATGAGCACTTAATATCGGACAGCTGACATATTGGAGATTGCTACATCGGAACATAGATGCATTCTATATTTATGGTGGGTTTCACAAAGTTTCGATAAGCTCGAGAAACCCAACGTATCGTTGGGTTTCACGAAGCTTTGACAGCTCTTAATTGCCAAATTAGTGCGATTCAATGCCGATTTTCAGTTCATTTTTGATACAACCATCGAAATAAATCCACGATTAAGCTAATCGAAGCTTCGTGAAACCCAACATATGTCGATTCCCAGTTCATTTTCATCAAACCATCAAATTAAATCTACAATCAAGTTTATCGCAGCTTTGTGAAACCCACCATAAATATCACAGAAAATGTTCCAACTAAGCCTCATTGATTAACCCTCACTATATGGATACTATTTTCAATACAACTTGAAATATAATCTTATATATAAAATGGGTTCAAGCCCTGTGGACAGGAGCTTTCTGGCGCTCTAGTTCAAACAGACAAATTATATCTCCGAAAGTATTGGTTTCTCAGAGTTGGGAATTAAATCAATGTATTCTTATGAAAGAACTGCATCATAAAGGAAATTAAATTCAAATAATAGTTTATTTATCAAGATTAAATGAGCAATCTGAGAATGAGAACTGCACCAAGGAAGAAATCAAATTAAAATAGCTGAAATGAATTTGACTTTTTCTTATAAAACAGGATGAAATGTACGAGTATGAACACATATCATATGATAAAGCTCAGATACAATAATTATAGCATTCTTTGACAACATACAAGTACGTACGATTCATTATTGAAATTTAGAAAAATCATATCTCCGAAAGTATTAGCTTGTTGGAGTTGAAAATGATATCGATGGATTTTAATGGTGAAACTGCATCTTAAATAAAAATTACAGACATTTGGGCAAATTGATAAGCACTCAGTTCCGAGGAACTAGAGCGCCAAAAAGTGTAAATCCCTATCCAGGATTTGAGTTCGCCTTCTCCGAAACCTATCGGGCTCCTCGTACGATCTTGTCGATCTCCGGTATTAGAATAAAACGTCGGTACTTACCTGGGATCTGGGATATATATTCTTAATTTTCACTTTTCGACATAAAATCGCCACATGGGGGTTTATTTGACGGTTTTTTACCCTTGTCTCTCTAAGTCGATTTTGACGTTTCTCGAACCAACTATTAGCAAGGAATTAGACAATGTCATGTCTCAGGAAAATGAGTTGACATTATGACAATTCATACATAGAATAATTATATAATTCTGTGAAAACGTATAAATACGATTTTTTATTGAAATTTTGAAAAATCGTATCTCCGAAAGTATTAGCTTCTTAGAGTTAAAAATGATATCATTGGATTCTTATGGTGAAACTGCTTATTGAAAAAAATTTAATTTGGAATTTGTTATGTAAAAAAAAAATTTTTTTTTGTTACTCCGAAACCATCTGTCCGATTTTGCCCCATTAACGAACTTAGCCGAGATATTTATCTGCCAAACCTACTCTGAAAATTTCAACTCTCTAGCTCATTCCGTTCGAGAGTTATCGTGCCTACGGCCGGCCGGACGGTCGGACCAGCCGGACAGAATGAATTTCGACCACGGATTCTTGATCAGTGAGTCGAACCAAATCGTTTAAGACCATTTTCATCGAAAAATTCGAAAATTACAGACATTTGCGCAAATTGATAAGCACTCAGTTCCGAGGAACTAGAGCTCCAAAAATGAATCGCAAAATGTGTTGGTAAGCGCATAACTCAACAGTGCCTGGACCAATTTTGCTAATTTTTTTTTTTTGTTCGTTGAAGTCCAAGGATGGTTTTTACAGGGAGAAAATTTCGAATAATTGCCGGGAAACCCCTAAAAACAGCCCTTTTCTTTTTTCCATACAAACGTTTTCTAACTAAAATGTAGAGTCAATTTGAACTTTATGGCTATTTAATAAAGTTGACGTTGGGGTTGGAGTTGTAGTTGGATTTTAGTTGGAGGTGGAGATGGAGGTGGAGGTGGAGGTGGAGTTGGAGTTTGAGTTGGCGTTGAAGTTGGCGTTGTGGTTGGCGTTAGGATTGGAGTTGGCGTTGTAGTTGGGGTAAGAGTTGGTGTTTGAGTTGGCGTTGGGGTTGGAGTTGAAGTTGAAGTTGGAGTAGGCATTGTGGTTGGCGTTGGTTATTGAGTTGGCGTTGTAGTTGGAGTTGTAGATGTATTGGTGTTGGAGGTGGAGATGGAGATGGAGATGGAGATGGAGATGGAGATGGAGATGGAGATGGAGATGGAGATGGAGATGGAGATGGAGTTGGAGATGGAGATGGAGATGGAGATGGAGATGGAGATGGAGATGGAGATGGAGATGGAGATGGAGATGGAGATGGAGATGGAGATGGAGATGGAGATGGAGATGGAGATGGAGATGGAGATGGAGATGGAGATGGAGATGGAGATGGAGATGGAGATGGAGATGGAGATGGAGATGGAGATGGAGATGGAGATGGAGATGGAGATGGAGATGGAGATGGAGATGGAGATGGAGATGGAGATGGAGATGGAGATGGAGATGGAGATGGAGATGGAGATGGAGATGGAGATGGAGATGGAGATGGAGATGGAGATGGAGATGGAGATGGAGATGGAGATGGAGATGGAGATGGAGATGGAGATGGAGATGGAGATGGAGATGGAGATGGAGATGGAGATGGAGATGGAGATGGAGATGGAGATGGAGATGGAGATGGAGATGGAGATGGAGATGGAGATGGAGATGGAGATGGAGATGGAGATGGAGATGGAGATGGAGATGGAGATGGAGATGGAGATGGAGATGGAGATGGAGATGGAGATGGAGATGGAGATGGAGATGGAGATGGAGATGGAGATGGAGATGGAGATGGAGATGGAGATGGAGATGGAGATGGAGATGGAGATGGAGATGGAGATGGAGATGGAGATGGAGATGGAGATGGAGATGGAGATGGAGATGGAGATGGAGATGGAGATGGAGATGGAGATGGAGATGGAGATGGAGATGGAGATGGAGATGGAGATGGAGATGGAGATGGAGATGGAGATGGAGATGGAGATGGAGATGGAGATGGAGATGGAGATGGAGATGGAGATGGAGATGGAGATGGAGATGGAGATGGAGATGGAGATGGAGATGGAGATGGAGATGGAGATGGAGATGGAGATGGAGATGGAGATGGAGATGGAGATGGAGATGGAGATGGAGATGGAGATGGAGATGGAGATGGAGATGGAGATGGAGATGGAGATGGAGATGGAGATGGAGATGGAGATGGAGATGGAGATGGAGATGGAGATGGAGATGGAGATGGAGATGGAGATGGAGATGGAGATGGAGATGGAGATGGAGATGGAGATGGAGATGGAGATGGAGATGGAGATGGAGATGGAGATGGAGATGGAGATGGAGATGGAGATGGAGATGGAGATGGAGATGGAGATGGAGATGGAGATGGAGATGGAGATGGAGATGGAGATGGAGATGGAGATGGAGATGGAGATGGAGATGGAGATGGAGATGGAGATGGAGATGGAGATGGAGATGGAGATGGAGATGGAGATGGAGATGGAGATGGAGATGGAGATGGAGATGGAGATGGAGATGGAGATGGAGATGGAGATGGAGATGGAGATGGAGATGGAGATGGAGATGGAGATGGAGATGGAGATGGAGATGGAGATGGAGATGGAGATGGAGATGGAGATGGAGATGGAGATGGAGATGGAGATGGAGATGGAGATGGAGATGGAGATGGAGATGGAGATGGAGATGGAGATGGAGATGGAGATGGAGATGGAGATGGAGATGGAGATGGAGATGGAGATGGAGATGGAGATGGAGATGGAGTTGGCGTTGTAGTTGGAGTTGTAGCTGGATTGGAGTTGGAGGTGGAGATGGAGGTGGAAATGGAGTTGGAGTTTGAGTTGGAGTTGAAGTTGGCGTTGGGGTTGGCGTTAGGATTGGAGTTGGCGTTGTAGTTGGGGTTAAAGTTGGTGTTGGAGTTGGCATTGAAGTTAGTGTTGGGGTTGGAGTTGGCGTTAGCGTTGGGTAGGCGTTGAGGAGGCAGTACGAAGTCTGCTGGGTCAGCCATCTTATATGTAAAATTCTGATAATCGGCTTCTATCTATTTTTAATACCCCTAAGGGTTGTGCACCCTAAAAATTTTTTTTTTAATTTTTGGACGAAATTTTTCGTGGTAGGCATTGTAGTTGGCATTACAAAATACATACAACCCTAAATTTTCACCCTTCTATCACCAACCCCTATTTTTTAATAGTCATTTTAGGAATTAATCAGAGTTGGAGTTCGCGTTGTAGTTGGCGTTGGGGTTAGAGTTGGCGTCGGAGTTGGAGTTGGAGTTTGAGTTCGAGTTGGAGTTGGAGTTGGAGTTCGAGTTGGAGATGGAGTTGGAGTTGGAGTCGGAGTCGGAGTCGGAGTCGGAGTCGGAGTCGGAGTCGGAGTCGGAGTCGGAGTCGGAGTCGGAGTCGGAGTCGGAGTCGGAGTCGGAGTCGGAGTCGGAGTCGGAGTCGGAGTCGGAGTCGGAGTCGGAGTCGGAGTCGGAGTCGGAGTCGGAGTCGGAGTCGGAGTCGGAGTCGGAGTCGGAGTCGGAGTCGGAGTCGGAGTCGGAGTCGGAGTCGGAGTCGGAGTCGGAGTCGGAGTCGGAGTCGGAGTCGGAGTCGGAGTCGGAGTCGGAGTCGGAGTCGGAGTCGGAGTCGGAGTCGGAGTCGGAGTCGGAGTCGGAGTCGGAGTCGGAGTCGGAGTCGGAGTCGGAGTCGGAGTCGGAGTCGGAGTCGGAGTCGGAGTCGGAGTCGGAGTCGGAGTCGGAGTCGGAGTCGGAGTCGGAGTCGGAGTCGGAGTCGGAGTCGGAGTCGGAGTCGGAGTCGGAGTCGGTGTCGGAGTCGGTGTCGGTGTCGGAGTCGGTGTCGGTGTCGGAGTCGGAGTCGGAGTTGGAGTTGGAGTTGGAGTTGGAGTTGGAGTTGGAGTTGGAGTTGAATTAAAAATTTATTTTAATTTTTGGACGAAATTTTTCGTGGTAGGCATTGTAGTTGGCATTACAAAATACATACAACCCTAAATTTTCACCCTTCTATCACCAACCCCTATTTTTTAATAGTCACTTTAGGAATTAATCAGAGTTGGAGTTCGAGTTGTAATTGGCGTTGGGGTTAGAGTTGGCGTCGGAGTTGGAGTTGGAGTTCGAGTTCGAGTTGGAGTTGGAGTTGGAGTTGGAGTTGGAGTTGGGGTTGGAGTTGGAGTTGGAGTTGGAGTTGGAGTTAGAGTTGGAGTTGGAGTTGGAGATGGAGTTGGAGTTGGAGTTGGCGTTGGAGTTGGAGTTGGAGTTGGAGTTGGAGTTGGAGTTGGAGTTGGAGTTGGAGTTGGAGTTGGAGTTGGAGTTGGAGTTGGAGTTGGAGTTGGAGTTGGAGTTGGAGTTGGAGTTGGAGTTGGAGTTGGAGTTGGAGTTGGAGTTGGAGTTGGAGTTGGAGTTGGAGTTGGAGTTGGAGTTGGAGTTGGAGTTGGAGTTGGAGTTGGAGTTGGAGTTGGAGTTGGAGTTGGAGTTGGAGTTGGAGTTGGAGTTGGAGTTGGAGTTGGAGTTGGAGTTGGAGTTGGAGTTGGAGTTGGAGTTGGAGTTGGAGTTGGAGTCGGAGTCGGAGTCGGAGTCGGAGTCGGAGTCGGAGTCGGAGTTGGAGTTGGAGTTGGAGTTGGAGTTGGAGTTGGAGTTGGAGTTGGAGTTGGAGTTGGCGTTGGCGTTGGGCAGGCGTTGAGGAGGCAGTATGAAGTCTGCCGGGCCCGCTAGTATAATATAAATATTGAATAAACAAAATGTAGCAAAACAAGCCCTGTGGACAGGAGCTTTCTGGTGCGCTAGTTCAAACAGACAAATTATATCTCCGAAAGTATTGGTTTCTCAGAGTTGGGAATTATATCAATGTATTCATATGATAGAACTGTATGATAAAGGAAATTCAATTCAAATAATAGTTTATTTATCAAGATTAAATGAGCAATCTGAGAATGAGAACTGCACCATGGAAGAAATCAAATTAAATCTGGCCAAATTTGACCAATAACGAACTTAACCGAGATATTCATCTCTTTAACCTACTCTGAAAATTTCAACTACCTAGCTCATTCCGTTCGAGAGTAATTGTAGAAAAACTTTTTTTAAATTTTCAAATTTTTTTTTTACACTTTGCGGTAACATGGTCAATGCAAAACTTCACATGCGTATAAAGGTCATGATTCTACAATTTGATGCTAAATTTCAGATAGATCGAGTGATCGGTTTCGGAAATATTCATAAAAAATATTTTTACTAAAATCGGCCATAACTCCGAAAGTATTGGTTTCTCAGAGAATTATATCAATGTATTCATATGATAGAACTGCTTCATAAAGGAAATTCAATTCAAATAAGAGTGTATTTATCAAGATTAAATGAGCAATCTGAGAATGAGAACTGCACCATGGAAGAAATCAAATTAATTCTGGCCAATTTTGCCCAATAACGAACTTAACCAAGATATTTGTCTCCCTAACCTACTCTGAAAATTTCAACTACCCAGCTCATTCCGTTCGAGAGTTATTGTAGAAAAACTTTTTTTAAATTTTCAAAATTTTTTTTTTACACTTTGCGGTAATCTGGTCAATACAAAACTTCACATGCGTATAAAGGTCATGATTCAACAATTTGATGCTGCAGATAGATCGAGTGATCGGTTTCGGAAATATTCATAAGAAAGGTTTTTTCTAAAATCGGCCATAACTCCAAAACCGCTTCATGGATTTCACCCATTAACGAACTCGTCCGAGATATTTACGCTCCAAAACCACCTTGCAAATTTCAATCCTCTAACCCCTTTCGTTCGAGAGTTATCGTGCCTACGGCCGGCCAGCCGGCCGGACAGAATCAATTTAGACCTCGGATTCTTGATCAGTGAGTCGAACCAAATCGTTTGAGACCATTTTCAGCCAAAAATTCCAAAATCAGAGACATTTGGGCAAATTGATAAGCACTCTGTTCCGAGGAACTAGAGCGCCAAAAAACAAGTTTCGTATGACAATTGCCCAAAACAGGTTTAAAGTACCTACAAATAGTAGATATTCCATAAAACATGTATGAAAGAAGAGAAGTAATAATGAAAAATTACCTTGTAATCGATCAAAAATTTCCTGATCTACGTTCACCAAATTTTCTCCCCTCTCGAACTACAGAATTATGCTTTCAATAATTACGTAATATTTTGAAACATTTTTGGGTGAGGTCCCCGTTACATCGCCAAAATACGAATATTTCACTACCGAATATTCTTGAAGTTATAATATTCCCTTCCGTCAGTCCCGTCATAAAGAGAGAGAACTGAGCATTCTATGTCTATGGATGAAAAGCAGTCACTTCTCTCAGATCTCTTACTTCATGTTCCATTCCGAAATGTAAGACTTTTCTGAGAAAAACTAATTTCGGAGCAAACAACTGAGATTTTTCTCACTTCGCTCAAATTTCGGAATACACTTTATTCTCATAATTCTTCGATTGATTAGATAATGTCATGTCTCAGGAAAAGAAGTTGACATTATGACAATTCATACATAGAATAATTATATCATTCTGTGAAAACGTAGAAATACGATTTATTATTGAAATTTTGAAAAATCATTATTATCTCGAAAGTATTAGCTTGTTAGTTTTAAAAATGATATAATTGGATTCTTATGGTAAAACTGCTTATTGAAAAAAAATTAATTTGGAATTTGTTATGCAAAAAAGAAATTTTTTTTTGTTACTCCGAAACCATCTGTCCGATTTTGCCCAATAACGAACTCAGCCGAGATATTTATCTCCCAAACCTACTCTGAAAATTTCAACTGTCTAGCTCATTCCTTTCGAGAGTTATCCTGCCTACGGCCGACCGGACGGCCGGACCGGCCGGCCGGACAGAATGAATTTCGACCACAGATTCTTGATCAGTGAGTCGAACCAAATCGTTTAAGACCATTTTCATCGAAAAATTCGAAAATTACAGACATTTGGGGAAATTGATAAGCACTCAGTTCCGAGGAACTAGAGCGCCAAAAATTATGAGTAATTGATTATAATTTTTCCCTCGAGTGCCCGTTTCGGTACCTTGACATAATAATAACTATTGTGTTTCATTGACAGATTCCTGGAACATTTTGGACACTGTTAGTAATATGTGTTTTATTTTAGGTCGCCACCTATAACAGCAGTGTGCCCAATGTAGTTGAAGGAGGTGAATTGAATCCCAATGGTCCAAGCAGAAAGAAGGAATAATATAATATTAATATTTGATTTCAGCTCAATACTGTTTACTTTCTTAATATAAATTGGAATGAACATGAATGGAACTTTGTGATTTATTCAAATAAATAGATTGTAGTACCTATTCCAAGATTGTTGGTGTAGGAGAATGTGGATTTGAGACTCCTCATTATTATAGTCGTGTCTTTTGAAAACCTCATCTTTCAGATATGCGAAGATACTAAAGTCCAGGGGATTCAAGTTTGGAGTGTGTGTGTCCGGTCGTTAACACGATAACTCTCGAACGGAATGAGCTAGTCAGTTGAAATTTTCAGAGTAGGTTAAGAGATAAATATCTCGGTTAAGTTCGTTATTGGGCATAATTGGCCTGGTGGTTTGGGAGTAACAAAAAAAAATTATTTACATTACAAATTTTAAATGATTGCTAAGATGCCATTTCATCATAAGAATCCATTGATGTCATTCTCAACTCTAACAAACTTATACTTTCGGAGATATGATTTTTCAAAATTTCAATAATTATTCTCAATTCTATATGATTTCAACAATACTCTAATTATAACTTCCTGATGTATATAAATCCAAGATGAGATTAGTCATAGACCAACGTTTTGAATTTAATTACTAACATTCTTGAGAATTGACGCACAGAAGCCAAATTGAAAAGTGGAAAGCCCTATGGACAGGAGCTTTGGCGCTCTTTTTCAAACTTTGACAAATCATGAATCCGAAAGAATTGGTTTCTCCGAGTTGGGAATGATATCAATGGATTCTTATTCAATTTATTTCATGTAATGATGCAGTTCTATCATAAGATTCCATTGATATCATTCCCAACTCTGAGAAACCAATACTTTCGGAGATATAATTCGTCAAAATTTGAACAAGAGCGCCAAAGCTCCTGTCCACAAGGTTTTTTTATATATTTCAATACATTGTGCCAAGTACTCAAGGGGACAAAAGATGTAAAGATAATTTATTCAGGGACATTTGAGGATTTTGTTCAACTCGTTTTCTCAGTTCTTCAACAACTTCTTGAGAAACTTGAGGTCTTCCCGTCGATTTTCCCTTGTTAACGTTTCGAGCCTGCATAAATCTTTTTAAAACACCTCTGATGAGGGCTTTCAGAGAAGATTCTAGAATCGGAACATCAGGATATTTCGCCAGATATTCATTTTTCAGGCCTCACAGTAAATCTATTCACCATTGATGAATGTACCATTGCGGTAGGTACCTATATAATAGGACATCACAATAAATGTGTTTTGTTCTAAATCATAATTCATTACAGATTTAAATAATTTGAAAACTGAATTTTCACAAATTTTAAAAAGAATATTCTTCGGTTATCGTCCATTCTGTAGTTAAATGAAATAAAATATTGGGAGTTTTGGACTGATTTATTTATTGTTCTGAAAACAACGCCGACGTTTCGGAACGGCTTGTTCCTTTTTCAAGGCTAAAATTAAAAATTATACACATTAAAATTACAAAGATGACATCAAAAAGTTGAATTACAAACCTAGTTTCTACACAATATCGTCAATTTATTCAGAAAGTTTAACATTTATCAAAGAAATCTGTTTTGTTTATTTACGATGCAAATATGTGACATGGAATTACGGCGACTGACAATCACGTCGCGTTCATATGTTGTCTGAATTGGCTCGAACTGACATGGACGCTTCTATATTGCAATTAACCAGTATTTAAAAAAAAAAAAAAACCCGGGAACAACTCATAAAACAACGGAACCGATACAAACGTATATATAGGAAGTCAGTATAATGTAGAACGAAATGGATCTGGGACCATGGTAGTTATTGTCTTCTCCTCTCAAAGTATTTCCTTTTACCGATCAACCGTTAATCAAGTTGTTGTAAATGATACTGAGGTGCTGTACGTCCTCTCGGTGGTTGACTGTATTATTTTGTTTAATTTGAAAGAATAAAACAACACAAGAAAGACTGCGAAAATATAGCTGACTACAATAAGACAGACCTTACACTACATCAAATGACCACAGGCCATAGGTTTGATTTTGAAAATGCGAAGATTTTGGATAGAGAACAATACGGGTATAGAAGAAACATAAGCGAAATGATACAAATTAAACAAAATAACACAGTCCACCACCGAGAGGACGTACAGCACCTCAGTATCATTTACAACAACTTGATTAACGGTTGATCGGTAAAAGGAAATACTTTGAGAGGAGAAGACAATAACTACCATGGTCCCAGATCCATTTCGTTCTAAGTACATTATACTGACTTCCTATATATACGTTTGTATCGGTTACGTTGTTTTATGGGTTGTTCCCGGGGTTTTTTTTTTTTAAATACTGGTTAATTGCAATATAGAAGCGTCCATGTCAGTTCGAGCCAATTCAGACAACATATGAACGCGACGTGATTGTCAGTCGCCGTAATTCCTTGTCACATATTTGCGTCGTAAATAAACAAAACAGATTTCTTTGATAAATGTTAAACTTTCTGAATAAATTGACGATATTGTGTAGAAACTAGGCTTGTAATTCAACTTTTTGATGTCATCTTTGTAATTTTAATGTGTATAATTTTTTAATTTTTAATTTTTGCCTTGAAAAAGGAACAATCCGTTCCGAAACGTCGGCGTTGTTTTAAGAACAATAAATAAATCAGTCCAAAACTCCCAATATTTTATTTCATTTAAAAAGAATCTTGAGAATTAACAATAATTCAATATTGGCTATCAGTTTAGAAATTCTATGATATAAACAGGACACAAGAAGTGAGAAATGGCAAATAAAAATTCAAAGTCAACTGCGATGTTACAATCAGGACTCTGTACTATTCACAAAAGGACACTTAGGGCTTCTTTGCTTCGGTATTTCTTGGATGCCCTGTCTTCAATCTTCTCTTTCCGTTTTTTCGGTCCCTTGATCTCTTTTGGCTTTCTCCCAATTATTATAAATGTCTGGCTGCTATGCGTGCACATTTTTTGTATATCTTGGCCTCACGTAAATAGTACCTATCATTGGTCCTAGAGAGTAGAGCTCAAGTGAAATTCGAAAGTTATAAACTAGAACCTCCGTCTTCCCGTGTACAGATGGAAGCATACTTCGCCCCTTCTGGTGTCTAAACAAGCCCGGACAGGTTGTGCGGTTCATTCCGAGCGTCGGAATGAGCCAGATCAATCTTGTTAATAAGATACGCCGTGAAAGTAATTGAAGCTGATCGGGGAAACTGTAAGTAAGCGTTCCGAAATTGTGGACAATTTGTTAACTGTCTCCTTCGCTAAAGATGCATTACCGCTCGTGGCGAACTGTATTACAACCCCGCTGATGCTGGTTTGGAGGCACTGACTTCGAAATACGAAAAATAAGGAAAGTGTATGTAGAAGGGCGTCGAAACATTTTTGGAATATTAATTTCTTGTTTATTGGACCTTAGAAATAGTTCAGCGATAACAGTTATCTAACATTCCTTGGAAATTTCATAGTTAACATTGTCTACATCTAACTACAAAAAAGTGGGAAAGCCCTGTGGACAGGAGCTTTGGCGCTCTTGTTCAAACTTTGACAAATCATAACTACGAAAGTATAGGTTTCTCCGAGTTGGGAATGATATAAATGGATTCATATTTAATTCATTTTATTTTATGATGCAGTTCTGTCATAAGATTCCATTGTTATCATTCCCAACTCTGAGAAACCAATACTTTCGGAGATATAATTTGTCAAAGTTTGAACAAGAGCGCCGAAGCTCCTATCCACTGGGCTTTTCCACATTTTTCAATTTTCTACTTTTTCAATTTGGCATCTGTGAGTCAATTCTCAAGAATTTTCGTAATTAAATTCAAAACGTAGGTCTATGACTCATCTCATGTGGGATTTATATACATCAGGAAATTATAATCTATGAATAATTCTAAGAAATCATATAGAATTGAATAATTGAGAATAATTATTGAAATTTTGAAAAATCATATCTCCGGATGTATTAGTTTGTTAGAGTTGATAATAATATTAATGCATTCCTATGATGAAACTGCATCTTAAAAAAAATAAAATGTGTAATGTAAAAAGAAAGTTTTGTTACTCCGAAACCACCTGGCCGATTTTGCCCAATAACGAACTCCACCGAGATATTTAACTCCCAAACCTACGCTGAGAATTTCAACAGTCTAGCTCATTCCGTTCGAGAGTTATCCTGTTAACGGCCGGACGGACGAACGGACAGAATCGATTTGGACCATGGATTCTCTCAGTGAGTCGAACCAAATCGTTTAAGACCATTTTCAGGCAAAAAATCGAAAATTACAGACATTTGGGCAAATTGATAAGCACTCTGTTCCAAGGAACGAGAGCGCAAAAAAGTCGAATATATATCATTTAAATTATTAATCACATATAATAATGATTGCATTTCGTTCCCATTTAAACAATGATAAATTGAATACATTCATTAGTAATTTTCATTGTAGGCTGCAGGTATATTTCAGTTTATCCTGTATATTTAAATCACCCCAAATAGAGCAAATAGAATTTTTGTTGTTATTTCCTCAATAACTCAAAAAATACAAATCTGATCGAATTGAAACTTGGCAATTAGTCGTAGAATGCTGAGTCGCAAATTTTTGAGATAAAATGCGATAAAATTTGTCATTAAAATTCTAGTTGATAATTATTTTTTTAGGTAGGTACAATAGTTGACTTCTATTGAAAAATGTTGGGAATGTCAAAAATGTTCCTAGTGCAGACCTGATTTTTTTAATATCAGGAATTTTAGACGATTTTGAGAGAAGATTTAAAAAAAGATCAGTTAAAGTCATGTAACTAACGCAGAAGAAATTTCAAAATATTAAAATTTTATATTTCATTGATATTTTCCAGAGTTTGTGATTGAAAGCCCAAAAAAGAACCATTTAGTGATGAATTCGCCTTCCAAATTATCCTTTGAAGATTAGTTAAAATAATATAAAATTGCAATATAATAAAATTACTTTCAATAAATAGGTACTTATAATCTTGAACGTTATGAACAACTTTTCTAAACAATCTACAGTTATCTAAATCGAGCTAATCTACTTCCTTCAAGAAAACCATTGATGAAATTTAAGACGGAGAAAACCAGACTAAAACTATTAAAATTTATCACCTATATGATGATGAATGATTGCAAGAAGAGTTAGAGTGGGCACTCGTTTAGGGACTTGTGTCCATACATGGCTTATTTAGTAGTTCATTATGATCATGTAAACATCAGAAAATGTTTGTTGGAAAGACCCTATTAAGTATGGGTTTCATGCTATACTAGCTGCCCGCCCCGGCTTCGCACGGTTGAAATGCTGATACTAAATATACTACAGAATTTCTTTATATACAACGTTCACAGCATTTTTGTCGTTAGACAATACAAACATGTTTTCTTGAGAGGTTACTCTTGAAAGAGTGACATATAATTGGCCATGTAAAAAACATTCAACGCTCAAATATAAGCCTGTAGCGTTGAAAGTTGGACCCTGCGATTTATTAATAGTCATTGCAAAATATATCTTTACCGGAAAATGTAGGCGTTTAAATTGGATCAGTAAATCCGATGGTATCAGAGGAATTTGGGGAATAAATACATCTATCCTGGCTGAGGCGAGCCTCACGCTCTACACATGATTCTCTGGCTCTCTGTATTCGTTTTCTATCCCTATCCTGGCTTTGCTGCCCCCCCGGTCGGTACCACCGCAACCGCTATGTCCCTGCATTTTAAATCTGCGATATCTTCGAAAATATTCATTTAAATTACATGCTGTAAAGGATCATATTGATCAATATTAAATGCAGAATGCATTTAAGGTACTTAATTGGATAAGGATCAATGCTGTATTGCTTAAAATAGCTTCGTAATCAAGCCATTATTTCTCGTAGAATGTAAAGATAAAAAATGGATATTGTGGGTTATCCTCAAGAGATGGACATATACCATCGCGGACTTTTTTGTAGACCTTTTTAAGGTGTACCATACTGTACTACATTATTTTGATCTATCCCATAGGGTTCAGCCAGCGTTTGCAATGTAAGAGCAAAAAATGTGTTTATTTACGACTTCAAATTAGAAACCTCTAAAATTATCAGTGTTTTTATAATACATTATGCATGTATTATACATATAAACCTTCCTATTGAATCACTCTATCTATTAAGAAAAACCGCATCAAAATCCTTCACGTAGTTTCAAAGATCTAAGCACACATAGGAACAGACAGACAGCGGGAAGCGACTTTGTTTTATACTATGTAAGGAAGGATCATGCCTGCATCTCCGCCAATTTGTAACGCGATTCGTATCAACTTCCCAATACATTAGTGGGCGTATAAAACAGCGGGCCAAATGTGTTTTAATTTTACTATCCCTATAACCTTCCCGCATGTGTAAGCAGTAAAATTTTTGTTGGAAAGAACCAACGGAATTTGATACGATTACTTTGGGACAATTGAAATGAGTATTTTCTGGAGCGACAATAATATGGAATCCGATACACATAGGTACATCTTTTTCCTACGAGCGTGCGCAAAGTGGTACTTTTCCGCACGCATTTGGGTTGCCAAAGTAACACTTTTCCGCATCGCATGGAAAAAAATGTTTTGCTGCACGGAAATGTTAAACTGATCAAAATTGTTGTTGTTAAGGGGAAATTTTCATGAGTATTTCAGAAACGGGTGATTATATTTTGTGCAATGTGAGACTTGAACTTTCACTTAAGAAAATTATTCATAACAATACGAAAATTAACAATTTTTAAAATTTTCCAATAAAAATTTATTCTAAGACCTTCACGAAAGGAAAAAATTCTCAGATCAATAACAATTATCGTACTTGTAATGTTAATGTTCGTGCTACAAAAAATTGTTAATTAACTAATGGATAACTAATTGAAAAATTGCGATGAACATTTTTGGATCACGGATTATTGCTCATATTTTTCATTTTCATATTTAGTAAGTTTAAATAATATTTATGGAGTGACTGAAAGTGATGTTAGTAGTCCTTATCCTAAAACATTCTCCGAGGTGCAGACTGATCTTTTCAAATTTCTTTAATTCATCAAAAGTACGAAGGGGGCGAGGCTTGCGCAAGCCGGAGTACCCGTTTTCGGGCGTATATTCAACCCCCTAGGAAAATTATAAATATTGGTCCAACAGTTTTGGCAGTTGGAACTTTTTTTTAGGGAATTTCCTCTTCTTTTTGAATCCTTTTTCGAATTTGAATTATCTCAAATAGTTTTTGAGATAATGGTGAAAACCTAAACATCCAACTTTTTTTCACTCAATTGTTTATAACTATGGTAATTTTAGCGAGCGGCCTTAGCATTTTCCCAAAAACTATCTAAAGGGTTTTCCAATAAGAGGTGTTATTTTGAATAGCCCGCTATTTCGGTAGATGTCACTTTTGAAGCTGTCATTTTTTGAAATTTGACAAGTAGAAACTACGCCATTAATAAAAATGGAACGATTCACGCTTCAAGAACGCATTGAAATTATTAAAATTCACTATAAAAATGGTGAAAATTTGGCAGAGACGGTTCGTAAAACTCGAACATTTTTGGGTCGTCGTGAAGCAACTTGTCGGACCACAATAAAGAAATTGGTGGAAAAATTCGAGCTGTTGGGACAAGTTAGTTGTGCATGTTGCTCAAGAACAGCCGAGAATATTGCTGCTGTAGCCAAAAGTGTTGAAGAAAACTCAAGTTTGTCCATTCCTCGTCGTTCTTTAGAATTAGGCATTCCACAAACGTCATTACACCGTATTTTGCATAAAGATTTGGGTCTTAAGGCTTAGGTATAAAGTTCAGTTAACACAAGAACTCAAGCCGGCCGATCATCAACTTTGCTGATTGGGTCGTTGAAATGCATGAAAATGATCCGGAATTCCATCGAAAAATCATCTTGAGTGATGAGGCCCATTTCCACCTCGGTGGCTTCGTCAACAAGCAAAATTGTCACTTCTGGGGCTCGGAAAACCCAAGAGTTATTGTTTAAAAGCCTCTCTATCCTCAACGTGTGACTGTTTGGTGCGGTTTATGGTCCGGCGGAGTCATTGGACCTTACTTTTTCGAAAATGAGGCTGGAGAAAAAGTTACGGTGAATGGATTGCGCTATCGAGAGATGATTAATGATTTTATATGGCCGGAATTGGATGGTATTGATCTGGACAACGTTTACTTTCAACAAGACGGTGCTACGTGCCACACAAGCAACGAAACCATTGATCTTTTGCGGGAAAAGTTTCCGGACCGTGTTATCTCTCGAAGAGGTGATCACATTTGGCCACCGAGATCTTGTGATTTAACACCTTGCGACTTCTTCCTTTGGGGCCACGTGAAAGGTCTACGCCAATAGCCCAGCGTCGATTCAAGACCTCAAAGATGGAATTCGTGAGGCTATCGATGACATAGGGCAGCCACTTTGCGATTTGGTTATGGAAAATTTCATTCAAAGGATATGGTCCTGTAAGCGTGGTCGTGGTGGTCATTTGCCTGATGTTATTTTCCACTATTAACAGCATAGCTTCTTCTTTATAATGAAATAAACATCCGATCATTCATATTGAAAAATGACATTTTTGTTTGAATATCAAAATAACACCTGTTATTGGAAAACCCTTCACATGCCATTCCGAATCAAATGACACCTCAATCATAATTTTCGGAGAAAACGCAAAAATTTTGACCTAAAAAGCAATCGTTGACTATATAGACTATCCGCCGTATTCATAAAGCATTGTTAAGTGTTTGAATCTCCGTTAAGTCCTAACTGAGGTCCTCAGTTAAGGATAAATAAGAATCGCAACCTCAGGTAACGTATTTAACGGTGGTGAAACAGGCACCACCTTTATCCCTTATTGTCGCTTTTTATCCCCAATTTATCCTTAACTGAGGCCCTCAGTTAGGACTTAACGGAGATTGAATGCTTTGTGAATACGGCGGTAAGTATGTGGCACATGGCGTCTAGCTGCATCAGTGTTTCTAGTTGCCAATCCGACCAAGATTCCTTAATTTCTTTCCAGAGCTTTATAAGCCATTTCAAGATGTTGAAAGTGATGTACCAACCATGTAATATAATCATAGTCTGAATCAAAAAGCTAAAGTTTACGGTAACATTTCGCCACATTCAGATTCACTATGAGTTTGATAGAGTGCCTACCAGAAAATTGTTGTTGTTTCCCCCGAGATGGCCGTTAAAGGGGGCAATTCTGGAGTCGGAAAAGAAACCGGGAAGATATCGGGAGCTGTTTGCCGGAAATGAGAAGAAAATTGCTTGTAATACCGGCCCGGAAAACAATTACATATCAATTCCGGGTTCTCTTCGGTGCAATAAAAGAATGGAGCGATCCGTTTGCCGCAAGGAGCTATAAAAAACCGTGAATGTATTTTGGGTAATTGCGCTACATAAGTCGAATTTATTATTCTTAGTTCTCCTGCAAGTTGTCGGGATGGCGCTGGCGTGTTAGAGGCCCCTCGGGTAAATGTTCGTTCGTTGGCTACGTGAACGTGAGTTCCGAGGGAGATGGTGAGACATGATTCTTACCTAAGATCAGGACCGGAATCTGAGAAAAATTTTAAGATCATCCAGCAAACTATGCAAATTTCATAGTCCACTTCTTTTGATAAGCCACCGTTTCAGTTTGGATGACGTTTGGGATGACTGATGGAAACAGATATTCGAAGTCTGAGATCGATGTCAATTTATTTATTTTTTGGTGCTCTTGTTCCTCGGAACATAGTGCCCAAATGTCTGTAATTTTTGAATTTTTGGATGAAAATGGTCTTAAACGATTTGGCTCGACTCACTGATCAAGAATCCGTGCTCAAAATCGATTCTGTCCGGGTGGCCGGCCGGAAATGAGCTAGGTTAAGTTCGTTATTGCCTGATGGTTTCGGAGTAACGAAAAATCATAAAAATCCATTGATATAATTTTCGACCCTAAGAAGCTAATACTTTCGGTGATATGATTTTTAAAAATTTCAATAATAAATCGTACTTCTATGTTTTTACAGAATGCTATAATTTTTCTATCAATAAATTATTATATGATCTGTGTTCATACTCGTACATGTCATCTTGTTTTCCTATAAAAGAGAGTCAAATTAATTTCAGCTATTATAGAATTATGAGGATTATATTATAATATTATACTTTTTGATGATATTTCAATGACCGTGGATAATCCATTTGATGATGGAAATATATACTTTGGTAGGTTTATCACAATGTGTTCAGAATAGCTCCAGTAAAAACAAAACTCAAATATTGGCTAAGTTTCAATTGATATAATATAATTTTCATAGAGGTTTCGAGGTATGAATAATCTAGGGTAAGTTCGTGGTTTTCGGCGCTCTTGTTTGAATTTAATTTCTTTCATGATGCAGTTCTATTATAAGAATCCATTGATATTATTCCCAACTCTGAGAAACCAATACTTTCGGAGATATAATTTGTCTGTTTGAACAAGAGCGCCAAAATCTCGGGTAAGTTCGTGGTTTTTGGGGCTCTTGTTTGAATTTAATTTCTTTCACGATGCAGTTGAATCATATTTGATTATGGTGCAGTTCTATTATAAGAATCCATTGATATCATTCCCAACTCTGAGAAACCAATAATTTCGGAGATATGATTTTTCAAAGTTTGAACAAGAGCGCCAAAGCTCCTGTCCACAGGGCTTTCCCGCTTTTTGGCGCTCTAGTTCCCCGGAACTGAGTGCTTATCAATTTGCCCAAATGTCTGTAATTTTCGAATTTTTCGATAAAAAAGGTCTTAAATGATTTGGTTCGACTCACTGATCAAGAATCCGTGGTCGACATTGATTCTGTCCGGGCGGCCGGCCGTAGGCACGATAACTCTCGAACGGAATGAGCTAGACAGTTGAAATTTTCAGAGTGGGTTTGGGAGATAAATATCTCGGCTAAGTTCGTTATTGGGCAAAATCGGACAGATGGTTTCAGAATAACAAAAAGAAAATTTTTAATTTTTTTTTACATAATAAATTCCAAATTAATTTTTTTTCAATAAGCAGTTTCACCATAAAAATCCAATGATATCATTTTTGGCGCTCTAGTTCCTCGGAACTGAGTGCTTAACAATTTGCCCAAATGTCTGTAATTTTCGAATTTTTCGATGAAAATGGTCTTAAGCGATTTGGTTCGACTCACTGATCAAGAATCCGTGGTCGAAATTCATTCTGTCCGGCCGGTCCGGCCGGCCGGCTGGTCCGGCAGGTCCGGCAGGTCCGGCCTTCCGGCCGTAGGCACGATAACTCTCGAACGGAATGAGCTAGACAGTTGAAATTTTCAGAGTAGGTTTGGGACATAAATATCTAGGCTAAGTTTGTTATTGGGCAAAATTGGACAGATGGTTTCGGAGTAACAAAAAAAAAATTTTTTTTTACAAAACAAATTCTAAATTAAATTTTTTTCAATAAGCAGTTTTATCATAAGATTCCAATGATATCATTTTTAACTCTAACAAGCTAATACTTTCGGAGATATGATTTTTCAAAATTTCAATAATAAATCGTATTTCTACGTTTTCACAGAATTATATAATTATTCTATGTATGAATTGTCATAATGTCAACTTATTTTCATGAGACATGACATTGTCTAATTCCTTGCTTATAGTTGGTTCGAGGAACGTCAAAATCGACTTAGAGAGACAAGGGTAAAAAACCGTCAAATAAACCCCAATGTGGCGATTTTATGTCGAAAAGTGAAAATTAAGAATATATATCCCAGGTAAGTACCGACGTTTTCCGACGTTTTCGGTTTCGGAACGAGAGAAGGCGGGCTCAAATCCCGGAAAGGGAATTGCACTTTTTGGCGCTCTAGTTCCTCGGAACTGAGTGCTTATCAATGTGCCCAAATGTCTGTAATTTTTATTTAAGATGCAGTTTCACCATTAAAATCCATCGATATCAATTTCAACTCCAACAAGCTGATACTTTCGGAGATATGATTTTTCTAAATTTCAATAATGAATCGTACGTACTTCTATGTTTTCACAGAATGCTACAATTATTCTATCTAAGCTTTATTATATGATGTGTTTTCATACTCGTACATTTCATCCTGTTCTATAAGAAAGAGTCAATTTCATTTAAGCTATTTTAATTTGATTTCTTCCATGGTGCAGTTCTCATTCTCAGATTGCTCATTTAATCTTGATAAATAAACTATTATTTGAATCCAATTTCCTTTATGATGCAGTTCTTTCATAAGAATACATTGATTTAATTCCCAACTCTGAGAAACCAATACTTTCGGAGACATAATTTGCCTGTTTGAACTAGAGCGCCAGAAAGCTCCTGTCCACAGGGCTTGAACCCATTTTTTTTTAACTCTTACAAGCTAATACTTTCGGAGATATGATTTTTCAAAATTTCAATAATAAATCGTATTTATACGTTTTCACAGAATTATATAATTATTCTATGTATGAATTGTCATAATGTCAACTTATTTTCCTGAGACATGACATTGTCTAATTTCTTGCTAATAGTTGGTTCGAGCAACGTCAAAATCGACTTAGAGAGACGGGGTCTGAAAACGGCCGTTCTAGGCAGTTTTCGGGCCTGAAAGTTGACGAAAAGCGAAGATAAGGGTAAAATACCGTCAAATAAACCCCCATGTGGCGATTTTATGTCGAAAAGTGAAAATTAAGAATATATATCCCAGGTAAGTACCGACGTTTTATTCTAATACCGGAGATCGACAACATCGTTCGAGGAGCCCGATAGCCCGGTGGTCTAATCAGTCGAGTTTTCGGTTTCGGAACGAGAGAAGGCGGGCTCAAATCCCGGAAAGGGAATTACACTTTTTGGCGCTCTAGTTCCTCGGAACTGAGTGCTTATAAATTTGCCCAAATGTCTGTCGTTTTCGAATTTTTGGCTGAAAATGGTCTCACACGATTTGGTTCGACTCACTGATCAAGAATCCGAGGTCAAAATCAGCCGGCCGTAGGGATGATAACTCTCGAACGAAAGGAGTTAGAGGATTGAAATTTGCATGGTGGGTTTGGAGCGTAAATATCTCGGACAAGTTTGTTAATGGGCGAAATCCACAAGCGGTTTCGGAGTTATGGCCGATTTTAGTAAAACACATTTTTTATGAATATTTCTGAAACCGATCACTCGATCTATCTGAAATTTAGCATCAAATTGTAGAATCATGACCTTTATACGCATGTGAAGTTTTGTATTAAACAGGTTACCGCAAAGTGTAAAAAAAAATTCCTTCAATAACTCTTGAACGGAATGAGCTAGGCAGTTGAAATTTTCAGAGTAGGTTAGGGAGATGAATATCTCGGTTGAGTTCGTTATTGGGCAAAATAGGCCAGATGGTTTCGGAGTAACGAAAAAAAAAAATTTTTTTTGTAAGTAACAAATTTCAAATTCAATTTTTATTTAAGATGCAGTTTCACCATTAAAATCCATCGATATCATTTTCAACTCCAACAAGCTAACACTTTCGGAGATATGATTTTTCTAAATTTCAATAATAAATCGTATTTCTACGTTTTCACAGAATTATATAATTATTCTATGTATGAATTGTCATAATGTCAACTTATTTTCCTGAATCCTACTTCTATGTTTTTACAGAATGCTATAATTATTCTATCTAAGCTTTATTATATGATCTGTGTTCATATTCGTACATTTCATCCTGTTCTATAAGAGATAATTCAGTTCAGCTATTTTAATTTGAAATAGTTGAAATAGGAATTAATTTGGGGGGGGGGAGTTTGGGGGTGTAAGGGTCACTTTCTGCAGCAACAAATTTTTTTTTCAAGAGAAAAATAACATTTCGGGCGGGGGGTTTGAACCCCCCCCCCCCCCCCCCGGCTACGTCCTTGCTGTCAAAGTTGTGAATATTTCTTCGAGTTGAATTGTAAATAAAGTGAGCAAATAGCATAACAAGTGTTTTTTGAAAACCAAAGACGTAAAGACGAATGTTAGGAGCGTAAATCAATCAACCCCTAGGCGATTGAAAAAAAATCCTACAATATAATGCCTTTGGATAATACATATTTTGATGGAAATATATGTATACAGTGCGTTTCAAAAAGTACGCACCAAGAGAAAATTTTCTCGCCTGTATAGTTTATTGAAATTTGGGTTTTCGAGAAAGTTGGTGCTCAAGAAACGATGATTTTCGACATATATGTCATTGATCGTGTTACTCTGCAAACCTGTCAAAATAGACATTTTTTTTGAAAAATTACCAAAAGACGTAGAAATCCGAACAATATCAAAAAGTTTCTGGAGTAAATGTTGCTAAGAATTTCATTTTATACAAAACTGCCAAATTTCATAGTGAAAATTCAGAAATTTTTTGATATTGATATTTTGATGACAGCACGTAAGTGGCAGCTGTGGGCTTTGCGGAAAATTCAAAAATTATTCGGAATGTAATTCCAATGCAAGAGACATTATCACAATTCAAATAAAGTTAATATTAATTTAATGTTCCTCATAAATTATGATATCTATAGTAAAAGCCTCACAATCTTGGTGCAAACCAAATTATACTTGAGAAATTTAATGCGCAAAGAGCTAATTTTTCGCTAATTATTCTTGGAACATCATAAGAACTTGAATTCTTCGATTTTATATCTGAAGAATAATTCTCCAAACCCTGTAAAAATGCTTTTGAATATATTGTCTCAAATACTCGCTCAAATAGCACTAAAAAATCAATACAGACCTCATCTAAAACAAAGATACCTGTGAATATGAAATCGAGTTGACAGGCGGATAATTTCTTATGATGGTCCAAAAATAATTAAGGAGATATTAGCTCTTTGCGCATTTAATTTCTCAAGAATAATTCGGTTTGCACCAAGATTGTGGGGTTTTCACTATAGAAATCATAATTTATGAGGAACATTAAATTATTATAAACTTTATTTGAATTGTGATAATGTCTCTTTCATCGGAATTACATTTTGAATTATTTTTCAAATTTCCGCAAAGCCCACAGCTCCCTCTAACGTGATATCATCAGAATATGAATATCAAAAAATTTCAGCATTTCACTATGAAATTTGGTAGTTTGGTATGAAATGAAATTCTGAGCAACATTTATTTCAGAAACTTTTTGATATTGTTCTGATTTCTACGTCTTTTGTTAATTTTTCTAAAAAAATGTCAATTTTGACAGGTTTGCAGAGTAACACGATCAATGACATATATGTCGAAAATCATCGTTTCTTGAGCACCAACTTTCCCGAAAACCAAAATTTCAAAAAATTATACAGGTGAGAAAATTTCCTCTTGGTGGGTACTTTTTGAAATACACTGTATATAATAATGAAAAATGGCGATACCGTTGTTAATAAATCAACAAATCCAGAGCGTTCCTGCCAATAGGGTCCTTCATAAATGGCTTCGTATAATTAATATACTTATGCATATATTTCACAAGTCAAATAGACCCAAGGGGGTTCATTGATTTGCCGAGAAAGCAAGAGCAGACGCGTTTCTGGCTTCTTGGCCATCATCAGTTTCTGTAGCCCTCAACAAATTCAACTAAACTGACCCGGGTTAAGCCTCTCAGAGCCGGCTTGGTCGATCATACCTAATCGCCCACGCCACCTATGAGACAAAACACAGAAATCAGCCTCTCCCCCCCAGTGAATATTTGAAGCGTGAAATCATATGCCACCATTCACTCGATATTAATAGAGAAACGAGTCCCGCAGAGCTCAGACAGTATACTGTCGTGTTAATCGAGAAACGAGTCCCGCAGAGCTCAGACAGTATCTGTCTGGGACTCGTTTCTCGATTAATATCGAGTGAATGGTGGCATATGATTTCACGCTTCAAATATTCACTGGGGGGGAGAGGCTGATTTCTGTGTTTTGTCTCATAGGTGGCGTGGGCGATTAGGTATGATCGACCAAGCCGGCTCTGAGAGGCTTAACCCGGGTCAGTTTAGTTGAATTTGTTGAGGGCTACAGAAACTGATGATGGCCAAGAAGCCAGAAACGCGTCTGCTCTTGCTTTCTCGGCAAATCAATGAACCCCCTTGGGTCTATTTGACTTGTGAAATATATGCATAAGTATATTAATTATACGAAGCCATTTATGAAGGACCCTATTGGCAGGAACGCTCTGGATTTGTTGATTCACACTGTATATATACTTTGATAAGTTAATCAAATTGGGTTCAGAATATATCTAGTAAAAACAAAACTGGAATATTGGACAAGTTTCAATTGATATAATATAATTTTCAGAGTAGATTTGAGGAATGAATACCTCGGATAAGTTCGTTATTGGGTAGAATAATTTTTGGCACTCTTGTTTTTTGTTAATTACTGTTTTTGAATTTAATTTATTTTATGATGCAGTTATAGCATGAGAATCTGTTGTATCATGATTGATTTATCAGGATAAGAAGGAATCAAATGTTTAGTCCTGATTCTTTTATCAGGATAATGTTAATTCGAAGAACTAGAGTTTTACACCCTGATTGTTTTATCAGGGGGATGAGTAGAGGGGTGTACTTAACTTTAAGCACCCAGCAGTAATCTCGTTGATTACAGCATAAGTTGTTACTTGCAATAAGATATCATTTACGAGGATAGGAAGTGGCGAAAGATTCGAGCGCACTTAAAACAAACGATAAACTGTATTTTCTTGTTACCGATAACAAGCACGAAGTAATTGTACAATGCAATATTAATACAATCTAAAATCTTCCTTCTATATGAATATGTATAGCAAGGAAGAAGTGACTACATTGTTGGTACGAGAACTGAAGAGGTATTAGTTTCGCGACCGATCAAAATAAATTATTTTTCTTGCACTCTTGCATTACTAAAGGGTCCGCCATCTAACGTTTTTTTTCAACTAGTGCTTATTTCGTGAATGGTAACACTTAGCTCATGTCTTATTTGACAGATAATTAGTTTTATCCTTTCGCTGAACGAATATGGTTGTGTATACGTTTGAACAACGCTGGGAAATATTGCGACATTACTTTGAAAATCATGGTAATGTTGCAGAATGTGTGCGAAAATTGCGTACGGATTTTGGAAGAAGAAAAGCACCGTCAGCTCCGCATGTTCGTTATCTTGTGAAAAAAGTGAAAGAAACTGGCATCCTCATCGATAAACCAAAGCGTGAAAAGCCAAAAACAGTGCGTACACCCGAGAATATTGCTGCTGTGGCAGAAAGTGGGCGTGAAGCGCCATCAACATCAATTCACCGTCGTTCTCAACGACCTAACCTACTCTGAAAAACTACCTAGCTCATTCCGTTCGAGAGTTATTGTAGAAAAACTTTTTTTTAATTTTCAAATTTTTTTTTGACACTTTGCGGTGATCAGGTCAATATTAAACTTCACATGCGTATAAAGGTCATGATTCTACAATTTGATGCTGAATTTCAGATAGATCGAGTGATCGGTTTCGGAAATATTCATAAAAAATATTTTTACTAAAATCGGCCATAACTCCGAAACCGCTTGATGGATTTCGCCCATTAACGAGCTCGTCCGAGATATTCACGCTCCAAACCCACCTTGCAAATTTCAATCCGCTAACTCCTTTCGTTCGAGAGTTATCGTGCCTACGGCCGGCCGGACAGAATCGATTTCGACCTTGGATTCTAGATCAGTGAGTCGAACCAAATCGTTTGAGACCATTTTCAGCCAAAAATTCCAAAATTACAGACACTTCGGCAAATTGATAAGCACTCTGTTCCGAGGAACTGGAGCGCCAAAAAGGTATTTTCTTTTCGTTTTTGTTTATAATAAACCAGAAAATCATAAAATAAACTTTGGGACGAAAAACAAAATTTTTTTCGTAGAGCCATGTTATAAGTCACAGCGCTTTCGGGTCTATGGATTTGGAGTTGGTATCACTGAATTCCTTAAGGACAATTGTCCATACTATGAAGCCGATACATCAGCCTCTGAATCTGTATCGATACCTGCATGTAAATTTCGCAAATAAACATAAAAGGCAGATCTGAATATTCCCATCGTGATCTATCGCCGTCGCAGAGGGACGAAGACGCACATATACATACATGGATGGTTCAGAGTGCATATTTTATGGCATCGGGCCGAAGAGTCGTGGCACCAGGAGGCCTATAACTCATATTCGGCAACTCGTACATCAGATGTTTCGCTCGTCGCCTTTCAAATCTGTGATCTATCCTAGTCCTCGTGCTCCCGAGACGCCCTCTTTCGGAGCCTTTGCGTTATCATATTTTAGTAACCGATCGTCCTGAGAGATATCGGAGGACGAATTTCCTCGCCGGTTATTTTCAATAATGTATGGAATGCGTCAAATAAACAGCGTTGACTGCGAAATATGCGTTTGGAATCTTGAACAACTCCAGAGGGTTGATATCACCTAGGGTCATCAAATACTTTGCAAGGTATCAGATCGGATCGACAGGGTGTCTTAAAATTAACGCAAGATTTGAATTTGACGCCATTTGCTAACGCTGTTTGAATGATAGAGAGGACTGATAATTCTACGAAGTGTGAGCGAGTCTGCATCTGCATTGGCAGATAATGGCGCCAGATAAAAGTTGCTCTTATTCTGTAACCAGGAATTCTGATTTTCTTTTTGAGCGCATGTTCTGGGGAACAATGTGCTATCATTTTCCCGAAATGCCCGTAATGTTCGAATTTTTTGCCGAAAATGGTCTCAAACGATTAGATTATTAAAAAATATAATTCATGTCACGATAACCTGAGAACGGAAAGAGGAAGTGACTTGAAATTTTCAGGTTAGGCTATGCATCAGAATGCGACATTTAAGTTTGTTTATACAGGGTGTCACAAGTTCGAGTGCCTATTAGACGTTTCTGGAGAACTGAACATATTTGAAATCTGAAAATTGGGATTATAATATTGCTTGAAATTCTCTACAGAGCTAAAATATTTTCGAAGCCCAATCACTACCAGTTATACAGGGAGTGAAAATAAATTTGATTCACCATTGTATTCATTCGAATAGTTTTCAAAATATCGAAAAAAAAACGGAAAAAAAGTCAAATATGTTTAGTCAGTATAAGGTTGATTATTCTTGTTTTAAAGATCCTGAGCGTGAACCGTTTTCAGAATATCGAAGAGGAAGAATGTGGAAAGGTCATGCATCTTTTGAATTTCAGAAATATCATCACAGGGTGTTTCAAATTTTGTGTCGAAAATTGTGATCAAAAATTGGCCATAACTTCTGTTCTGCGGTGAAAAATAATGATAGTTTTCTAACATGATTATGATCCTAAATTAAATAATTTCAGATTTTTTTTTTAGGAGCATAATCATGTTAGAAAACTCGAACTTGGGACACCCCGTAGGCATAATCGGCCAAACGGTTTTGGAGTTATACCAACCTGAAATTTGGTTGTTATTTCGTCAATAACTCGAAAAATACAAAACCGATCCCATTCAAATATAATTATTAGTTGTAGAATGCCAACGCGAAAATTCTTGTGAAATTTCGTGAGGCTAGAAAATTTTTAAAAAATCTTTGAAATCATTGAAAAATATTCTTTATATCAGGAACTAAACATCGCTGAAATTTTGCGAGAGCCTTCAGAACCTAACTCTACTGCCAAGTTCCAAGTTTGAACACGATCGGATCCATATTGTTGGAGATCCGAGCAACCTTGTGTGAGTTCAGTAGCTGGATGGGTGATCGTTGTCTCGATAAGTTTCCAACGAAAGGAGATAGGGCAATTTTCAGGTTAGGTTGCGCATATATGTGGGTTAAGTTCGTTTTTCGGCATAATCGGTCCAACGGTTTCGGAGTTATACCCGCCTGGAATATTATTTCCTCGATAAAATATAGACTCGATCGATTTGAAGCTTGGTAACTAGTTGTAGAATATTAACATGAATACGTGTGTAGAATTTTGTTAGAACCGTATCCCTAGAAAATTTTTAAAAAATTACGAAAGAAAAAATCTGTTTAAGCACTGACTTGAAGTCAGGAGCTTTTGCTCGATTAACAGTGTCCAATACAGGAGAATGGACAATAGAACATACGGGCAAAAGCTCCTGACTTCACGTCAGTGCTTGAACCAATTTTAGTATATTGACGCGCATTGAAATCTGATAGGATCGGATGTCAGTGCTGACAACCACAATACGAAAAATATAACTAAAATCTATGAGGGAACGAGTTAATTACAGCACTGTTCTTAGTGCTGTAATGAACTCATTACGATACTGAAATAGATAATAGTATATTATAAAACAAGTTGCAGAATGGGCTCCTATTCAAACACGTATGCGAAATTCTAAAATGAGTGACGAAGGAGCGAGTTTTCGAACGCATGAGTGATGGAATTGCCTTCTGCAACGAGTATTTGACGATATTTTCTCTATTTCAGTTTTTGTAAAATACTGTTGAGATTTAATGAAAAATTTGGATTATTTATCCTAGTGACTTTTGTATTGTATCTTGGCAGTTGGTGTGACTGTGTGAAAGTTGACAGATTACGGAATTCGAATTTTAATCGTACGTAGGGCATGGAGATCAAATTAAAAATAGTTTCCTTATAGCATGAATTATTCAAAGTTAGCAGGAAGAACATTTCTAGTAGTTTCTATTGAAAATAAAACTTTTCCTCCCAACAATTATGTCACTATATCCAGATTAATTAACACTTCAAGAGTATTGAAATTTGATAGGAAAAATATGACTTCAAACAATGATTTTAGTGCTGTAATATGAAATCATTACGATACTGAAATAGAGAATAGTATATTGTATAATTAGTGGGAAAAGCATAATATTCCCAAACGACTGTGATAATTACCAGACGAGGAGCGTAGCGACGAGTCTGGTAACACAGGAGTTTGGGAATATGCTTTTCCCACGAATTATACATACTATTTTTTCTTCGATCGTTGATTTACATTTATGAAATTAATTGAAATATATTTCATTCAAGATGTAATCAAGTAAGTTTGGGGATATGCTTTTCCCACGAATTATACATACTATTTTTTCTTCGATCGTTGATTTACATTTATGAAATTAATTGAAATATATTTCATTCAAGATGTAATCAAGTAAGTTTGAATAGGTTTCTCTATGTACATATTGAAAAATAGAAGTGGTAACCATGGAAATGACTTTGTTATGACAAAAGTAAATTAATTTTCAAGCTGGATTTGTTTGATTCGTCATGTTTTATAAGGAATTAAAAAAGAATTGATAAATATGAACACTGATAGTGATAAATTGTTATTTTGCACGCCTCCTAAACTAAAAGAAGCCGCGAACGCGGCTTCACTTAATTTACTTCCGGCGAAATCCATAGAGAAGTATGAACTTGCGTACCAACGCTTCATGGATTTTCGCAGAAAAAACAACAGTGTATCCTTTCCTGCGAATGTACTGATAGCTGAATTGCTGAATTGGCTAAAACAATGAAATCTTCGACGTTGTGGGCACATTATTCCATGCTTCGATCAACTTTGTCTATTAAAAATAATATTTATATTGCCCAGTATCAAAAACTGAGAGCATTTTTAAAACGTCAAGTTATAGGATACAAACCAAAAAAATCCAAAATTTTAAATCAGGAACAAGTTCAGAAATTAATTTTAGAGGCCCCAGATGACATCTTTTTATCGACGATAGTAAGTAGATATAGATAAAATAGTATTAATTAAAATGCATAAAATACGAAATATACAATTTTTGATTAAAATAATATAAAAATCAAAACCATACATTGTTTAATTTAATTGTAATAATCCATTTGTAACATTACCGCACGCTACAGCAGTGCGGTAAGAATATTACCGCACTGTTATTTTCTAATTGCTTAGCAACTGCCCACTATTCTGGAATGTTGAGCTTTGTGCACAGAAAACAGGTCAAAATATTGTCACTTTTCCCACGATCGAAGGAAAAATTATTTTTCTTCGATCGTGGGAAAAGTGACACTATTTTGATCTGTTTTCTGTGCGCAAAGCTGAACATTCCAGAATAGTGGGCAGTTGCTAAGCAATTAGAACAGTGCAGTAATATTCTTACCGCACTGCTGTAGCGTGCGGTAATGTTACAAATGGATTATTACAATAAAATGAAACAAAGTATGGTTTTAATTTTTATATTGATAAAGTTATTATAAAAGAAATAAAAGAAACATCTAATTCATAACGATATTCTTGAACACAAATTAATTGTTGTTAATATTTACATTTATTGTACAGTTTGTACAGTTTGTAAATTGTACTGGAGGGCAATGAGAATTTATAGACGTTGAAGCTGCATGGCTAATTGTTTGGTTTATCTCGTTTCGATCATTTTCATTTGAAGTAGAGGCAGGGGTGTTGAATATTTTATTAGCCACTTCTACTTTATTAGTAAGTGATTCGTCAATATATTCTTCCGCCACATTGGAAGATTTCCATCCTCCGTGGCGCTTTAAAGAAAGAATATCAGCTCCAGCATCTACCAAATGTGTTGCATTTTTCCAAATTGATTTATTCCAATGACTGTCTTCCATCCTTTTCCCTTGTTGAATTAAAAAAAAAATCTAGGATATTCAAAATCATTAGGCCTAAATGATACGTACTTTCTATAAACATTTAAATAGGTTTCGTTAATGATAAATGATCTAGGTTTATTTGTTTTTGTTTCTGGTATCTTTACCAGTATTTTTGAACCGAAATATTCTATATCCTCGTCGACAGGCTCCTGCTATTCCAAATATTAGAGCTACCTAAAAGGTAATCAAAAATTGTATATTTCGTATTTTATGTATTTTGAGTAATACTATTTTATCTATATCTACTTACTTTGGTCGATAAAAATATGTCATCTGGGGCCTCTAAAATGAATTTCGGAACTTGTTCCTGGGTTAAAATTTTGGATTTTTTCGGTTTGTATCCTGCAGCTTGTCGTTTTAAAAATGCTTGCAGTTTCTGGTACTGGGCAATATTAATATTATTTTTAACAGATAAAGTTGATCGAAGCATGGAATAATGTGCCCAAACGTCGAAGATTTCATTGTTTTAGCCAAGTCAGCAACATACGCCATCAGTACATTCTCAGAAAAGGATACATTGTTGTTTTTTCTGCAAAAATCCATGAAGCGTTGGTACGCAAGTTCATACTTCTCTCTGGATTTCGCCGGAAGTAAATTAAGTGAAGCTGCGTTCGCGGCTTCCACTAGTTCAGGAGGCGTGCAGGGTAACAAATAATCACTATCAGTGTTCATGTTTATTAATTCTTTTTTAATTCCTTATAAAAAATAACGAATCAAACAAAACCAGCTTGACAATTATTCTACTTTTGTCATAACAAAGTAATTTCCATGGTTACCACTTCTATATTTCAATATGAACACAGAGAAACCTATTTAACCTTACTTGATTACATCTTGAATGAAATATTTTTTAATTAATTTTTTAAATGTAAATCAACGATCGAAGAAAAAATAGTATGTATAATTCGTGGGAAAAGCATATTCCCAGACTCCTGTGTTACCAGACTCGTCGCTACGCTCCTCGTCTGGTAATTATCACAGTCGTTTGGGAATATTATGATTTTCCCACTAATTATACAATATACTATTCTATGTTTATTTACTGTCCATTTTTGACATCAAAAATTGACTTCAACTCAAACCAGCGAGCTGATCACCGATATAGTTCTGTGAAACTCATCAAAAGTGATCTGAATTATTAACTTAATACCCTTTTCGACAAACTTGACCGTGGGCTCTTTAACTCTGCTTATCTGTTTCAAATGAAGAACTCAAAGTAGCATCATTTGGTGCACTAGAATCAATTGGAGTTAGTAGGAAAATTTAATTCGTAAATGGGTTTCTCCGCAGAAAAAATTCGAGCCGAGAAAATTACAGAATAACTATCAAGTGTTATACCATTTTTGAATCCTAATTAAATGCGCCAACTTTTAGAGTTACTTGCAGAACTACCGTAGTACATTTTTGGGGCTCTTGTTCCTCGAACAGAGTTCCGAGTCAGCCAAATGTCTGTAATTTTCGAATTTTTGGCTGAATATGGTCTTAAACATTTTGGCTCGACCCACTGATCAAGAACGATTCTTTCCGGCCATCCGTCCGTCCGTAACCACGATAACTCGAACGGAATGAGCCAGACAGTTGAAATTTTCAGGGTAGGTTTGGGAGATAAATATCTCGGTTAAGTTTATTGCTGGGCTAAACCGGCCAAATGGTTTCAGAGTAAGAAAAAAAATATTTTTTTTTACATTACAAATTTCAAATTCATTTTTTTAAGATACAGTTCTATCATAAGAATCTATTGATGTCATTTTCAACTCTAACAAGCCAATACTTTCGGAGATATGATTTTTCAAAATTTCAATAGTACATCGTTCACAGAATGCGAATTCTATCTGTCTGTGTTCTATCTATTTTTCTGTATGTTCATTCATGTCATCTTATCCACCTATAAGATACGTCATATTTATTTATGTTCTAGTTTGTTCAAATACTTCGCACTTTGAAAATATTTTGTGTTGGAAAATAAGATTCCGCATATTCAATTTGTGAATATACAGTGCGCGTCAAAATTATGGAACAAATTCATTTTCTCAGAAGAAAAATATTTGGCAACAAAATCCTGAAACAGGTCAATTTTTGTTTCACTTTTACCAAATTTTTATGCATTTTTGAAGGATTTTTGTTGCAACCTGTGCCATCCGCATCAACCCTCTGAATGTTTTGAATAGGGAAAGTGGGTCCTGTGGTACTTTTTTGACAAGGTATTTGTATCTTTTTTACAGGCGTGCAGAAGACATTTTTCTTTTTTGAAAAGTAGTTAGTTCAAAGAGGTTTTCAGTATGTGCACTTTGTCATGGCTCATTTACTTTGTGACGATGGTACCTGATGAAATTTGTCACCGAATGGAAGTCGACCATTACAGTTTTGTTCATAAACAACTTTCTAGCCTTTTCAACCCCCTCACGTGAAAAATTAGAATGTGTGAAACACTGCGCTTCAGTTATGACCTTAAGTAGGTATGTTAATAGTACGTTCCTACTGAAGTTGCCATTTTGAACATTTAATTCAACCTATCTTGTAATGCACAATGATTCTCCGGGTGGTACTTCAATGCCGAAATAAATTTCCAATGTCACTCCATGTTTTCTCCATTGAAGGGTTCGTAGGAGTTGAAAGTTGTGCATGAACAAAACTGTAGTGGTCGACTCACATTCGGTGACAAATTTCATCAGGTACCATCGTCTCAAAGTAAATGAGCCATGACAAAGTGCACATACTGAAAACCTCTTTGAACTAACTATTTTTCAAAAAATAAATTTTTTTTCTTGAAAATGTCTGCATGCCTGTAAAGAAGATACAAAGAGCTTGCCAAAAAAGTACCACATGACCCACTTTCCCTATTCAAAAAATTTAGAGGGTTGATGGGGATGGCACAGGGTGCACAAAAATCCTTCAAAAATGCATGAACATTTGGTAAAAGTGAAACAAAAATCGCGTTATCATTCTGCCCAAATGTCATTAATTTTCGAATTTTTTGTCGAAAATGGTCTCAAACGACTGAGTAGACTACCTGATGAAGAATTCGAGGACAAATTTGATTCTGTCCGGCCCGCTGGCTGTGCGTTGCCACGATAACTTGAGAACGGAATGAGATAGCCACTTGAAATTTTCAGGGTAGGTGGCTCATCCCAATACGACGGACAACTGGGTGAATAGTTTTAGAATATAAATCTAAGCACGTTTCGAAATTTTGTTAGAAGCGTATTTCTAGAAAATTAAAAATAAAATAATAAAAAATATTTTTTCTGTCACAATAACCTGAGAACGAAAAGGGATAGCGACTTGAAATTTTCAGGTTAGGTTGTGCATCTGAATGCGACAATTGAGTTTATAGGCATAATCGGCCAAACTGTTTTGGAGTTATACCCATCTGAAATTTGGTTCTAAATTCCTCAATAACTCGAAAAATACAAAACCTATTGAATTCAAACATGGTTATTAGTTGTATAATGCCAATGCAAAAACCATGGTGAATTCTATTGTCCGTTCTCCTGTATTGGACACTCTCAATTGAATTTACCATCGTGAATTCGATTAAGAGTCCAATACAGGAGAACGGACAATAGAATTCACCATGGCAAATTCGATGAAGAGTGTCCAATACAGGAGAATGGACAATAGAATATACGCGCAAGAGCTCCTGACTTCACGTCAGTGCTTGAACCAATTTTTTATTCAGTACAGACAGTTGAAATTGGACGAAATGTGTAACCGATTAAGAAAACACATTTCGAAAGCGGCAAATGAATATCGTCGGCGACACCGCAAAACCAAGTAACTGCAAAAACCAACATTTTCAGAAGGCACTAAAAACTTCATCATTTTGGATTGATGAATTAGTTTAAATTCAAAATAGTTACAAACCACTTGATATTGATTGTCTCAGGGTCTGTTTACTATTTGAAAAGAATTTGCACACCTGTCCTTACAAATACAATTAGATAATTGCCGCCGAAATCTCATTTTTGAATTTTTAGCAGTTACTTGGTTTTGCGGTGTCGCCGACGATATTCAATTGATAGTTACTATCAATTTCAGTAGTGTACGGTTTTAAGATTCAGAATAACATATTGATCATTACACGAATCATCGCGCTCAAGCTCCTGACGCCTCGTCAGTGCTTTCATAATTTCCCAACCCAACCTCGAACACAAGCAAAACTAATTAATTCAGACATCGATAGATCGGCAATTTTTCAATTATAGCCAACCACGTCGGCGTACCGAAAAAAGCTTTCTGCATCCGGAGAGTCGTCTGCGCTCGCGTCGGTTTGCACAGGCCGCATCTGTGATTGGCAAACATTAACCGTGAGTTAACTCAGCTAATGACAAATAGCGCCGGGGGCTAACTAATCTTAATCAAGCACTTCTCATGTGGCGGGCCTTAGGCTACCTTCCCGTTGCCAGTCTGTTACAGCTCGAGGTTCTATTAAAAAGCTCCATCGAAAAATTTCGACGTTCCGGTTGATTCTCATCGGACAATGTTTGCTCTGACTTAATGCAGAGCTGGAGCGGAGGGACGTTGAAGGGAAAAGAGCGGGATGATGCGGCGACAAAGAGGATTCGTTGGTTTGCAAACAAGAGGAAATTATTGTGCGTACAACGAATTAGGAGTCTCCGAATTATAGGGTCATATCGATAGCATCAAGATTACTCTGCGCACCTAATCATCTTTGTGTCCTCAAGATAATGCAATTGATGAAAATTAATTCATGTGGAAGCGTCATGCAAATCGAAATATTTACGTTTGAACATAACTTATACAAACCTACTTCTTCAAAAGCCAGGCACACATACACTGAGCATCAAATGAATGTAATACCTAATGGATATATTTTATTCCCTTTCTGGATTAGCGAAGCAAGATTTGATAGGTCTTCTTCTTCTTCCACTTTTTCTTAAGACTGTTGTCTTGTTATATTCTGTTCATCCAGCCTCCTGTGATACAGATGTCCAGCTTTCATGCCATCTTTTTGGTGGTCGACCAGGAGGGCGCCGAGTGTTGGGTTTTTCGTTCTTTGCCCACTTTGCCAATCGATCACTTCCCATTCTGTCTATGTGATCCCTCCAGTTTCGGCGTCTTGATCGTACAAATCGAACAACATCTTGAACCTTCAGTTCATCCCGTATGACGCTGCTCCTTATTTGGTCTCGCAATGATTTGATAGGTCAAATTAATTTATTTTTTCGGCAACCGTCCGGGAAGTGCCCACTTCCCGGACGCTTTTTCTTTGAGAAAGAAGCATTTCCCGGCCTAGTCCGGGAAGTACGTACTTCCCGGACTAGGCCGGAAGAATCACGTCGTTTTGGTCATTGTAAATATGAAAATCTTGGTAGGTATATTTTTGATGAATGAAGTTACCATAGCACTGAGAAAACGGCTGACAGTTCATATAAAATTAGTTGTCAACATGTGATATTTTCTGTTCTGTTTAATTTGACTAAGAATCAAAATATATAAAAAAAGAAATGTGTCGTCTCATTGATTTGTTATTCTACACGGTTGCCGAAAAAATATTGTACGCAACACGCCCGGAAAAGGTTTTTTTGGACTCATAGACTTCTAGGACTCGCTTACGCTCGTCCTAGAATTTTGTCAATTCGTCCAAAAAAACCCTATTTTCCGGACTTGTTACGTAAATTACTATTTTAAGGAACATTTTCCGTAATTATTATTGTTCTATCATTTCCCGTTACCAACCAGCGATGTCATCGATATTTTTTTAAATTGCAAGCTCCTATTTTAGACGCTCTTGTTCCTCGGAACAGAGTGCTTATCAATTTGCCCGAATATCTGTAATTTTCGAATTTTTGGATGAAAATAGCCTTAACGATTTGGTTCGACTCAATGATCAAGAATCCGTCGTCGAAATCAACTCTGTCCGGCCGGCCGGCCGTAGACACGATAACTCTCGAACGGAATGAGCTATAGACAGAGTAGGTTTGGGAGATAAATATCTCGGTTAAGTTCGTTATTAGACAAAATCAACCGGATGGTTCCAGAGTAACGAAAAAAAAAATTTTTGTGTTACAAATTTTAAGATGCTCTTTCATCATAATAATCCATTGATATCATTTTCAACTCTAACAAATTAATACCTTCGGAGATATGAATTTTTGAAAATTAATGATGAAGATGATGATGATGGAAATACCTTTATACTGAGGCAAGTTAATCAAATTGGGTTCAGAATATCTCCAGTAAAAACAAAACTGGCTAAGTTTAAAATGGTATAATATAATTAATATAGTAATAGTAGATTTGAGGAATGAATATCTCGGATAAGTTCCTTATTGGCTAGAATTGGTCTGTTGGTTTTGAATTAATAATTTTTGGCACTCTGGTTGATTGTAAATTCTTTTATGCAGTCTGAATTTAATTTATTTTATGATGAAGTATAAATCCATTGATATCATTCCCTACTCTGAAAAACTAATACTTTCGGAGATATGATTTGTCAAAGTTTGAACAAGAGCGCCAAGCTTCTTTCCACAGGGTTTACACAATTTTTGTTCTTGCCATGGACATATCATAAAATTCTGAATTCAGTAATCGATATGTAACGCCATTTGGGTCAATAATTGTCGAGATATTAACTTTTTAAATTTGAAAAAAAAGGTGAAAATTTTTAAATTAAATCTTCATCAAATGAACATTTTTTGCGTGCATGTTCTGGGGAATAGTATGTTATCATTTTGCCCAAATGTTTGTAATTCGCATTTTGGCGCTCTAGTTCCTCGGAACTGAGTGCTTATCAATTTGCCCAAATGTCTGTAATTTTCGAATTTTTCGATGAAAATGGTCTTAAACGATTTGGTTCGACTCACTGATCAAGAATCCGTGGTGTAAATTCATTCTGTCCGGCCGTCCGGCCGGCCGGTCCGGCCGTAGGCACGATAACTCTCGAACGGAATGAGCTAGAGAGTTGAAATTTTCAGAGTAGGTTTGGGAGATAAATATCTCAGCTGAGTTCGTTACTGGGCAAAATCGGACAGATGGTTTCGGAGTAATAAAAAAAAAATTTTTTTTTTACATAACAAATTCCAAATTAAATTTTTTTTAATAAGCAGTTTTATCATAAGAATCCATTCATATCATTTTTAACTCTAACAAGCTAATACTTTCGGAGATATGATTTTTCAAAATTTCAATGTAAATCGTATTTCACAGATTGATATAATTATTCTATTCTATGTATGAATTTTCATAATGTCAACTTGACAGAAGGGAATATTGTAACTTCAAAAATTTTGGGGACCTCACCCGAAAATGTTTGAAAATATTACGTAAATATTGAAAGCATAATTCTTTAGTTCGAGAGAGGAGAAAATTTGGTGAACGTAGATGAGGAAATTTTTGATCGATTACAAGGTAATTTTTTCATTATTTCTTCTGTTCTTTAACACATGTTTTATGGAATATCTACTATTTGTAGGTACTTTAAACCTGTTTTGGGCAATTGTCATACGAAACTTGTTTTTTTGGCGCTCTAGTTCCTCGGAACAGAGTGCTTATCAATTTGCCCAAGTGTCTGTAATTTTGGAATTTTTGGCTGAAAATGGTCTCAAAAGATTTGGTTCGACACACTGATCAAGAATCCGAGTGCGAAATCGATTCTGTCCGGCCTGCCGACCGGATGTAGGCACGATAACTCTCGAACGAAAGGAGTAAGCGGATTGAAAATTGCAAGGTGGTTTTGGAGCGTAAATATCTCGGACAAGTTCCTTCGATCTATCTGAAATTTAGCATCAAATTGTAGAATCATGACCTTTATACGCATGTGAAGTTTTGTATTGACCAGATTACCGCAAAGTGTAAAAAAAAAATTTTGAAAATTTAAAATATGTTTTTCCACAATAACTCTCGAACGGAATGAGCTAGGTAGTTGAAATTTTCAGAGTAGGTTAGGGAGATGAATATCTCGGTTAAGTTCGTTATTGGGCAAAATTGGCCAGATTCAATTCAATTTCTTCCATGGTGCAGTTCTCATTCTCATGATTGCTCATTTAATCTTGATAAATAAACTATTATTTGAATTGAATTTCCTTTATGATGCAGCTCTATCATATGTATACATTGATATAATTCCCAACTCAGAGAAACCAATACTTTCGGAGATATAATTTGTCTGTTTGAACTAGAGCGCCAGAAAGCTCCTGTCCACAGGGCTTGAACCCATTTTTTTTTGCCAAAAATGGCCTCAAACCATGATTACGTTCGACTGATGGATGAATAATTCGAGGTCAAATTCGATTCTGTCGGGCCCGTCGGCCGATGTCACGATAACTTGAGAACCGAAAGATATAGATATACTTAGATATAGACTTGCAATTAGGGGTCACCAAGTTCCTGAAAATTTCAAGATCATGTCTTTATTTCAAGACAAGATCAAGACAAAATACTAAAAAATAATAATAAATAATTCTGTTTGAACTAAAATGGAAAACTAGATTTCGAAAACTACTGTTGAAAACACCTAGCTCATTCTTTGGCTTTGTTATTGTTAAAACTGCTCTTGAAAATAGACTTTCTGCTATTTAGCATAAGGATTGAAAAATATAAAATTATATTTTTCCTTTATAAATATGAATAAATAGAAAATAAGGGTTTTATCAAGGTTTTTATTAATGAAGCTATTTTTTCTGTATATTATCCCCCTTCCCCCTTCATTAGTGGGGGGGATATTGCTCAATAACAATACAAGCATTTCGAGAAAATATACATCCACACACTCATACACCCAGACACTCGGACACAAATTTTTGTTTGCTCAAATTATGTTTTTGTACATTTAGATCATTTTAAGCCATTTAAGGTAAAAAACCAATTTTCCCGATACAATACATGCACTTTTCACTATTGTGATGTGGAGGTACTACAAAAAATTTTGTGGGAACTTTGTGCCCATAATTTGGCAAAGTATTTTTGTATTTCTCTGGTAATTACTATTAAGGGCTTTGTAACGGTGCGACGTGCACAAAACTGAGTATTATATAAACTATCATAATAAATCTCAAATTACATTTTCTTTACTTTGAAACCGGAATTTTCAGGTAAACACTTGTTATTTTTGTGAAAACATGGTAAACATTTGGCTAATTTATCTTTTTTGTTTTTGCCGTTGTTATTGATGTCCACCGCAATTTAGAACACATCACAGAATTTCTTTCGGTCAGTACTGCCACTAGTACCATCTATTCTAAATTGGCGAACGTTTCTGATTTTTTCCTTCCGCTACCGCAGACGGCTACGGTTTCAGATTCCGTTTTGTCATTCTCACAGGCACTAATCCGTAGTCGCGTTAGTCTCAATCATCATTTTATATATTTATTAAAACCGTTACGATTACCTTTCTGTCTATGGCTTGTTGGTAAATATTTCGAGCCAGAATCGGAGCCAAATGGCTCAGCAAACTTACTCTGTTAACTGAAGAGTCACTGTCACTCATGGTGAAATAAGACTACCACCAGACACCATACAATATTTCTTCAATTTCTCTATGACTACCCCTTTGTAATAATAACCTCACTTAACTAAACAGTGTAAAGCGAGCAACTGCGCGACGTCATGTAAGTTCGTCAGAAAACAAATAAAGATCGGGGAAGTTCGCCGGGGAATCACCGGTTAATCAAGAACGAATAATTCAAGATCATGAAATTTGTTGAGTCAAGATAAGATATAAAACGTCAAGAAAACGTCAAGAAAAGATTTTTTAAAATTTCTTGACTTTATCTCAAGACAAGACAAGAAGTTGTTATCAATACAAGAATTCTTGTCTTGTCGACCCCTACTTGCAATTTCAGGGTAAGTTGCGCATCTGAATGGGACAGTTAAGTTTGTTGTTGGGTATAATCGGTCAAACGGTTTCGGAGTTAAATCCATCTTAAATTTTGTTATTATTTCCTCAATAAATCAAAATATACATATCCGATCCAATTCAAACTCGATAATTACTTGCAGATTGCCAACGCGCTAAATTTTGCGAAATTTTGTGAATATCGTATTAATACGAAACCCGAGTCACTGTTAAACCTTAATAAAATATATAGTAATAGGATAGGAAGCTAAGTAATTTAGTTCGGGAGTTCAACATGTCCTGAGACAAAATGAAGTTTTCTTATAGCAGATTTCATTTCTGTATAGCACTTCCTGATACTCTTTCTCTGATTCTTCAAAACAGGTTTCAGTATTTTCAATTTCAAAGCAAAGAGTTCTTTATTATTCGACGATAATGATCTGTGATAATATCTTGTCTTAGATGGAACATTATGTTGATTGCTGAGAGATAGAAATTGGCAACGTCTCAGATAATTGTTTTGACATCGACGATATTTCAGGAGTGCCAACCTGCCTAAGTTTTAGTTACTAAAACGTGATAGACCTAAATCATGGCCTAAGTTCTAAGTTGTATGAGGCGTGAATAGACAATGAAACATTGTCAGTGCTTTTTAAGAGTTTTATTATTGTTTTAATATTATTATACTATGATCTGACCGGAATACATTTGTTATCATTATTGACTATTTGTGCATTCGCCAATTTGTTCAGCCCCCTCGAAATCTTTGATCGAAGAAATTCAACCAGACCACACCGGGCGGCATCCATTTCAACCCAGACACTTCCGGAGTGACTTACGCTGTATCCGAAAACACCGAGACCGCAATGCATAATTCCTTATGCACACCCCGTCGTCTGTCCCGATACTCGGATACTCGATCGGCGGGAGCAGCCAAATGCCCGTCCGTCGAGGTGACGATGAGTGCCCTACACGATCCAAACTCTCCCGTGGTTTAATAATCAGACCGACCGCCTCTGGGGGCTGCGTCCGACATATTCGGCCGGCCGAACGGCACAACGGTAACGGCCAGGTGTCAAGTCTTCGTTTGCAGGAGCTGAAGGCCTGAATAAAACAAGGGCCGTTTGCCGTGTTAAAAGCTATGCGGTTCAATTATTAAGTAGGAGTCGACTGCTTGACCCGATCTCTCTCCGGAACATCCTCTCAAATATTTAATTGTTCCGCCACTCTGAAACCTGTGATTTGTTATGTCAAACGTTTATTTACTATTTTCGAGTAAGTGGCGTCGGGAGATAAGAACCCGGGCGCCTCTTGGCAACTTTCTTTTGAGGCCACTTACCGGAGTTCTTCGCTTTGTTTGGATGTCTTGTGTTCTCGGTAACAAGGGAAGTTTTTCGACAAAACCTGGAGAGGCAGGTCCATTGTTTCGGGAAGCGTGCTAATTTGGCATACCGAAATGATTTCAACGATTCTGTACTGCCTTCAATGAATTGCAATCTATTGTGACCTACCAGGGCACTTGAGATTGTAATAAATCTCACACCACTTCGTCTAGTGATCGGCAATCGACCAAGCGGAATTCGAAAAAAATATTTTCTCTATTTCAGTATCGTGATGAGTCCATTCCAGCACTGAAAACAGTGCTGGAATGAACTCATTCCCGCATTGTTTCTAGTTATATTTTTCGTTTTGTGGTTGTCAGCACTGATGACATTCGATCCTATCAAATTTCAACACACGTCAATTGACAATACAATATAATCTGGATATAGGGAAATAATTGTTGAGGAAATGCTTTATTTTCATTGAAAAATGTGGTACTAGAGATTCCCTTCTTGCTAATTTTGAATCATTCATGCTAATAGGATACTGTTTAAAATCTGATCTCCATGCCCTACGTACGTTTTCAATTCAAATTCCGTAATCTGTCAACTTTCGTAACAGTCACACCAACTACCAAGATACAATACAAAAGTCACTAGGATGTATAATTGTTGTATAGTATAATCCGAATTTTTCATTAAATTTCAACAGTATTTTACAAAACTTGCCTGAAATAGAGAAAATATCGTCTAATACTCGTTGCAGAAGGCAATTCCAACACTCATGCGTTCGAAAACTCGCACCTTCGTCACTCGTTTTCGAATTTCGCATTCGTGTTTTAATAGGAGCCCATTCTGCAACTTGTTTTAGAATATACTATTTTCTACGACCGTGCGTTTTAACCCACTTTCCCGCACTCATTTTAGTTCATAAAGTGTCACTTTCCCGCACTAGTGTGGGAAAACTCTCTTTCCCGCACTAGTGCGGGAAAGTAAAATATGTCAATTTATCGTTATTGAATGTACATTTCATGGATTTCACCTGTATATTACTATTCAAACTAATATAAGTTTTAAAATTCAATCTAACCTAGACTATGTTTCATTCATTGGAATGAAGAAATTGCGATACTTTTATATACCCTATACATTTTTCATAACAATCAAACTAAGCTGAGTCAAATGGTTTGGTGTGGTAACCAAAGATTTATTATGGCAACCAAGTTGTCATCAAGACGTCAATGTTTCAAATCGAAGCGTTGTCGAAGTGTCCGATTCTGGCATTTTCAAATTACTTTCAATAAAAGCCATATTTTAATGGATTCGTCAGACGGAGAGCTCCCAGAAGCAATATTAAAGGCCGCAAATGAGGTAAATTCAGACCTGTTACCAAGTAAATCACGAGAAAGATACGAACAGCAATACAACCACTTTTTAAACTGGTGTAAGGAAAAAGAAGTGAATAGCTTCAGAGAAGAGGTTTTTTTGGCGTATTTTTCCGAGCTGAGTAAGGTACTGAAATCCAATACCCTATGGTCGCGTTACTCGATGGTGAAACGTTTAGTTAAAATAAAACAAAACCTGGACATAAGCAAGTTTCATAAATTGACATCGTTCCTAAAAAAGCAAAATGTTGGTTTCCACCACAGAAAGCGCAGATTTTTACCAAAGAAGACATATCCAAGTTTATGCTAGCCCCTGATGAGATATATATATCTTATGATTAAAGTAGGTACCATTTTTGCTTTAGCCGGTGCTCTTCGCAGAGCGGAGCTAGTGAATATCACGCTTGACGATATTCAAGATAAAGGAAACCTAATTATTGTGAAAATTTCCGATTCGATAAACCATACCTCAAGATCCTTTGTTATATCTGAAGACATAAATAATGGAACCTTTTTGAAGCTCTATAGAAAGTATGCAAATTTACGGCCTCCTACCACCACGCACCGTCGTTTTTTTATCAATTACCAAAAAGGCAAATGTTCTGTTCTGTGCGTAGGCATGAACACATTCGGTAAAATGCCGGCAGAGATCGCTTCCTACTTAGGCCTACCTAACCCAGAACGTGACACAGGTCATAGATGCATAGAAATAGAATACATTATTCTATGCATCTTGCAATACGTTATTCTATGCATCTTGCACAGACGATCCTCGGCAACGTTTCTAGCAGATTCAGGCGAAGGGATAACCAACATAAAACGTCTTGAAGGCTGGAAGTCAACTGCTGTTGCTGAGGGTTATTTGGAGGACTCTGGAGAAAAAACCATTTCCAATAAAATTCTTTCTGGTACTGGCAACTTGCAACCGATGCCGTCTCCGTCATCTACATGCACGTTGCAATCAACGAGTGTTACTCTTAAAAGCCAGTTACCACCAACAAATTACTCTGTACCGGCTATTCTGACGCATTTGCAGAATGCAACACATTGTGTTTTCAACATTAATATTAATAGTAAATAAATAAATAGTGGATTTTCATGAAATGTTTTGTATGTTGAAATAAAATATGTATTTTCAATGTGCTTTTTGAATCTTTATGCGGTCGTAGAAAAAATATTGTTCCTAACTCGCGCGGAAAGTGTCTTTCCCGCACTTGACTGCTTGCCCGAACTCCGCTTCGCGTCGTTCGTTTCAACGGCAGTCGCGTGCGGGAAAGTATCACTTTCCGCACTAGTTAGGAAAATAACTATTTTGGCGCTCTAGTTCCTCGGAACTGAGTGCTTATCAATTTGCCCAAATGTCTGTAATTTTCAAATTTTTCGATGAAAATGGTCTCAAACGATTTGGTTCGACTCACTGATCAATCCGTGGTCGAAATTCATTCTATCCGGACGGTCGATAACTCTCGAACGGAATGAGCTAGACAGTTGAAATTTTCAGAGTAGGTTTGGGCGATAAAGATCTCAACTAAGTTCGTTATTGGGCAAAATCGGACAGTAGGTTTCGGAGAAACAAAAAAAAATTGCTTTTTTACATAACAAATTCCAAATTAAATTTTTTTCAATAAGCAGTTTTACCATAAGAATCCAATGATATCATTTTTAACTCTAACAAGCTAATACTTTCGGAGATATGATTTTTCAAAATTTCAATGTAAATCGTATTTCTACGTTTTCACAGTATGATATAATTATTCTGTGGGTATTCTATGAATTGTTATAATGTCAACTTATTTGCCTGAGACATGGCGTTGTCTCATTGTCATTCATTCCAGCAATCGTATAAATATGAGAATGATAATATAATATCATACTTTTTGTTGGTTGATATTTTCATGCCGATGGTCAATCCATATGATGATGGGAATGGTAATGGTAAGTTAATAATATTGAGTTCAGAATATCTCCACTAAAAACAAAACTGGAATATTGGTGTATTGGAGTAGATTTGAGGATATATAATATATATATGATATATATTATCGTCCATCATATAGAATTGAGGAATGAATAATATCTCGGATGAGTTCGTTGTTGGGTAGAATTCGTCTATTGGTTTTGGATTGATAATTTTTGGCACTCTTGTTGAATTTAAATTCTTCTATGATGTTTGAATTCAATTTCTGCTAAGATGAAGTTCTAAATTTCAACAATGAATCGTACTTCTATGTTTTCACAGAATGCTAAAATTATTCTATCTAAGCTTTATTATATGATCTGTGTTCAAACTCGTACATTTCATCCTGTTCTATAAGAGAGAGTCAAATTTATTTCAGCTATTTTAATTTGGTTTCTTCCATGGTGCAGTTCTCATTCTCAGATTGCTCATTTAATCTTGATAAATAAACTATTATTTGAATTGAATTTCCTTTATGATGCAGTTCTATCATAAGAATACATTGATATAATTCTCTCAACTCTGAGAAACCAATACTTTCGGAGATATAATTTGTCTGTTTGAACTAGAGCGCCAGAAAGCTCCTGTCCACAGGGCTTGAACCCATTATCAAGATGTATCCAATGATATCATTCTCAACTCTAACAAACTAATACTTTCGGAGATATGATTTTCCGAAATTTCAATGCTTATTCTAATTTTATGATTTCATAGAATACGCTGATTACAATTTGCTGATGTATGTAAATCCAACATGAGGTGAGTCATAGACCTACGTTTCGAATTTAATTACGAAAATTATTGAAAATTGACGCACACAAGCCATAGTAAGAGGAAAACCCTCGACAAAGTATAAAGGCTGGCGTGTGTATCACTGGAGATATGGGAGCCTGTCCTACCAGCGCACTTGAGCTTATCACAAATCTCACACCACTTCATCTAGTGATAGAGAAAATAGCCCATAAAGCCATTCTCAGAATACATAGGAAAGGAACAGGCAATGACAGTATTAAAAACCAGAAAGCTTGGTCCTCTCTTACCAGGTACATTTCATCAGCCAATCTTCCTAGTGATGAAATGATCAAGAAAGTAAGCATCGAAAAGACCTCACTACGATGCTTGGTAGGAAAAAAGACTGGGACAGGAAATCCACCGCCCAAGTTCTTAAAAGAAATGCCATTAAATGGTATACAGACGGTTCAAAAACCACTACAGGAGCTGGCACTGGAATAATTTGGCCAAGCAACAAATGCTCATTATCGCTAGGCTCCTATCCGAGCATGTTTCAGGCATAAGTACTCGCAATAGAAAGATGCGTGGGAATGAACCCAGAAAGGAACTATCAGAGTTGCGATATGGCAATCCACTCTGACAGTCAAGCTGCTATTAAAGCTCTAAGCTCCTATGTTATCGAATCCAAGCTAATATGGGAGTGCCGAAGAAAACTCAATGAAGTAGGCAAGAACAACAGGGTCTTGCAGGAATCATAGGAAATGAGGAGACCAACACACTTGCCAAGAAAGGAGCACAAAACCTCTATAATGGTCCGGAACCTCAATTCCAATTACTTTTTTAATAAATTCAGCCAAATATGGTCAATAGGGTGTCCCTTATTTTTCAAAGTTTTAATTTCACAACGCATAGGCTCTTGTTTTGTTCATTTGGACCCAAAACACTCGAAAACCATTTTTTACCTCATTTGGAATAGAACTAACCGTGCCGACTTGCACGTAAAGAAGTTCATACAAGTTCAGTCTTCAGTCACAGAAGCGGCGCATGCCTTCTGTTATTATCAGTTTATTTCGGCTTGTCGAGTAACGATTCGGTATTATTTTGATTTTTGAGGATGTCAGTGGAATTAAGAAACAAAAAAAAATGTTTAATTGGTGAAATAAGTCGCCTAATAACAGGTGCAAAATTACCGTCTATTCGTTAATTTCTTATGTATCTATTTTTCAATATACGCGAAGTTAAGTTGACTGCTAATGACAGTGCAAATCTTCTGGAGTGTATTATATTCTGTGAAAAGGCTAGAATACCTACCAAAGCTGTTCGTAATGGTGTTAAAAAGTTATCAAGTCTGGCGTGAGCTTCAAAAGGATAGTAAGAAGATTCAGAATGTTTATAGGCACCACAATAAAAACTTTCAATTAGAGTTATGTAGATAATTTATTGGATATCGCACATGCTGATACTCTCGAAAGAATTAAAATTGCAGAAGATAAGACATTCTTGCAAAAACAAAGCGAGTCAGGACGTCCGGGATACTTAGCATGTGTTGACAAAAAGTTAGCTGAAATTGAACAAAGGGCAGCGCTGAGTAAACTGGCAGAAGAGAAAAAGAAATGAAGGCAAATGATTTCCGAGAGACTATTGATTCTTCACACAGCTTGGAAACACATGGAGAAATAGAGGAACAATCTACAATCTATGAAGAAAGTCTGGAAGAACCTCAGGCTGCCACATCTCAATATGTAAGTTGACAAGAAGGGGAAGAAAAGGTTTTGTGACCTCAAAATTAGTTGCAACTTTAGACAGATGTCCACTAAGCATCAAGCGAAAGCTGTAATAAATGCACTTAAAGGCCGGGTTCTCAAAACTGCGTTTGATCCAAGATCCAGCTAGTTACTAGTAGTCCTGATATTACGCTGTTCAAAAAGTTTAGAGACAACTGGATGGATATTAATCCTAGTGCCATCAAACCATGTACCGATTTTGTTTAACAACACCTCTGTGGAACAAATAAATTGATGACGTTTTTCAACAATGAACTGACAAAATCGGTAATATAAGATCCTTATCGTAAATCAATCGAGCTTGCTGTTCCTTTTCTGGATAAAGATAATGATAATGAACTAAAAATCAGACATTCTGGCGCAATGCATCATAACACACTTAAAAAAGCTGTTTGTTGCAATCTAATGAAATGGGTGCCAATAAGGAACAAGCTCTACGTGATTTGTGTTTTTTTATTGTGGCAGTTTATGAGAAGCCCTAGCTGGTATGCAGTTTGGCAGAAAAGCACCTTACAACATTGTTGTTTTATACAAACCTTAGAAGATTATGAAAGGGTTGATAAATTAATTTTTAAAGCGACTCTAAACGAGTTCTGTCAACACTTGTAGTACTTATCAGAGGAAATAGTCGTTATTTGAATTCTGATGATATGGTTGATGAGCGGACGAAAACGAACATTGTAGAAAATATACAGCAAAGGCTTTGAAGCTTCTGAAAAGAGATTTAGACCATCCAGGGAAGAAATGTCTGGTTCTCTTTACGTTTGTTAAAAAGTAGTTTAATCAGTTCATTGAAACTCACTCTTTCATTAATACTACTCCAAGTAGTAAAACTTTTTTCAGGGAAATCTTTGATTGAGTTCGTATCAGTGACAAGCAAAGATGTATTCCCCTGACTGAAACTTGACAGTAGTTTCCTGCAAGAGAATGTGTTATTGTGGAATGAAAACTCTGCGAAGTACCAATATGTATATTGAAGCAAAAAAGAAAATTTTTAGATTAAAAACAGTTAATGACACAGCTGAACGAGATGCTTAATTAATGCTGGAGGTTGATTGTTTGATTACTGCAGATGAAGAACAGTAAAATGGAAAAATCTGAATTAATAATTAGATGTATTGTACTATTTTTATTAGTTGCAGAAAGTTTATCATATAAATTTGTGTTTTGATCATAATTTATCTAATAGAATGTATTTAAGTGATGGTCTACGGGCAGAGTTAGGAAATGGGTTTAACAGCTATTTTCGAAAACTTTAAAGCTAAGTCGGCACGGGATAAAATCAACGTAGGAGGTTGAAATTCTGTACTTGGGTAACTAATAGACTAATAAATATAATAAGAGGGTATGCGTTTCGAAAACTAAAAAAAATTTTTTTTTTAACATATAAGGGACACCCTAATGGTCAATACCAATTATTAAAAGGATCCTTTCTGGGTTTTCTCTCCCAAACTCTTAAAAATATCTACATCAGATATTTGTCAGAAGCAATCAATTGAACAACGTTGCCTAACAAACAACAACGAAACAACATCAACGAAGAAACAACTATATCGTAACGTTTCGGAGTCTATATCAGACTCCTTCGTCAGACGCTTAACTAAAATCTTTAGAATTATTTTGTTGATAGTTGTTCTGAAATTCAAGAATTGTCACAATGGTTATTCTGAAATTCGAGAATTGTCGCATAGTTATTGTGAAATTCAAGAATTGTCGAACTATCAACAAAATAATTCTAAAGATTTTCGTTAAGCGACTGACGAAGTAGTCTGATATAGACTCCGAAACGTTACGATATAGTAGTTTCTTCGTGTTGTCGTTGTCGTGTTGTTTCGTTGTTGTTTGTTAGGCAACATTGTTCAATTGATTGCTTCTGACAAATATCTTGATTTCTTGCGCAGCAGCAAATCACAAAATAATAAATTTTTATTTTATAGATATTTTTCAGAGTTTGGGAGAGAAAGAAACCCCATAATAATCAGTATACCTCCCACAGTATCCTTTAATGATTACTTAAAACAAAGGTATGGGCCTTTTTCAATCATTCTTTACAGAGTGACAATTCTCGAATTTCAGAATAACTATCAACAAAATAATTCTTAAGATTTTCTGTTGATAATGGTCAATACCAATTGAGCAATTTGCAAAATTGCATTCTCTGTTCAACAAAATACAAGTTGACACCTTAAGTTTCCTTTTAACGTAATCAGATTATGTCATCAGAATGTTTGTATTACCCCAATCCATCATGTGATCTTCTTGGATTATACATAAGTACATGTTCTGCTATTTTTGATTTCTGTATGTCTCTTATTTCTCGAGTTGTTCTTATGTTCCGACTTTCTTACTTCTAGTGGTCTTAATGTTTCCCATGTGTACGATTTACCACAAATACAAGGAATATTATATACACACATTTTTGATTTTTTATTTCCATCATTGGGTTCTGTCTTTGTTAATAAAGACCTAAGATCGTTTTGTGTTTTGAAGACGGTTCTTGTATTGAACTTAGAACCAATTCTTCTGATTTTTTCAGGAATGACGAACATAAGGGATCACATTCAATAGATTGGGTTGTTGTTCTTGTTGATTATTCTGCTGTACTTGATTATTTGTTATTTTATTAGGAGCTCTTCCATCTAAATTCATGATTGATGTATTTATGAATTGCTTCGGATATCCATTATCTTCAAGAAATTCTTTGATGTGATCAATTTCATTATTTCGAATTTCAATAATAGAAGGTGAGGTTGTGGAAGTGGAAAAATAATAAAATGCAGCTAAGGAATGGAGAAGATAGTAAATTTCTGATGAGGAAATGTTGACTTTTCGTGTGATATTCACGGTGAATTTTGTTACTACAATACTCTGTATTCCTCCATCGAAATATTCAGAAACTATAGGATTTGACGAAAGCGAGTACACCTGTTTTGTCTGAATTGAAATCAGTCAGCTATTCTTACCGGATGAATATTTCAGGGCTTTCTGCAAAGAATCCTGCGTTTTGTCGTAAAAGAACCATAGTGGTCCGTTGGGAAACGGCGCCGAGCTATATTTCGGGCCCCGAAGTGCCACAACATCAAAGGGTCGCTGCTCGTATATTTATTTTATTGTCATACATTTGTTGCTCCAAGATTGCCAGTGGGGGTGTATGGTCTTCGTATATGAGGGTGGAATCACCCCACGTTTCGTATCATGATCAAATTTATGATAAACTTCTACTATATCATATTCTCACGAATTTCGCTGTTCTGCTGGTACAATGAAACTTCATGCCTCACTATATTTCCTCAGTGACATCAGAAGAGTTACACCCATAAGGAATAATTTAATTAACATTTTCTTTGGCAATGCGGTTGTCTCACATCAAGAATGAATAGACATTAATAGCAAGAAATTTTATTAACATGTACCTAATTCGAAAAAAAGTGGAAAAGCCCTATGGACAGGAGCTTTGGAGCTCTTGTTCAGAGTTGGGAATGATATCAATGGCTTCTTATGATAGAACTGCATCATACAAGAAATAAAATTGAAATAATAGTTTATTTATCAAGTTTAAATGAGCAATCTGCAATGACTTTACCTAGAGAAAAAGGTTGTTGCAACTTACATTCGGTGCATAGTTTCCACAACTCGAAATACCTAAGGAAAGTATCATAGAAATGTCTACAGCAAGGCTGGAGACATTCGAATAGGGATAGGCTGTCGAACCAATAATTTCAATAGTTCACTTCATTTGTTTGAAAGATTAAATATGTATTCTATATTCTAGGTTTTCTTTATTTGAAAATTTATCTCATTATAAGACGAAATATGTTAATAAAATACAATCCTCTTTTCATAACACTAACACTAACACATTCATTCTTCACTAAGGTTCTTATGAACCTTAACTAAAGAAAAATATTTGATACACATGTAGACCAATATTTCAGCATTTTGTTTGCTAGCAACATTATGAAAATACTGTATATAAGAACATGTCTCACTACTTAAGAAAGTAAAAGGTAATATTAACCTGGGTGGTTAACGAACAGTAATTTCTTTTGATGATTCCATCATGTTGTTCTTTCCTATTGCCTTCATAAATTACATCATTAAAATGATCCAATTCTAAATCTTCTGAAATACCGTTCTCAATATTTATAGATGAGTATTCAATATGCAACAAGTCAATATCATTTTTGGTACCAAAACAGTCTTGTATACCTATAGTCACAAATTCAAGATTCGGAACCTTGTTCTCCAACACAAAATATTTTCAAAGTACGAATTATAAACAAATAAAAGCTAAGGTTATGTTAATTTTACCTTGGCACTGAGCGCTGACTGCTGCGTTCGGAAACGGTGATCGAGAACGCGATTCTACTATCACCTATCTACTCGATCCAGGGTTACGCAATATACAATAGATAGTCTATTATGTATAATATGGGTTACACTTTCCGAAAAGCCCCAAGATGACATGTATGAACACATATCATTCACACTTATATATTCATAGATACAATTACAGCATTCTGTGAAATCATAGAATCACTATTTAATATTAAAATTTCGAAAAATCATATCTCCGAAAGTATTAGCTTGTTAGAGTTGAAAATAGTATCAATGGATTCTTTTGATAAAACTGCATCTTAAAAAAAATATAATTTAAAATTTGTAATGTAAAAAAAGAAAATTTTTTCTTTACTCCGAAACCACCCGATTTTCAAACCTAATTTGAAAATTTCAACTGCCTAGCTCATTCCGTACGAGAGTTAACGTGTTAACGGATGGCCGCACAGAATCAATTCTGACCGCGGATTCTTGATCAGTGAGTCAAACCAAATCGTTGCAGACCATTTTCAGCCAAAAATTCGAAAATTACAGACTTTTTGGCAAATTGATAATCACTCTCTTCCAAAAAACAAGAGTACCAAAATTTGGTTCAAGCACTGTAAATTTGTAACACACTGTGGAGAAATTGAGCGGGAACATTCAGCTTCATTGTGTTATTATATTTTAAAGTGCGATTTTCTCTTCATTTTTGCGCGTATGTTCTGGGGAACATACGCGTTATAGTTTTGCCCAATGAAATTTAATTCTGTGGTGCCGTCCGGCCGGCCGTCCGTTGCCACGATAATTTGAGAACGAAAAGAGCTAGCGACTTGAAATTTTCAGGGTGGGTGGCGCATCGTAATACGACGGATAAGTTCGTTAATGGGCATAATCGGCCCAGTGGTTTCCGAGTAATAATTTTGTTTTCAACCAAAATAAATCCGATCGAATTTAAACTTGGTGAATAGTTGTAGAATATAGACCTAAGCACGTTTGTGAAATTTTGTGAGAATCGTATTGCTAGAAAATTATTAAAAAATTATTAAAAAATATTTTTGTTGTCACGATAACCTGAGAACGGAAGGAGATAGCGGCTTGAAAATTTCAGGTTAGGTTGTGCATCTGAATGCGACATTTGAGTTTGTTTATGAGCATAATCGTCCAAACGGTTTTAGAGTTATAGCCATCTAAAATTTTCTGAAATTTGGTAGTTTTTTGTTCCTCATTAACTCGAAGAATACAAAACCGATTGAATTCAAACATTACTATTAGTTGAAGAATACCAACGCGAAAATTCTCGCAGAATTTCGTGAGGATGGTATAACTAGAAAATTAAAAAAAAAATAGTTGAAAATTATTGAAAACAAATCTATATATCATAAACTATTCGTCCGGCATGGCTGAAATTTTGGAACAGCCTTCAGAACCTAACTCTACTGCAGAATTCCAAGTTTGAACACGATCGGATCTATATTGTTGGAGAACCGCGCAGCCTTTTGTGAGTTCGGTAGGAGATGCGAATCGTCGTATGATATGTTGTCTATGGTCGTATTTTTGCGAGAACCTTCAGTTCAAAAATAAAAATATGAATGTCATGATGACATATCTTTTACGCGTATGTTATGGGAAAATCGTATTATGTATTTCATCACAAATCTATGGGAGATGATAGCCCTACATCGCATGCGCCCCGTTTTAACCTCAACATCGAATCTGATCTGAATGTGATCAAAACACAAATACAAAACGTAAACAAAATATTCTCAATCCACGAAGTACGAACGAGTATTCCTTCTGTTGAAAATAATCGAGATTACCTTGTATTTGAAGATTGGAGGAATCTAGAAATATTGTTTACGTATGTGAAAGAAATTCCAAATTATGGAGAACTGTGGAAAAGTTGTTCAGAAAAAACAGGTAATTTTGCAGTTTAACGCCCCCTCGTAAATATTGACTTTTTCATGTTTTTCGAAGAAAATATGCATTGTACAGTGATTTTTGATCATTTTCAATAGTGGCAAAACAGTTATTTTGGATCAATCTAACGGGATGGGGAGTGAATAGGGGTGCTGGGTGGGGTAATAAATTTATTAGGATTGCTTTGATTTTCTTATTTTTTTGATATTAAAATAAGATTATTGTTATAATTTATGATGAAAATTGAAATTTGGAGAAAATTCAAAACAAAATTAATCGTTTTGAATATATTACCTCACCCAGCACTCCTGTTCTCTCCCCATTTCCGTTTAGGTTTTATCAAATGGACTAATTTGCCACTATTAAAAATTATCATATTTCATCTTATGATACACATTTTAATTTTTTTCGAAGAAAATTTGTAATTTACAGTGATTTTTTTATTTTTCAATAGTGACAAACCAGTTAATTTGGAGCTATCTAACGTTTAGGTTTCACCAAATGGATTAATTTGCCACTATTTAAAATTATCAAAATTCATCTTATGATACAAATTTTAATTTTTTTCGAAGAAAATTTGTAAATACAGATGAATGGAAAATAACGGTAACCACAAAAGCACATTTGGATAGATGTTGCTTTTAGAGAAACTTTTCAATTTACCTTATGCCAATGGATGTTCTGGCGAGTACAAATTTGCCGCAGCTTTCCAGAAGACGTGCCTTCTACGACCGTAGCAAGGCATCATGCGTCTGAAGAGAACATCAGCCAAATATCCTGAAATTGCTTCACGCCTGAATCCAGCCGAAGGAACATGTCTACGAACTTCAACCCATAGTCTTTCAATGGTTTGGGTGTAGGCACCAGTTTGCGGATCGACGAAATTTTCAGAATGATTCACCGTGAGATGTAGGTATTCTTCGTTTTGCAAAGAACTGTACCCCCGCCATGAATCAGTCATAACCGTTGTGCCAGGGAGTACAAAACGTTTTATGATGCCGATCAAAGCTTCGGAAGTGCGATTCTGTACAGGAACGAGAAACGCCTTACATCCTCCTTGAACTCCTCGTTCAATTCCACCGATCACCCATTGCTCAGTTAACACACGTCCTCGATTGTATTTCCTATGGCCCAGCATTGCTTCGTCTATTTCAACGATTTTCCCTAGCCCCCCTATCGGTTGGGAATTCCGCATGAGATAGTCTTCTTCAACTTCACGGCAAAAGGAAAACCAATCAACAACTGTATGTTCACTGATCTTTAGCTCAAACATGGTGTCTTCAGTTTTCGCACCTCGGCTTGAGAGGAACATATCGACCAGGAAACACATTTGCCTCAAACTAAGATGCGAACCTTCCAAAAATGTTCCTTTGAAGACACTACGAGAAGTATCGCACTTAACAGATCCCCGTTTAGGCACATGAATCACTTTACGGCACCTGAACTGTTTTCTCTCAAAGTTCGCAGATACTCTTGATCCACAAGTTTCACATACTGAATGGCAAGCCAAAACTCCATGTTCAATAAGAAAGTGGCGAGCTATTTCATCATCCGAAATTTTGCAGATAAACTCAATGTTTGTAAAGGCACATTCTCTGCAAACGTTGTAACAGCAGATTTGTACATTTGGGTTGTTGTCTCCGTCGGCCATTATGCTCCAACTATTAATCAATAAAGCACTTTTAGTGTGTTACACTCATGAAATTCCCACTTACTTTTTCTTTTGCAGGAAGATTGACTATAAAATTTGATTGAATTCAACTGTGATTCTTTTATTTGGCTCGTTTCCTAGGTTTTAATTTCATATACTACTTCATAAATTTAAATTTCTTAAAAATATATCAACATGGAAACTAGATATTTCTCTATTTTAATTTTCAATTTTCAAACTGCGTGAAACTTTCATTTTGAATTTTCTCGAAAAATACTCATTTGCCAGTGCTAAAATTAAAACTGTGGTATATCAACATCATGTAGATTCTATATACAGAATATTTGGAAAATCGGCGAGGGGGCGTTAAACTGCAAATTAACCGAAAGAAGATATCTGGTATATGTCCTTCAGGATTTCTGGCTAAAAATCAGCAGTAAGTAATAGAAGTGAATTGAATGAATTACTTTACTCAGAGAAATCCAAGTCTTAATATTTTCTTTCAGGTTGAAATGAATTAAGGTCCAGTTGACGTAGAGCAAAAAAGTAATGCTTTTCGACAAATAGAATGCATGAGTTACTCTTGGAGTTACTGCAGATAGAATTCTTAAAAACAAGGTATATGGAACTTAGTCGATTGAATATTTGTGAAGATTAAGTATACCTCATGAGAAAATTTAATATTGATAAGAGGCAACCAAGATGACATGAACACTAATGGCGTATTCCATTGGTAGAACTCGTGCGCACTGAGTGCATGAATCGTATTCCATTGGGGAATTTCGTCAAGCATTTTGACACATTTTGACGTCCAGTGCAACATTTTTTGCACTCAGTGCGTGCTCAGTGCAGCACTGGTGCTGCCAATGGAATACGCCATAAAATTTCTGCACCTACCCTATTATTCAGATTTGGCCCTTAGCTACTTTTACCTGTTTACACATAACATTTGCATAATACTATTGCACAAAAAAAAACAGTTGAATTACGCTTAGACCAGTGAATTTTGAACACTTTTCTGTTTTCCTGATATCATGGGTCTCTTACGATCCATCATCAGGGTGTGTGGATGCCAGCGTGTACCTATATAATAGGAATCTTAACAAAACATTTTAATTTTTCTAATTGCAGAATATTTTAAAATATGGGAGTAGAAGGTGATGCAATATAACATGTGTGTAGGTATGTGCGATTGGCTCAGTGGTAGAGTAATTGACTTGGGAGCGGAAGCCCCAAGCTCAATTCAGAGGCTAGGAAAGAAATTTTCTAGTCACGGTAATCGCCACCATTCGCTGTTGGGTCAAAAATTAACAGTGCTGTGCCTAAGGTGGCGTAAGGACACAGTGACAAAGCCTACACAGAACACAACTGCTTCTCCTAACTCAGGGCAAGCTCTTAGAGCTTATGAGGGGTCTCCTTGTGGAAGACCTAGGAGGATCAGTATAATAATAATAATATATTATGTATATTGTTTTCCCGTGGAACTTCAGGTATATGTTTCTTAAATGCTTGTTGCTTAGCATGCTTAACAATGAATACCTCTGAAGAACAGATTTTACTAATATTATAATAGAATGGCTTGATAATTCAACGCTAACTTTGAAAATGATGTATCCTAGTGTTGCGGAGGAAAATCCAAGTATATTTTACAACGAGAAGTAGTATATAAGGAAATGGAGAAAGTCAGTTATCATATTTTAATAATAATCTATATACAAGTATTTATCCTCCCTGCAATGTTTCACGAATCCTCCATGATTATGTGGGCAGCAGTGGTCCAAACTCGAAAAAATGCATTGCATGCTGCTTGATGTAGAATTGAATTTTCAAAATGAATGTTATTCTTGATCTCTCTTGAAGTAAATAATCGAATATGTTAATAGAGTTTTATTCGAAATTATTTCCTTTGTTTGTATTACGGCTTCAGTGAGGTATACAATTTTTTTGTTCACTGAGGGCTGATATATTTTACGACCTGTAAACTGTCAAGTAGCCTTACCGAAAGGAAAGTAATCTGTAAATGTTCACTTTAAAGGGGATCAGTAAATTCAACGAGCACATAGTTGACGAATACTTTACGGAGAGGTTGAATAAATCGGCCCTTAGTAGATAGTATAAAACAATATATAGATTGGTATCTAAATAAATGAATCTTATTTTCACAATAACTCTTTTCCCCTAACCCATGAAAACAAATTTTCACAGACAATTTACATGAATCATTAGCTTCAAACGTTCATTATCTTGAAATAAAAATGAATAAGTGGAAATTTAATTTTAATATTTCAATATTGAATGGAATATTTAGAGTTTATCTATAATTTCAGATATCTCATCTCATCAACGATTGACAAAAGTATTGAAATTGATTATGCATTAAACGATGTGTTCAAATGTCAAATTATTACCATATTCCATATCGACAGACATTCTTGTAATGATTATGAAGAATTAAAAAGGTTTTTTTATTAAATATTTAAAACTGTAATTAGTTCTTTGAAATACCATTGAATGAAGAAATTCTTAAAGTTAACAAAATATCTTTATTTGAACAATAAAAATGCATCATTTTATTAAAATGATAGTTTGACTATCCAATAATTGCTTATTTTCTTTATAATATTTTTGCTGTAAGTCAGTATAGCTTAGAACTTTCAAAGTAACGTCCAACAATATTAATTTAAATGATATTATAAATAAAAAAACAATATACCTACTTCAACAATGTTTCTTGAATTATAGACTTTACAGAATAAAATAGGTAGGTATACTTCTAATAGCGTAGAACTTTCAAAGTAACGTCCAACAATATTAATTTAAATGATATTATAAATAAAAAAAAAATTGGTTCAAGCACTGACGTGAAGTCAGGAGCTTTTGCGCGTATGTTCTATTGTCCATACTCCTGTAATGAACACTCTTCTTAATCGAATTTACCATGATGAATTCTATTGTCCATTCTCCTGTATTGGACACTCTTCTTAATCGAATTCACCATGATGAATTCTATTGTCCATTCTCCTGTATTGGAGACTCTTCTTAATCGAATTTACCAAGATGAATTCTATTGTCCATTCTGGACAATAGAATTCATCATGGTAAATTCGAATTAAGAGTCTCCAATACAGGAGAATGGACAATAGAATTCATCATGGTGAATTCGATTAAGAAGAGTGTCCAATACAGGAGAATGGACAATAGAATTCATCATGGTAAATTCGATTAAGAAGAGTGTTCATTACAGGAGTATGGACAATAGAACATACGCGCAAAAGCTCCTGACATCACGTCAGTGCTTGAACCAATTTTTTTTGTTCATGTCAATATCTGCTCTTTTAGTCTTTAGTTAGTCAGTTTCGATAATCCCGAGCATATTTTTTTTTAGGTCTGTAGCCTTTCGTACCAAAATGGTTCGTTAACTGCTGACCTATACATCGACTAAAGCTTAGCAGATCACGTGGTATCTAATGCTGAGTTCGTTGGACCAAATTTAATTTTCAGGTATACGATAATGCCAGGCCACACGTTGCACGAGTTGTAGAAGAATATTTAAGTGAGATAAGAGTGGGACAATATTCAACGACTGGAGTGGCCGCCACGTAGCCCAGACTTAAATGCAATCGAACATGTATGGGATTTGCTAGGCAGGCGTGTTGGCAATAGACATCCGGAGGCTTTGCATGACTTGCGAGAAGCCCTTCTTGAAGAATGGGAAAACTCAAGTGGAAATTCAGAGCTGCATTGAAAGCATGCCTCGTCGGTTTGTAGCAGTCATAAGGACACGAAGCGGCAATACGCGTTATTGATTTTGGATATTTACTAACGCTAGTCTATAAGGATATGTTTTCATTTAGGTACTTGTTAATAAAATTGAAGATGTGCAGCATTTTGTTTGTATCTTCCCTTAAAAAGAAGATATTGACATGAATCCAACTTCTAAACAAAATTGAAAAAGAATCTTTCTTCCGCTGAAACTTTCCACAGTTACGAATTTAAGGGTTAAAAAGAAACTTCTGTTTCTCCCTATTTAAAGACCAAACCAACAATATTTTGGGAAAACTAAAATCAAGTTTACTTTCTTCAGGTAAAGGGCTACATTTCGATATAAAGTTCACCAAAATCAAGCACAAATAAAAAAAGTTACAGTGATATCAAAATGACTCAAATTATTCTTGTTCGGAATTTATTGTCGGGGGTATTTCAAAAGTTACTGAGTATACTAAGGAATTTTAGGGTGGAATCGATACAATTAGTTTCACGAACTTCATACCAAAGTTAATATTAAGCTGGTAAACCTGGAACATCCTTTATTCACCAGCGAATCAGTTGAAGGTGATCGATCCGAAGAACCATCAATTTGGCGATACCTGCACACAGCGAACCGACAACAAAAACAGAACAGTCCTGATAATTCTATTTATGTCTTCCAGATCGTGATAGAGTAATCCTTCGGGGAAATACCGCTAAGTGACAGAGCAATGCTTGCCGCACGTTCCCCGCACCAAGGGGGTGATACAGGCCACGTGACAACAAGCCACCAGCTAATTCACCGAATCAGTGACGTCACTAATTGTTTCGCTATCTCAATTAGCAATATGCATCAGGGAAATCGCGAAAATCCATTTTCCCAGATGGAAAACTTTCAGGTCTAACCGTGTCGCAAAACGATTGGCGTTTTCTCGAGTGAAAAGTTGAGTGTTCTGATTCGTTTAATTGGAAAGGGTTGGGTTCTCTCCTGTATATCTGCGATGATTGGCAGTTTTAAGAAGGGACAATGGAGATTTTACGAAATTGAACTCGGAGTTTCGTTAATCTCCCCTCGTTGGAAAAACTGTCGGGAAGAAATTGCTTGCTAGCAGGCCCCGATCTAGATATTCAGCCGCTGCGCGTAATAATAGGTCTCTTGCATGATTTTTTCTTATTATTGGAATCGCTCATTATATCCATAAGAATACTGAAAAAGTTCAATCGCCGTCAAAAATTTCACTTTTCAACGAGAAAACGATCATTGAAATTTGGTTGCACATAATAACTGTTCAAACGATCGAAACTTGGCGGCCGTCCGTGACGTCACCCGTCATATCTACTCTCACTCTATTCTCCGTGTCCGTTTCACTCTTTATTCCAGTGTAACAAAGCTCCCTATAAAGGGCTCGAAGTCAGCATTGGCTGTAACAAGCAGATGATAAATTTTGATTACGTCATCCGCATAGCAACGATTCAGAAGCGTTTCACGTCATTTGAAATTGCTTCTTGATTTAACGATTTTCTATACCGAAATATTCAAATTTTATAACTTCTGGAAAGTATCAGGGCATACATGATGATCTGGTATTGAAGTAGATTCAGAAAAACATAAACATATGGTATTTCGTGTTACATACAAGAGACCTATTATATTCGCTACATTTACATTGACACCTCATAGGTTATAGATATGACATTCCACGGATTGAATGACGCAATTCTCAACCCATTAAAAAAAATTGGTTCAAGCACTGCGTGAAGTCAGGAGCTTTTACGCGCATGATCTATTGTCTACTTACCTCTTTTGGACACTCTTTATCGAATGTAGCTCCAAAATATACCATTTTCTCAGCTTTATAATATATGAATACATTTAATAGCATTTTAATGACATACTTCAGTTACGAGAGAATCTTTGGTCACAATATTTTTGGCGCTCTTGTTCCTCGGAACAGACTGCTTATCAATTTGCCCAAATGTCTGTAATATTCGAATTTTTGGCTGAAAATAGTCTTAAACGTTTTGGTTCGACCCACTGATGAAGAATCCGTGGTCGAAATCGATTCTGTCCGGCCGTCCAGCCGGTCGTAACCACGATAACTCTCGAACGGAATGAGCTAGACAGTTGAAATTTTCAGAACAGGTTTGGGAGATAAATATCTCGGTTGAGCTCGTTATGGAGGAAAATTGACCCGGTGGTTTTGGAGCAACGAAAAATTTTTTTTATTTCAATTTTAAGATGCAGTTTCGTCATAAGAATCCAAGGATATTATTGGCAACTCTAACAAACTAATAATTTGGGAGATATGATTTTTCAAAATTTCAATGATTGATCGTAATTTTATGATTTTTTGAATTTATTCTTTTTCATGATTCAGTTCTATCATATGAATCCATACCATTCCCCACTCTGAGAAACCAATACTTGTACCAAGTTTGTACAAGAGCGCCAAAGCTCCTGCCCACAGGGCTTTCCCACTTTCTAATTCTTTCATATGTATTCTATTGAATATGACATACGAAAAAACTCACGCCTCAAGTAACTCCAGGATACGATATTCACGAAATTCCGAGAAAACTAGTGGGTCGGCATTCTACAAGTAATCACCTAGTTTTAATTGGGTCAGATTGGTATATTTGGTTGATTATGCCAATTAATGAACTTAAATGTCGCATTCGGATGCACAGCCTACCCTGAAAATTGTTTGTCTCTATCTCTTTCCGTTCTCAAGTTATCGTCAGATACATTTTTTAAAAAATTTATGATTCTCACAAAATTTCTCACACGTCTTTACGTCGATATTCTACAAGTGGGTACCAAGTTCCAATTCGATCGGGTCTGTATTTTTAAGATCGTGAAAATAATTTTCCTCATGGGTATAACTCTGAAACCCCTTAACTCTCCCATTCGGATGCGCAATCCACCTGGAAATTTCAAGTCCCTATATCTTTTTGTTCGAAAGTCATCGAGGCAACGGTCACCCATCCAGCTACTGAACTCACCCAAGGCTGCTCGGATATCCAACAATATAGATCCGATCGTGTTCAAACTAGAAACTTAGCAGAAGAGTTAGGTTTTGAAGGATCTCGAAAAATTTCAGCGATGTCGGACGAATAGTTTCTGATATATAAAAACGATTTTCTATGATCCTGATGAAATTTTGCGAGAATTTTCGTGCCGGCATTCTACAATTAATTACCATGTTTGAATTGGATCGGTTTCGTATTTTTTGAGTTATTGGGGAAATAACAACCAAATTTCAGATGTGTATAACTCCAAAACCGTTTGGCCGATTATGCCCAACAACGAACTTAACTCTCTGATCAACCTGAGGACTTGTACTCGATTGTAAAATGGCGGCATGAACGGGCGTTTGTTCCAGATTTCAGCGGAATCTGATACACAGTTCCTGAAATATAACATTTTTAATTTTTTTAATTACCAAGTTTCAATTCGATTGGATTTCTATTTTTTCGATTTATTGAAGAAATAATATTTCAGATGGGTATAACTCCGTCGATTATGCCTATCAACGAACTCAACGGCGCTCTTCGGATGCGCAATCTGAAAATTATAGCTATCTCTTCCCGTTCGAAAGATATCGTGGCAAGGGCTGGCCACAATTGAATTTGACCTCGAATTACTCATCAGTGTGTACTGCAAAACGATAAGTTTGAAACGTTCAAGAGGAGGATGGTAGTTTTCTTTCGGTATCTCCATTCCAGAAGACATTTATTTTGGAAAATACAAAATCAAAAAATTGGTTCAAGCCCTGTGGACAGGAGCTTTTTGGCGCTCTTGTTCAAACAGACAAATTATATCTCCGAAAGTATCGGTTTCTCAGAGTTGGGAATTATATCAAAGGATTCCTATGATAGAAATGCATCATGAAAGAAATTAAATTAAAAAAAAAGTGTCGTTTAAAAAAAAAGTTGGTTGCCTGTAAAGTCGGTATACGGGCGAAAGTTTTACGTGACAACGACTTTGAGTGGTAAAATAATTTTAATGTGAATATTCATTCGTATAGTAGGAAGAAGGATGAAATAATAGTAACAATTGAAAACATTTATTTATTATTTATGTCTTAGTCATTTATTTCATCATGTTATATTATCAGTCTGAAATTATTTACCTTTGCTGTTTGAATTGTTGCGATGGACGAAACTACCTTCACATTATCACTACACTGTGCTCGAGTGGAAGGGACGCGTGCCTTTCACTTTTTATGTCTGTCTCTCTCGCTCTTAGGCGGGCTAACCATGCCCGAGTGGAAGGGACGCGTGCCTCTCACTCGCTCTCATTGTGAGCGCATAACGTGAGCGGAGCGTAACGCAGTTTCTTGAAGTTATAGCCTCTCCCCTAATCGCAGATTAGATTAGAGGTGGTTGAGGTTCTACGGGCCCTACTAGCTCACAGCAAAAACTAAAATATAGATGTTAAGTGGGCGCCAGACACTCCAACTTCAGAAAAACTCGAATTATATTTTACAAATCTATTCAATCAACAGTATCAAGATTGGCCAATGTGAACATGCAATATAAAATATAAATACTAAGTCAGACTGATCACAAATGAAATGCCTAAACTACTTATCTTGGAATAGTTTAAAATATAGTCCCTATGGGCAACTTCACAATGAGTCGATCTAAGTGTCCAATGAGGTTCCTCAAATTAGCAACAGGAACTGGATATCATGGAGCTCGATGACTGGTGTTCTTTGTCGATTGCTAGGTACCTCTATCCAAACGAAATAATTCCAACCAGGTGGTTGTCCTGGGTAACAGCGTAGATATTCCTCCAACTCAATAACTCGAGGTACGTGCCTGACAGTTGGTTCTCTAAGCAGGTTTATGAAACTTCCTTTAAATGGTAGCAATTCGAAGATAAGCCAACAGCTACAGAATGAGGTAATAAAAAGGGTTCCAGATTCAGAACCCTTCACTCAAGGAAAATGGCCACAACTCAAGATAACTAAAACTCCACGGCTGCCTAACAAAAATGATCCAAATCGTCATCCTTGCTTCGACTAACCAACTAACGCTGGAGGGGGGCTCCAGCGGACCGCGCTTACGTTCCATTCACATCGAACACAGAATCGATCTCGGAGTAGATCTAACGCACTTAACAAGTCAGGGGCGTCCCAACCAATACAACCGGGGTACACAAAATGCAACCAAACTTCAAATACAAACGGGATTCTAAAGAACCCGTTACACCCCCTCACCAAGAAGAGCGCAGGCCAGACGAAGCAGAAAACCACCTGCAAGGGAAGATGAAAAAAAAAAAAAAAAAAACCGACAATAGCAATACAGTAGTCAGATGTTCGACACTGGTCTAGAAGTTGCGCCAAGTGATTCAGTAGACAAGGCCTCGTTCATCTAGACAAACCAACACACAACTCAGAGTGAAATCCCATTAAAAAACCCCAAACCCCAAAAAAATTGAAACCCTGCTCAGGTGCTGAAGGCCTGTCTCTGGGATACCACCGGTATCCGAGAGATTAGGGGTGGATGCCAATTTGACTCCACCCAGATGAACAAGGGGTCATGCCCAGCGGGAACGCATTCGTTCACTAAAAATCAGTTACACACAGAGAACTTCGTCTCTACTCAAATTGACCTCAACCAAGGATGTTAACGAATTGAAATTGATATCTGAAACCGAGGGAACCCAATTGTTCCAACTGTTTCAGACCCCCAGCAGTAGGGGAAAAAAGAAAACTAAAAAGAGAAACTTGACAGCACCGGGAGGCACCAATGCGGTCAAGCGGGGGGGCATGGAAGATTTTTGTTTTAGCGACAAAATCTCAAAAACGCTTCCATCACCCAAAGCCGGTTCCAGCGGCAGCGAGCGATGTCAAATCCGGGAAAAAATAAAATAAAAGACGTCAAATCCGTGTAGGCTATAAATTAGCGACATCGAGCGAAACATGGTCCGATCATTTCCAACTCCAATCCTAAACAATAGACTGCAATCACGAGTCCCAAAATCGAAATAAAAAAACTCAAACTGACGATAAAATCCTCCCCCACGGTTCGAAGACAAATTCTCTTTCAAACTTAACAGGTAGACTTCAACGTCAAAACAATGAGGCGTCTTAAACCCTCAAAACAACAACCAGGCGAAAGAACATGACCAGACCATACTCCACCCATATCACCAATCAATGTTCATCCAATGAACCAAATTCGAGCCTAAAAACAGTCAAATTAGGAAAAGTTCAATCCGGGCCTAAATAGAACAGGAACTCATCACAGGTGACACATAGGTGCGACGCTTCAAGACCGGCATGATCATAGCAGCTGGAGGAAACAAAAATATACCGAAATATACGCAATCTTAAATTTCAGACTTAAAGGGAAAAACGTCGCAAAACGAACGAATGAAATACAGTAGTACTAAACGGCCACCAAAATAACAACTACATACCAATAGTTCCGATGCGTAGAGAGGAGAATATCTCCGAGAAGAAGAATGGCGAAAATTTTCAGAAGGGAAACAATTCGAATTTACAAGAAATTCTCGTCCGAAGACTAATTTCCCAGTTTCATCATGCTAATCGCCACCCTCCGACTCAGAAACATCAACCAAGTCAGGCTTCAGATCTTTAACATGCCAGTTGCCCAAATCACGACCATCCGAGTCTCTTAAATTATAGACCAATCTAGAAACAACTGCACGAACAGTGCACGGAACGAAAGAGTTAGTTAATTTGGCTGCAAATTTGTTAGCCGCGTCTGATTGAGTGAAATTGCGTTTCCAAACTCGGTCACCCACTTGAAAAACGATATCCCTTTTTCCCGAATCATATAACCGTTTGTTTCTCAAATAGGCATCATGTAAGCGCTGTCGCATGTTGGCGTAAATAGGAGGCAGTCCCTGTAGGTCGTCACTCCATTTTAATCGACGGGAGACTTCATCCAAATTCTGAAAATTTTGATCAACCCTACCATAAGTATCACCTGAATTTGGAATACGACGTCCAAAAAGCAAAAAGGCGGGGGAAACACCCAAAACTTCATGCTTAGCTGTATTGATAGCGTGGGCGATCTGTTGTATATTTTCATCCCAGACAGTATGATTATCTGCGATATAGCAACACATTGCAGTCAAAATAGTCCTATTAGAACGTTCACTATGATTAACCTGAGGGTGTCGTTTCGCGTTAAACCATGGGGTGATCTTATAAGACTCCATAAATTGTTTATAATCTTTGGAAACAAACATGGTGGCGTTATCCTGAACTAAAATCTGAGGTACACCAAATTTCAAGAATACATTCTGTTCCAAAAACGCAATAACTGGCTTGGCCTTAGCATCCCGAAGTGGGTGCACAAATGTAAACTTAGTGAACCAATCCACCACCACCAGCAAATACTTATTTCCATGTTTTGACCGAGGAAAGGGTCCCATCAAATCTAACGACAATAATTGAAAAGGGAAATTTATATTCTTATAGGATCCCATTAACCCTATTCTAGCCTGGTTAGAACTTTTGTTGGCCTTACACACATCACAATCATTACAATACGTTTGTACCGCCCGTTTCATAAGAGGCCAATAATAATGCTCAGCGACACGAGCTAACGTTTTAGAAATACCAAAGTGACCACAGGTAGGAGAGTCATGATTTTCGCGAATGACTTCTGACCGATTAGCCGTGGGAACAACCAGCTTCCATTCGGACAAATTGGAATCAATATTGAAACTGTGTGCGACATGTTTGTAAAGACAATTGTTCTTAATTAAATAGTCGGGGTACTTATGTGGGAACTTAGTAACCTTTCCCAACATATCACGATACCAGGTGTCAGGCGTCAGCTTAGCAACATCAATCAAATCTACGCTACGTGAAAGAGTATCAGGCATTAAATTCAAACAGCCTTTCCGGTGCTCAATATCAAAAGAATATTGGGACATTTTTAAACTCCAACGTGCTAATCTCATGGCCGGGTCTTTTAAGTTTTTAAGCCACAAAAGGGAGTGATGATCGGTTATGACTTTAAAGTGAGTCCCCTCAATAAATGGACGGAAATGCTCAATACCAAACAACACTGCCAAAGCCTCCTTTTCCGTCACTGAATACTTTCGCTCAGTTTTAGTCAATGATCGGGAGGCATATGCTATGGGATGTTCTAATCCGTCAAATTCCTGAATCAAAACAACACCAAGACCTCTATCCGAGGAATCACATTGAATCACAAAGGGCCGGGAGAAGTCAGGGCTAGCCAAAATTGGTGCAGATACCAAACTATTCTTTAATTCACCAAAAGCAACATCAGCTTCAGGTGTCCACCTAATAGGTTGTCCCTTTTTCTTACCGTGTAAAAGATCGTTAATGGGGGAAGCTACGGATGACATATCCTTGACAAACCTTCGATAGTATGAAATTAACCCAATCACTCTTTTAATGTCAGAGGTGGTCTTCGGAGTAGGTAAATTAACAATAGCTGAAACCTTCTCAGGGTCAGTACGCAAACCGCCAGTAGAGTCAACAATAAACCCCAGATATTTTAAAGACGGCCGACAGAATTGACATTTGTCCAAATTTATTGTGAGCCCTGATTGGTTCAATTTCTGATAGACTTTATTCAAGGTATCCAAATGCTCGTCAAAGGTAGTACTAACCACAATAATATCGTCTAAATAAACAAATATTCTATTGTCACCCAGTGGGAACAACGCATCCATCAGCCTTTGCATAGTTTGGGGAGCATTCTTTAAGCCAAAACACATACGAGTATACTCAAACAACCCCCTACCAGGTACTTGAAAAGCCGTTTTAGGCCTAGACTCAGGCGTAAGTGAGATCTGATAGAATGCTTGTTTCAAATCAATACTACTCAAAAATCGCGCTTCACGTAAACTACTGAGAATTGAGTCAACAGTCGGGAGAGGGTAACTATCCTTAACCGTGAGTTTATTCAAACTGCGTCCGTCGAAACAGGCCCTATATTCCCCTGAACTTTTCTTTACTAATAACATGGGTGAAGACCATGGAGAGTGCGAGGGAACAATTACTCCCTTTGCCAGCATGTCGTCGATTTCGCGATTTAAGTGCTCTTTAAGAGCCGGAGAAATAGGATACTGTCTAGTACGAATTGGCGCAGCATCGCCCGTATCGATATGATGTTGAATAAGAGAAGTATGACCCAGACCGGTATTTGATAGAGATTTAAACTTAGACATAACCTGTCCCAACCGAAATTGATCTGAAGGACCGAGACCCTCCGCGGGCGGGACTGACTCAACCGCGTTAACTATCAAATCAGTACCAACCACATTAAAGGAATTATCTTCAAAATTCACACGCATCTTTGAGAGTCGACAAAAATCTATACCCAATATCAAAGCATGACTAATAGATGGGACCACCAAACACAACATTTTAAAGGCAACATTGTTAATTTTAAAGGGTACAACAACAGAACTTAATACAGTTTGTGGAACACCATCAGCTGTCTTTACCTGACAGGGAGAGAGCCCCTTCTCCGGAGCCAACTTCAACGCGTCAATAATATACATTCCCGAAGAACCAACTATGGAAACATTAGCACCCGAATCAAATAAGGCGTTCAAACAAAAAGGTCCCACCTGAACTCTAAGATAATGGCGGTCATCATTAGGTAACTGAGCAAAAATAGGCGACACAGATTTAGGTGAATAAAAGGAATTGATCTCACCCAACCAGTCCCTCCATTCAGACAACTTAAACTGAGCTGGACGAGTGGATTTTACTGATTTACGCTGCCTACCACTCCAGGAGCGCCCATTACGTTTTTTGACTCAGGAGCAACAAAACCAGGCTGACATCCTGGACAAGTTCTCACAACAACGTTGGGTCTGCCACATCTAAAACAGAAAGTTCTCCGGGGCCTTCTACACTGCCGATACAAATGGCCAGTTTCTCGACAATTCCAACAAGTTGGAGAATTGGATGTAGTCACTGCACATGCCTGCGACGTAGAAGCATAGCTCAAACAGGCCAAATCAGGTTCCAGAAGATCAGAGCAAGACGGTGGTGGCTTGTACCTAGAAGCACGAATGTGGGATTGTTCAAGTGCCTTACAACAAATTTCAAGATCATCCAAGTTGTCAACTTTGCTCAAAGCCAAATGGGGATGAAAGAAGGGTAACAAATTATTCTTCACTACTTTAAATTTAACCTCCTCAGTAGGGGTCTCATTCAAACGGTCAAATAAACCCATCATGCATGAAATAAAGATGACAACTGGTTCATTATTACCCTGAGTTCTAGCCCTAATCTCCTGCCACAAATCCTCATCATAATCCATGTCCACAAAATCAAGCCTAAGACGCTCAACCAACTCATTCCAAGAGGTAACCTTGGATTGGACTCGACGGAACCAAGTCAAAGCCTGACCCTCAAACAAATCGATAGCAGAATCAAATAAGTCTTCAAAAGACACATGTCTGGCTTTACGTAGTTCCTCGATTCTCATTAAAAAACATTTAATACTGAATTTTGCGACATCCCCATTAAATCTCAAGTTCCATTTGGAAACAGGCGTATAATTACTACTATGCACAAACTGAGAGCACGACTGAGTTGGATCGGCAGGGTAGGTCGATTTAGCATTTCGACTAGGAGAAGCTAAAGGCTGGACTGACATCCTGCGGTGAGCCTCTTCCCTATCTGTTTGTCGAATGGCAAAATCAGAAGCTTTATCTTCAAAATCCCCTTCCACCAATAATAAATCCTGTGACAGTGCTAAATGGATGGCTCTTTCTTCATCCCGAACAACATTCATGAGACTGATTCTATGTGAAAGGTGATTGAGTAACGATTCGATCTTACGATAAGCTTCACTATCCCTAGAATCCGAAAAAGCATCTACAAAAGACTTTACGTCAGACAAGGTTTCACCGATCTCTCCCTCATTCACACCAAAAGGAAAAGGATCCTGAATCTTAACTAAAGAACGTTGATGACGTTCTTGGTGTAACAATCCACGGAGGATTTTCTTTTTCTCATCAACTTTTTCCTTATCAAACTTGATCCCCCTAATTGACAATTCATAATTCAATTCCCTGGTTCTCAAAAATCTTACATCCATCGTACTATCAAATTTAACTCAATCGAACTATATCAAATAACACACCGTATGATACCCAGATGAGACAAGTTAGAGAAAACCGAATCGATGTCTGACCAGTCGGTTCTCCGAAGTTCGAGTGTCAATTTTAGAAAGGTTTTGCTAAGTTGGATAAAAAAATTACACGTTGGGCGCCAATTGTATAGCCTCTCCCCTAATCGCAGATTAGATTAGAGGTGGTTGAGGTTCTACGGGCCCTACTAGCTCACAGCAAAAACTAAAATATAGATGTTAAGTGGGCGCCAGACACTCCAACTTCAGAAAAACTCGAATTATATTTTACAAATCTATTCAATCAACAGTATCAAGATTGGCCAATGTGAACATGCAATATAAAATATAAATACTAAGTCAGACTGATCACAAATGAAATGCCTAAACTACTTATCTTGGAATAGTTTAAAATATAGTCCCTATGGGCAACTTCACAATGAGTCGATCTAAGTGTCCAATGAGGTTCCTCAAATTAGCAACAGGAACTGGATATCATGGAGCTCGATGACTGGTGTTCTTTGTCGATTGCTAGGTACCTCTATCCAAACGAAATAATTCCAACCAGGTGGTTGTCCTGGGTAACAGCGTAGATATTCCTCCAACTCAATAACTCGAGGTACGTGCCTGACAGTTGGTTCTCTAAGCAGGTTTATGAAACTTCCTTTAAATGGTAGCAATTCGAAGATAAGCCAACAGCTACAGAATGAGGTAATAAAAAGGGTTCCAGATTCAGAACCCTTCACTCAAGGAAAATGGCCACAACTCAAGATAACTAAAACTCCACGGCTGCCTAACAAAAATGATCCAAATCGTCATCCTTGCTTCGACTAACCAACTAACGCTGGAGGGGGGCTCCAGCGGACCGCGCTTACGTTCCATTCACATCGAACACAGAATCGATCTCGGAGTAGATCTAACGCACTTAACAAGTCAGGGGCGTCCCAACCAATACAACCGGGGTACACAAAATGCAACCAAACTTCAAATACAAACGGGATTCTAAAGAACCCGTTACAAAGTGTCACCCGGCAAACCAATTTATAAGACGTTGTCACGTCAAAAAATGCTTCAAAAATTATCTTTTAGCAAGGGGTGTACCAGAAATAATGTTGAAATTTATCTCTCATAGGAAAATAAGATGACATGTAAGAACACAGACCATATAATATTTCATAGATACAATAATTAAGTACAGCATTCTATGAAAACATAAGAAGTACAGAAGTACGATTCATTATTGAAATATCGAAAAAACATATCTCCGAAAATATTAGCTTGTTGGAGTTGAAAATGATATCAATGGATTTTCATGATGAAGCTGCATCTTAAAAGGAATTAAATTTGAAATTTGTGTTGTAAGAAAAAATTGTTTTTTCGTTTCTCCGAAACCATCAGGCCAATTTTGCCCAGTAACGAACTTAACCGAGATAATTATCTCTCAAACCTGTCTGAAAATTTCAACTGCCTAGCTCATTCTGTTCGAGAGTTATTGTAGAAACGAAATTTAAAAATAAAAAAAAAAAAATTTGATATCTTATTGCATGCCGATCAAAACAAAACTTCGCATGCATATAGAAGTATTATTCTACAATTTGATGCTAAATTTCAGATAATAGATCGAGTGATCGGTTTCGGAAATATTCATAAAAAATGTTTTTACTAAAAAGGGCCGTAACTCCGAAACCGCTTGGTGGATTTCAACCGTTAACGATCCCGTCCGAATATTTACGCTACAAACTTACCCTGTACATTTCAATCCTCTAACTCGGTTCGTTCGAGAGTTATCGTGCCTACGGCCGGCCAGCCGGACCGGCAGGACAGAATTAATTTCGACCACGGATTCTTGATCGGTGAGTCGAACCAAATCGTTTAAGAACATTTTCAGTCCAAAATTCTAAAATTACAGACATTTGGGCAAATTGATAAGCACTCTGTTCCGAGGAACAAGAGCGCCAAAAATGTACAGTAGGCATGATGATTATGAGAATGTCACTCATCATAAAAGTGAATGTACACTTAATGTCGGATTTTACAAATTATACAAATTGCGACCTGCGTCCAAACTATATTGAAGCACGTGCCACCCTTCAGGTTGAGTGCAATTGGAGTGTTCAGTAGCGTAGACAAATACGCAGCAAATATTACACATGGTTTTATTATTTCCGAAATACCAATCGTCCCTATATATTATTTCGACAGATTTTCGTTAATTTTTCATCATCAATTTTTCGCTTCGCAAGTTATGTCAAATTCCATTAATCTTGTAGCACCATATTCAACATAATATATCGCGGGTATAAGAGATCGGATTAAATTATGATATAGAAAAATATATTTATGACATATTAAATATACAGTAATCATTAAAGGATACTGTGGGAGGTATACTCATTATTAAAAGGTTCCTTTCTGCGTAAGAAACACAAGATATTCGACAGAAGCAATCAATTGAACAATGTTGCATAACAAACAACAACGAAACAACATCAACAATGAACAAAATAGTTCTGAAGATTTTTTCGTTAAGCGTCTGAAGAAGGAGTCTGATATAGACTCCGAAACGTTACAATATAGTTGTTTCTTCGTTGATGTTGTTTCGTTGTTATTTGTTAGGCAACATTGTTCAATTGATTGCTTCTGACAAATATCTTATGTTTCTTACGCAGAAGCAAGTCACAAAATAATTAATTTTTTATTTTATAGATATTTTTCAGAGTTTGGTAGAGAAAACCCAGAAAGAAACCATTCAATGATGAATATACCTCCCACAGTATCCTTTAATGATTACTTGAAGAAACAACTATATCGTAACGTTTCGGAGTCTATATCAGACTCCTTCGTCAGACGCTCAATGAAAATCTTTAGAATTATTTTGTTGATAGTTATTGGGAAATTCAAGAATTATCATATTGACAGTATTTGAAAATCATCGCTAACATAGTTTTACTTTGCATAGAAATTTCCGAGTTCCAACTCCTTTTTCAATAAATGTAGCCAAATATGGTCAACACCAATTGAGCAATTTGCGACGTAGCATTCTCTGTTCAATAAGATACAAGTTGTCTCCTTAAGTTTCCTTTTGATATAATCAGGTTCTTTCATTAGAATTTTTGTATTACTCCAATCCATCATGTGATTATATCCAAAGGAAACTTAAGGCGTCAACTTGTATTTTATTGAACAGAGAATGCAATTTTGCAAATTGCTCAATGGGTATTGACCATATTTGGCTAAATTTATTGAAAAAGGAGTTGGAACTTGGAAATTTTTATGCAAAGTAAATCTATGTTAGCCATGATTTTCAAATACTGTCAATGTGACAATTCTTGAATTTCACAATAACTATCAACAAAATAATTCTAAAGATTTTCATTAAGCGTCTGACGAAGGAGTCTGATATAGACTCCGAAACGTTACGATATAGTTGTTTCTTCGTTGATGTTGTTTCGTTGTTGTTAGTTAGGCAACATTGTTCAATTGATTGCTTCTGACAAATATCTTGTATTTCTTACGGAGAAGCAAATACAAAATAATAAATTTTTATTTTATAGATATTTTTCAGAGTTTGGGAGAGAAAACCCAGAAAAAACCTTTTAATAATAAATATACAGTGATACACAAAGATCAGAATAAATACATTTCCCTTAAATCCATTTAATTTTGATTTTTGATTACTCCATCGATGTTCTGGGGAACAGGGTGCTATCATTTTGCCCGAATGTCTGTAATTTTAGAATTTTTTGCCGAAAATGATCTCAAACATTTAGGTTCGAGTCACTAATGAAGAATTCGAGGTCAAATTCAATTCTGTCCTGCCAGCCGTTGACACGATAACTTTCGAACGGGAACAGATAGCGATTTTTCAGGGTAAGTTGTCATCCAAATGCGACGGTTAAATTCGCCAAACGGTTTCTGAGTGCAAATTTTGTTTTCATCGAATACAGAACCGATCGAATTGAAACTTGGTAAATAGTTGTAGAATGCCGAAAAAAATATTAATGCGAAATTTCGAGGATCGTATAACTAGAAAATTAAAAGAAAAAAGTTAGTAAACAATATTATGTAGGTATTGTTAAATGATTTCTTTCTGGGTTTTCTGTCCCAAACTCTGAAAAATATTTATTAAATAAAAATTTATTATTTTGTGAAAAACAATATTTGTTAAATGCAATAAATCGAACAATGTTGCCTAACAAACAATAACGAAACAACATCAACGATGAAAAAACTATTTCGTAACGTTTCGGGGTCTAAATCAGGCTCCTTCTTCAGACACTAAAACACATATTCACTTTCATGTGCAGATGCAGAGACAATAGAATAATTCCCAAGTTCCTAAGAATTAAATTACCGTTAGATAGTAATGGTTGCCAAAAAATTAAGAACAGATTTGGTCATGCTCTTTTCAGAGAAAGAGTAAGTTTCCTCAGACAAAACAAGGTAAGACTAAATCAAGATATTATAAGGTTAGGAGAAGATATTTTGAATAATTTGTCAAAAAGTGATGCTGATCATATTTTTCTTTGTGTTGATATTTTATTTCATATAAAAATCAATATCTAAAAATTAGAGCATTCAATTTGAATAAATTCAATTCTCTGTTGGAAAATTCTCGAATTTCAGAATAGCTATATAAAAAAAATAATTCTGAAAATGTTCGTTAGTGTCTGAAGGAGTCTGACTCCAAAACGTTACGAAATAGTTGTTTTATCGTTGATGTTGTTTCGTTATTGTTTGTTAGGCAACATTGTTCGATTTATAGCTTCTGACAAATATTGTGTTTCTTACGCGGAAGCAATTCACAAAATAATAATTTTTTATTTAATAGATATTTTTCAGAGTTTGGGAGCGAAAACCCAGAAAGAAACCATTTAATAATGAATATACCTCCCACAGATGATTATTATGTAGGTATCTCAGAAACTATGGAATTCCCAATTAGAACACAACGGATATACATTTCTATATTGTAGGAGTGATTGAAGAAATACTGGGCCCCAAGCGGCGTTGGGCAAATTCATTATCTGGATGGGCAACCGTTACCGCGATATCTTGCAAACGAAAAAAGATAGCGACTTGCAATTTTCAAGGTAGGTTGTGCATCCAAATGCGCCATTTGAGTTCTTTAATAGGCATAATACGGTCAAACGATTTTGGAGTTATAGCCATCTGAAATTTTGTTGTTATTTCCTCAATAACCCCAAAATTACTTATTCCATAATTTCGTGAGGTTCCTAACTCTAGAAATTTTTAAGAAAATTCGGCATCTCAGAAACTATCCGTGTGATTTTGCTAAAATTGTTCGGGAGCCTTCAAAGCCTAGCTTTACTGCTAAACTTTCAAATTTGAACGTGATCGGATCTATGTTATTGGAGATCCGCGCAGCCTTGGGTGAGTTCAGTACCTTGATGGATGACCGTTGTCACGATAACTTTTGAACGGCAAGAGATAGCAACTTGCAATTTTCAGGTTAGGTTGCGCATCCGAATAGGACAGTTAAATTCGTTGAGGGGCTTAATCGGCAAAACGGTTTCGGAGTTATACCCATACCCAGTATTATCAGTGAACAATACACACATTTTTTACAGATTTCCATGAATTTTTGTTCCAAGAAAATAGAAATTTCATTGTGAGATTACAAATATTTAATATTTCAGAAAAAAATTGACAACAAAATCAATTATTTTTCACGTATTGTATTGAAATATATTGAGAAACGAATTGACTTCTTGTCAATCATCAGAACCTTCTCGCATATCGTTTTCTATAATATAGAAGTAGCATTAATTTACATGAATTCCTGCATATGGAACCATATCGGCGCCACTGCTTTTCGAATAGACGTCGTATATACATACTATTGCCGACGCTCTGCCACGTTCACTGGAGTGGAGCATTAATTTTATCAAATGATTACATCCGAAACAATTACATACTTCAATCCTAACCGCCGATCATGTAGATACTGGGGTCCTGGCCACGTGGCACGTCACGTGTCTTGACATGTAGAACAATCGAATACAGAATGTTCTCCTAGTTAATGCTTGTTCTGTATTTTTTATACGATTAATGTTTTTGCGCGCATGTTCTAGGGAAAAGCATGCCATAATTTTACCCAAACGTCTGTAATTACGATATTTTCCAAGATTGGTTTAAAACGATTTGGTTGGACTCACTGATGAAGAAATCATCAGAATGTGGGAAAACCCTGCGAACAGGAGCTTTTGCACTCTTGTTCAAACATTGACAATACGGACTCTAATTTTCGATTACAGCAATCTGTGAAATCATAGAATTAAGGCGAACATTCATTAGACGACGAAATCGCAACGACAAGTTCTCGTCGTTCGTTTAGTCATTTGGACGACGTCGTTGTAATGCTGGATTTATCTAGCTTTCCTCGGACTATATAAATAATAACATACCTCTGACAGCCGCAAAAATTTAAATTGGTTAAAGCACTGATGTGATGTCAGGAGCTTTAGCGCGCATATTCTATTGTCCATTCATCTCTATTGGACACTCTTAAGGCTGATTCATTTTATACGTCCCGCTCAGCAAAATGATAATGCGATGTGTCCCCTAGAACATGCGCGCAGAAAGGATATGCAAAGCATGCAGGTTTTTTTCAAGCAATGGAATCCGATCTAGAATTTCAGCCCGCAAGTATACGAAACTCAAAATTTTCTTTTTATTATATTTTTTTTGTTGGCCATCATAATTTGAGCTGCTGTTATTTATTCTCTTTTGCGATATAATGCATTTATATAATTATTGGAGATAACTGTAGTACTTTGGATGTACTACTGATAATATTTTAAACAACAATTTCTATACCGCAAATTGAAATAATGATAATCACTCATTATGTTTATATTTAGTTGTAATGTTAAGACCCAATTAGGTTATGTTTTTAAATCAGTTCAAAAGCTGCCGTCCGGTTTCGTCTTTCCTTGAAAAGTATAGGAAGGGATATTTTTAACGACAGCATCGTTGCTTCTTGGCGCTCTTGTTCCTCGGAACAGAGTGCTTATCAATTTGCCCAAATGTCTGTAATTTTCGAATTTTTGGCTGAAAATGGTCTTGAAAGATTTGGTTTGACTCACTGATCAAGAATCCGGGGTCGAAATTGATTCTGTCCGGCCGGCCGTCCGTCCGGCCGTTAACACGATAACTATTGAACGGAATGAGCTAGACAGTTGAAATTTTCAGAGTAGGTTTGAGGGGTAAATATCTCGGTTTAGTTGTTGGGCAAAATCGGTCTAATAGTTTCAGAGTAACGAAAAAAAAAATATTTTTTTTTACATCACAACTTTTGAATTCAAATTTTTCTAAGATGCTGTTTCATCATAAGAATTCATTGTTATCATTTTCAACTCTAACAAGCTATTACTTTCGGAGATATGATGTTTCAAAGTATCAATAATACATCGTAAGTTCTTTGTATTCACAGAATGTGAACACAGAATCTGTCTGTGATCACTATTCATAAGTGTCATTTTTTCTAGCTATTAGAGATGGTCAATTCATAGTTGTTATTTTTTCTTGGAAAGCAAGTATTTGAATCTTGAATTTGTGAATATATACAAGACTGTTTTTATGTAGTTTATGGAGGCAATATGAACGAAGAACATAATGGAATCATCAAAAGAAATTACTGTTCGTTGACCACTGAGGTTAATATTATACCATTTACTTCTTCCTTAAGTAGTGAGACATGAATGAAAAAAATACTGAAATATGGATCTAAATTTGTGCATCAATCATTTTTTCTTGAGTTAAGGTTCATAATACAGAGAAGAATGTGTTAGTGTAGGTAGGACTATTAAATTTTAAATTATGAAAAGAGGATAGTATTTTATTAATATATTTCGAACTATTAAAATAATTTGTTCGTAATCCACTACCTACTCAAATATCAGGAATAAATGGACAATGTGCTATGATTGTCTCCAGCCTAGCTCTAGGCATTTCGATGATACTTTCCTTAGGTATTTCGAGTTGTGAAAACTATGCACCGAGTGTTAGTTGCAACAATCCATTCCACGAGGTTGAATCATTGCAGATTGCTCATTTAATCTTGATAAATAAATTTAATGACAATTTTTTAAGCATTAAGGCATTGAAGCAGTGTAGATTGCCCTTTTTTTATAAGATAATTTTTGAAGCATTTTTTTAACGACACTTCTTTTAAATTTAATTTTTTTCATGATGCATTTCTATCATAGGAACCCATTGATATAATTCCCAACTCTGAGAAACCAATACTTCCGGATATATATAATTTGTCTGTTTGAACAAGAGCGCCAAAAAGCTCCTGTCTACAGGGCTTGGACCAATTTTTAACGACAGCATCGTCTCATGAATTTTCGCCTTTATGATTTATTATTGAAATATTGAAAAATCATATATCTGGAAGTATCAGCTTGTTAGAGTTGAAAATGATATCAGTGGATTATTATGATGAAACTGCTTCTGAATAAAAATTGAATTTGAAATTTGTACAATAAGGCCAATTTTGCCCAATAACGAACTTAACCGAGATATTTATCTTCGAAACCTTTCTTGAAAATTTCAACTGCCTAGCTCATTCCGTTCAAGAGTTATCGTGTTAACGGCCGGACTGGCCAGACAGAATCGATTTTGACCACGGATCCTTGATCAGTGAGTCTAACTAAATCGTTTAGGACTATTTTCATCCAAAGATTCGAAAATTATGGACATTTGGGCAAATTGATAAGCAAGTTTAAGTTTTTGCTGCTGGGATTTTTAGGGTCTCTCCCGTCTCTGGCGAGCCAACACTGAAGCACATACATCACGACTTAAAAATTTCGGGAAGGGTTTTAACAATTCATCGATTTACGATTCCAAAAGTTTATTATTTGAGAAATTAATAAACCAATAATAAAATCAGACTTCCTACAGATATAATGCATTTTAAATTGTGAATTTTTCAGTTCAGCTAATCTTGCGAAACGAAATATATGACCGACGTATTCCTGCATGCTGCAGGCCTAGTAGGGGCGAGGAAATGGAAGCATTTTTCAGACTGAATCCTAATTGAAGATCCTGTGTTTATTTATTGGCACGCTGAAGCGGATCTTGGGGTATATGTAATCTAATATGGACCGTATAAATCCACATTTAAGTTGACAGAAGCCGAGGCCATGCGGAAATACCTCCGCCTTTGGCAATTGCCATTTTCTCACCGTGGATGGGAATCTTTTGATTGGAATGAGGTTAAAAAGATGGGGAAATAATGGCGGTTAAGCGGTGGCTCTTGATCAGATATCGCGTATACAATAAGGATCTGAATTCTTTGACAATTTTTGAACGAATATACTGTTATGTCAGTTAATTTTTTCCCAAGTGATGAACATTAATAATAAGGAGAACTTTTTTATATCATTTTTGGCGCTCTTGTTCCTCTGAACTGAGCGCTTATCGATTTTCCCAAATGTCTGTAATTTTGAAATTTTCAGGTTAGGTGGCGCAATCTTAATACGACGGACAAGTTCGTTAATGGGCATAATCGGCCCAATGGTTTCCGAGTAATAATTTGGTTTTCAACCAATATAGATCCGATCGAATTGAAACTTGGTGAATAGTTGTAGAATATAAACCTAACCACGTTTGTGAAATTTTGTGAGAATCGTATTGCTTGAAATTTATTAAAAAATGATAAAAAAATATTTTTGTTGTCACGATAACCTGAGAACGGAAAGAGATAGCGGCTTGAAGATTTCAGGTTAGGTTGTACATCTGAATGTGACATTTGAGTTTGTTTATAAGCATAATCGGCCAAACGTTTTAAGAGTTATAGCCATCTGAAATTTGGTTATTAGTTGGAGAATGCCAACGTAAAAATTCTTGCAAAATTTCGTGAGGATAGTATTTGTTGAAAATTTTTAAAAAATCATTGAAAATTGAAAAAAAAAATTCTAGATATCAGTAACTATTCGTCTGAAATTGCAAAGGCAAGAGCCTTTAGAACCTAACTCTACTGCCAAGTTACAAGTTTTAACACTATCGGTTAAATATTGTTGGAGATTCGAAAATTACAGACATTTGGGCAGTAACCATTCGTCTGAAATTGTTGAAATTTTGCAAGAGCCTTTAGATTGGTTGGAGATTCGAGCAGCCTTGTTTGAGTTCAGTAGATGGGTGACCGTTGCCTCGATAACTTTCGAACGAAAGGAGATAGGTACCTGCAATTTTCAGGGTAGGTTGCGTATCCGAATGGGAGAGTTAAGTTCATTTTTGGGCATAATCGGTCAAACAGTTTCCGAGTTATACCCACCTGGATTATTATTTCCTTGATAACTCAAAAAATAACGATTCGATGGAATTGAAGCTTGGTAACTAGTAGGAGAAAATCAACATAAAGAAGTGTTTAAAATTTTGTAAGAACGTAATCAATCGATTCTCATGATTAAATTGCATCTAAAAAAAATTGGTTCAAGCACTGACGTGAAGTCAGGAGCTTTTGCGCGTATGTTCTATTGTCCATTCTTCTGTATTGGACACCCTTAATCGAATTTATCATGGTAAATTATGTTGTCCATTCTCCTGTATTGGACACTCAATTCAAATTTACCATGGTAAATTCGAATTAAGAGTCATAAGAATCCATTGATATAATTCCCAACTCTTACCAATACTTTCGGAGATATGATTTGTCAAAGTTTGAACAAGAGCACCGAAGGTCCTGTCCATAGGGCTTTCCCACTTTACGTACATGGCCTTAGATACAAGCTTCTTTAGAAATGTTTTCTTACTTCATTTTGGCACGCTTTTTTGAATTTAGCAAGCATGTTCTGGGGAACAGCGTGCTATAATTCTGCCTATCAAATGTCAGCCATTTTAGAATTTTTTAACGCAAATGTTCACCGATGAAATTGTCAATCTCGATTCTGTCCATTGCTATCCGTTGCCACGATAACTTTCGAACGCAAAAAGATAACGGGTAGATTGTGCGTTCGAATGTAACTGTTCAGTTCGTTAAAAATCATAATAGACCAGAAGGTTTCCAACTACTAGTTCTGATTTCAAACAATACAGATACGATCGATTTGAAACTTGGTAACTAGTTGTAGAATACCTACACAAGACGTGTGGGAAATTTCGGGACGATCGTTGCGAAAACAAAACCCATAAATGAAAAACAACAATAAAAAAACTGTGTATATAATATTCCTTGTATTTGTGGTTAATCATACACAGGAGAAACATCAAGACCACTAGAAGTAAGAAAGTCAGAGCATAAGAATAACTTGAGAAATAGAGACATACAGAAATCAAAAATAGCAGAACATGTATGTACAATCCAAAAGATCACATGATGGATTGGAGTAATACAAAGATTCTAATGACAGAACCTGAACTTGGAAATTTCTATGCAAAGCAAAACTATGTTAGCTATGATTTTTAATTAAGTCAATGTGACAATTCTTGAATTTCACAATAACTATCAACAAAATAATTCTAAAGATTTTCATTAAGCGTCTGACGAAGGAGTCTGATATACACTCCGAAACGTTACGATGTAGTTGTTTCTTCGTTGATGTTGTTTCATTGTTGTTTGTTAGGCAACATTGTTCAATTGATTGCTTCTGACAAATATCTTGTGTTTCTTACGCAGAAGCAAATCACAAAATAATTAATTTTTATTTTATAGATTTTTTCAGAGTTTGGGAGAGAAAACCCAGAAAAAAACCTTTCAATTAAAAAAATATATTTAAAAGTATTATGTATCTCACGATAACTTGAGAACGGAAAGAGATAGCAACAAACAAGATTTCAGGGTAGGTTGCGCATCCGAATGTGACATTTGAGTTCGTCATTAGGCATAACTGACCAAACCGGTTTGGAGTTATACCCATCTGAAATTTTGTTGTTATTTTCTCAATAACTCAAAATATAAGAGTCCGATCCAATTCCAACATGGTAATTAGCTGTAGAATACCAATGCGCAAATTTCACAAAATTTTCTGAGGATCGTATCATTAGAAAATTTAAAAAAATCATTTAAAACTTTCGGTACCTACTTATGTCCGATATCGCTGAAATATTGCGAGAGCCGTCAAAACCTAACTTAAAGTACCTTTCAAGAATTTTTCAATATTTTGCCTGAGTTATTTCGATAGTTATCGTGGTTAGAAACAGCCGGTTAAGGAGAATCACATATGCGCACGAATTCTCTATCGGTAAGTATGATGTAATCGTTTAGGACTATTTTTGGCGCACTTGTTCCTCTGAACAGAGTGCTGATCAATTTGCCCTATATCTGTAATTTTCGAATTTTTGGCTAAAAATGGTTTGGTTCGACTCACTGATCAAGAATCTATGGTCAAAATCGATTCTGACCGATCGGCTCGCTTAAGTTCGGTATTAGGCAAAATCGGCCGGATGGTTTCGGAGTAAGTGAAATAAAAAAAAAATTGCGATACAAATTTCGAATTTAATTTTTTTTAAGATGCAATTTCATCATAATAATCCATAGATATTATTTTCAACTCTAACAAGCTAATACTTTCGGAGATATGATTTTTCAAAATTTCAATAATACATCGTACTTTTATGTTTTCACAGAATGCGAATTCTATCTGTCTGCGTTCAATCTGTTTGCGGTAGCTGGCGTTTGGTCCAGTTTGAAAGAAAGACACGTCATTAATGCCAAACGAAACTGAAAGTGTATTTCTTTTCTGGAGAGTTTGGTTGATGTAAGCATGTAGACAATTTGAAATTTGGATTCGCTAAGTTCATAGGCAGAGTTTTATGGTTAGTGCATCGCAAATGAATGATGCAAGGAAGTCGAGCATAATTTACGAGTCATTTTCTAATTATGGAAGATTTAGAACGGGATTATCAACTAATGTATAGGTAGTTATTCCTCAGTAACACTATTTAAGATTTCCTCCATAAGTATTTTGGTTTGAGATCTCTCTGGACTGATTACATTAGATTTGTTTCATAAATAAAACCGGCTATTTCATTTACTCTATTTTTCAGAATGACTCCTGATAGTTTTGAAACACCAAAAATTGGACCGTCATATAGAGATAAGATACAAAGTTATTTTGATTTATTTCATGATGTAGTTCTATCATAAGAATCAATTGATATCATTCCCAACTCTGAGAAACCAATACTTTCGGAGATTTGATTTGTCAAAGATTGGACAAGAGCGCCAAAGCTCCTGACACAGGACCACTCCTGACCACATTTTTGGTGTAACATTCGAAATAATGCTATCATTTTGGGCAAACTGATAGCACCCTGCAATGAACGTGCAAAAACATCATGCAGTCAACTGCATTGACATCTATCAGGTTTTCATTGACATATAATGTCGTTCTGAGGTCAGTAAATCAAAATTTGAGTACACCCGCGAAATGTTCCAACCAGTAGAGGTTTGCTTCAGTTCGGATAATGAAATTAAACAGTGGTCTATCAACGAGGAAACTCAGGCTCTCATAGTTGCCTGTCTTTGTTGTATTGGAGGTTGGGTCATACTTTCTTGGTTTCTTCAGGTAAGAGTATAATTATCAACATGATCTTTTTACACTCTTTTTGTCTCGGAAGCTTCTTAATCTCACCCATTTATATATCTATTCTTTAAGTGCTTTTTCCTTTTCTACACCAAGCTTTCTACTTTCTTCTCAATGTTATTTAGGAACCCCCTTCTTTGCAACATGCTTGAAACTGATCAAATCTAGTCACTCGAAATTCCACTTCTTGTGGTATCACCATATTTTTATTCTGTGTTTTTCATCAACTCCTTTTTGTGTGCATGTACCATGGCGTTTTCATTTCGTCCAATTTTTTTCTTTATTAAGCATTAGTCGATAGAACTAATCAAAATAGGATCATTTTGTCTCATAAACCTAGATCGAAGTTTTGTTCGTGCTTATGGGTGCCTGCATCCTTAAAGAGAGTACTATCAGTGATCAGTGAACTGCACATGCATATAAGTGAGCTGGATGATTATGGTTGTTTGTGTTTGTGCAATAATGCAAGTAAATTTCGTTGAATGGTCATGGGTTTGGTGGTGTGCCAAGGTATGAGTCTTAGGTGCTTTTTTTTTTAAACAAATCTATAAATATCTAAATTTGGAAGATCTGTATTGAATCCGGATTTGAGAATTAGGCGTAGGGAACGTTCCTGACGGGGGTCACCTGATCGCAAACTTTTTTTTCTTATTTTGACCAACGGTAAAACTAATAGGCGTAGACCAGTCTGTAGTATTGAAAAGAATTGTCAAAGAAACTTGAAAACAAAAATATAAGAAAGCACTGACGTGAAGTCAGTACTCTTTGGCACTCTGGTTGACGTTAACTAATTTGAGATGAATGACGAGTGCGTCGAACTCAGTGGATAGAGCGAACCGGAGATCTAGTCAGACGGTAGTGGCCATCGTGCACTGTTGGATTAAAAGTCAACAGTGCTATGCCTGGGCTGGCGTAAGGATTTAGTAACAAAGCCACACAGAACAAAACTGACTCTTCTACCTTGCTCTGAGAGGTCTCTTTGGGGAAGACCTAGGAGGGGTAGTATAATCATAATCATGTCATTAGCAAGCGCGTCAATCAAGCGAGATTGACTTCACAATGGAAGAAATGAAAAAGCTAAACAAGCACTGACGTGTAGACCTTCTACTTTGGGGACTAATACGGCTGGTAAGCATTTTCTCTATTTCAATGGTTCTGCAGCTAGCAAAGTCAATTTTGTAACCTGTACCAATATGATGTTTGAAGAGAGCTGAGGATGATTCAGCTTTGCGTACTGCGAGTTGGTGTTCGTATACTCTGTTAGTCACACGTCTGTTAGTTTGACCTATGTATGACCTTGGACATTCGGAGCATGGTATATCATAATATATACACCTTGGGATTCATAGGAAACAGAATCTTTAGGTGAACGGAGAAAGTTAGAAATTTTAATGTTCGCAGTAAAAATAATTTTTATTTCCTGTTTCTCAAGGATGTGATCTATTTTATCGGTAACACCTCGGATGAAAGGAAGGAAAGCTTTATGAGGAAATCTCTCTGGAGGTTCCTTTTGATCATGTGAATGTATCCGATTTCTATGCAAGGATTTGTTAATTTGGTATCTGCTATACCCATTAAAGAGCAGAGCAGATTCGAATTGCTTAAATTCGTGTTGTCTGTGATTATTGTCTGTGAGTTGGATAGATCTGTGGACGAGGGAGTGATGATGGGAATTGGCATGTAGGTACCGATTTGTGTGGGTGGATTTTCTGTATACAGTGTGAGTGAAAGAATTATCAGATTTTGTAATAAGGACATCAAGAAAGGCCATTGAATTATTATTCTCCAGTTCCATCGTGAAATTGATGTTCGGAAACTATATATGGATTCTGCGATTCTGTAATAATTTATGTGATATTCTGTTTCAGAACTTCTTCAAGTTATTAAAAAAATACGGAAAATTTGGATCCGAAACTAAACCTCCAACTACCTGTTCACAATAATAATCAATATTCTCAGACGCTTTCCATTTGAGGTAATGTACATTTCGCCCATGAATTTTCTTATTAGAGCGCTAAATCTTGATTCTAATAAGTATGAATGAAATAGACATTCAAAAAGCAATTTTCAAAAATTATTGTATATCTATGTTCTTGTTTACTCACACAGAAAGCGTCTGATAAGAAAATTTATGGTATAACTGGTCCAATTTAAAGAAACCGACTTATTATGATTATTTGTAATTTCTTTTCTTATTTCAGTTATTCCTGTATGTCTTGTGGCCGGTCCTAGCCCTCAGTATGACGATTATCTTGTTCCCATCCTTCAAGAAAACCATTACCGAAGATTATTTCCACAATTACGTTGAGATTTTCAAATCTTACATGGAAAAGTATGCGGAAGGAGATTTCTGTTATTGCTACTGAATCAGATTCATAGTCAGAATGAATATTTAATTAAATTAATTAGTATGAATTTATTTATTATTATTCGTTGATTCGTTGATCATTTATTGAATGATCATGAACTGAAAAGTTTATTGGTTTATGACCATTGCCAAAAGTGAGTTTCATTGATTCTCCCTGTGAAAGTATAAAAATCATGACATTAGAAAAGATATTTTCTTCACAGATACAGGAGGATTTTGTGTTCTTCTCCCCAACACACACAATCCTAAAAAAATCCTATTATTTATATTATCACAAGAATTGATACTGAACATTACGCTTGTTAAGATTATTGTTCTTTTTGAGGGAACAGGCAGTGACAGGCGGGAACAATTTTGCCCAAATGATCACACACTTTTGGATTTCTTAACTAATTTTTCACTGATTGTACCGATCGAATATTGATGCTGATATTATTGATTACCCCACGTGTTTCTATAAATAATACTTATATTTTTCTTCCTTCATTTTGTCCAAAGGCTGTAAAATTATTTTATTTTATTTTATCATTACATCGTGTTTTTTTAAACTATTATTTTTTTCTCGTTTTTAGTTCGATTAACAATTTCGTATATACAGATTGACCCAGGGGTGCGTACATGGTTCATAACATTGTGTATATCCAAGTTATCGATTTGATTTTTTTTCAAATGATAGGTGCGACAATCAGCACAATCTGAAAATATTTTTATCTATACAGGATGTTAGAAAAATTAAAATTTGAAACATCTACAAAATAATGAAAAGAAAGTGTTTTTGAAATTGTAATAAAAACAGGAGTATATCACAAAGTAAACAATTATGGTGTTCTTTACAGAAACAGAAAACCATGGGCAAAAACATTTTGAGAAAACGATACTTATACGGGCTGCCATCAAGCTCCACACAAGCTACTAATCTTCTTGCAAATGCGTGTCGAACTCTAGCAAGTATTGCTCCATCAATTGAAAGGCTTCCGTGGTCCCATTTTTCATACCATCTGCAGTTGTCAGACGATCTCTGAAAAATCTTTCCTTCATGTACCCCCAAAAAAACCTATAGGATCGGTGTTGTCCGACCAAATTTTCTCAAACGTTGCTTCATCAGAAAACATAATTTTTTTATGAAAATAGTCTTAAACGATTTGGTTCGACTCACTCATCAAGAATCCGTGGTCGAAATTGATTCTGCCAGGCCGGCCATAGGCACGATAACTCTAGAATGGAATGAGTTAGACAGTTGAAATTTTCAGAGTAGGCTTGGGAGATAAATATCTCAGCTAAGTTCGTTATTGGGCAGAATCGGCCTGATGGTTTCGGAGTGACATAAAAAAAATTGTACATTACAAATTCATTTTTTTCAAGATCCATTTTCACCATAAAAATCCAATGATATCCTTTTCAACTCTAACAAGCTAATACTTTCGGAAATATGATTTTTCAAAATATCAATAATAAATCGTACTTCTATGTTTCCACAGAATGCTATAATTATTCTATCTATGAATTATTATATGATCTGTGTTCATACAAGTCAATTTATTTTTCTATAAGAGTCATGACATGTCAAATCCATTTCAGCTGTCGTAGAATTATGGGGATTATAATATGATAGCATTTTATTTCATTTCAATTTCTGTTATGAAGAAGTTCTATCATAAGAATCCATTGAAGTTTGAAATAGAGCGCCAAAGCCCCTGTCTACAGGGCTTTCCCACTTTATTTTTCGTTGAAACTGAAACATTCAACATAACTGGACGAGAAATGCAACAAATCTCCCTATTCATCCGACCCGCTCTAATTCGTTCTTGAATTGAGTAACACATGCAATCTGCCTGAACGGGGGTTAGTCTCTCCTTCTCCCAACCCCAGTGCACGCTCACCCCCATCACGGTGGCATTCATAACCCTTTTCATAACAATTCGGGAAAAATCTATACCCCATCAAAATGTCACTAATTCGAACGAGGCGAATGCGGCTCGAATATGACGGTTGGGGGCGGAGACGTCCGTCGTCCCGACGCCGGCGTCGGCGCACACCCTCCAACCCCCACGGAGTGGCGCTCCGGCTTCAATGGCATCCACCAGTCGGTAACATAACACTCGTATCTGCACACCCCGAGTGAACGCATGATCTGCCAAAAATCATACTTTCATCCCCTGTAATTCACAGCCGAGCAGGACGTTTCGAGCCCAATAGGTCATCTTCAGGTGCGCGACCGGTTTAGCAGTGATTATGTGATTTGTAGACGGTTCTTAAGATGAGGAGTTGTTTTTAGTGACTCGAACTGTTTGTGATGTACTCACCGGATAAAATGATGGGTCCGAAAGGGCCGACAGGACTTCACGGGCCGATTACGTCGACCGGTTCTTGTTTCGCTGGTAGATATTCGCCGACGTATAGGAGTCCCGATATGACGAGGCGATGCATGCCAAATCCGACGGTAAGCTGGGGATCATTTAATATTTATGATGTTTACACTTGGCTTTAGAGTGGTTCTAGGTTGAAAATCTTGTAAAATATGTGTACTGTCACGACATCTTAGATACAAAGAATTTATGCAGCCTCCGGACGCCATATAGTATGTAGGTTATATATTTCGATAGCGTTAAAACGCTGTAGGTTACGTTCATCCCTTATTGTTATATATAAACGAAATTAACTGTTTATAGAAATATAGCAAATCCAAAATATCTAATGAAATAACTAAATACTGTTTTGTTCTTCGTTATGTGAACCCTAATTAAGATTTCATCTATATCGCTTCCGAAATATATATTTATAAAAATAATTTTCAACTTGGCCAAATGCAATTATTTATTAAAAGGTTTCTTTTCTGGGTTTTCTCTCCCAAACTCTGAGCAAATTGCTCAATTGATATTGACCATATTTGGCTGAATCTATTGAAAAAGGAGTTGGAACTTGGAAATTTCTATGCAAAGTAAAACTATGATACTAATATGATTTTCAAATACTATCAATGTGACAATTCTCTAATTTCAGAATAACTACCAACAAAATAATTCTGAAGATTTTCGTCAAGTGTCTGACGAAGGAGTCTGATATAGACTCCGAAACGTTACGATATAGTTGTTTCTTCGTTGACGTTGTTTCGTTGTTGTTTGTTAGGCAACATTGTTCGATTGATTGCTTCTGACAAATATCTTGTGTTTCTTACGCAGAAGCAAATCACAAAATAATACATTTTTTATTTTATAGATATTTTTCAGAGTTTGGGAGAGAAAATCCAGAAAAGAATCCTTTTAATAATGAGTATACCTCCCACAGTATCCTTTCATGATTATGCAATTATTTATACTTATGAAACATGCATTCTTCTTGAAAACATTAATCAATGGTAAAGATTTGTTCTGCCTGAGTACAAAGATTTAGCTAATCGCTTGTCGAAACATTATTATACACCTAAGGGTGTATATCAAAAATGCGAAAAATTTAGGGGGTGATTCCTTGTCAAAAAATATACGCTATCACTGTAAATCACCACCAAGAAGAATTTTCATTGAATGTCTGGCTCGGATATGTTGATCAGTTAATTGATCCAAAGTTTCTACCACCTAGATTGAATGGAAATAAATACTTACGTTCAATTTCAATAAGAAGAACTTCCTGTACTCCTTAATATTCCTTTGCTTGTTCGAAGGACATTGTGGTTTATGAATGATGGAGCCCCGCACACTTCAGTATTGGAGCATTTAAATCAAACATTTCCAGAATCGATGGATAGGGCGAGGTAGATCTTCGTTCTGGCCTACCCGATCACCAGATTTTAATCGTCTCCATTTTAGTTTTCAAAATACTCCCGGATTTTTTGACCGAGTAGCCCAATCTATGCGCCAACCCCGAGACTCTTGTGTAACGGTCGAAGGTGGTCACTTTGAACATTTGAAATTATCACAAACAGCTAGGAATACATATTATTCATCGAAAGTAATCAACATATTTGTTGGTTACAATCGATGAATATCTCTTTCTTGCTATTTGTGATGTATTGCATTTGGCCTTTCGCAGTGTACCTTCTACCTATTTAATATGATATTTAATTTGTGAAAAGTTAGTTTTCTTACATTTATTTAATATTTGTACCAGTTCTCAGTTAAAATTCAACTTGACATTCGCTTAATGAATAAATTAAGGTTGAAAATAATTCCAGCCTCTACGACTCAGGTGCATTGTCTGTTGATTATTTTTCTCAAAAACCGTGAACTTCAGTATGAAATAACATGAGACCTTATTTGTTAAGAATGGAACACGCTATCCAAAAATTTTAATTGCAAAATATGAATATGGAAAAAAGTTTCTTGCGGAACAAGGTTTAGGTTTGGCTTTTTCTACCCCTTTTAATCATAGAGGAACACCACCAAACATTTTTTAAAATGCCTTCTCGACCGCATAAAATGTCTGCTTGATTTAATCTTTGTCAGTTTTTTATTTTTAAGACCCAAGAGAAATATGCGATGACAATATTAAATTAATTATGAGATATCATGGCATTAATTTCGCAATATTAAAAAAATTTGATGTATTTTGGAAATACAATTAGAAATTTCAGGTAGAAGACTGAAAATTGAAAATTCATAAGGATGATCAATAGATTTTAATCGGTTTTAACTTGATGGAAATCCATTGAAGTGATGAATGCTTGCGATGAATAATTAAATATCACATGTTTAATTTCATTTAATCAGTAGCTTTTTCAGGATAAATTTTTGATTTCATATGTAATGGTTCTGAGGCTACTGTGTAAGAGAAATAATTGATATATTGTTAAATAGCTATGTGGAAATTAAGATAATTAAATTTGAATAATCTATCGACGAATGTGTTCAATCAGTAAAATAATCACTAAATGAAGTCCTAAAAATTTCAGAAAATCGCGACATATTGTTTGTTCAGTGACGAATAATTTTTTCACTTCCGTTGATGAATTTCATGTTAATACAAAATCGTGATCATAGAATTCTAACTGTTTCGAAAATTTCCATCCTGTTGAATAATTTACAATATTTTTATAACTATGTAAATAATAATCTGCAAACTAACTATGTGTTAGGTATATATTATCCCGTTGAAATGACTGCATGATTAAAAAAATGGGTTCAAGCCCTGTGGACAGGAGCTTTCTGGCGCTCTAGTTCAAACAGACAAATTATATCTCCGAAAGTATTGGTTTCTCAGAGTTGAGAATTATATCAATGTATTCTTATGATAGAACTGCATCATAAAGGAAATTCAATTCAAATAATAGTTTATTTGTCAAGATTAAATGAGCAATCTGAGAACTGCACCATGGAAGAAACCAAATTAAAATAGCTGAAATGAATTTGACTCTCTCTTATAGAACAGGATGAAATGTACGAGTATGAACACAGATCATATAATAAAGCTTAGATAGAATAATTATAGCATTCTGTGAAAACAGAAGTACGATTCATTATTGAAATTTAGAACTTCATCTTAGCAGAAATTGAATTCAAACATCAAAGAAGAATTTAAATTCAACAAGAGTGCCAAAAATTATCAATCCAAAACCAATAGACGAATTATACCCAACAACGAACTCATCCGAGATATTTATTCCTCAATTCCAGTTTTGTTTTTAGTGGAGATATTCTGAACTCAATATTATTAACTTACCATTACCATTCCCATCATCATATGGATTCACCATCGGCATGTAAATATCAACCAACAAAAGTATGATAATATTCTTATTCTCATATTGATACCATTACTGGAATGAATTACAATGAGACAACGTCAAAGTTGACATTATAACAATTCATAGAATAGCCACAGAATAATTCTATCATTGAAATTTTGAAAAATCATATCTCGGAAAGTATTAGTTTGTTAGAGTTAAAAATGATATGAATGGATTCTTATGGTAAAACTGCTTATTGAAAAAAATTTAATTTGGAATTTGTTCTGTGAAAAAAAAAATTTTTTTTTGTTACTCCGAAACCATCTGTCCGATTTTGCCCAATAACGAACTTAGCCGAGATATTTATCCCCCAAACATACTCTGAAAATTTCAACTGTCTAGCTCATTCCGTTCGAGAGTTATCGTGCCTACGGCCGGACCGGCCGGCCGGACCGGCCGGCCGGACGGCCGGACAGAATGAATTTCGACCACGGATTCTTGATCAGTGAGTCGAACCAAATCGTTTAAGACCATTTTCATCGAAAAATTCGAAAATTACAGACATTTGGGCAAATTGATAAGCACTCAGTTCCGAGGAACTAGAGCGCCAAAAATTATATCGAGGAGCTGATGTCTTGAGTGTTATAACATTACAAAGGAATTTAACATCATTTAACGTTAAATTAATTTTACTGTTCTAACTCTAGTCAAACTTGAACCAATCACTAATTCAACAGAAATATTCGGATGTCTGGACAGACATAATTAAATTGAATTATTAGCCGAATGTTTTCGTTTGAGACCATTTTCGGCTGAAAATTTATCAAAATAATAGCGCCAAGGTACAGAGACGCAAAAATGCATAAACTAATTTGAAATTTGAAGTGAAATTTGTAATTGCTCCTTATATATCTTCAGCTTTTCAATGCAATTGAATCTGATAGGATTGCATGGAAACTTTTGATTCTAACTATGTTTTTGGGTCTCCTCTTATATTATTTCAGTGATTTGAGCCAAATGTGCGTTCAGTTTGCATCACAATTCATTCTATATACAGAGTGAGTAGGGAAGAACGGATCAAACTTCAGGAGTGTATTGTGAACGTGAAAATAAGGAAAAAAAAAATTTGTTATCATCCGATTTTGATTTGTTTCCAAGTTATACCGCAATTAAAAATGAACAGAATCCATTATGACTCCAATAGATAATGATATTGAAAGTTAGAAGAATTTTTCATTGATAATAATGAGTTTACTCAACTTAATATGTTAGGAGTTCCAAAATACATCCTACAGCATGTTTTCAAAAGTATTATAACAAAATGGCGAATGCGCTGGCCCTCGAAGTATTGTTACGTTAAAATCAGACCTATTCTGTTTGCGCACAGCAATATCGCTAAGAAAAATATATTGCATTCAAAATATTGCTATTCTGATAATCGATTCTGAGCAATATGATCTGTCATTTTTAGAAAGATATTGCTATCCACATTGCTATCTCAGCACCCTCATAATAGTATATATATAGTATAGGTACTTGCTAAGAGGATAACAAGATTTTGAATATGGCAGAGAACCACTTTTTTCTTCCAAGAATTCAAAAATATTGAAAATAGGTAGGTCCTTTAATAAATATAGGTATACATAATCGTTTATATTTGTTAAATGTACTTCAAAATGATTAATTTTAAGGAAATTTCTACGACTTTAGTTCTGAGACTAACGATCCCTTCTATTTGTAAACAGAAAAGTTCACAAACTATTCAGCCTTGATAATAAATTGATGCTTTTGATTTATTTTAAGAGCTGAGGGAATTTTATTAATTTCTTTATTTGTTCATGAGCAAACTAGGAGAGATACTGCTTCTTTTAAGTTAGAGATATGCATTCTAAGACTGACTAACTGGATGAACAAAATTAAACATACTATATATTCAGCCTTAATACAAAGATGACTTCTTTTAATTCAATTGAAGAACTGAGGAAATTTGTTCAGGAGAAAACTGGGAGTGATAAGTACTGTTCCGTTTCACTTAGAAGTGTGCATTCGAAGTGTGACTGACGGCAGGAAAAATTAAAATTTACTATTTGTTTAGGTGTTTGCAAGTCTTCAATTTTTCGGTCATGGTAGCGGTTATCAATATTCGGTATCTTATTAGTTTCATAAATAAAATAGTTAATTTTTCGCCTTCGTGACATTTCATATAGTTGGTTGTGAATTACGAATAACCACCGAAAAACGGACGAAAGGTTTATCAATTAAGGTTAAATTATTTTTCTATTTCACATAAAAGTCATGACATGCATTGTTGCATTTCTAGAATCAATGAATTTTGACCATCTTGATGGCAATTTTGCTGGGGGAAAATTGATAACCAATATTGCTATAACAGTCCGAACAGAATACTTAATACCTTATATTGTTAAAAATTAGTAGGATAGCAATATGACTTGAATAGCAATGTTTATAGCAATACGCAAACAGAATAGGTCTGAATATGGATTTCGAATGAATAATCATAACATATTCTGGGATATTGAAAACCTTGAACTTATCGAAAGAATAATGATATAACGATCTACTTGTATATCATAAACGTCCATCGGATACTATTGTAATAAATGTACTGATTTATATATAGAAAGAAAATTTGCTATAAATACGGTATAAAGACGTTATCCTCCGGATAACTCATATTACGATTTATTCAAAATTAATATTTCGTATTTATACGAAATTAGAGAATTATTCAGCAAACTACAATCGGATATTTTGGAATGGCACCAATTTCACACAAACACATATTTGTTCTTCTGCAAAGCATACGCATCCTTTTCCTTAGTGTCTGTATATACATACTGCATTCTGAGCAAATTCTGCATTCTGAGCAAATTTTTTTTATAAATAAATATCAGAAACCAAGAAGTATATAATACATTTACCTTGAATGTAAATAGGTATGAACGCAATTTCCTGAATTCCTTCAAATTTCGATTTCCAACGAAAAAGAATTGAAAAATTCTTTCATTTTATAGTTATTTTTCATGGTTTGGGAGAAAAAATGTAGAAAAAAGCATTCCATGCAGAAAATTATTGTTTTCAAGATATATCAAGAAAATTAGTGATTCGGAAATTCTCCAAAAGATCTCCAATAATAGTACTCATAGGAAACTCTTTTGTTTCATTTCATCGGCCATCGATAAATGTCATTATCGTAATTAATCGATCATCCATCAATATCATTTGTACATCGATATCAAAAATGCCATGCTCGTTTGAATTATACCTCTCAATACAGAAATAATGTACTTATTAATTATTTATAGAGGATGTGATGAACTTATATCAAGAACTTGGGATAAATTTGTTGTAAGATATTCACAAAAACGATGACTTTCGTTCAAGTGAAAATATTTAAAAAAGAAATCTTCGGAGGTATAATTTAAACGGGATGGCATTATTTGATATCAAAGTATAGGTCATGGGGAACATCGCGTTATCATTTTGTCCAAATGTCTATAATTTTCGATTTTTTTGCCGAAAATAGTGTCTAACGATTGGGTTCGACTACCTGATCAAGAATTCGAGGTCAAATTTCATTTTGTGCGGCCAGTCGGCCGTCCGTTGACACGATAACTTTAGAACGGAAAGAGATAGCGAATTGAAATTTTCAGCATCCCATCAATACGACGGACAAGTCATTAATGGGCATAATCGGCCCAACGGTTTCCGAGTAATAATTTTACTCCGATCGAATTGAAACTTGGTGAGTAGTTATATAATGTAAAACTAAGGAGGCTTGTCAAATTTTGGGAGAATCGTATCACTAGAAATTTTTAAAAAATTATCAAGAAATAGTATTTATGTCACCATTACCTGAGAACGGAAAGAGATAGCGACTTGAAATTTTTGGGTAAGGTTGTGCATCTTAATGGGAACTCAAATATTTTAAAAAATCATTGAAAAAAATTCTATATATCCGAAACTATTCGTCCGACATTGCTGAAATTTTGTGAGAGCTTTCAAAACCTAATTCTACTGTCAAGTTCCAAGTTTGAACACGATTTATTTACACTCAACGAGAAGTGAATACAAACTCTCAGTTTAAATAAAACATCATTATCGTGTATATAAATAGGTAGTAAACATATACATTACAGAAAAAAAGACAAAAAGAAGCACCCAACAAGTTTTAAAAAACCAGAAATTAACAAGCCATAGATAGCCAAGTATTCCCCAACTATTTCACATAAAAAAAGGTTTCTCCCATCCGCACTGTTAGGTGACTTAGTAAGAAACTAAAAATTCCAACACAATATATGAATATGAACGAGCACGCAAAAGCTTCTGGCTCAAAGTCAGTGCTATCAGAATCCTTTTCAATAATTGATTGCTTGTTGCTTTTATTTCATGCAAATTCATATTAACTCGATGAAAAATTGGACATAATTTCGTTTATTTATTTTCCAATAATTGAGTTGCGCACCAATATTCAACTCGTGTAGAATTTTGAAATCCGGGTTAAACTTATGCCCTTCTGCTAATAAATGATTCGAATAATTATAATTAATTTTGTTATTTTGTTAGCTGTGATGGAGTTCCTTAATTTTATTCCAAAATGTCTACCTGTTTTTCCAATGTATAATTTATCACAACTACTGCAAATTATATGATAAACACCGGACTTATCTTCTTTATTGTTCTTTAATTTATTATTCCTAATGTGTTTTGACAGGTTATTTTTGGCCGAAATGAGATATTCACATGTTGGTTTTGCAGAAACTTTTTAATTTGGTGACTCGGCTTGCCAAATATGCTAAGCTAAGTTAAGGAGAAAAAAACTGAGAAACAATAACTTAATAACTCTGGCAAACCGAGTCACCAAATTAAAAAGTTTCTTCAAAACCAAGATGTAAATATTTCATTCCGGCGAAACAATAACCTGTCACAACATATTAATAATAATAAATTAAAGAGCAACAAAGAAGATACATCCAGTGTTTATCATTTGAATTGCCGTAGTAATGATAAATTATATAGTGAAAAATGTGGGAAAGCCCTGTGGATAGGAGCTTTGGCGCTCTTGTTCAAACTTTGACAATTCATCTCCGAAATTATTGGTTTCTCAGAGTTGTGAATGATATCAATGGATTCTTATAATAGAACTGCATAATAAACGAAACTAAATTAGAATTAAATAACGAACTTATCCAAGATATTCATTCCTCAAATCTCCTCTGAAAATTATATTATATCAATTGAAACCTAGCCATTATTCCGGTTTTGTTTTCACTGAAGATATTCTGAATATATTTTCATCATCATATGGATTATCCAAGAGCATATAGGGTAGGGGTAATGATAATATCCTATAATTGTTAATTTTGGATTCAATCATACTTTGTTAGAACAGAAATCAATATATTTGACATATCTGTCATAGGTAGATATGTATGAACAGTGAACACAGATAGAACACAGACAGGTAGAATTCGCATTCTGTGATAACATAGAAGTACGATGTATTATTGAAATTTTGAAAAATCATATCTCCATATCCGTTGAAAAGGATATCAATGGATTCTTATGTTGAAACTGCATCTAAAAAAAAAATTGAATTTGAAATTTGTGTTGTAAAAAAACAATTTTTTTCGTTACTCCGAAACAACACCAGGCCGCTGATTTTGCCCAATAACGAACTTAGCCGAGGTATGTATCTCCCAAACCTACTCTGAAAATTTCAACTGTCTAGCACATTCCGTTCGAAAGTTATCGTGTTAACGGACAGACGGACAGAATCGATTTCTACCACGGATTCTTGATCAGTGAGTCGAACCAAATCGTTTGAGACTATTTTCAGCGAAAAATTCGAAAATTGCAGACATTTGGGACCTGTCACCAGTAACAGGTAGAAAGTTAGTAATTAAGGAACATCATCACAGCTACCACAATAACAACATTAATTCTAATTAGGTATTCGAAATATTTATTAGCAGAAGGCATAAGTTTAACCCTGATTTCAAAATTCTACATAATTTGAATAAGGGTGGAAATAAATAGGGAAAAACATACGGATAATTTAGTGAATGAACAATTAGATCTCAATTTTTCTCCGTTAGTCAATCTATTCAAATAGAGAATTGATTATTCTAAATGTTTACAAAATACTAGCAGTGTACTATTATGTAACTAGTTTAAAATCAGTCGTAAGAAGGAAGAAGAAGAAGCACATAAATACTCTATGTCCAGGTCATCGAGATATAGGGAGATCATTTATTGTTAAGAATTTATCATGATGTATTCTGTGTCTGTGTAAGTCGACGAATACATATTGAATGAATTAGTCCTTTTTGGCGCTCTTGTTCCGCGGAACAGAGTGGTTATGAATTTGCCCAAATGTCTGTAATTTTCGAATTTTTGGCTGTAAATGGTCTTGAACGATTTGGTTTGACTCACTGATCAAGAATCCGTGGGCGATTTCAATTCTGTCCGGCCGGCCGTCTGTCTGACCGTCCAGCCGTTAACACGATAACTCTCGAATGGAATGAGCTAGACAGTTGAAATTTTCAGAGTAGGTTTGAGGGATAAATACCTCGGTTAAGTTCGTTATTGGGTAAAATCCGTCTAATAGTTTCGGAGTAACGAAAAAAAAATTTTTTTTTTACATTATATCTTATGAATTCAATTTTTTTAAGATGCAGTTTCATCATAAGAATCTACTGTTATCATTTTCAACTCTAACAAGCTTATACTTTCGGAGATATGATGTTTCAATTATACATCGTAAGTTCTATGTATTCACAGAATGTGAACACAGAATCTGTCTGTGATCACTATTCATAAATGTCATCTTTTATAGCTATTAGAGGTTGTCCAGTTGTTATTTTCTCTTGGAAAGCAAGTACCCATTCGATTCTTGAATTTGTGAATATATACAAGACTGTTTTGATGTAGTTTATGGAGGCAAAAGGAAAGAAGAACATATTGGAATCATCAAAAGAAATTACTGTTCGTTGACCACTGAGGTTAATATTACCTTTTACTTCCTTAAGTAGTGAGACATATTACTATATACAGTATTCTTATAATGTTGCTAGCAAAAAAATACTGTATATGGATCTACATTTGTGTATCAATCATTTTTTCCTGAGTTATGGTTCATAATACAGAAAAGAATGTGTTAGTGGTATGTAACTATCAAATTTTAAATTATGAAAAGTGGATAGTATTTTATTAATATAGTTCGACTATCAAAATACTTTGTTCGTAATCCACTACCTACTCAAATATCAGGAATAAATGGACAATCTGCTATGATTGTCTCCAGCCTTGGTCTAGACATTTCGATGATACTTTCCTTTGATATTTCGAGTTGTGAAAACTATGCACCGAGTGTAAGTTGCAACAACCCATTCCACGAGGTTGAATCATTGCAGATTGCTCATTTAATCTTGATGTATGAATTCAATGGCAATTTTTGAAGCATTAAGGCATTGAAGCATTGTATATTGCTCTTTTTTATAATTTTTGAAGCATTTTTTTTAAACGACACTTTTTTTAAATTTAATTTCTTTCATGATGCATTTCTATCATAGGAATATTGATATAATTCCCAACTCTGAGAAACCAATACTTTCGGAGATATAATTTGTCTGTTTGAACAAGAGCTCCAAAAAGATCCTGTCCACAGGGCTTGAACCAATTTTAATATGCTTGATCAATTCAATATTGCTTGATCGTGCTCTATTCATCAAGACTAAACCTCAATGCATCTTGATTCCATTAGGTGCTTCATGGTCGCCACAAAAAAATTGCACACCATTTGAAATTCCCGGTCATTTTGAGACACCCTCTAGTTAACGTGCGGAAAATCATCTTAACCCCCACTTATTGGTAGAAGATATAAATTCCCCATTACTCCACAAGTTACTGCTGAGCATCTCGACCGAATGAATTGGGGCTTGGAAATTAAGGGATCGTCTAGATAATTTTCAATGTTTACGACAAGCGGAACCCAGCTACTCCAACTTATTACGCCCCCAACTAAGTGCGTGCTCCCCCCGTCACACCGTCCCACCGCCCCTGAGATTCCCACTGCCGTACCAGCTCTCTTACAATGGGGTACATTATTGCGAATGGAATTAAATTGTAAATTTAAACTTTTTAAGTGCATCTCCTTTTCCAGGAATTTTATTGTCGGCGTCGGGCCTTGCTGTAAATTTCACTCATAGCGCTTACCTTTTAAGCAGTAATTTAAATTTCAGAGGGAGTTTTGATGCTTTTCGAAGTGGTGTAGAAGGCGGATCGTCTTCGATTTTTCCCTCGATTTGAACTATGAGAATTTTTCAGATGGTCCATTTTAGGGATCGTATATTTCGAACTTTCTAGGGCCGCTTTCTCATCTATGATTTGACGGTATTTGAAAATAATAGAATTGTTGAGTATCAAAAAATTCTGTAATATCCTTCCAAATAATATTCTTTCGATAAACAGAGTTTTTAATTTGCTGAATTTAGGCGACGATAGGGAGTTGAAAATTAATAGGTATTCGTTCTATGAACTACAGGTTTTTCCTTTAAGACTGGCCTTATACTCTTAATTCATATTATTAATTCAGAAAACACGAAATTGCATACTAATTAACTATTCGCCTCACGTGCTCTGATTTTTTAGAGTATTAATTTTCATATTTTATATATACCTACTGACTGACAAAGAAACTGCAACACCCAGAAGGAGCTGTTTAAATTTTAATTTTTTTTTGCTTGAACATAGATAGTATATCAAGGAGTGAATGATTGAAATTTGAAGAAGAAAACTAAGGGTTTACAATTTTTTTTCAATAAATTTGTTGATAATGTGTTTGTCCACCGCGATTATCTATACACTCCCCAACACGTCTTGGCATTGATGCAATAAGATGGTCTATTTCTTCTTGAGGGATACTATCCCAAGTTATCTGTAATTCATGTATCAGAGCCGCCAACGTCCGCGGGGGCTGAGGTAAATTTCCAAGCCTTCTACCCATAATGTCCCAAACATGCTCTATGGGCGAAAGATCGGGGGATCTGCGCGGCCATGGCAAAAGATTCACATGGGTCACTTAAAAAAAGTTTAAACTAACTCTGGCAACATGAGGTCGAGTATTATCTTGCTGAAAGATTGGATTCTCGAGCCGGTTAAGGTAAGGGATAACATATGGCTCCACTATTTCTTGAAGGTAACGCAGCGCTGTCATGTTACCTCGAATAAAGACTGAAGGTGATCTACTTGCATGTGCAATAGCACCCCATTCCATAACGCTTACTGTCCGGTGTACATGACGCTCAATATCAAACTGAGGTTCACGTCTTTCTCCCCGACGTCGTCTAACCCTTCTTCGGCCATCATGTGCACCCAACGAGAATCGAGATTCATCAGAAAAGACGACCTGATGTCATTTCACATTCCAATGTTGACGTTCTCTGTACCACTGTAATCGTTGCTGGCGATGCTCAACCGTCAGAGGTAACACAAGATGGGGTCGATAATGCTGCAGTCCAAAAGACCATATCCGGCGGTAAACCGTTCGGACAGTTATAAGATGGCCTTGTTCTCCTAACCACTCATCAGCCAAAGATAGAGTTTTCACAAATCGGTCTCTAACAGCCATAAGTCATAGACGTCGATCTTGAACTTCATTTGTGCCCCTTCGACATGCGGTGCCTACTCTTCTTCGATTTTGGGCACTATCAAACCATGCTTGACAATATCTCATAACAGTAGTTGGATATCTGTTCGTACGGTTAGCGATTTCTCGAAATGACAACCCCGCCTCCCGTAGACCAATAATTCGACCACTTTCAAATTCATTTAGCTGATGGCGATAAATTCCACGTATATGTGCTCTAGGCATTTTAACAACAACTAAACATCGACTTTGGATCTCCTCAAAAAGCTAGTTTGTTGTAAAATTTGAAAAAATTGCAAAAAACGACTACAATATATTAGTAACAAAAAATGTTTACATGAAAAAACCTTCACGATTTTTTCTCCAAATTTTAATCATTTACTCCTTGCTATACTATCTATGTTTTACAACAAAAATAAATTAAATTTAAACAGCTCCTTCTGGGTGTTGCAGTGTCTTTGTCAGTTAGTATATATGTATTGTGAGAGATATTCCGTTTGTATAAGGCGAGCCTTAGGCGGAGATTACACGGTTAATCTGGTATCAAACTGGCATTAATACGGACCATCAGTCTACGCGTAAACAATCAGTCTGACATCAATCATGAATTGATGTCAAATCGAACTGATGCCAGATTGACCGTCTAACCTCCGTCTTAGAGCTTTCCTTTTGGATAACTCGCTATTCAGCTGTCATTATCAACAGTTGCCATTTTTTGACACATGACACAAGAACGGTATAAGTATTAATCAAAAGTAATCAGGAAAAGTGATAAGGGAATAATGAAAATTTGTACAACATTTACAGCGTTCCTTTCATATATGAACTTTGAACTTATCAGCTGTTATACCTAATATGCCAGATTCGAAAACCCTCTCTGAAATATCCGAATATCCCATGTCATTCTCGACACATGTGTCAAAACTTTCTGGAATCACGTCGCATGTCGAAATCTTGAAAGCCACCCTTACCGACCCCGGATAGAGATACACGTAAATACACGAGGAGGGAGAAATACAATAAAAATAAAGTGAAATCCACCGGAGGTAGTAACTTTACGAACCCGCTTTATCGATACGAGAGATGTGGTTAAGAGAGATAGAAACACACGTGTAGAATTCACTGGGAGGAAAACTGTTGTTTCAGCTCCACACGCATGTAAGGTGGAAAGGATATACATGTTTGGTGGATGATTTGAAAGATTATACCCCGGTTGGTTCATTAGTGCAAACCCATAATCCACTTCGAAATGCCTTTTATTTTCAAACGTGCAATAATAACGTCATATTTCGATTGAGAGGATCATCTAAAAGTTCTATTTCTCCTCCAAGGAGAGTGTTGCTATGCAACACTTTTCCGGTCGGCGGCGGCAAAAGATGAATTGGTTACCTACCATGAACAAGAAATTTTCTAATTCAAACGTCGCTCTTGTTCCTCGGAACAGAGTGATTATCAATTTGCCCAAATGTCTGTAATTTTCGAATTTTTTGATGAAAATGGTCTTGAACGATTTGGTTTGACTCACTGATCAAGTATCCGGTGTCGAAATCGATTCTGTCCGGCTTCCGGCAGACCGGCCGTTAACACGATAAATCTCGAACGGAATAAGCTAGACAGTTGAAATTTTCAGAGTAGGTTTGAGGGATAAATATCTCGGTTTAGTTCGTTATTGGGCAAAATCGGTCTAATAGTTTCGGAGTAACGAAAAAAAATGTTTTTTTTACATTACAACTTTTGAATTCAAATTTTTTTAAGATGCAGTTTCATCATAAGAATCAATTGTTATCATTTTCAACTCTAACAAGCTAATACTTTCGGAGATATAATGTTTCAAAATTTTCAATTATACATCGAAAGTTCTATGTATTCACAGAATGTGAACACAGAATCTGTCTGTGTTCACTATTCATAATTGTCATCTTTTTTAGCTTTTAGAGATTGTCAATTCATAGTTATATATTTTCTCTTGGAAAGCAAGTATTTGATTCTTGAATTTGTGAATATTTACAAGACTGTTTTGATGTAGTTTATGGAGGCACTATTGCCTCCATGCATCCTATGAAAGAAGAACGTAATGGAATCATCAAAAGAAATTGCTGTTCGTTGACCACTGAGGTTAATATTACCTTTTATTTCCTTAAGTAGTGAGACATGTTCCTATATACAGTATTTTCATAATGTTGCTAGCAAAAAAATACTGAAATATGGATCTACATTTGTGTATCAAACATTTTTCCTTGAGTTAATGTTCATAACACAGAAAAGAATGTGTTAGTGGTATGAACTATTAAATTTCAAATTATGAAAAGAGAATAGTATTTTATTAATATATTTTGAACTATTAAAATAATTTGTTCGTAATCCTCTACCTACTCAAATATCAGCAATAAATCAGCTATGATTGTCTCCAGCCTTGCTGTAGACATTTCGATGATACTTTCCTTAGGTATTTCGAGTTGTGAAAACTATGCACCGAGTGTAAGTTGCAACAACCCATTCCTCGAGGTTGAATCATTGCAGATTGCTCATTTAATCTTGATAAATAAATTTAATGACAATTTTTGAAGCATTAGAGCATTGAAGCATTGTAGTTTGCTCTTTTTTTTTAAAGCATTTTTTTTAAACGACACTTTTTTTAAATTTAATTTCGTTCATGATGCGGTTCTACCACAGGAATCCATTGATATAATTCCCAACTCTGAGAAACCAATACTTTCGGAGATATAAATTGTCTGTTTGAACAAGAGCGCCAAAAAGCTCCTGTCCACAGGGCCCGAACCAATTTTTAGTTAAGTTTTTGAGAGTAGGTGAATGAAAATAAACAAATTAATTCAAATCGAATTCAGACAAGACAACCAATTCCAATGATTTGCATTATTTAGGAGAACACTAGAACAAGATGATGGCCTAGAATATTTTTTGTTGAGTCAGTATCAATACTAGTATCGTTTTTTGGTGCTCTTGTTCCTCGGAACAGAGTGCTTATCAATTTGCCCAAATGTCTGTAATTTTCGAATTTTTTGATGAAAATAGTTTCAAACGTTTTGGTTCGACTAACTGATCAAGAATCCATGTCTAAATCGATTCTGTCTGACTGTTAGCACGATAACACTCGAACGGAGGTTACACGGTCAATCTCAATCAGTTTGACATGAATCACGGATTGGTGTCAGATGGACGGAAACTGATTGTTTACGCATATACTGATGGACTGATGGTCCGGATTGATGGCAAGATTGATGTCAGATTGATGCCAGATTGATACCCGATTGGCCGTGTAACCTCCACCTAATTATAATTTGCTGATGTACGTAAATCAAATATATGAGGTGAGTCATATATATAGTTTTGAATTTAATTTTTGTGATGCTGTTCTATCATAAGAATCCATTGATATCATTCCCAACACTGAGAATCCAATACTTTCGGAGATATGATTTGTCAAAGTTTGAATAATTACTAGCTAGTAGTTTGACAAGAGCGCCAAGGCCCCTGACCACAGGGCTTTCGTACATCTTCTAATAAAACAGTGTTTATTTGATGTAGACTTAATTTAAATTTTTTCACAGGTTTTTAAATTGAAAAAAATAATATCTCGAGAATTATTGATCCAAAAGACGTTTAATATGCATTAGTGAATTCAGAATTTTATGATCTAAACATATCATTAAAAAATTGGTTCAAGCCCTGTGGACAGGAGCTTTGGCGCTCTTGTTCAAACTTTGACAAATCATATCTTCGAAGTTATTGGTAAGAGTTGGGAATTATATCAATGGATTCTCATGCTAGAGCTTCTACTTAGCACAAATTAAATTCAAACATCATAAAAGAATTTAAATTCAACAAGAGTGGCAAAAATTATTAATCCAAAACCAATAGACGAATTCTACCCAACAACGAACTCATCCGAGATATTCATTCCTCAATATTATAAACTTATCATTCCCATCATCATATGGATTATGGATTGACCATCGGTATGAAAATATCAACCAAAAAGAAATATGATATCATATTATAATTCTCATAATTCTACGATTGCTGAAATGAATTAGACAATGTCATGTCTCAGGAAAATAAGTTGACATGTATCAACACAGGTCATATTATAATAGTTCATAGATAGAATAATTATAGCATTCTGTGAAAACATAGAAATACGATTTATTATTGAAATTTTGAAAACTCATATTTCCGAAAGTATTAGCTTGTTAGAGTTAAAAATGATATCAATGGATTCTTATGGTGAAACTGCATATTGAAAAAATTTTTATTTGAAATTTGTTATGTAAAAATCATTTTTTTTTGTTACTCCGAAACCATCTGTCCGATTTTGCCCAGATATTTGCCGAGATATTTATCTCTCAAACCTACTCTGAAAATTTCAACTGTCTAGCTCATTCCGTTCGAGAGTTATCGTGCCTACGGCTGGCCGGACCGGCCGGACAGAATAAATTTCGACCACGGATTCTTGATCAGTGAGTCGAACCAAATCGTTTAAGACCATTTTCATCAAAAAAATCGAAAATTAGAGACATTTGGGCAAATGGATAAGCACTCTGTACCGAGGAACAAGAGCGCCAAAAATAGGGGCTTGCCATTTAAAAAAAATATCGATGACATCACTGCTTGGTAATGCGAAATGGTAGAACAATATAAATTACGGAAAAATTTTCCTTAAAAAATCAATTAATTTGACCTATCGAACAACTTCTCGGTATTCGTGAAAGGGGATGAAATAAATCCATTATTCAATACTTTTGACGCTCTTTGAATGTCACGAAAAAAAAAGTAGAGGACAAGAGTGTACATAGCTACTCGCGTAGTGTCATTTGTGGGGAATACAAATTGATTAATTATAAATATAAACTAGCTGGCCCGGCGAACTTCGTACCGCCTAACTTCATAAAAAAAGGCTCGGTATGAATGAAGTTTTATTATTATTTTCGATTAATTGCACATGATGTTACTTACTTACAAAACAGAGTTTTTTCTGAAATACTGGCTATTTATAAGGTTTCAAGTTGATATTGACAGACACACACACAGTTATGATACAGTCTCTTAATCAATTTAAAGCTTTCTGATAAAATATATTTTTTGTTTTGTTTTGCGTCAATAAACAAAGATGACGGTCTTCCAAAGCGCAAACACGCGACGTATAATTGTCCATGCGCCATGTCCACACATCAAAGGAAAAACAAAATTGTTACATTATGAGAATCCATCCAAGGTACCTATTTAGTTAATGCTTTGTTTGGGGCACAAATCACTTCAATTGTGTACAATTGTGCCGTGATATAAAGAACACCCTGTATAGTAATGGTTTATTTTCAATTATGTATACCTCGACAGTATATTTTTTAACACAATTGAATGAAATTGTACAATTAATTGGCGTGAAAAATAGCCAGTTGCAATTGATGTTAAAAGAAAAACACCCTGTATGAAAATTTCGGACAAATGCATTATGAGAATCCATCCAAGGTACGTATTTAGCTAATGCTCTCCTTGTGGCACAAATCAATTCAATCGCGTACAATTGTGCAGTGATATAAATATCATTATTGAAAGGTTTTTTCTGGGTTTTCTCTACCAAACTCTGAAAACTATCTATAAAATAAAAATTAGTTATTTTGTGATTTGCTTCTGCGTAAGAAACACAAGATATTTGTCAGAAGCAATCAATTGAAAAATGTTGCCTAACAAACAACAACGAAACAACATCAACGAAGAAACAACTATATCGTAACGTTTCGGAGTCTGTATCAGACTCCTTCGTCAGATTCATCACATTCTATGCGAAGTAAAAGTATGTTAGCTATGATTTTGAAATACTGTCAATGTGACAATTTTTGAATTTCACAAAAATAACTATCAACAAAATAATTCTAAATATTTTCATTAAGCGTCTGACGAAGGAGTCTGAGATAGATTCCGAAACGTTACATATAGTTGTTTCTTCGTTGATGTTGTTTCGTTGTTGTTTGTTAGGCAAAATTGTTCAATTGATTGCTTCTGACAAATATCTTGTGTTTCTTACGCAGAAGCAAATCACAAAATAATCAATTTTTATTTTATAGATATTTTTCAGAGTTTGGGAAAGAAAACCCAGAAAAAACCTTTCAATAATGAGTATACCCCCCACAGTATCCTTTAATGATTACTTAATATAAATAACACCCTGTATAGTAATGGTTTATTTTCAATTATGTATATGCCTCGTAAGTATAATTTTTAAAACAATTGAATGAAATTGTACGATTGGCGCGAAAAACAGCAAGTTGCAATTAACGTTAAAAGAAAAACACCCTGTATGAAAATATCGGACAAATAAGACGTTAAAAGAAAAATTCCAGACAAATACATTATGAGAATCCATCCAAGGTACCTATTTAGTTAATGCTTTGTTTGTGGCACAAATCACTTCAATTGTGCCGTTAGAAAAAGAACACTCTGTATAGTAATATGGTTTATTGTTTGGAAAATTGTGCAGCACTTTGATCATTTTGAAGTTGAACTCTCATATTAGTGGTTAGCGATAATGTTTTTACGTTATTCCATAAAGGTGATGCCTTCAGGCAAGCATTCAATTCATCTGCAGGCGTTCCACGGAAAAATGATTTTCCCACTTTTCTGTTGGAATTTATCCTGAATATGCTATAAACCTCACGGAGCCCAAGACCTTTCCAACGAATGCAAAACCGTGGAAATCGGTTCGTGCGTTCTGGAGTTATAGCGTCAGGAAGGAAAACCCGACTCATTTTTATATAGTAGATAATTTATTTGCATCACTTCTATTGAACTGATAAAATGCGAAAGATCATCATGTATGAAGTTTCATGAGTTTTCCAGAATAGAAAAAATTTAAAATTTCGAAATTTCAACATTCGCCATCGATTTCATCTGACATCACAGTTTAGATTCCAGAAGAGTATTAAAGAGTTCTTGTTGGCGGAGAGGTCGGCGAAGTAACGTTGCCGTTAACTGGATCAGGTAAGTAATGCATGAGGTGTTCCCATCCTTCGGCGTGGTTCAGTTCAAACGCACATCAATGATGCATCGCCGTGAGGAGGCCTTAGCACCGAAACGGTGAAGCAGACGACCGCGTGCTGTTGACAAACAAACCGGCGACGTTTAACGATCACAGAATCGAGACTTTCGCTTTCTTCTCGGGTCTGTATAGTTCGCAAAGTTCCACTGAATTGTGGCTGCATTTCAAACAGTTATCAAAACCAATTTCTGTAAAAGTAAATCCAATTTCGGACAAATTATTCAGAATTGCCTAGTACAAGTTTGCGCCCGTCAGACTGATTTTCGTTATGTTTTTTTATTTTTTGTTTGTTTCGTTGCGCGTATGTTCTGGGGAACATCGCGTTATCATTCTGCCTAAATGTCTGTAACATTCGAATTTTTCGACGAAAATGGTCTCAAACGATTTGGTTCGACTCCCCAATGAAGAATTCTATGTCAAATTTGATTCTGTCCGACCAGCCATTGCCACGATAACTTGAGAACGGAAAGAGCTAGCAACTTGAAATTTTCAGGGTAGGTGGCGTATCCCAATACGACGGACAAGTTCGTTAATGGGCACAATCGGCCCAATGGTTTCCGAGTAATAATTTTGTTTTCAACCAATATGAATCCGATCGAATTGAAACTTGGTGAATAGTTGTAGAATGTAAACCTAAGCACGTTGGTGGAATTTTGTGAGAATCGTATCGCTAGAAAATTATCAAAAAATTATTAAAAAATATGTTTGTTGTCACGATAACCTGAGAACGGAAAGAGAAAGCGGCTTGAAGTTTTCAGGTTAGGTTGTGCATCTGAATGCGACATTTGAGTTCGTTTATGTGCATAATCGTCCAAACGGTTTTAGAGTTATAGCCATCTGAAATTTGGTTGTTTTTTGTTCCTCATTAACTCGAAAAATACAAAACCGATTGAATTCAAACATGGTTATTAGTTGTAGAATGCCAACGCAAAAATTCTTGCAGAATTTCGTGAGGATAGTATTTGTAGAAAATTTGTAAGAAATCATTGAAAATTGAAAAAAAAAATTCTATATATCAGTAACTATTCGTCTGAAATTGCTGAAATTTTGCAAGAGCCTTTAGAACCTAACTATACTGCCAAGTTTCAAGTTTTAACACGATCGGTTAAATATTGTTGGAGATTCGAGCAGCCTTGTGCGAGTTCAGTAGATGGGTGACCGTTGCCTCGATAACTTTCGAACGAAAGGAGATAGGGACTTTCAATTTCCAGTGTAGGTTGCGTATCCGAATGGGTGAGTTAAGTTCGTTTGTGGGCATAATCGGTCTAAAGGTTTCCGAGTTATACACACCTGGAATATTATTTACTCGATAACTCAAAAAATAATGTTTCGATCGAATTGAAGCTTGGTAACTAGTAGTAGAAAATCAACATGAAGACGTATTTAAAATTTTGTAAGAACCATTACCCTAGAAAATTAAAAAAAAAAAGAGAAAAAAAAAATTGCAAGAACCGTACCTACCCATAGAAAATTTGAAAAAATTTCCTAAAAAAAAATTGGTTCAAGCACTGACGTGAAGTCAGGAGCTTTTGCGCGTATGTTTTATTGTCCATTCTCCTGTATTGGACACTTAATTCGAATTTACCATGGTAGATTCAAATTTAGAGTGTCCGATACAGGAGAATGGACAACATAATTTACCATGGCAAATTCGAGAATGGGTGTCCAATGCAGGTGAATGAACAATAGAACATACGCGCAAAAACTCCTGACTTCACGTCAGTGCTTGTACCAATTTTTTTTGTTATGTTTGAATTGAATATCTTCTTTCTTATGATTTTCTCTCATTCGTTAAGTTATTTGAGAACGATCAAATTCAAGCAAGATTATTTATCGACTAATTGCAACCTACGAGTACCTACTCAGTGCGGCCTGGTGTTTCGGAAATTTCGGTGTCAGCCTTCTTGAGGGATCTACTAAATTACATTGCCTCCAGAATTTCCATCGTTTTACCCTTATCACATACGTGCAGTATTCTTGTGATATCCTCCGATGGAAAGTAATGTTTTTCAGCAAACAAATGGTTGACAAAAGCTGACTATGTTTTAAAATAAAATTAATGGCTATTCTGTGCACGGACAAGTCAGTTTCGGGGAAATAGCGTGGTTTCCGAGTTGAAATGTCTGTACCGTGGCCCTGAGGCCAATTTATAAATAACTGTGGAAGATCTATATTAAATTACATTTGGATTTGAAGAATAGGCGTAAGCAATTGCGTTCCCAATGGAGGTCCCCTAACCTTAATCTTTTTTTTTTGGCACCCTTGTTCCTCGGAACAGAGTGCTTATTAATTTGTCCAAATGTCTGTAATTTTGGAATTTTTGGCTGAAAATGGTCTTAAACGATTTGGTTCGACTCACTGATCAAGAATCCGTGGTCGAAATAGATTATGTCGGGCGGTCCGTTAACACGATAACTCTCGAACGGAATGAGCTAGGCTAGACAGTTGAGTAGGTTTTGGGACCTAAATATCTCGGTCAGGTTCGTTATTGGGAAAAAATCGGAGGATGGTTTCGGAGTAACAAAAAAAAAATTGTTTTTTACATTTAAAATTTTGAATAATTTTTTTTTAAGATGCAGTTTCATCATAAGAGTCTACTGATATTATTCTCAACTTTAACAAGCTAATACTTTCGGAGATATGATTTTTCAAAATTTCAATAACACATCGTACTTCTATGTTTTCACAGAATGCGAATTCTATTTGCCTTCTGTTGCCTTCTGTTTGCAGTAGGTCCAGTTTGGAAGATAAATGTCATTTATTTCAAACGAAACTGAAAGTGTATTTCCGGAGAGTTTGGTTGATGTGAGCATGTTAACAATTCGAAATTTGGATTCGCTAGGTTCATAGGCAGAGTTTTTTGGTCAGTGAGTCGAAAATGAATGAAGCAAGGATGTCGAGCATAATTTACGTGTCATTTCCTACTTATGGAAGATTTAGAACGGGATTTCCAACTAATGTACAGGTAGTTATTCCTTAGTAACATACTATTGAATATTTTACATAAGTATTCTGGTATGAGTTCTCTCTGGACTGATGATGATTTGTTGCATAAATAACACTGGCTATTTCATTTGCGCAATTTTTCAGAATGTTTTGAAACACTTGTAGCCAAAATTGGACCGTCATATAAAGATAAGATGCAAAGGGATTTTAATTTGTTTCATGATGTAGTTCTATCAAAATAATCCATTGATATGATTCCTAACTCTGAGAAACCAATACTTTCAGAGAAATGATCTGTCAAAGATTGGACAAGAGAACCAAACCTCTTGTCTACAGGGCTTTCCCACATTTTTTTATTTCGACCTGAAGCCATTAGCCAGACTGTATTTATAGACAGAATTGTCAAAGCAACTTAATGCACTATGAATACCAACCATAAATAAAAAATGTAAAAAAGCAATGACGTGAAGTCAGTACTCTTTGCGCGCTTGTTCACTTTGGCTAATTTGAATTTAATGATGAGTGTTTCAAGCTCAGTGGATAGAGATAGTCGGAGAACTACCTCGTGTTAATGGACACCATACACTGTCGGGTCAAAAATGAACAGTGCTGTGTCTAAGCTGGCAAAGGATAGAGTAATAAAGTTAACAAACAACACAACTGACTCTCCTTAGTCGCACACTCTCTGACTAGATCTCCGGCTCGCTCTATCCACTGAGCTTGAAATACTCATCATGCTAATCATATTAGCCAACGTGAACAAGCGCGCCAAGAACTACTGACTACACGTCAGTGCTTTTTTATATTCTTTATTTCTGGTTGGTAATCATAGTGCATTAAGTTCATCGTCCATATCGAAATGCCAAGTTTTGAAATATATTAACGTAGTCAAACTTCAACGTTTTCAGTTTGTTTAAATCTCTTCACTGGATTACAAATCTATAGACTTTAGCTGATGGTTGGTGTTGTAACTCAGTAAATTACTTTTTTCGGCAACCGTCCGGGAAGTGCCCACTTCCCGGACACTTTTTCTTTGAGAAAGAAGCATTTCCCGGCCTAGTCCGGGAAGTACGTACTTCCCGGACTAGGCCGGGAAGAATCACGTCGTTTTGGTCATTGTAAATACATTATGAAAACCTCGTTCGGAACGTCGGTATTTGCGGGAACGCGAAGACGAGATTCGAAATTAGTCCGTAGCTGAGCCCTTTTTTCGATTCACTCTTTCGTTTTCCCGGAAGAACGATAGGAAAATGTGACTTTTCGGCGAAAATCGACGAACTTCTGACGTTTCACGTATTTCTGTGGCGAATTTTAACGCGGCTCCTTCACGGTCGACGATTTCGGTCAGAATGAGCGATTAGAAATGTCAAATCGAATTTGAATTTCGAACTGAATCGGTCGAAAACCTTCGAATAGTCTAGAAAAACACGGTTGCCGAAAAAATATTGTACGCAACACGCCCGAAAAAGGTTTTTTTGGACTCATAGACTTCCAGGACTCGCTTACGCTCGTCCTAGAATTTTGTCTATTCGTCCAAAAAAACCCTATTTTCCGGACTTGTTACGTAAATTACTATTTACGTCGATCTCTATGAAAAGTGACATTTTACGTACTAATTTGCGACCGTAAAATCGACTATTATTGAAGGCAAGTACATTGCGGACGAGAAAGTACTTTCTCGTCCGCAAAATTACTTTCTCCTTCGCTGTGCTCACTATGAATACGGCATGATATGGTTCAATAAAAACATAATTGTCTGTAAGAATAACTGTCAGTGCAATGTCACTATGGATACGGTTCAATACAAACATAAGTGTATGTGTCAGTTGCTATTGTGAAATTATTTAAGAGGTCCGAAATTCATAAAAAGATATTGAAACCGACGAAAAAATGTAATATGCGCCTCGACGAAAAACTGTCTATTGTCTCGCTTGCATGCAATCCTCGGCTCCGCCTCGGATATCAATTGACAGACTCGACTATAATAGGCAGTTTTCCGTCCTTGGTACATATATGGTACAATAACTATTATAATTAATCGCTCAATTTCTGACACCATGTCAGTATTCTTATAATGTTTTTAGTAATACCCAACGCAATAAATTCGCTGCTTTAATACCGTGCAATGACAGTAATGCACCGAAAAATAATTGTATAGTATTCTCAGTAGGTACTTGCCGAGTATCTCCTGCGAATTAAACTCCGAATTTCCTTGTTTTTTATTCCTGGTGGATAATCATAGTCCATTTTCCATGAAACTTCGCGAGAACACGAAATTGCATGTCACGGAAAGAAATGACGATAGTTCCGAGGTCTGGGACAGCCAACACAAATAATTACTGTCCGCATTAACAGTATATTAATAATAGGTTGGCAACTGAGGAGCATCGTGGGAAAACCACAAGTGTTGCCACCTGATTATACGTCACTTAGACCCCCATGGCCTACCGTTATTAGACCACTTTACTCACGCTATTGTTTTGCCGTTTCAGACATTCACTTCGAATGGCTTCGATATCTTCTGTGTCCGAACGAGCTTTCTGTGGTTCTTGTAATGGCATAGTGACGTTTAAACCTATGGATTGCATAATATGCGAGTTATACACTGTATACTGCTCCACAAATGTTAAGGAACTTCAGAGATTTTCAAAAGTTTAAATTTTTTCATATTTGAGAAATCTAAATGTTTACTCACTTATTCAACTCATTCTTGTGCCCATTTCCTTATAAGTTCCACAGTTTCAGGTGAACATTTATTTTCAGTATTTGTTGTGCAAAATCAGTTCAGAAAATTGAAAAAATAAAGTTCATTAAAGAATATGGCATCCTCGAATCTTTCGATCAGATTGTTGAAGTAGCCTTGATCAATTTCTCTCCAGAGTAGCCGTCCGAGTCCTTGAAGTGAATGTGTAGGTGGTTGATGAGAATCCAAAGCTCTTTGTAGCTGATCCCAAGCATATTCGATGGGATTGAGGTCTGGCGATCGAGGGGACAAGGCCAAATTTGGAATACCATGAGCTTCATCGACAATTATATCACGATGGGGTGGCACATTATCATAAAAAAATAATAAATTTGGCACAATGGCAGCATGAAACAAAGGACTTATATTGTCAATGAGTTGCCCTATGTGAATCTGCGCATTCATGGTAGCATCAACAATTCTGTACGTCCATTGAAACATATCCCTCCCCAAACAGTAACTGTACCACCTCTGAACGTATGAACTTCCTGAAATGATCTGCGATTTCTGGGCACCAGAGGATGGTTACATACTCAAACACGCCGACTATCCGAAAACCGTCCATATCTCGATTAAACTATGAACATTATAGACCTCCACTGATGAGTCTTCGACGAACTGTTTCAATCGAAACACACCAGTAACGTTCAAAAGGCGCTGTTACATGATTCGACAAGTACTCAAAGGCTCCCTGCGGGTAGACATAGCCAGAAACCGATCTTCTGCAGGGGTGGTAGATCTTGGGCGTCCACTTCTCGGTCTTTCGGTCACGTTTCCAGTTTCTCGATATCGATGGACGAGCCGGGAAACTACACTTCCACTAACTTGACAGAAATTCGCAAGATCTCTCTGATTACATCTTACATCCCGTCTCTATCAAACCAATAGCCCTATTGGCTTCATCGTCACTAAGTTTATGTCTAGGCATTATCGCAAAACAAATTTTCATAATTGAAGATGATTGTAAGAACGTAAAACAATAACTGATCCAAAATTTTCAGAAACACAAACGGCAAGAACTTGCCTGAAACTGAAAAAGTTATCAATCGAGGAGCAAAAAAAACATTCGGATATAAGAGATTAAAAATTCGATTTCTCTGAAATAAATATTTGGTGGACAAGGATCGGCAACTTTTTAAACTGTCGCAACATTTCAGAACTTCCTTAACTTTTGTGGAGCAATATATAACTCGATGTAAGAACCCAAAGTACTCAGTAATATCCTCCCAAATTTTCACAGTTTACATTTCGAATAAGTAGAGGATGAGAACGTCTGTCGTTTGCCCATTGATTTTCTCCTGAATTACTGGGTGTAAACTAAAGAAATTGGGTACAAAAGTGGGACCCTGGGACGATCCTCCAAAATCATGCGGACCGATTCAAAAAGAGTGAAAATTTAGAAGAAAGATATTCTTGGGAACGAAAGAGTTTATGAACACGAACAATATTATAAATATTTGTTTCGATACTGAGACAAGTTTCTGCCGTGTTTGATTTGTGGAATGGATTGCCTGCATGTGTTGTGAGTTCGGTTTCTGAGAAAGCATTTAAGAACTCATATGATAGCTGGCTCCGTAATCACAAATTTTCGACTCTTATCATCTTTCGTTACCACTTAGTTGATTTCTGTTAATTCTTGGCGCTCTTGTTCATCGGAACAGAATGCTTATCAATTTTCCCAAATGTCTGTAATTTTCGAATTTTTGGCTGAAAATGGTCTCAAACGATTTGGTTCGACTCACTGATCAAGATTCCGTGGTCGGAATCGATTCTGTCCGGCCGTCCGTCCGTTAACACGATAACTCTCGATCGAAAGGAGTTAGAGGATTGAAATTTGCAGGATAGGTTTGGAGCGTAAATATCTCAGACGAGTTGGTTAACGGGCGAAATCCATCAAGCGGTTTTGGAGTTATGGCCGTTTTTAGTAAAAACATTTTTTAAGAATATTTCCGAAACCGATCACTCGATCTATCTGAAATTTAGCATCAAATCATGACCTTTAGACGCATGTGAAGTTTTGTATTGATCGGGTTACCGTAAAGTGTCAAAAAAAATTTTTGAAAATTTTTAAATTTTGTTTCTACAATAACTCTCGAACGGAATGAGCTAGGCAAGTGAAATTTTCAGAGTAGGTTAGGGAGATACATATCTTGGTTAGGTTCACTATTGAGCGAAATAGGCCAGATGGTTTCGGAGTATCAAAAAAAAATTTTTTTGAACTTACAAATTTCAAAATATTTTTTTTTAAGATACAGTTTCACCATGAAAATCCATTGATATCATTTTCAACTTCAACAAGCTAATACTTTCGGAGATATGATTTTTCGAAATTTCAATAATGAATCGTACTTCTATGTTTTCACAGAATGCTATAATTATTCTATCTATGATTTATTATATGATCTGTGTTCATATTCGTACATGTCATCCTGTTCTTTAAGAGAGAGTCAAATTCATTCCAGCTATTTTAATTTTATTTCTTCCATGTTGCAGTTCTCATTCTCAGATTGCTCATTTAATCTTGATACATAAACTATTATTTGAATTGAATTTCCTTTATGATGCAGTTCTATCATAAGATTACATTGATATAATTCTCAACATTGAGAAACCAATACCTGCGGAGATATAATTTGTCTGTTTGAACAAGAGCGCCAGAAAGCTCCTATCCACAGGGCTTGAACCAATTTTTCAGTGTAATTTAATGTGCTGCTCTTGAAGTAGATACTTATTTTGTTGAAATTGGTTATTGTGAGTTTATAGGCCTGTGCCTCAACTCTTTTCATTATTTAATAATATTAATAATAATAAGTTGGGAAATCACTATGGCCAGGGGCTTTGGCACGCCGTTCAAATTTGTAGCCAGAGCGGTCCCCCATCCAGGTACTGAAGTCGTCCACAGCTGCTTAGCTTCAGGAAAAGAATAAAATATCCTCCAATAATATAAATCCCACTGTAAACACAAACGTCCAAAAAAAACTGGTCGAGAAAGGTATCAAACGATTAGTTTCGACTCAAATACATACCATTCACTGTTTGGTCAAAAATAAACTGTGCTGTGGTTAGTAATAATTGGGTTTACGGCTTGAGGACTGGACAATTGTAGTGGAGCAAGGACCCACTCAAAGACATACAATCACTGTTGGGTCAATAAGTCAAAAAGTGCTGTGTTTGTGGTGGCGTAAGAACTCATTAAAATACATAACTACATTCACTTTTGGGTCAAAAATAAACAGGTCTTTGTTTGTGGCGGCATAATGTATGGCAGTGGTTTTATTTTCAATAATTTAATTAGAGAATTATTCCTATGATACAAATCAGTCGAATCGTACGGCCATGAGGACCTATGAATTGACATTTTATCAAAAACGCCCTGTATGGCAATAATTTTTTTAATATATAATAATATACGAACTACTTACGTAATTTTATGAAAACATGACATCATTTCGTCCATAACCCTTTTCATAAAGTTATTATTCCGATAGAATTGGAAACAAAAGTGGAAAAGATCAGTAATTTCGGTTACGGGAATCGATCCCGGTACCTATTTGCCAAGAAGACGAATCTCTATCTCTGGGCCACAGAAGATCTACATTATTAATGTCAATTCCGTAACTTGAACTTATGTTATTACTGACTTTTGATACCTTGTTTTCAAATTTCTAATTTCACAAAAATATTATCATGTTACATATTATTCGATCAAGTTTACATCTAGAACTTCGCTGTAAGATAAGTAACATATCTTAGACAAGATATACAAATTCTCACTAGGCATTGAACGAATATTATTACTGAAGTATAAACTTGTCAACTTTGACTTCGGCCGTCTCTAAATTATCTCCATCAAGTCAAAAATCAGAAACTGTTGACTTCTCTGGTCGAGTGTAAAACCAGTGGATCAGTTCAACTCGATCATCGAAATAATTCGATATTTTGGCAATATCTTCAACAATATAGATCCGATCATGTTCAAATCTGGTACTTTGCTGTAAAATATGATTTTGAAGAATTTCAACCATATCTAATGGATAGTTTCTGTGATGCAGAATTTTTTAAATATTTTTTAATTAATCTTACAGTCATGCGATCCTCACAAACTTTAGCATAAGTCTTCGTGTCGGTATTTTTCAACTAACTAGCGCGCTTTCATTAGATCATATCAGTATTTTTCGAGTTATTGTGAGAACAACATTTCAGATGGCTATAACTTTGAAACCAATCGGTGAATTTTGCCCATTAACGATCTTAGCAGGAGCATTCGGACTCTGAACCTACCCTGAAATTTTTAACTATCTAACTTATTGCGTTCGAGCGTAATCGTGCTGTTGGTGGGACATTATCAATTTTGGCCTCGGATTCTCCATCAGTGAGTCCTAAATAATCGTTTGATAGCTTTGTCGGCCACCTCTCTGTTCACCTGAAGAGCCAAAAAAAACAAAATCAAGTACGAGTATAGGATACGACCGAAATGAACGCAGAGCTTTGAAAATGAATCCTAAAAAAAATAATTATCCTCATAAGGAGGTCTCATTAAATGTTCTGTCGAAAGTTTTCGTCCTGAATGAATTATCGCCATAACTTTTCCCATTTTTCTACTTGATGGACGTTAAAATTGAACCAATTAGTTGTTCCGAAAGTTCAGCTCTTTTAATGATCGAATATTTCAGGCCACATTATTACAAGTTCCGACTATAATTTCATTTACGAATTATATCAATGAAAAAAATACCATCATTTTCATATCCCGAGAAACTAATGAAGGAAATTATGATGACCTAATTTTTTTTAGCGAACTTTCATCATGAAATTACGAGAATTCAAAACTTTCGTATACAGTGCTTCCCAGCAACTCCGCACCAAGAGGGACTCTTCTTTTAAATTAATATTTCCGTATATATATAATATTCTTCACAAAAAGTTGGTGCTTCTAATATAACAAGAGCACCAATAAAAAGGTATAAAAAACTCGGCCAACTGCGACTTTGAGCAGAAATCGCTATTTTTGAAAATGACGATCTCGGAAAATTCGAACTTTTTGCTTATAATTCTTTTAAACAATGAATATTTAAAGATATTTTTTTGGTGACTAGATAATATTAGTAGCAGCATGAAAATGATTGTAACGAGAAAATTTTGTCCGAATTTTCGATGAATTTTCATGACAAAATTCTATTTCAATCAATAATTTAGTTATAAATTGTTCTTTTGTAGTAAGATTTTCTTTCTTGGGATTCTCAGGTGTGAATAGAATGAGAAATGGAAAGATTTTATTCCCGAAAATACGAATAGAAGCACCGGAATGAAACGACATTTGTTGGAAAATTCGAAAAAATGTCGAAAAACCAAGTTCAAATAAAATTTTCTAGTAAGGTACTATCATATTCATGCTGACACTAATATTGCCTAGTCACCAAAAAAATCCGTTAGATAATGATTCATTTATTAAAAGAGTTATCACCAAATAAGGGAACATATTTTTCGTTTTTGGCACTCTTGTTTCTTGGAACAGAGTGCTTATCAATTTGCCCAAATGTCTGTAATTTTCGAATTTTTTTAGCTGGCAATGGTCTCAAACGTTTTGGTTCGACCCACTGATCAAGAATCCATGGTCAAAATCGATTCTGTCCGACCGGTCCGTGCCGGCCGTAACCACGATAACTCTCGAACGGAATGAGCTAGACAGTTGAAATTTTCAGAGTAGGGAGGAGTATCAATCTAATACTTTGGGAGATATGATTTTTCAAAATTTCAATAATTAATCGGAATTTTATGACTTTTTGAATTTATTTTTTTCATTATGCAATCCTATCATAAGAATCCATTGATATCATTCCCAACTCTGAGAAACAAATAATTTCGGAGATATGATTTGTCAAAGTTTGAACAAGAGCGCCAAAGCTCTTGTGGCTTTCCCACATATTATTGCTTGGAGATTACTTGGAGCATTCTATACAAATAGTACGAATTTTCCGCTCAAACTGGAAGTCACAGTTTGCCAAGTCTTATATTATTTTTGACGCACAAAGTTTTCGCGAGAAATAAAATTCGGAAATATTAATAGAAAAGAAAATTCTCCCCTGGTGCAGAGTAATGGGAAGCCCTGTATGATAGTGAACATATTCAAAATAGTGTGAGTGAAATGAGGTTCAGATTAAGAACCTGCACGCAAAAATACGGACGGTATTCTGTGAACCTGTTGAAAAAATATTTTCCTGTGAATGTGAATAACTATAAAAATATTATGTTTTTTTCCACAGAAACAAAAAAATTTTGGAAAGATGAAGAGATATCTACTCTCCAAAGGCACATCAGCGACAAATACTCTGAAACAATAGTAGATACTGATATGCAATATGTTGGCCATAATCGGCCCAACAGTTTCGGAGTTATACCCATCTGGATTATTATTTCCTCGATAAAAATATAGACTGGATCGAATTGAAGCTAGCTAACTAGTTGTAGAATATCGACATGAAGACGTGTGTAAAATTTTGTGAGGACCGTATCACCAGAAAAAAAAAATTACAAAAAATAGTATCTATGTATCTCACGATACCTTGAGAAAGGAAAGAAATAGCGACTCGTAAGTTTTCAAGGTAGATTGCGCATCTGACTGCGACATTTAAGTTTGTTAATTAGCATAATCAAATAAAATGGTTTTGGAGTTATATCAATCTGAAATTTGGTTATTATTTCTTCAATAACCCAAAAAATAAGATGCCGATTCAATTCAAACATGGTAATTAGTTCCAGAATTGCGACGCAAAAATTTTTACAAAATATCGTGAAGATCGTATAACTAGAAAATTAAAAAAAAATCATAGAAAAAAAATTATAATATATCAGAAAGCAGTTGTCTGACATCACTGAAATTTTGCGAGAACCTTCAAAACCATGAATGCCATGATGACATATTAAATTAATAATAAATTTTTGGGCCAATTTTTTCATAACACAATAGAATCTATGGGAGATGAGAGCCCTACATTAGGGTCCTGTAGTGGTCTTCGATCATCTGAAGTTCTGAATAATCATCGTTTGAATTGGCCCGACCTGGTTTTGAAGGAGATTCTCCTGGCCGTATAAGCTACGACATTTTCCATTTTGAAATCAAATATTGAAGGGATTTCTAAGAACAAGAGTGATTATCTTTGAAAACTAGCGGAGGCGATTCTTCTTCACGCGATCCATGCGGCTACAGAGGAGAAATTTGTGAGAGAGGACTTTTGAAAGGTTATGTATTATTTTTAATTTGTTCGTTTTTCTCCTCTTGTCTTTTCATTTTTGCGCGTATGTTCGAATTGAAGCTGGATAACTAGTTGTAGAATATCGACATAAAGACTTGTGTAAAATTTTGTGAGAACCGTACCCCTAGAAAATTAAAAAAAAAATTGGTTCAAGCAATGACGTGAAGTCAGGAGCTTTTCCGTGTATATTATATTGTCCATTTTCCTGTATTGGACACTCTTAATCGAATTCACCATGGTGAATTCTATTGTCCAATACAAGAGAATGGACAATGGAATTCACCATGGTAAATTCGATTAAGAGTGTCCTATACAAAAGCTCCTGACTTCACGTCAGTGCTTCAACCAATTTTACATAAAAATTGCGCGTTAGGCATCGACATCAGATCCGGCCGTCTACTCGTTGTTCATAAATAGGACCTTCCCTTCAAAAGTGTCCAATTAGGCCGACCCTGTACGAAATAATTCCCGTGAATTTCATAGCTATCCTCGATGGGAACAGGCCGGGAACGACGTCCTGACGATGCTCCAGAGACGGGAGCGCTTCGTTGTCCGGCGGTACACTGGATTGAAAAATGAGTAATTGATAATCGATAGGCATTATTGTGTAGGACGACGGCCGGCGAAACGACATGTGTGACACCGGCACATGCAGAGACGAGGGGGAAAATTGTTATTTTATTATGCATGTACCTGTAACCCTACGCTGACAATGTCACCCCTTCCTTCTATCTGTTCAACAGGCTGTGGGCATCGTGAATTTATGACGATGGAGACGAAGTGTGCGACAATTGAAAACGATTTGGATATTTGATGCCCTGGGGCATAAGCAATTTTTCAGAAATTTTTGTCTTTCGAGTATGGACGCAGGAATTTATTCAAGGGGGACATGGAATAATGTAATTATTTTCTATCCTCAGGAATAACGAAAAATGGTCTGATAGGTCAAATTAATTCATTTCTCAAGAATCATTAACACGAGAGCGAGATTCTCCTCGTCTCGTCTCGTTCTCGTCTCGGAAGAGTGACTCGAGACGAGACCACACGAGTTTTCAAAAATATTATGGGCGATACCGAGACCACATACACCGCAACCTGACAGTCCCGTCTCGTTAATTTTTTTTATGAAGTTTTCATTTGAAAAATTAGAAAAGGTCTACATAGAGATCAATATATTTTACGAAATATCAACTCTTATGACTATCTGTGTAATATTTTATTGTAAATTAAAATGACTTTTCCACATTTTTATTTCAACTTGTTAACTGTTCTCATAACTTATTATAGTAACGTATCTCTTATCATAAATACCCTTGCAGATTTTTATAATTTAGGTTTGACTTTGTTTTTTTCAAGATCGATTTTCTACTCTCGGTTTAGTATATGTGTCTATAAACTACTGAGTAATAAGCGTGTATACTATTGAAAGGGTTTCTTTGGCTCAAAAAATTTCTACCATTGAAGACCATCTTATTTACTACAGATATATACAGTTAACTTTTCTTATCTACGACTCGACCACTACACCTACACCTACAACACCCAGACAAAAGAATTGAATATGAAGAGTTTCCACTATAATTACCAAAATATTTTGTATATTTTATACATCGACCGTTCTAGAAATACACGATTTTTTAAAGACATTGCGATAATTGAGATTATTTTTCAAGAAAAATAGAATTCACAACCATAAAAACTGATCCCATTATGAATTCAAAAGGTACTTAACGGACAACTTTCATTGCCCCTAAATTCCAATGTTTTTAAAATTTCGCGTCTCTATTTGAACATCTGAGAAATTTATTGTTTTTTCTTGAGCATCTTGTAGTGAAGATGTGAACAATTATTGTATACATCTGAAGAAGTACACATAATAAAACTGGTAAAGAAATGAAAAATGAAGCTATTCAATGTTTCGAAACGTGTTATGAAGAATACGCCAAGAACACCCTCAATGATCTACCCACTGGAGGATATTCATTGAATACGATACCAATTTGTCCAATTCTATTAAAAAATGTATCCGGTGTCGGATCCTGTATATTGGTACTGGATCCGGTATAGGCTAAATGATGCCAGATCTGCCGGATTTCCGGTCCGGTTTTTCCGGATTGCAATCCCTAGTTCCATCATCTATTTCAGTATTATCGATATAACGAGAAAATAGAGACACCCGCTATATTACTATTTATATTTCCCAAAATTAATCAGTCATATACATCCTTAAATAGCAAAAAACCGTCTAGCTGAAATGGAATGAGACAGGAACTCTGGGACTGACAAATATTGAAGTTAACATAAAACGTCGAACTCTCCGGTCAGACTCGAATGGAATATCAGGAAATGTCCCGTGTTAAACACTTTTTATCTGATAGAGCCGTCACAAGGGAATAAATATAAAGTCCCTATAAATTCGGTAATGACCAGAGTCCGACGTGGAGTGGTCGTAAATTCATTTAACAACTTTAGTGGCTCTTGCCGGCCACAATTTATATCACCTCTGGGAGATGCTACGCCAAATTCGGGAAGTAAAGTTGTCTAGGTGGAGGAAGATTAGTCGGTTGGAGGTGAGTCTTGGACAGATGGCGATATGAAGAGAAGGAGGAAAATAATTGGAATAAATAGCTACCTACGTCCATTTCTTAGCCTTTCTGAGGGACGAATTCTACAGAGTTATCTCGTGGATTCCGAGGATGACACATCAAAACAATCGTTGATACTCTTTTTGCGCTTATGGTCTCGGAGATTAAATACAAGGTTAATATATTTCATGAGAATCGTTAGATTCACAAGAAGCGAACAGAAACACTTCTTGAGAAATTTCTCGGAAACTTATTACTAGAATATACGCTGAAATTGTGTATGTACCTAAAGGTACATAATCGAAATAAAATGCGCATTTATATGCACAGTTCCAAGAATTTCCAGTATAAGCCTATTTGAAATTTTATTTTCATTATATCTCACTGAAAATATCAGCTTTAATGAATCCTACGATTCGATTCCGAATGATTATCTTCCCTGTTCAGCGCACCGAAAGTAACTTTAGGGATCTTATTTACTTTCGGTGCCTCAAAAATTACTTAATTTAGCATCAATACTAGAAATATATGAACAAATTGCAACATGACAATTAATACGACGTTCTATCAACATTTTCATCAAATAATAACCGAAAATTCAGTAATTAATTATAATTAGGTTTTAACATTAGCTGCCAGAAACATTTAATTTTTACAAGTTCCAACAGTCATTACCTAACCTTGTTCTCTGTCCCATCCAAGATAAACCATGACGACGTGTACGTTCCATAGACGAATACTAATAATAGTTATTTATGTACCAAGGACGAAAAACTGTCTATTATAGTCGAGTCTGCGAATTGCTATCCGGCTGCGCCTCCGATAGCAAGCAGGCGAGACAATAGACAGTTTTTCGCCGAGGTGCATATTACATTTTTTCGTCGACCTCCACATCTTTCTATGAATTTCGGACCTCCTAAATAATTTCACAATAACAAATGACACATGCACTTATGTTTGTATTGAAACGTATCCATAGTGATCACAGCACTGACAGTTATTCTTACAGACACTTATGTTTGTATTGAACCATATCATGCCGTATTCATAGTGACCACGGCGGACGAGAAAGTAATTTTGGGGAAGAGAAAGTAATTTCTCGTCCGCAAATTACTTGCCTTCAATAATAGTTGATTTTATGGCTGCAAATTAGTACGTAAAATGTCACTTTCCATACAGTTTGACGAAAACAAATATTGAAGTTAATGCTAAATTAACCCCTCTGCACTATAAATATCACTGCCAAATTACAGCGAAATTGGGTATTAAGGATCTTCAAGATATACCTACGAAAAATAATACTCGTTTTCCAATTTAACTATCTTGAAAAGGTAGCATATTCAGACCCATATTTTAATGAGCTTTTTGCGCGTATGTTCTGGGGAACATCGCGTCATCATTTTGCCCAAATGTCTGTAATTTTCGAATTTTTCGCCAAAATTGGTCTCAAACGATCGGGTTCGACTCCCTGATGAAGAATTTGAGGTCAAATTTGATTCTGTCCGGCCGGCCGGCCGTCCAGGCCACGATAATTTTGAAAACGGAAATTGATAGCGACTTGAAATTTTCAGAGTAGGTGGCGCATCCCAATACGACGGACCAGTTCGTTAATGGGAATAATCGGCCCAATGGTTTACGAGTAATAATTTTGTTTTCAACCAATACTAATCCGATCGAATTAAAACTTAGTGAGTAGTTGTAGAATACAAACTTGAGGATGTTTGTGGAATTTTGTGAGAATCGTATTACTAAAAATTAAAAAAAAATTATCAAAAAATATTATTTATATCACGATCACGATAAGAATTTTTTTTAAATATCATCGAAAAACATTCTATATATCAGAAACTATTCGTCCGACATCGCTGAAATTTTGTGACAGCCTTCAGAACCTAACTATACTATCAAGTTCCAAGTTTGAATACGATCGGATCTATATTGTTGGAAATCCAAGCAGTCTTGGCAGTCAATATCTGGATGGGTGATCGTTGCCTCGATAACTTTCGATCGAAAAGAGATAGATACAATTTTCAGGGTAGGTTGCGCATCCGAATGGGAGAGTTAAATTCGTTGTTGAGTATAATCTGCCCAAAAGTTTCGGAGTTATACCCATCTGGAATATTATTTTCTCGATAATTCAAAAAATACAGACCCGATCAAATTGAAGTGTGGTAACTTGTTGTAGAAAATCGACATAAAGAAGTGTGTGAAGTTGTGTGACGACTGAACCACTAGAAAATTTTTAAAAAATTATGAAAAAATATATCTCACGATAACCTGAGAACGGAAAGGGACAGTGACTTCAAATTTTCAGGAAGGTTGTGCATCTGAATTTGACGTTTAAGTTTGTTCATATTCATAATCGGCCGAACTGTTTCGGAGTTATACTCATCTGAAGTTTGTTGTTATTTCCTCTATAACACAAAATATAAAAATCTGATCCAACTAAAATTCGGTGGGTTCTACAACTAGAATGCCGACCCACTAATTTTCGATGAATTTTGTGAATATTTTATTATGAGAGAATTAAAAATTCTGAAATTCTCTCGTTATACTGCAGTCTGTCATTAAAATTGTATGAAATGTGGGATTCATATATTTATAAAAGTTGAGAAAACGGTGAATATCGATGCTAAATTCGTAGTAGAGTGTCCAATAGAGGTGAGTAGACAATAGAACATACCCGCAAAAGCTCTTGACTTCACGTCAGTGCTTGAACCAAGTTGTATTACACCAATCCCTATTGGAATCCAACCACAGACAACTCACACCTGATGTGAAAAGCTATATTTGCCAATACATAGCCCATACGAATTTAGCGGATTTTATGTGACAGGTCGTCCCCTTTCTTTACCTCCCTGGTTATGATTTTCCGCATCATTGAAAGGGTAACGTAAGGTATGCGTAAGGTAACGAAAAACTCCCTTGCGTGAGGTTCCGCTACTCGGACTAGAGCCGGTGAGCCCGGAACACATGTCTATTGTTGCTCCCGACAATTCAATTAAACCTTCTGCGAGTTCATTCGAGTTGTAATTTCTATGTATGAGTATGGATTACCAACCCAATTCATGAGTTTCTATCAGCAGAATGCTCACAACTTTTGTTCGAAATTTGTAGTTGATTACGTTCATTTTCATTACCGACATTTCACGTATCTTGCGTTCGCACAGCAATAATCGCATTGGGATAATAAACAGATTCTTGATAAGTGGGTCGTACCAAAACGTTTAATACCATTTCCAAATTTGAAAATTACAGATATGTGGGCAAATTTATAATCACTCTGTCCCGAGGAACAAGAGCACCAAAAACATTATAGGTACATACATTTTTTGAGGAGTAGTTTTGTCCTCATAGTATCTATATTTCTATTAATATTCAACTGGAATTTGCTAAGGATATAACAGTTGGTTCACATCATGAGACCTATAAAATGCTCGTGAAAATCTACAGGGTTTTTTTTTCTTCTGGATCAATGTCCAATTTTTTTTTATTATTGGGTTTACGTAAAACTGCCTCACGTGAGGTCCCGCTACTCCAACGAGGGCTAGTGAGCCCATATTTTTGCCCCCGACAATTCAATTAAACCTTCGGCGTTTTCATTCGAGTTGTGATTTCTATCCATGAGTATGAGTTACCGGATGAAAGAAGAAACTGAAAGAGGTATTTTCTGAAGATCTCTCTCCAGAATGTATCACTACAAAAGAATCCTCCGGAACTTTGATACTGTCAGGTACAAGGAATATATAGACCTCAGTAAGAACTGGCTTCACCTCCTCACTAGTTTCGTCACAGTGTAATGCTGACTTAGGAAGCATATGATGAGATTAGGGCTAGCAGAAACTGACGAGTGCAGATTCTGTTGGGAGGAGGATGAAACTCCTGATCACCTGAAAAAGGAATGCCTCGCCATCTCAAACCAACGCAAGGAATGCTTTGGGCAAGAAATCTGTAGGAGTGAAGACGTAGCCTCCTTGAAGCCATCCCAGATACTTGAGTTCATCAGAACTCTGGAACTGGAAGGCGAGCTGTAGATGGTAATGACATCGACAGCTCTGACGGAGGGGCAGGATATAGACCTTAAGATCGCAGTGCAACGTAATCCCCTACAACAATATACAATACTAGCGTCCTGGTACGTGCTTCGCTACGTATACACAAGGGCGTAGCCAGGGCGGGGTTTTGGGGGTTCAAACCCCCCCCGAAATGTTATTTTTCTCTTAAAATAAAAATTTTTGCTGCAGAAAGTGACCCTGACACCCCCAAAACCCTCCCCGAAATTAATTCCTATTTCAAAACCCCCCCCGAAATTAAATCCTGGCTACGCCCTTGCGTATACATATTCATTTATTCAAACAAAAAATATTTTATTTATTGCTAGCGATTTTAAAACTTAATCCATAATATTTGGATAAACAATATGTTTTGTTTTTTCCATTGTGAGCATGAATAATCAAACGGCTGGGAGTTTTTAATTTTCGACCGTTAATTTTCTGCATAATGTTTGAATATTTGGAGTAATTATAATGCAAAAATCCGTCTGATCGATCGGATATTCATTATAGATTTCGTAACTTAAAGACAAGATCCAAAACCTAAGATACGTTTACTGGAGTACTTAGGTTTTTCATTGGGTAAAAATGAAAAAAAAATTAAGAGAAAGCTATTTCGGATGCTCCGAGATTCGATCCCGCCGCCCCGCAAGGCTCGGGAGCTATAAATTCCCACTCCAACGCCTCAGCTCACTCGGCCACGTTGCCTAAGTAAATCAACTCCGTTTATGTACCAAATAAAGATTTTAAGTACTCGGATGGTTTCCGTCTTTCGATTTTCAGAATATCTTCAATCCTGTCAAGCGATCGATCGAAATCGGTTACTCGTTCATATTTCTCGCAGTTTTTCTAGACGATTCCAAGATTTTCGAGTAATTCCGTTCGAAATTCAAATTCGATTTGACATTTCTCGTCGCTCGTTCAGACCGGAAACGTCGACCTTGAAGGAGCCGCGTTAAAATTCGCCACATAAATACGTGAAACGTCTGAATTTTGTCGATTTTCGCCAAAAGTCACATATTCCTATCGTTCTTCCTTTAAAAGGAAACAAAGGATCGAAAAAAGGGCTCCGTTACGGACTAATTTCGAATCTCGTCCTCTCGTTCCCTCAAATACCGTCGTTCCGAACGCCCCCGTTCCTCCGAATTCCTTTCCTCAATTTTGCTCCTTTTGCCAAAATCGGCGTTTTTTCGCCTTTTCGTGATTTTTCTTTTAATACACCCCCATCTTTTCGCTCCGAAAACGCGAAACACTCCGAAACCTCCGTATTTTTCCTTGATAAACCCCTTCGAAATTTCCCCCAAAAAAACATCACGTTTATAGTAACATTTTCAAAAAGTTTCCTTTGATAAATGAAGAACCACTCTACTGATTTGGTGCAAACTTCACATAAACCATCTACTAAATAGTCCGAACAAAGCCTAAACATTTGGTTTGGATAGATGAGCCCGTTCTTGTGTTATAAAATTACAACGAAAAGTGGCATTGATTTTTATATATATTGATATACATGGGTTAACAACCCAATTCATGAGTTCCTATCAGCAGAACGCTCTCAACTTTTGTTCGAAATTTGTAGTTGATTACATTAATTTTCATTACCGACATTTCACGTCTGTTGCGTTCGTACAGCAATAATCGCATTAGGTTAATAACCAGAAAAGTCCAATTCCATGATCCTCCCGGTGACAAGGCACGACGACACGGAACCCTTCATTCCGCCCGCGCCATCGGATTGAGTCGACTCATGCATTTTTCATGGGAAAACATACTCGGGATTTTTGTGTGGAGAGCTCCGAGCGAGGCTACATTATTCATCGTTCGGATGATTACGGATTCGATAACTGTAACTATTTAATAAGCCGGAATTGAGATGAGGTGATTTGTTCCCTGCCCTGTTATTTCGTTTTTTCGAACCGATCACGAATCGTTATGTTGGTCGCGATTGGTGGCTTCGTTTGGATATGTCAAGGATGAAGAAGGATATATATATATATATATACTAACTGACAAGGAAACTGCAATACCCAGAAGGAGCTGTTAAATTTAATTTTTTTTTTGTAAAACATAGATAGTATAACAAGGAGTAAATGATTAAAATTTGGAGAAAAAAATCGTGAAGGTTTTTTCATGGAAACATTTTTTGTTACTCACATATTGCAGAAGTTTTTAGCAAATTTTTCAAATTTTACAACAAACCAGCTGTTGGAGGATATCCAGAGTCGATGTTTAGTTGTTGTTGAAATGTCTAGAGCTCGTGTACACGGAATTTATCGCCAGCTAGGTAAATTTGAATTATTGGTCTACGGTAGGCGGGGTTGTCATTTCGAGAAATCGCTAACCGTACGAACAGAAATCCTACTACATACTGTTATGAGATTTTGTCAAGCGTGGTTTGAAAATGCCCAAAATTGAAGAAGAGTAGGCACCGGACGTCGAAGGGGCACAAATAAAGTTCAAGATCGACTTCTAAGACTTATGGCTATTAGAGACCGATTTACGACAACTCGATCTTTGGTTGATGGATGGTTAGGAGAACAAGGCCATCCTGTAACTGTCCAAACGGTCTACCGCCGGATAAGGTTTTTTGGACTGCAGCATTATCGATCCCATCTTGTGTTACCTCTGACGGTTGAGCATCGCCGGCAACGATTACAGTGGTGCAGAGAACGTCAACATTGGAATATGGAATGGCATCAGGTCGTCTTTTTTGATGAATCTGGACTCTCCTTGGGTGCACATGATGGTCGAAGAAGGGTTCGACGACGTCGGGGAAAAAAACGTTAAGCAAATTTACCATGGTAAATTATGTTGTCCATTCTCCTGTATTGGACACTCTTAATTCGAATTTACCATGGTAAAAAGGGCTTTGTTTGTGATGGCGTAAGGACCCATTCGAATACATACATTCAGTTTTGGGTCGAAAATGAACAGTGTTTTGTTTGTGGCGGCGTAATGGATAGCAGTGCTTTTATTTTCAATAATTTTTTCCGTGAATTATTCCTATGATACAATTCAGTCAAATCGTACAGTTCTACCATGAGGACATATGAATTGACATTTTAACAACAACACCCTGTATACCAGTAATTTTATGAATATCTAATAATATATGAAAAAACTTAAGTAATTTTATGAAAATATCGACTTAATTCCGTCCATAACCCTTTTCACAAAGTTACTATTCCGATAGAATTGGAAATAAAAGTGGGGAAGCCCCTGTGGACAGGGGATTTGGCGCTATTGTTCAAACTTTGACAAAACATATCTCCGAAAGTATTGGTTTCTCAGAGTTTGGAATTATATCAATGGTTTCTTTTGATAGAATTGCATCATAGAAGAAGTTGGATTAAAAAAAGTGTAGTTTAAAAGTGCCAAAAATGATTAATCCGAAACCAGTAGACTGATTCTACCCAATAACGAACTTATCCGACATATTCATTCCTCAAATCTACAATCTACTCTGAAAATTATATTATATCAATTGAAACTTAGCCAATATTCCAGTTTTGTCTTTACTGGAGATATTCTGAATCCAATTTGATTACCTTACCAAAGTAAATAATTCCATCATCATATGGATTATCAAAGGGCATTATATTATTTCCCTTTATCCTTATCCTTTAATCCTCATGATTCTACGATAGCTGAGGTTATTTTGCATTCAGGCATACTTTGTTTTGTAGAGCAGGAGGTATTTTATATCATGAGTAACGAATTTTGAATAGAACCAGAAATAAATATGACATGTCTCTTATCGGTAGATAAGATAACATGTATGAACACAGATCATTCTTAGATACAAATACGGACGTTAATTTACGATAACAGCATTCTGTGATCTCATAGAATTACGATTTAATATTTATTTTGAAAAATCATATCTCCGAGAATTAGCTTGTTACAGTTGAAAATTACATCAATGGATTCTTATGATGAAACTGCATCTTGGAGGAAATTTGATTTGAAATTTATAATGTAAAAAAATTTTTCTTTTTTTGTAACTCCGAAACCGTCATGTTGATTTTGCACAGATTTAACAGAGATTTTATCTCCCAAATCTACTCTGAAAATTTCAACTGTTTAGCTCATTCCATTCAAGAGTTATCGAGTCAAACCAAATCGTTTAAGACCATTTTCAACCAAAAATTCAAAATTACAGACATTTGGGCAAATTGATAAACACTTTGTTCCGAGGGACAAAAGCGGCAATAACTATATCCACCTCCTTCCATCTTGTGACATAATTGAGTTTATCTTAATAAGGTTAGGTACTAGTTTTTGGGCGATCACATTTTGAATATCCCATTTTAGTTACTTTTGCGATATCTCCAGGAGATTGCTTCGAGAATTCTTTAGGTAATCTTACGAGGATATCTTATACAACTCACTTTCTGACTTCAATGATGATCCGCCGTATTCACAAAATCATTCAATATCCGTTAATTCCTAACTGAGGTCCTCAGTTAAGCATAAATATGAATCGCAGCCTCAGTTAACGTGAAAATTACCGTCGAACAGGCCTGTTTCACCCCCGTTAAATACGTTAACTGAGGTTGCGATTCTTATTTATGCTTGAATGAGGACCTCAGTAATACCCTATTTACATTATGCCTTTTTCATGTCTATATTTGCGTCTATTTTCATGGCTATTTGTTGACTGGATATCCCTCCAAATGAGTGGCACTATTACACCGTGCTTGTTTCAGGCAGTAATTTCAGAGCTGCAAACATTGAAGAAATTGATATATTTACCTCAAGTTCTTGTTTTGTTCATATATTTTTAAAACAATACCATAGTGTTTTAAGAATGTCTGAAGAAATGTTTAATATGCTACTACAAAGACTGCAAATTCACATACAGGAAAGACACTGTAATTCCAGGAAGCATTCCTCCAAAAACGAAATTAATAATTACTTTGCGATACTAGGCTACTGGTGTACACTCGCGGATAGCCATCACAGATTATCTGGCCTTCGTAAGTTTAGTTAGTTTACGATGTCCTCAGAGTAATAAACATAAATTTATTATTGAATTTACGAAGGCTGCGATTCAAAGGAGAGAATAAACTAGGTTATGTTAAGACGTCAAGTCAGACAGATAAATATTGTGTTGGTAGACATGACATTTTGACAAAAAGGCTTGAAATCCCCACGATTCCGGGGGAACGAATAGAACCAGTTCTATTTATTTTCAAGCCTGAAACAGTCTACAAAATAGTCCCGGGCGCATGCGTATTTCTTCAAAATTTCAGGCGCAGTCAGTCAGGCTGACAAATAGGCCCGAAAAGGGATAGTGTAATAATGGTATTAGGACTTAACGGAGATTTAATGCTTTGTGAATACGGCGGATTATCTGTCAGTTACTTTGCATGGCGCTCGCTAGGAACTCGCAATAGGAGTTCCCATAAATCTTCAAATGCGACCTCTGGGAGACGTCCTAGGGAGGACTGTGTTGTCTGGGTCGGTACATGCCACTAAGTCAACAACTTCGAAATCACCTTGTACTAGTGTGCACCTACTATACCCTAAAACCCGAAAATTTCAAACTTACCTTCTTATCTGAAAAACAAATACAAGCGCTGTCATTTACCTGTGAGTTATGGTCGCATGAATCTGAACCACAATACCTCAAAACCGGGCAAACACAACATTTGCGTTCATGTAGACAAACATATGGTCTCGCCGGTGCCTTATAACCTAATTACTTGACATTTCATTAGCGTGTCCAGTTCTATCTGTTCTTACACACGCACGCAAATTATTTTATTATTCCTTCTACCCCGTTTTCATCGGAAATAACGCAAACGGATTACACAGTCCGTGATTTGCCGGATGGCATATGGTGAAATTGGTGGTTTCGATTGAAAAACTTGCGGTGAATAATTGATGTGGGGTTGATTGGATTGAGGTGGAGTGCGGTAGGAAAATCAAGGATCATTAAGAATGACGATTCGACAATCGACACTTCATCGAATTGTATCGAACTAGACTGTAAGACTTTTTATATAATTGTAACATTTTCTTTTGAAAAATTGTTTAATAGAGATATGTTATTGAGCAAACCAATTTTCTCTATTTCAGTACCGTAATAATAATAGTAATAAAAAAAAATAGTAATAATAAAAATAATAGCTATTTATTTACACAACAGAAAAATTCCCAATTACAGGGTAACATTAAATATTACAACAAATATAATAGAATTTTTGAGACAAAAATAATAATAATGAGTTCATTACAGAATTAAAAACAGTGCTGTAATTTATTCATTTATTTATTTATTGAAGAAAAGGAACACAAACAGGTTATACCCAAAACGCATCCACATAAAAATAGAATTATTGAAAGTATAAGTTGTCCACAAAGATGATAAGTTATTCGAGAAATCACCTACATACCACTAAAAAAGGAATGTCTTATGAACAAAAAATTGTTTTACACTTCTTCCTGAAGGAGTATAAGGACATAATGAAAACATTTAAATTATTGGCATACTTGTTGAAAAATTCGCACATTCTGGTCACAGGAGAGTTCCTACCAATATTTGTCCTGAAACCCCTACTATGAAGAAGCTGCCTGCTTCGCGTCTGCCTCTGTGGTACATGATAATGCACGAATGACACAATCTCCAGTGAGTCATAGTAGTTCATTACGACTTTGAAAAGAAAAACCAAGTCGGAAATTATTCTTCGTTGTTCTAAAGGCTGAATACCGTACCCACCCCGAATCCCACAAATGCCTACTGTGATGAACTCACTCCCGCATTGTTTCTAGTTATATTTTTCGTTTTGTGGTAGTCAGCACTGACATTCGATCCTATCGAATTTCAACACACGTCAATTGACAATACAATATAATCTGGATATAGTGAAATAATTGTTGAGGAAAAGCTTTATTTTCCAAAATATGGTACTAGAGATTTCCTTCTTGCTTATTTTGAATCATTCATGCTCCAAGAAACATGTTTTAAATCTGATCTCCATGCTCTACGTACGATTCAAATTCAAATTCCGTAATCTGTCAGCTTTCGCAACAGTCATACCAACTGCCAAGATACAATACGAAAGTCACTAGTCTATGTATATTCCGAATTTTTAATTAAATTTAAAGATTATTTCACAAAACTTGACTGAAATAGAGAAAATATCGTCTAATACTCGTTGGAGAAGGCAATTCCAACACTCATGCATTCGAAAACTCGCTCCTTCGTCACTCGTTTTCGAATTTGGCATTCGTGTTTGAATAGGAGCCCATTCTACAACTTGTTTTACAATATACTATTTCGATTCAACATACCAAGAAAGTCATTTTTCCATGCAACTCCATTGTTTCTCGTTTATTCACACACATTCCAATTAGTTTCAATCCTACTTTATGCAGAAAGAACATAATAATTAACCAAAAAAATTCTCTCAGATTACAGTAATATAATCATGTTGTTCATTAATGACAGCGATTAAAGAACGATAATAATGTTCGAAATCATTAATAGCTGAATTAATCCCGAATTGAGATAATCCTTTATTGAAAAATGTTTATTATCCATAATGGATAAATGTTCACTTCGATATATTTATATGTATGCTGCCAATGGAACAATTGGTAAAATTCATAGACAGTATGTTAGACATGTGACATTCTGAATAATACACATTGATATCGTTGCCTAAGACATTCGTTAAGGAATGTGAATTGGAACCTGAAGTTGAAGGATCAGTTACTTTAGAACAATTATCACATTATCTACTTTATTTTTCGATGAATTTTCAATATAACCCTCAGCGACTGAAATGGATTTCCAACCACCGAGTAGTTTGATGGCTGAAAAATTTGATCCACTGACAGAAAGAAAATAATACATGTCAATTGCTCGTTAAAATATACATGGTGATATTTCTTCTGGATCAATGTCCAATTTATCTCCCTGAACTTTCTTGTGCTGCGCCACTTGTAGTTTTAATAATATGAAGTAGAATCCTTGTTCTGTTTGAAACCTTTTTGATTCCCAACAAGTTTTTCTTATCTGATACCGGTTTCAGAAAAAAAAAGTGGGAAAGCCCTGTGGACAGGAGCTGTGGCGCTCTTGATCAAACTTTGACAAATCATCTCCGTAATTATTGGTTTCTTAGAGTTACGGAATTATATCAACGGATTCTTATAATAGAACTGCAAAAAACAAACAAAAATTAAATAACGAACTTATCCTAGATATTCATTCGTCAAAGCTCCTCTGAAAATCATATTATAGGTATAAATTGAAACTTAGCCAATATTCCAGTTTTGTTTTCACTGAAGATATTCAATTTGATAAACTTACCAAATTATATAGGTACGTATTTCCATCATCATATGAATTATCCAAGCGCATATAGGGTAGGGTTAATTATAATATCCAATATTTGGTCATTTTGCATTCAATCATTCTTTGTTAGAACAGAAATACATTTGACATGGCTGTCATAGGTAGATAAGATTACATGTATGAACAGAGCGACCACAGACATAATACATTCAGAAAGAATTCACATTCCGCGAAAACATAGAAGTACGATGTGTTATTGAAATTTTGAAAAATCATATATCCGAAAGTATTAGCTTGTTAGAGTTTAAAATTATATCAGTGGATTCTTATGATGAAACTGCATATTAAAAAAAATTGAATTCGAAATTTGTAATGTAAATTTTATTTCCGTTACTCTGAAACCATCCGCCCGATTTTGCCCAATAACGAACTTAACCGATATATTTATCTACCAAACCTACTTTGAAAATTTCAACAGTCTACCTCATTCCGTTCGAGAGTTATCATGTTAACGGTTGTCGGACGGCCAGACACAATCATTTCGGCCATGGATTCTCGATCAGTGAGTCGAATCAAATCGTTTAAGACCATTTTCAGCCAAAAATTCGAAAATGACAGACATTTGGGCATTTGATATGCACTGTGTTCCGAGGAACAAGAACGCCAAAAACGTAAACATATCTCTCTCGAAAATCAAATTTTTAAAAACAATTCAGTAGTCTAAGTTATATTTAGATAAATTCATAGTTTCATAGAATTATTATGTAGGTATTCTGATGTGGTACTTTTTGTAAGCTATTTTTCTCGATTAAAATCCGTCAAGTTAGCATTCTGAGAGGGAAATCAAATTCAATCGATGATAACTTATTTTCGAACTGTCAAAACAATTCAAATTACAATCGAAATGAGATTTGACTTATTGTTATTCGATTTTTCCGTTGATCAATGTTTTATAAACCGAGCACTAACCTATTAAGATCAACTGGCGATGAAAATAAAAACGCACCCTAATATTAGGTATTATATGATCCCGTAATTTTCTAGCCCAAAAGTCATATTTCCGTATTATAATAAATGTTGATTGATTGTATCTAGTGATGTGAAATACTCGAGTTTTTATGTAAAGGACAAATATCCTGGAAAAATATCCGAAACTTTCCCCCAAGGTCGAGCATTTTGAGTATTTAAGTATTTACAGACATTGCGCAAAAAATTACAATTGTCACATGTTAAGCTGAAATATCAGGACAATTTGAGGGATTTTAAGTAATTTTCAATTGGAAATAACAAATAACTTATCATTGAATGAGTTATTGTGTAATTGAGTATCAGAGATATCGAAATAGGAAAGGAGGCAGGTTCCGAATTAAGAATTAGTATTAGAAAAATCGCTTTAAATAGAAACTGTTAGACAATAAAAATAAACTTGTTTAAAAAAAACGTCCAATTGGCATCACAGATCATTAAGCATCTTCGATCTAAGTAAAAAAATTAACTTCTTGAAAAAACTTTGTATAATTGGCATCACAGACCGTTAAGCATCTTCGATCCAAGTAAGAAAACAAACTAAACACAAATTATCAACATTAGTTAATTCTTCTAAACTTTATTGTCATCATCTCAAATTTGACTGATAAGCCTGGTACATATAAAGGATAGAAGAAGAAAAAATATCAGACAAAAATGAAAACTGTCATACAGTTTTAGGTAGAAAAGAAATTTATGATATTTATCCAGACATTTTCGATAATTTCCATAAATACTAAAAAACTCTAAATGTCGACTGTTTTTAGAAGTGATGATAATTTTCGGATATTTTTCAGTATTCATCAGAGGAGTATTTAAGACATTTTCCACACTCACAACACTAATTGTATCAATAACAATAGAGAAATTGTGAGGAAGGTAGAACATAAAATCAGAACTTTCTTGGAAGGATTGGTGGAAGTTCAACTAGATGGAATTTTTTGTTTGTTTGCATAACAGACATGGGAATCATAGCAACGAGAGACGACGGCTTGATGTTGTACGAATTATATTTACCAAATACCTCTTCTAGATAACTATATCCATCTTCTTTTAAAATATTACCTTTTACACATTTACAACAATTTCAGGCGTATATTTCCTAAGCATCCCTACGTGATGGCTTTATGAACTCCCATTGTGACGTAATCGCTTGTTCATATTATTGTTCAAACTTATAAATAGGATACATCTGAGATCTATTTAAGCTAGTACCTACTACAATTATCATTTACCTACTGCAAATAATCAAATCATTTAATTGATAATATAGTTTTTATATCACACTCATATTGCAATCATCAGCAGTATAGTTAGCTCGTCTCCTCGTTGGTGCACCCTGGGTAACACTAAAGAGCTAACAAACTTGGCAGCCGGACAATCTTTTGATCGCCCGGCTGCGTATTGGCATTGTTTACTACACTGCAACGCATACATGCCGTTGCAACGCAGTAAGGAATGACTGAATCAATGCTCTCTCTACCCAGACATATCTTACCACGACTCAGCACAGGCAAGTGTTCAGACGTAGTAACGATTGTACTATGGATACGCGCCCGCTGTCGAGACATTGGTCGCATTCAGCGGACGAAACAGTTGCGCAACCGTTACCAAAACGTTCGGTGGCACATGCCCTATGAACTCAACACGTTGTGGAGCGGAGGCTATTTTATGGAGCACATTTGATTTATGCTAGGTAGCGGTAGCGTAAAGTGGCTGAGCGCTTCGTCCGCTGAATGCGACCATTGTTTACCACGTTCCAACTCAAGAATTGGCGCCAATAACTTGTACCAGCCCCGTGCTTTTTGAGGTGTCAGTTACGCAAGACCGCTAGACATGCGCAGACGTTGCAAAAGATAGGAAGAAAATGTCTGTCGAAAACAATATTTTGTTATCCCTAAAGAAATTAAGTGGAGAAGGTGTTGTCAGCAACTATACGTTCAAAAATGAAAGATTTTTTACAGCTCTTGTTAGAGCAGAAAGTGGCTGTTCTGATGAGAAAGATGCGCAGTTTTATGATGGATGGTGCAAAAAATGGATACAGAGATTTAGCCAGGAAACGTCTACAAATCGGATTATACGATATACATATCCCAACATACAAAAGTATAAATTCAAAAAAGTGTTTAAATGTCAGCATAATAGCTTCGACAAAGTGAATGAAAGGAAACGCGATAGTCCAGGCAACGGAATAAAAATTGCGATGCAACAATCACGATTATATTTAAAAAAATTAACCGCTATACCATTAGGAATGATCCTTTATTAAGAGAAGAACTGGATGTATATATACAAGTAAGTACTTTCTTTGAGTTATTCTAAAATGTATAATATTTATTATTCATAGTTATTTATGTACCAAGGACGAAAAACTGTCTATTATTGTCGTGCCTACAAATTGTTATCTTAGGCGGTGCCGAGGATAGCGAGCAGGCGAAACAATAGACAGTTTTTCGACGAGGTGCATATTACATGTTTTCGTCGACATCTACATACTATTATAAAATTCGGACCTCTCAAATAATTCCACAGTTGCAAATGACCCTTATTCTCACTTACACTTATGTTTCTATTAAACCGTGTCATGCCGTATCCATAGTGACTACAGCGACTGATAGTTATGCCTACAGAAACTTATGTTTGTATTGAACCGCATCATGTCGTATTCATTGTGACCAAAGCGGACGAAAATTACTTTTTCGTCCGCAAAGTAGATGCCTTCAATAATAGTCGATTTTACGGCCGCAAATTATTACGTAAAATGTCATTTTTCATAGAGGTCGACGAAAAAAACTTTTATTTAACTTGCAATGTATGTACCTATATGTTTGTTCGGGTGGAATCTTGTGTGCTTTTTTCTTATCATAGACTAAAATAATGAATATCCCCGCCTAATACGATTTTAGAGAATAAAACAAAAGCGACACAACTTACAGCGAGAAAATACGCGAAGCCTTGCCGTACGTTTTAATTAAATATTTTTGATATAGCGATGCTGCCGACTGTCTTCTCCATTAATAATACTTTATTTCAGATAAATTATAATCATTCGCATAAAATTAATGTAGTGGAGGCATGAAATAAAATTAGAAAATGAAAATGATGAAAGTGAAATCCCAGTTATCCTTGCAAATGCACAGATCAATCCAACTGAGCGACAAGTAAAGCATCTGTATTCTAAATGGAGGTTTGTTTAAATTTTTGTCAGTACCTATACATTCAACATGGCAAACTTTTTGGCTTGTTTTAGAGAGGAACACTTTGGTGGTCGTGAACATTCAGATGTTATAGCTGCGTTGAAAAAAAAACAGAAATTATTTGCCGAAATGGGTATCAGCGTAGTTATTCAAGAAAATCCCTTAATCGTCATTGTTTTAACACCAATTATGATGAGAGCCCATACCCACTTATTTAGTCACGAGATAGTTTTTGTAGACTCCAGTGGTTCATGCGACCAAACAAATTCCTATGTTACATTCTTTTTTGGAGCTACTAAAGTTGGTGCAGTACCTCTAGCCTGCATTATTTATACTGAACAATCGGAGGAAAATTACACGGCATCGTTCCAATTATTACGTGACACTTTACCAAAGGAAAGTTTCGGAGGTTTTGGCTTTCCAACAATATTCATGACTGACGACTCCACTGCCGAACGAAATGCATTAAAAAATGTTTTTCCTGAATCCCGTAGACTTTTATGCATCTTTCATGTCTGCCAGGCTATGTGGCGATGGTTATGGGATAGTCATCATGGTATTTTAAAAGATGATAGAAGACATATTATGTTATTATTTAGAAGAATTCTGTATTCGAATACCATTGAAGAGATTCGAGAGAATTATGACCATATTCTAATAGATGACATTTTTTAAAAATATACTAATATTCAAGCTCATATAGCCAATAATTGGGATCGAAGGGAAGAGTGGTCGTTGGCTTATAAAAGTACTTTATTAACAAGAGGAAATAATACGAACAATTATGTAGAAGCTTCTATTCGCATTTTTAAAGATATTGTTCTACAAAGATGTAAAGCGTTCAATGCTTGTGCCTTGGTGGATTTCGTCGCCAATGTTTTCGAGTCCTATCAAAGACGACACTTGCTGTCATTTGTCAATTTCCGGAACTCTAAGAATGAAATACTATTTAGAAAAATGTCGCATTCTGCTAATGTCTCTATTCAAAGAATCGACGAAAATACTTTTTTAGTTTCTTCGGGCACCGATGATCATATGTTTTATACTGCATATGTAGATATTGCATTTTGCGATTGTATTTTTGGACAGGGTGGAAGGTATTGTAAGCACCTTTGCGCCATACAAAATAAATTTGGAATAACGTTTAGGACCTGTATGCAAATAAACACCGATTGCAGAAAATAATTAGCAAAAATAGCTCTAGGAGAAAACATATCCCCAGAATTTTATGACGACATGTCAACGGATGTGGGTATTGAAAATGACTTGCCAATTAGTACAGAGCAACAAAACAATGTTGCTATGCAACCGGATAATTTTTATAACGAAACAATAAAGACTGTCGAAAATGCCAATGAAAAAAATTTTGGTGAGGAACATTCCACAGCTGTAGCAGAACTAACAGAAAATTTGAAACGCATTAGTGAAATAGCATCCAAAAATAAAACGGTTGATATGGTTAATGCCAGGAAAAAATTCAATAAAACCTTAAACAAAATTATGACACCCTCTGACATATTTAATTTTATTCATGTATCAAGAAATATCTCAATAAAAAAAAACATTTCTGTTCAGTCAACATCAGTGAGCAGAAGAAAAATTAGAGGTGCTTTATCATGCGGCGCAAAACGTATTCAAGCTGGTAGGCCATCCAAAAAAGAAATGCCAAACAAACCTAAGAGGCAAAGATCTTTAAAAGAAAATATTGATCTTAATAGACCAAATGCCAAATCACATGGAAATGCACACTGAGTATATATTTCAGTGGATTCTTCATTCAATGTCGTTTTTTGTATTTAAGTGTGGTTTAATAAACTATTTTCCGCGATACTATCTTATACTATTGTTATTTTTATGTGTATTAATATTATTTACTTAATATTACTTTTTGTATTTTAGTGTGGTTAATAAACTATTTTTGGCTATAGCATATTATTGATATTTTTATGAACGCGAACTGCAAAATTGCAAGAGAAAGAAAATGTGAACGTGGTTAGGACTGCAATGCGGTAAACAATGCCTCAAGAATGGGCGCTTATCCATAATACAATTGTAACTACGTCTGAACACCTGCCTGTGCTGAGCCGTGGTAAGATATGTCTGGGTAGAGAGAGCTCTGGTTCAGTCATTCTTTACCGCGTTGCAACAGCATGTATGCGTTGCAGCATAGTAAACAATGCCAATACGCCGCCCGGCTAATACCCTTATTACACTATGCCTTTTTCGTGCCTATTTGTCAGCCTGACTGACTGCGCCTGAAATTTTGCACCGGGACAATTTTGTAGACATTTTCAGGCTTGAAAATAAATAGAACTGGTTCTATTTGTTCCCCCTGAATCGTGGGGATTTCAAGCCTTTTTGTCGAAATGTCATGTCTACCAGCACAATATTTATCTATCTGACTTGACGTCTTCTTAACATAACCTAGTTTATTGTATCCTTTGAATCGCAGCCTTCGTAAATTCAATAATATATTTATGTTTATTACTCTGAGGATGTAAACTAACTGAACTTACGAAGGCAAGATAATCTTTGATGGCTACCCCCGAGTGATATGAGTGATGAATTTGCACTCTATGTAGTAGCATATTAAACGTTTCTTCGGACATTCTTAAAACACTATGGTATTTTTTTTTAATATACGAACAAAAGAAGAACTTAAGGTAAATATGTCAATTTCGTCAATGTTTGAAGCTCTGAAATTACTGCCTGAAACAAGCGTGAAAAAAGCGCGGTGTAATAGTGCCACTCATTTGGAGGGAAATTCACCCAACAAATAGCCATGAAAATAGGCGCAAATATAGACGTGAAAAAGGCATAGTGTAATAAGGGTATGAAGTACATGATGCCTGGCGCGACACTGAGACTGAACCCAAACGGTCCTTCTCTGGACCTATCGATAAGAAATCTTGGATCAATACTCAAGATCTGCCAGCTAAACATAATTTTATACACTTTTATGTTTTTATTTCGTGTGCGTGCATACGCTAAATAAATAATATAAGAGTCCAACATTTTATTCCACTCTAGTTCATATGAATTTGTTGCTAAATGAAAATTTATATTTTTCAGGAGAACCAACATGAAGAGATCTTTCCATATTCAAAGTTCAAGGTAAATATTAGACCATAGAAATTTATTTTAGGGGTACATTTATATGCAAAATGCAAAAAATTGGACCATCTGCATGGCAGAAACTTTAGCTGGAAATATAACATTTGATTCCGAGGAACTAGACAAATAAGTGAAATTTTTCCAGTATCACTACTTTCAGTCCTACTTATCGTTAAAGGATTTGAAGAAGTGTGGAATTTACTGATTCAACCGCCCCCCTCCCCCAACGATATGCTTTTATACATAACATTCATCATACCAATTGAATAGGGATATATGCATAAAAATATTCGATTACTAATGAGTTTCTGCTATATTTTCGAATTCAGATTGAAGTGGGAACCGTAACTAGGCAAATGTTCCATAATTCACTCAATTATATCGATCGTAAATGGATAGAATTATATGCGTAAATGTAAATCCATCCAAAAGTGAATATTCAGATTTTATGAATTTCAAAACGTTTAAAAATAAAATAACATATTTCATTCGGAGTAGAAGTGAATTTACATGGCTCGCTTTCAATTACCCGCCCCACTCCGTTCTGCGGGTAAATTCAAGCTTGCCATGAAAAATGACACTTCCCCTCCTTATGAAATAATATACTTTTATGTACGATATTTTCCTACGACATATCCATCCATTGCAACCTTCCAGCCGTTGACGTTCAAGTTTGGTGAAAAAAATTGGTTCAAGCACTGACGTGAAGTCAGGCTTTTGCTCGTATGTTCTATTGTACATTCTTCTGTATTGGACACCCTTTATCGAATTTACCATGGTAAATTATGTTGTCCATTCTTCTGTATTGGACACTATTAATTCGAATTTAGCATGGTAAATTCGAATTAAGTGTCCAATACAGGAGAATGGACATCATGATTTACTATGGTAAATTCGATTAAATGTGTCCAATACAGAAGAATTGACAATAGAACATACGCGCAAAAGCTCCTGACTTCACGTCAGTGCTTGAACCAATTTTATTTTTCGTGATTTTTTTGAAATTTTCTAGGGGTACGATTCTTACAATTTTTTTTTCGTCATTTTTTTCAAATTTTCTAGAGGTACGGTTCTTACAAAATTTCACACTTCTTTATGTTGATTTTCTACTACTAGTTACCAAGCTTCAATTCGATCGAATCTTTGTTTTTTGAGTTATCAAGGAAATAATATTCCAGGTGGGTATAACTCGGAAACAGTTTGACCGATTATGCCCAAAAATGAATTCAACTCTCCCATTCGGATACGCAACCTACCCTGAAAATTGCAAGTCCCTATCTCCTTTCCTTCGAAAGTTATCGAGGCAACGGTCACCCATCTACTGAACTCAAACAAGGCTGCTCGAATCTCCAACAATATTTAACCGATCGTGTTAAAACTTGAAATATTGCAGTAGAGTTAGCTGCTAAAGGCTCTTGCAAAATTTCAGCAATTTCGGACGAATAGTTACTGATATATAGAATTTTTTTTTCAATTTTCAATGATTTTTTAAAAATTTTCTACAAATACTATCCTCAAGAAATTTTGCAAGAATTTTTGCGTTGGCATTCTACAATTAATAATCATGTTTGAATTCAATCGGTTTTGTATTTTTCGACTTAATGACGAACAAAAAACAACCAAATTTCAGATGGCTATAACTCTTAAACCGTTTGGCCGATTATGCTTATAAACAAACTTAAATGTCGCATTCAGATGCACAACCTAACCTGAAATCTTCAAGCCGCTATCTTTTTCCGTTCTCAGGTTATCGAGACAACAAAAATATTTTTTAATAATTTTCTAGCGATACGATTCTCACAAAATTCCACAAACCTGCTTAGGTTTATATTCTACAACTATTCACCAAGTTTCAATTCGATCGGATCTATATTGGTTGAAACCAAAATTATTACTCGGAAACCATTTGGGCCGATTATGCCCATCAACGAACTTGTCCGTCGTATTGAGATGCGCCACCTACCCTGAAAATTTCAAGTCGCTAGCTCCTTCCGTTCTCAAGTTATCGTGGCAACGGCCGGACGGCCGGACTGCCGGACGGCCGGCTGGTCAGAATCAAATTTGACCTTCGAATTCTTCATTGGGGAGTCGAACCAAATCATTTGAGACCATTTTCGTAAAAAAAATCGAATGTTACAGACATTTGGGCAAAATGATAACGCGATGTTCCCCAGAACATATGCGCAAAAAACTTAGTAAACCTTCTTGTTGTTGCGATTACCCTATATCTGAGTAAGAGCAACTGAATAACCAGTATGACCAGTATGCTAATTCATCCAGTAATAAGAATCAACAACTTCATTCGCTGTTATCACAGCTTAAGATATCGACAGTTAAAAAAACTAATCAAATATTCATGACTAATCTTTTTCAACGACTGGAAAATTGATTTGTGATGTGTGCCCACAAAATATGCAGGGGTGCATAATGAAGTCACTCAAGTGTATCGGGGAAGAGCATATGGTCACCACGATAGGACGAGCATCTGATGATGATTCCCAGATTTCTATCTGTCCCTCTACCCTGCCACCCTACTTGCCACTCTACTAATAGAATGATACACCTGTATATGCGGAACGGGAATCCCCTGTATAATGTTTTAACACCCTAGTCTTCTACGAAGGGTGGTTTGGAGTAAGCATATAATTAGTGAAATTCGAAGAGGAAGGACGGTGTTGAATGACATAATCGTGTTGTGACAAATGCGAATATTGCCAGGAAGTTTTATTTCAACGGATTTGTGATAGTTTGTGACCGTAATTAGATTGAATAACAGGTTTTGGGACACCATATGGAATGATTTGGGGGTTTTACAATGATGATGCAATATTTGAATTTAATGTATAACTTCGGTTTCAGCAGTAAAGTATTGAAATATTTATCAATACCAATGCTGATTATTCTCCGACGGAGTTATATTCTACTTAAAGTGGGTAATTTTATTTAAAAAAAAAGCACTAACGTGAAGTCAGTACTTTTTGGCGCGCGTGTTCACGGTGGCTAATTTGAATTGAATGATGAGTACTTCAAGCTCAGTGGATAGAGCGAGCCGAAGATCAACCCAAAGGATAGTGGACATCATTCACTGTCGCTTCAAAAATTAACAGTGCTGTATCTAAGCTGCCATCAGGATAAAGTAACAAAGTTGGAAAAGAACACAAGTGACTCTCCTTAGTCGCATAAGCTCCTAGAAGATTCGGGAGGGTCAGTATAATCCTAATCATGTTTATAGCACGCGCACCAAAGCAGATTGACTTTTAACACTTTTTCTTTCATTGTTAATTCAATCTGCTTTGGCGCGCGTGCTATAAACATGATTAGGATTATACTGACCCTCCCGAATCTTCTAGGAGCTTGTGCGACTAAGGAGAGTCACTTGTGTTCTTTTCCAACTTTGTTACTTTATCCTGATGGCAGCTTAGATACAGCACTGTTAATTTTTGAACCGACAGTGAATGATGTCCACTATCCTTTGGGTTGATCTTCGGCTCGCTCTATCCACTGAGCTTGAAGTACTCATCATTCAATTCAAATTAGCCACCGTGAACACGCGCTGACTTCACGTCAGTGCTTTTTTTTTTTTTTTTCAAGTTCCCTTAACAAATATACCTATCAATACAGTTTGGCTGTTAGCTTTACCGTAGATCGAAAAAAATTGCGGTTGTGGGACCCCCGTTAGGAACGCAATTGCATCTTTTCCAAATCCGAACGTACTTAAATATAGATCTACCGAATATAGTTATTTATAAATTCACCTCAGGGCCACCATACAGACATTTCAGCTCGGAAACATCGCTATTTCCCCAAACTGACTTGTGTCCGTGCACTGAATTGACATGAATATTCTTTTAAAACCTCACAATATCGGCTCATTACTCCCAACATGAGTAGATTGTAAATTTGCATTGAATGAATAAATTAAAATAAAAAAAAAGTTCCCTTAACAAATATAGCTATCGATACAGTTTGGCTGTTAGCTTTACCGTAGATCGAAAAAAATTGCGGTTATGGGACCTCCGTTAGGAGCGCAATTACCTCTTCTCTACATCCGAACGTAATTTAATATAGATCTACCGAATATAGTTATTTATAAATTCCCTCAGGGCCACCATACATATTTCAACTCGGAAACAACGCTATTACCCCCAAAATGACTTGTGTCCGTGCACTAAATTGACATGAATATTCAACCATTCACTTCTCGTCTGCGCATGCGCAATATACTCATGGCTGCAAGTCCTCCCAAAATTACACACCTCACAAAAAACTCCGATTATCCAACACCAGTAGTTCAGGAGACATCGCTTCTTGAATCCACCTATGCGCAGACCCTCACCAGGGGATTCTATGGAGGAATAGCATCCGCCACCCCAAAACCCCAATGCTCTTTGACGAAAACACCAGCAGTTAAATCACTGATGGTCTGCTCATGCGCATATCGAAAAATGCCCGTAAGGGGTACCATCGATTTCAAAATTAGCCCCACGGCCACGGTATCGACACTTTAACTCGGAAACAACGCTACAACCCCCAACAACTGAATTATCCTTACACTAAATTGCCATGAATATCCTTTTAAAACCTCACAATATTGACCCAGCACTGCCGAAATAACCCGTACAACCCAAAAACAGTCACTTCTCTTCTGCGCATGCACAATCTACTCGCAGCTGAAAGTAATCCCAAACAAATCCCTACAAAAAACTCCGATTATCCTACACTAGTGGTTCAGGAGATATCGCATCTTCGATCCACGCATGCGCAGACCCTCGCCAGGGGATTCTTTGGAGGCAAAGCATCCGCCAACCCAAAACCTCAATTCTCTCTGACAAAAACACCAGCAGTTAAATCACTGATGTTCTGCTCATGCGCATAACGAAAAATGCCCGTAAGGGGTAACATCAATCTCAAAATTAGCCCCAGGGCCACGGTACGGACACTCCAACTCGTAAACAACGCTACATCCCCCAAACTGACTTGTCCTTGCACTGAATTACCATAAATGTTTTTTTAAAACCTCACAATATCGCTCAGCACCCCCAACATAACCCACACAACCCAAAAACAGTCAGTTCTCTTCTGCGCATGCGCAATCTACACGCGGCTGAAAGTCCTCTCAAAATCACACACCTTACAAAAAACTCCGATTCTCCACCACTAGTGGTTCAGGAGATATCGCATCCCTTATCCACGCATGCGCAGACCCTCTCCAGGTGATTCTACGGAGTAATAGCATCCGCCACCCCAAAACTCCAATCCTCTCTGACGAAAACTACAGCAGTTAAATGACTTCCCATCTGCGCATGCGCATAACGAAAAATGCCCGGAAGAGGCAGCATGAATTTCAAATAAATATTTTTCGGAATTTCAAGCAAAATAGAGTAATTTTTTGAATTTTTTCATGCCACGTGATCTTCACGAAATTTTGTAAGTGTCCGCTTTGGTCTTTTGCATCTAACTACTGAGTTTCTATTCAATCAGATCAGTATTTTACGAGTTACCGTGGAAACAAAATTTTAAAATTTTTGAAATTTTTTTTTGTCACTTTATGGCCTTCCTGTCAGTCACAAAAAACTGCGATTCTCCAACACTAGTGGTTCAGGAGATATCACATTTTGAATCCACGCATGCGCAGACCAGCACCGGGGGATTCTATGGGGGAATAACATCCTCCACCCCAAAACCCCAATCTTCTCAGAAGAAAACTCGAGCAGTTAAATTATTTCTCGTCTGCTTATGCGAATAACAAAAAATGCCCAAAAGAGGCAGTTACACCCCAGTCGTTCACCGTTCAGACTAATTTAGAAAACCAATTTAAAATTCCACACATCGTTTACGCATTAATTCAATTGCCATGCTAGTAAGTAGTCTATATTTTAATCAGTTGCCCTCGTACATATCGTATTGATTCAGATAAACGCGTAAAAACCCGTCAGAATATGGTCACCAGATGTTATGTATTCCGTGTAGAACTTCGAAATGAAATAATTTGACCAGTTTGGAGGTTCAAAATTATTAATTTTTTTTGAGGCTCCTAGTGGTCTGTCCGCAGTGAAAATTTGCACACCCCAAGAGGTCATTATTGGTCACCGAAGTGCCAAAACTGAACTCATTCCAATATTTGGTTTCGGAATTTCCAGCAAAATATTCCGCTGATTTTTTTAATTTTTTTCTACTCATGCTATCCCGACGAAATTTTGCATAAGTGTTTTCGTTGGTACTTTGCATATAACTACCGAGCTTCAACTCACTCGGTTCAGTTTTTCTCGAGTTATAGTGAAAACAAAATTTCAATTTCATTTTCAAATATTTAACATTTTTTTTTCTAGTTTACAGCCATCTGATCATTATGAGACTTCGCAGGCATATAAAGGTCATGATTATACAAGTTGACGCTGAATTTCAGATCGATCGAGTGATCGGTTTCGGAAATATTCTCGAAAAACGATTTAACTAAAAATAGCCGTAACTCCGAAACGGCTCGATGGATTTTGCCCATTAACGAACTTGTCCGAGATATTTACGCTCCAAACATGCCCTGCAAATTTCAATGCTCTAACTTGCTCCGTTCGAGAGTTATCGTGCTAACGGCCGGGCCGGACGGACAGAATTGAATTTGACCTCGAATTCTTCATCAGGGAGTCGAACCCAATCGTTTGAGACCATTTTCGCAAAAAAATTCGAAAAATACAGACATTGTGACGAAATGATAGCACGCTGTTCCTTGCGGAACACGCACGCAAAAATACAGGACTTCGAAACTGGAAAGGTAAATTACAAAACACAGGACTGCATATTAATTTGTAAGTACACATCTTACTATGGAATAAATTAAACTAGAGCAGGATAATCAAAATGTGGGAAAGCCCTGTGGACGGGAGCTTTGGCGCTCTTGTTCAAACTTCACGACAATTCATCCCAGAAATTATTGAGTTATTCTCAGAGTTGGGAATGATATCAATGGATTCTTATAATGGAACTGCATCATAAACAAAAATAAATTAAAATTGAATAACGAACTTATCCGAGATATTCATTACTCAAATTTCCTCTGAAAATTATATTATATCAATTGAAACTTAGCCAATATTCCGGTTTGACATATCTGTCATAGGTAGATAAGATTATATTTATGAACAGTGAACACAGACAGATATAATTTGCATTCTGTGATAACATAGAAGTACGATATATTATTGAAATTTTGAGAAATCAATTCTCCGAAAGTATTAGCTTGTTAGAGTTGAAAATGATATCTATGGATTCTTCTGATGAAACTGCATCTTAAAAAAAATTGAATTTGAAATTTGTAATGTAAAAATAAATTTTTTCTCGTTACTCCGAAACCATTTGCCCAATAACGAACTTAGCCGAGATATTTATCTCCCAAACTCTGAAAATTTGAACTGTCTAGCTCATTCCGTTTGAGAGTTATCGTGTTAACGGACGGACGGACGGACAGAATCAATTTCGACCACGGATTCATGATCAGCGAGTCAAACCAAATCGTTTGAGACCATTTCAGCCAAAAATTCGAAAATTACAGACGTTTTGGCAAATTGATAAGCACTTTGTTACCAGTAACAAGGGCGCCAAAAGATAGTATTTATTTTTAGGTGATCAAATTTGGCACCTTGAGATCAAGTAATTGTTATCATGCCCCCTGGGGAAAAAATTTCTATTTCATAAAATATCTATCAGATTCCGCTGAAATTCCTCAAAACCTTCAAGCAGGCATTTTACAATCGAGTACCGGATTTCAGATCGATCGGCTTTATATTTTAGCTTATTATTATTATGAAAATAAAATTGGTATCTATTTCTGTGAAATATTGTTTCATCAATAACTCAATATAAAAAATTTCGCTTCCTTCACAGAACCATCCAGTGCACTTGGTCGAAAAAACTCCAAAGTGTCCTCATACATCTGCATATCTCCAATTCCTGGTTTGAAATGCCATTTTCATCGTCCTAATATACCATTCATCCAATATAAAACTCGTTATATCCCTATAACATCCAATTCCAGGGTACGATTAATCATTCAAAATCAGGCCGTCGAAATGCCGATTCATAAATAAAAATCGAGGAATAAAAAGTCAATCCCATCGCTCCGATAGAATTAGATCAGTCGTCTCTATGTGTGTGTGTGTGTGTGTGTATACCATATTGTAAGATATATGATTAGCACTTCATGCTGGTGTACTTTACTTATTAAATATTCAGTTATGCATTACACATTCATGATCTCGGGAATTATTCATAGTCTAACGGCGTTAAATCTTTATCGTTCGAATCTGATTGCTTTTAGGCGCGGAAAGCTGCTGGGACATCCCTGAAAAATTCCGATGTGACAGCCAGTCATTAGGATTATGTAACTTCACTCGTCTGTAAGTCTGATCGTTCCCGAAAACGACTCACTTTATTCATAACTATAGCTGCCCGCTCCGGCTTCGCACGGTTGAAATGCTGATAGTAATTATACCACTTGATTTCTTTATACAGGGTGTCCCGAAATGATGAGCAAAAAATTCAGGGGTGATTTCTAGACCAAAAATAAATGCTACCTCTTCCTATAAATTTTTTTCGAAAATTGATTATTAACGAAGTTACAGGGTGTTAAAGTTAAATTTTATTCACAGTTTTTTTGCTCTACGTTTTGCCACGTTGATAATATTTCGACGAAATTTCGTATTTGTGGCTTTTACGGGATCGGCAAAACGAATTTGCAAACCATTTTTTCCCAATTTTTTTGTGCTACACTGTATGCAAATTTTGACCAATTATTTTCATTCTCTAGACTTTTTCACACAAAAAAGGTATAACTCTTTTGTTTCGATAAATCTAACTGTTTTCGAGAAAAACGCAAAATAGCATTACTTAAACCTTAACATAGCAATACACCTTAAACATAGCAATACACACAAAATAATAATAATACATAACCATAAAGTTCCGACGGACTCTATGGAATATTCTTTCCATAAAACTTAGAGTAAACAACCTGTGAATAAAATTTAACTTGAACACCCTGTAACTTCGTTAATAAACAATTATCGAAAAAATTGTATAGGAAGAAGTACCATTTATTTTTGGTTAGATATCACCACTGAATTTTTAGCTCATCATTTCCGTACACCCTGTATACATCATTCACAGCATTTTTGTCGTTAGATAATACAAACATGTTCTCTTTAGAGGTTACTCTTGAAAGAGCGATATATAATTGGCCATGTGAAAAATTCTCAACGCTCAAATATAAGCCTGTAGCGTTAAAAGTTGGACCCTGCGATTTATTAATGGTCATTGCAAAATATATCTTTACCGGAAACTGAAGGCGTTTAAATTGGATCACTAAATCCGATGGTATCAGAGGAATTCGGGGAATCAATACATATATCCTGGCTGAGGCGAGCCTCACGCTCTACAGATGATTCTCTGGCTATCTGTATTTGATTTCTATCCCTATCCTGGCTGTGCCGACCCCCCGGCCCGTACCACCACAACCGCTATGTTCCTGCATTTTAAATCTGCAATATCTTCGAAAATATTCATTTGAATTACATGCTGTAAAGGACCTAATTCATCAATATTAAATGAACAATGCATTGAAGGTACTTAATTGGATAAGGATCAATGCTGTATTGCTTAAAATCGCTTCGTAATCAAGTCATTATTTCTCGTAGAATGTAAAGGATAAAAAATGGTTATTGCGGGTTATCCTTAAGAGATAGACATATATCATCGCGGACTTTTTTGTAGACATTTTTAAGGTGTACCATGCTGTAATACCTACATTATTTTGATCTATCTCGTAGGGTTCGGCCCGCGTTTGCAATGTAAGCGCAAAAAAATGTGTATATTTACGACGTCACATTAGAAACCTCTGAAATTATCAGTGTTTCTCTACTATATTATACATGTATTATACATATAAACCTTCCTATTGAATCACTCTATCTATTAAAAAACCGCATCAAAATCCTTCACGTAGTTTCAAAGATCTAAGCATACATAGGGACAGACAGACAGCGGGAAGCGACTTTGTTTTATATTATGTAAGGATTTCTCTAACATATTATGCATGTATTATACATATAAACCTTCCTATTGAATCACTCTATCTATTAAAAAAAACCGCATCAAAATCCTTCACGTAGTCTTAAAGATCTACATTTTCTGACCAATTTTTTAAATGTTAGTATAGTTTTAACTAAACTTTTCCGCAGAATATTTCGTGAACTTATAGTTGTATATTGCGCAACGATCATGTACACAATGCCAAACAGTGGGAATTAATACATTTACGTCAATATTAATAAATAAGAAATATCACTAGCAAGGACCAAAGGAACTGTGCTTCACTGACGATTCCTAATAAGGATGAAACCGCGGTATGTTGCTTTTCAACGTTGATGGAATTACACTCTGTGGATTACTCTCAACTTTGGACCTTGCTTGTCCTGTTTCTTATTTATGTAAAAATGTAAAAAATAAAAATAAAAGTGCTAAACTCTTTTATTATACCTACCTATTTCTGCGCGCATTGCGTAATAACCTGGGTGTTTTCACTTCCTCGTGGTGTCCGTATGAAACTCTAATCAGGGTTCTTGCAATTAGCCACGTTTGGAACAACGAATGTACGCAGGGATCTATAGTTTTGAGTAGTCCGCAACGGGGAGCTTGGTTGGTTGAACGCCAGGTGTCACTTCTGTCTACTTCGTACTCGAAAGTGATTGCTGGATTTTGATGAACCGGCTTCTTCGATGTGTATTTTTCATCAGCGTCGAATTGTGCTTCACTGACGATTCCGCTTGAAATCGCGTATGTTGCTATTCAACATTGATGGAATTACACTTTGTGGATTACTCTCAACTTTGGACCTGGCTAGTCCTATTTCTTATTTATGTACTAGTGGTAAGCTTTTCTATCAAAGCGCTAAACTCTTTTATTTTGTCAATATTAATTTCAACTTAATGCGTACGCCCATGGAAGCGGCAAAGTAGGGAAGAAACAGCTGAGTTGGCGTTTCAATAAGTTTATTCATAAGTGAGATTGTATAGAGTATTTTGCAGAGATCCTGCAGATTTGATTTCATTTAATTAATTAAAGAATTTTCTTCGGCGGTGAAATCTAGAGAAAATGATTCTCCGAATTATATTTCTGGATTTTAATGCGTCATCATTCATGCATAATTAATTTTAAAGATGCAGCATTATAAATGTTGTGAAACGAATTCATATATCATACTGATGTCAATGTTAACTGGAATTTTTTTGCGACCATTTAAGTATGGAAAATTATTGATAAAGGGGGCCTCATATTCAATGCTGCTTAGAAGTGCCGAATGAATGGTTTCACGATTTCTTCCGAAGCAATGTTCAAATAAAGGGTAGGTATAGATCGAAATCCACTGCTAGGGCGCTAGGTGGACTCTGAAAGAAGTAAACATTCCAAAAAAAAATTACCTCAACCATTTTTTCTGGGGGGGCCTCGCAATTTCCGAGGCATTCATTCCTACGTTACCGCTACAAAGGGAAACGGGGCACGAAACCCTAACCAAAGTAGAGGATCGAAGCCCTTCGGAGAGCGGGGATAAAATGGCCGCTGTAGTGGGTGAGGAAGTGACGTAGCGATCGATATAACACAACAGATGATTGGTTTCGGTCGCGCGAGGGGCGGGGCGACGGGGTTTGTGGCATAATTTTACTGTCACTGATTTAAGTCTGGTATTTTGTACTAATTCGGAATCATTTCATTATTCCATTTGCGTCCTGTTTTGTTGTTCCTTGGCCTGTTAACCTCAGGGGGCATTGTCCTTGAAAAGGGGTGTCTTTAATGTGTGTTCAGCACCTTCTTGGCTGTACGGTATACGATTTCATTTTGGTCGACATTTTTCCTTTCAAAATATACCTCTTTTTGTGTAGATTTATTCAAATTTTGAGCATCTTTTTCTTCATAACTTGCAAACTATTGAAAAACTGAACTATATCCCCGAAACTATACAGGGTCTTTCACGAGGAACCTCACCCATATTTATACGGGAAACTACTGAACGTATTTTCATGAAATTCAGCACTTATAAGTATTTCACGATGCTGATGAAATCTAAAATATTTTCAAGGCATGAGCACCTCCGGTTTTTCCGGAAATGACGTCAACTTCCGTTTTTCAAATTAGAACACCATTTTTTTATTGCAGAAATAGATTCCTTAGAAAATTTCAAGTTATTATGATGTAACATTTTTCAGTTTTGGTTGGAAAATTCTCTCTGAGCGGGAAAATTCGAAAAAAAAATCGAAAATAGAGCTCCGCTGAAACAAGAATAACTTCGAGGTTTTTGGATGGAAAATTTTCATTTTTGGGATTTTTCAAGATGTAAAAGATTTAAAAATCGAAATCGCGATTCATGATACAGGGGGTGAAAAAATCGCTTACAAAGTTAGGGATGACAAAATCGTGAAAAATCAATTTTTTCAAATTAGAACCCCATTTTTTTATGGCAGATATTGAATCTACGTTAAAAAATAATGTGAGTGTATGCATCACACCCTTGCCCTAAAATGGATATTTTCTGAGTTATTCACAAAAAACTGTTTTTCGTCTTGAATTTTCAGCTATTTCTTTTCCCTTCACGCCAAAAAGATGAAATTTTCAGGAACTGTTATTTGAACCATGCTGTAGATTTTTCACCCCTTCTTGAAACCGACTTCAAGTTACTATTAGGAGAACCATGGCAAACTCTCGCAGTTATAACTAGAGAAGATGCTCAAAGTTTTGACCGTTAATTTCTAGACATTTATTTATACGTCTCAGGAATGCTTCGTGCGTTGCTCTTCTTATTTCATCGGGAGGAAGAGATCTGCAAAAGTGTTTAAAAACCAAATTGAGTTTCAAAACTATGAATCTAAAAATCTAAACAAACCTGAATGCATTTCTGACTCGTTCTATGCAGTCCTCTTTATCAGTCAGGGGAGTTGAGTAGAAAATATTTTTTATCCTACCCCAAACATAATAGTCTAAAGGAGTTAAATCGGGAGAACGTGGTGGCCAAAGATGTGGACCATTGTTCGCCAACCATCGATCTTCAAATAGCCTGTAGAGGATATTTGACACATTGAGTGAATTGTGTGGAGGCGCGCCATCTTGTTGATACCATAAGTCATTATGGTTCTGTACTAGCGGCTCAATTATTTGAGTCAATAGGTCAGAATATCTATCTCCTAAGGGAGAACATTCTTTAAATAATGCAAACATGTGTAGTGTTCTATCTTACCAGTTAAAGTCCCATCATAAATGTGAACATCGAGAATTGCATTATTTTTGATGGCGCAAAAAACATTGAAACTCCAGGTCTCTTGAAAGTTCCATTGTCTGAAGTGGTGGTTGTTCTCTTCATCCCAATAATGACTGTTATGCCTATTGAAAGAACCATTCTTTGTGAATTTAGATTCATCTGTCCAAATTATACAGTCCAAAAAGTTTTCATTCTCTTGAAGTCGAATCATCATAGCTTCGCAAAACTCTGTTCTCCTGACGAAATCAGTTTCCTTCAAGTGCTGTACCCTATTGAATTTATATGGGTGCATTTTATGTTTTTTTAATATTCTCCAAACACTCGATTGAGATAATCCCAGATCAATCTCGGCATCTTTGAGAGAATTTTGAGGATTCACACGAAAATATGCAAGAACTGTAATTTCGTTGTTCTCATCTTCTACTACACTTTTTTCTCTGTGTATAGTTTTCTTAACGAAAGATCCGACATTTCTCAAGTTTGTCATGGTTCTGTTAATGGTATCTCTCGTTGGTCTGGGTCGGTCAGGAAACCACTCAATGAACAGTCGAATCGATCTATCTACAACTTTATTACATTCTCCATGAAGTAAAATGAGATTTAAATAATCTTCATTGGTAAAATTAGGCATAGTGATCGATTTTATAACTTAATACGAATTATCACCAAATTAATAGTAAACACAAAATGCTACTGAATAAAGAGGAATTTGGCAGATGTAATTAATGATATCTATCATTAAAAAAAAGAATGTAAAACATGGTAAGTTTTTGCATATGGTTCATAAGGAATTATTTATTTATCACTGGAGAGAAAACCGATGGCCGATTAGTTGAAATAAAGAGGTTTCCGATACAAATTCGAATCAAAATTCGCCATCTATTTAGGAACAACCTGTAACTTTTTTCTCTTGCATATTAGGGTAGTAAAATCTAAAACATGGTTTAAGTAACAGTTCCTGAAAATTTCATCTTTTTGGCGTGAAGGGAAAAGAAATAGCTGAAAATTCAAGGCGAAAAAAATTTTTTTTGTGAATAACTCAGAAAATATCCACTTTAGGGCAAGGGTGTGATGCATACACTCACATTATTTTTTAACGTAGATTCAATATCTGCCATAAAAAAATGGGGTTCTAATTTGAAAAAAATGATTTTTCACGATTTTGTCACCCCCTGTATCATGAATCGCGATTTCGATTTTTAAAGTGGATACATCAATCTTGCATCTTGAAAAATCCCAAAAATGAAAATTTTCCATCCAAAATCCTCGAAGTTATTCTTGTTTCAGCTGAGCTCTATTTTCGATTTTTTTTTCGAATTTTCCCGCTCTGAGAGAATTTTCCAACCAAAACTGAAAAATGTTACATCAAAATAACTTGAAATTTTCTAAGGAATCTATTTCTGCAATGAAAAAATGGTGTTCTAATTTGAAAAACGGAAGTAGACGTCATTTCCGGAAAAACCGGAGGTGCTCATGCCTTGAAAATATTTTAGATTTCATCAGCATCGTGAAGTACTTATAAGTGCTAAATTTCATGAAAATACGTTCAGTAGTTTCCCGTATAAATATGGGTGAGGTTCCTCGTGAAAGACCCTGTATTGTTGAATATATTGGGGCCATGCAGAAAAATGGGTTCAAGCAGCCCTGTGGACAGGAGCTTTCTGGCGCTCTAGTTCAAACAGACAAATTATATCTCCGAAAGTATTGGTTTCGCAGAGTTGGGAATTATATCAATGTATTCTTATGATAGAACTGCATCATAAAGGAAATTCAATTCAAATACTAGTTTATTTATCATGATTGAATGAGCAATCTGAGAATGAGAACTGCACCACGGAAGAAATCAAATTAAAATAGCTGAATTGAATTTGACTCTCTCTTATAGAACAGGATGAAATGTACGAGCATGAACACAGATCATATAATAAAGCTTAGATAAAATAATTATAGCATTCTGTGAAAACATAGAAGTACGATTCATTATTGAAATTTAGAAGAATCATATCTCCGAAAGTATTAGCTTGTTGGAGTTGATAATGATATCGATGGATTTTAATGGTGAAACTGCATCTTAAATGAAAATCGAATTTGAAATTTGTTGCTCATAATGGAATCATCAAAAGAAATTACTGTTCGTTGACCACTGAGTTTAATATTACCTTTTACTTCCTTAAGTAGTGAGACATGTTCCTATATACAATACTTTCATAATGTTGATAGCAAAAAAATCTACATTTATGTATCAACTAGTATTTCTTGAGTTGAGATTCATAATACAGAATGAATGTGTTAGTGGTATGAACTAGTAAATTATGAACAGAGGATTGTATTATATTAATATATTTTGTCGTTTAATGAAATAAGTTTTCAAATAAAGGAAAACAAGAATATAAAAGACATATTTAATCTTTCAAACAAATGATATCAGCTATTAAAATGATTTGTTCGTCATCCTATACCTATTCAAATATCAGGAATTAATGGCAATCTACTATGATTGTCTCCAGCCATGCTCTATACATTTCGATGATACATTCCTTGGGTATTTCGAGTTGTGAAAACTATGCACCGAGTGTAAGTTGCAACAACCCATTCCACGAGATTAAATCATTGTAGATTGCTCATTCAATATTGATAAAACAATTATTTGAATTTAATTTATATCATGATGCAGTTCTATCATAAGAATCCATTGATATCATTCCCAACTCTGTGAAACCAATACTCCAATACAACCAATACAAATGACAAATGACATTGCACTTTTGTCCCTACATGATGCCACTACATTTCAATCATATCCCTAGTCCACTTTAAACAGTATGGCCTAACCAACTCCGGCAAATATAAGATCAGGAATACGGTTATACGAAGCATAACATAAAGACAAAGATACAAAGAAGTAAGCGCCCCAGCACAGAAAAACAAAGTTAGTCCCCACATTACTAATTCATGTGTTCAATTAAAATCCAAGGGGTTAAAACGGAAACGAAGTCCGTATAAAGCAGCTTCACACTCCCGAATTCTCTTTGGCAACATAATTGTTCCTGATGAAATTGTGAAAGTTATTTTCTGGAGAAATTATATCAGAATGTGTAGATGAAAGTGGTGCACTGCCACTCTGAAGAAATGCATTAGCGTTGTCGTGATCGTAGACGGTGTGAAAAAAAAGCGGTGGAGCTATCTGAATATCATTTGAGGCACATTTGAGCATCAAGGTGAATGTAGGTACAGTAAAGTCCAGGCGAAGTTTCCTTGCTTCATACAATCTACAGGATACGTTTAGAAGTAGGTACACATTTTTGCGCGTATGTTCTGGGGAACATCACGTTATAATTTTGCCCAAATGTCTGTAATTTTCGAATTTTTCGCCGAAAGTGGTCTCAAAGGATTGACTTCGGCTACCGGAATAAATCAGATGAATAATTCGAGGACAAATTTGATTCGGTCCGGCCGGCCGGCCGTCCGTTGCCACGATAGCTTGAGAACGGAATGAGATAGCGACTTGAAATTTTCAGGGTAGGTGGCGCATCCCAATACGACGAACAAGTTCGTTAATGGGCATAATCTACCCAATGGTTTCCGAGTAATAATTTTATTTTCAACCAATATAAATCCGATCGGATTGAAACTTGGTGAATAGTTGTAGAATATAAACTTAAGCACGTTTGTGAGAATCGCATCACTAGAAAATTTTTAAAAAATTATTGAAAAATATTTTGTATGTCACGATAACCTGAGAACGGAAAGAGATAGCGACTTGAAATTTTCAGGTTAGATTGAGCATCTGAATGCACCATTAGAGTTTGTTTATACGTATAATCGGCCAAACGGATTTGGAATTTCTTCATTTCTTCATCTGAAATTTGGTTGTTATTTCCTCAATAACTCGAAAATACAAAACCGATTATATTCAAAGATGGTTATTAGTTGTATAATGCCAACGCGAAAATTCTTACGAAATTTCAAGGATCCTATTACTAGAAAATAAAAAAAAAATCATTGAAAATAATTGAAATTCAGTAACTATTCGTCCGACATCGCTAAAATTTTGCGGGAGCCTTCAAAACCTAACTCTACTGCCAAGTTCTAAGTTGGAACACGGTCAGATATATATTGTTGGAGATTCGAGCAGCCTTGTGTGAGTTTAGTAGATGGATGGGTAACCGTTGCCTCGATAACTTTCGAACGAAAGGGATTAGGAACTTGCACTTTTCAGGGTATGTTGCGTATCATAATGGGAGTGTTTAGTACGATTACGGGCATAATCGGTCAAACGGTTTCAGAATTATACCTACCTGTAATATTATTTCCTCGATAACTCAAAAATTATAGACTCGATCGAATTGAAGCTTGGTGTCTAGTTGTAGAATATCGACATAAAGACGTGTTTAAAATTTTATAAGTACCGTACCCTTGAAAATTTTACAAAAATAATGAAAAAAAAATTGGTTTACGCACTGACGTGAAGTCAGGAACTTTTGCGCGTATGTTATGTTGTCCATTCTCCTGTATTGGACACTCTTAATCGAATTTACCATGGTAAATTCGAATTAATAGTTCAAGCAGAAGTTCCTGACTTCATGTCAGTGCTTGAACCAATTTTTTTTTCATTATTTTTTTTAAATTTTCTAGTTGTTGTAGGAAATAGCGTGCTATCATTTTGACCAAATGTCTGTAATTTTAGAATTTTTCACTGAAAATTGTCTTAAACGATAAGGTTCGACTCACTGATGAAGATACCCCGTCAAATTTTCTGACGTTATTCTGGAACACACTTTATATGTGTATTTTTTGGGTGTATGTTCTGGGGAACATCGCGTTATCATTTTGCCCAAATGTCTGTAATTTTCGTTTTTTTTGCCGAAAATGGTCTCAAACGATTGAGTTCGACTAACTGATGATGAATTCGAGGTCAAATTTGATTCTGTCCGGCCGGCCTGCCGTCTTTTGCCATGATAACTTGAGAACGGAAAGGGATAGCGACTTGAAATTTTCAGGCTAGGTGGCGCGTCCAAATACGACAGACAAGTTCGTTAAAGGGCATAATCGGCCCAACGGTTTCCGAGTAATAATTTTGTTTTTAATCAAGACAGGTCCGATTTTGTGAGGATCGTATCAGTAAAAATTTTGAAAATTTTTTTAAGGAATATTATTTATGTCCCGATAACCTAAGAACGGAGAAATATAGCGACTTGAAATTTTCAGGTTAGGTTGTGCATCTGAATAGGATATTTGAGTTTGTTTATAGGCATAATCGGCCAAACGGTTTTGGAGTTATACACATCTGAAGTTTGGTTGTTATTTGGTCACTACCTCGAAAAATACAAAACCGATCCAATTCAAACATGCTTATTAGTTGTAGAATGTCAATGTGAAAATTATTTAAAAATTACGTGAGGATCATATAACTAGATAATTTAAAAAAAATGGGTTCAAGCCCTGTGGACAGGAGCTTTCTGGCGCTCTAGTTCAAACAGACAAATTATATCTCCGAAAGTATTGGTTTCTCTGAGTTGGGAATTATATCACTGTATACATATGATAGAGCTGCATCATAAAGGAAATTCAATTCAAATAATAGTTTATTTATCAAGATTAAATGAGCAATCATGAGAATGAGAACTGCACCATGGAAGAAATCGAATTAAATCTGGCCAATTTTGCCCAATAACGAACTTAGCCGAGATATTCATCTCCCTAACCTACTCTGAAAATTTCAACTACCTAGCTCATTCCGTTCGAGAGTTATTGTGGAAAAACTTTTTTTAAATTTTCAAAATTTTTTTTTTACACTTTGCGGTAATCTGGTCAATACAAAACTTCACATGCGTATAAAGGTAATGAGTCTACAATTTGATGCTAAATTTCAGATAGATCGAACGAACTTGTCCGAGATATTTACGCTCCAAAACCACCTTTTTCAATCCGCTAACTCCTTTCGTTCGAGAGTAATCGTGCCTACGGCCGGCCGGACAGAATCGATTTCGCACTCGGATTCTTGATCAGTGAGTCGAACCAAATCGTTTGAGACCATTTTCAGCCAAAAATTCCAAAATTACAGACACTTGGCAAATTGATAAGCACTCTGTTCCGAGGAACTAGAGCGCCAAATAAACAAGTTTCGTATGACAATTGCCCAAAACAGGTTTAAAGTACCTACAAATAGTGGCTATTCCATAAAACATGTATGAAAGAAGATGAGTTTTAATATGAAAGAAGATGAGTAATAAATAAAAAATTACCTTGTAATCGATCAAAAATTTCCTGATCTACGTTCACCAAATTTTCTCCTCTCTCGAACTACAGAATTATGCTTTCAATATTTACGTAACATTTTCGGGCGAGGTCCCCGTTGCATCGCTAAAATACGAGTATTTCAACCCCAATATTTTTGAAGTTACAATATTCCCTTCTGTCAAGTTGACATTATGACAATTCATACATAGAATAATTATATCAATGTGTGAAATACGATTTACATTGAAATTTTGAAGAATCATATCTCCGAAAGTATTAGCTTGTTAGAGTTAAAAAGGATATGAATGGATTCTTATGATAAAACTTCTTATTAAAAAAAATTTAATTTGGAATTTGTTTCGTAAAAAAAAATTTTTTTTGTTACTCCGAAACCATCTGTCCGATTTTGCCCAATAACGAACTCAGCTGAGATATTTATCCCCCAAACCTACTCTGAAAATTTCAACTCTCTAGCTCATTCCGTTCGAGAGTTATCGTGCCTACGGCCGGCCGGACAGAATGAATTTCGACCACGGATTCTTGATCAGTGAGTCGAACCAAATCGTTTAAGACCATTTTCATCGAAATATTTGAAAATTACAGACATTTGGGCAAATTGATAAGCACTCAGTTCCGAGGAACTAGAGCGCCAAAAATCATTGAATATCGTTGAAAAAAATTCTATCTATCAAAAACTATACGTCCGACATCGCTGAAGTTTTTTGTGAGAGCCTTAAGAACCCGACTTTGCGGCCAAGTTCCAAGTTTGAACACGATCGTATCTATATTGTTGGAGACCCGAGCAGCTTTGTGTGAGTTCAGTAGCTGGATGGGTTACCGTTGCCTCGATAACTTTCGGAAAAAAGGGGATAGGGACTTACGATTTTCAGGGTAGGTTGCGCATCCGAATGGGAGAGTTAATTTCGGTTTTGGGCATAATCGGTCCAACGGTTTCGGAGTTATACCCACCTGGAATATTATTTCCTCGATAACTCGAAATATATAGACTCGATGGTACTCCTAGAAAATTTTAAAAATTTTGCAGAAAAAAATTGGTTCAAGCACTGACGTGAAGTCAGAAGCTTTTGCGCGTATGTTAGACAGTTCTCCTGTATTGGACAGTCTTAATCGAATTTACCATGGTGCATTCTATTGTATATGTTCCTGTATTGTATTTATATTATATTTTCCCATGGTAAATTCGATTGAGAGTGTCCAATACAGGAGAACAGACAATAGAATTCACCATGGTAAATTCGATTAAGAGTGTCCAATACAGAAGAATGGACAATAGAACATACGCGCAAAAGCTTTTGACATCACGTCAGTGCTTGGCCCAATTTTTTTGTTTCGATTATTCACGGTTGGAACTACGGTAAGAAAAGCTTGAAATGTCCTCTACAATTGATGATCACTGTATATTCATTCATACATAACTGGTGTGCCAACATGAATTGTCGATGATGTAATAGGGCGTCGTTTAGAAGAACATTTCTTCTAAACGTGTGCAAAATCAACAGTATTCTGAACATTATGATGTATAAAATTTGTAAGGATTTAATAATTCCCGATCAAATCCAACTCCCGACTTCTCACGGTACCTTCCAACTCCTTTCCCTAAGTTGTACTACCAAGGTGGTGTTCACCGTTGATTGGTTCACGCTCTGCCTGCGATACATCGCTGGGACCAATGGGGTTCTACGAGAATGATCTCTGGTGCGGTTCCACGAAATTGGCTCTCCCACGAATCAAGATACCTACGTGTTGCTCCAAAATATATGGGAAAACTAACATTAATATCTTCTTAGCGATTTCCGGTTCAGAAAAAGTATTCGGTGACTCTAGACTGCTAATGGGCTTTGATGCGCTCCCAGAATCAATATTTTCATTTCATGATGATGGTTTGTGTTTTCTTCAGACAGGGATAGAATTCAGAAATATCATTATTATAAAGATGTTCGTCTAAAATACAGGAAATATTTGGGAAAATTATATAGACAAGGGCACAAACGCTCCTGACTTCGCTTCAGTCCTTTCCTCGATTTTTGTCTCGGCTTCATAATATGGTCCTTCCATTAATATTTTTTGAACGCGAAGTTTCCATCGATAAATCTAATTATTTTCGGAAAGAACTCGGCATTACCATCGCTATCAGCGACTAGATTCAAGATTCAATCAACCCTGGATCGATTACATCGAATGCAAATGCGTTCGTTTCGTGTCTCCGTCCATAACCGTACTTGAACATCATCAGAATTGATAACGAGGCAGTCGATTAAGGCCCACTTGAATTGCGGCAGACCCACCGGCCAGTTGAGGTCGCATGGATCGCGATTATGGACGGTTGTAACTTATTCAATAAGCGGAATCGTTGTCTGATTACACGGGTGTTTTCCGCACGTGCATATCGTTTCCCGCGTCCTGAGGGGATCTAGACGCATGCCGCGCGTGCGATGCTGGCGCGAGTGGCGCGAGCATCTTCTGTTCGGTGAGACAGGGCAGGTTCAGGGACGAGCAAATCGGGCGATCTTTTTATGCAGCAAACAGCTGGAAAGGGGACACTTGTGATTGTACAGGGTGGTCCAAATTGGACACTTTTGAAGAGAAAGTCCTATTTCAGTATTATACAGGGTATCCCGGGAAGAATGCGACAAACGAATACCATGAATTAATGTCATCAGGCTGGACTCATATCAAGAGTTTTTAATCGCCTGAGAGCCTTCGTTTGGGATATACAGGGTGATGTTCATCATATGAGTGAAATTTCCTATTTCAATAACTCTTGAACTAATCGACCAAATGATTTCAAATTTTGAGGTTTTGTCACCATTTTCTATCGCCTTGATTCGATATTTCTGAAATCGAATAAATCAGATCCGGACTGGGAAAATTTTAGACCTTTCCTATTTTCGTGAATATTGGATCACCCTATACATGAACATAATGATTATTTTCCTTATCGTTACCATAAAGAATTAATTCATAATCAAAATTATAAATCTCTGCTTGCCACTGCCATACAGGGTGATCAATAATCATTCCCGTCAATAAATTTTATAGGTAAAATTATTTCAAATTTTATAGTTTTGTCACCCTTTACGTCTGCCTTTCCTAAATTTGTCTCGAATTGGAAAAACAGAACGGGAATAACAAAATTTTAGTCTTCATATATTTCCGGTGATATCGGATCAGCCTGTACGTGTAAGTGTTTAAGCGCTCCCCATAAAAAACAATCCAATGGTGTCAGATCAGGGGATCGAGGAGGCCAAGCCACATATCCAGCTCGCCCAATCCATCTGTTTTCAAAAGTGTTAGTCAAATATTCGCGCACTTCCCTTGAATAGTGCGCAGGAGTTCAATCATGTTGCAACCACAATGTTTCCATTGGAATGGCTTCTAACAAACCAGGCAAAGTATGTTCCAATGGAACATAATATACTCCACTTTTTTATGATTTGATATCTTAATCTGAACTCTCTACTTAAAAACTAGTATTCTTTTTCAGTTTTAAAAATCATGTTCACGCACGGGCTGATCCAATATCATCGGAAATATAGGAAGTCTAAAATATTGCTAGACCGGTTCTGTTTTTCTAATTTGAGAAACATTTAAAGAAGGCAGTCGTAAAGTAAACTATAAAATTTGAAATAGTTTCACCTATAAGTTCAAGATTTATTGAAGGGAATGTTAATTAATCGCCCTGTATGAGGGTGCCAAGCAGAGATTTATAATTTTTATTAAGACCTAATTCTTTATGGTTACGATAATGAAAAAAAATCATAATGTTCTTGTACACGGTGACCCAATATTCAAGAAAATAGGAAAAGTAAAATTTTCCCAGTCCGGATCTGATTTATTCGATTTCAGAAATATCGAGGGAAGACAATAGTTAAGGGTGACAAATCTTCAAAATTTGAAATCATTCGGTCGATTAGTTCAAGAGTTATTGAAGTGTGAAATGTCACTCATAAGATGAACATCACCCTGTATATATCCCAAATGGAGACACTCAGGCGATTATGTCCCTTTGATACGAATCCATCTTGATGACATTAATTCATGGTATCCGTTTGTCGCATTCTTCCCGGGACACCCTGTATAGATAGACGAAACTGATCTCGGTGTCTGAGGGCCAATTTTCATGAGAAACTCATAGGTTAAAACCTCATTTTGTTACCTATCACCGTTTCATATTTATAGGATGTTTTTCGAAAATGTGCGTTTTCGAAGTATTGCTGTAACTTTTATTCTGTTGAACATTTTCCATTTCTGTGAAAACATTATTATAGCTAGTATTGGCGTAGAATTCAAGGAGGCTAATCAAATTCTCTAGAAACTGATATTTTAACTGATCTCGGCATGAATATTCTTTTCAAATCGGACACCCCATATATGTTATATATATATATATATGTATATGTTTGCATAATTCGATAAAGCTTGACATATCCATTTCAAAATTATATAACACTTGATATTTTTCTGAAGAAATCAAATTTCAACCTTTAGATAAGTATAACAATGTTCAAATGTATTTAGCTACTGAAGTATTAACAAATTTATCTCTTGAAACCATCCATATGTGCTCATATCTTTTATGCGGAAAACAAGGGTGATTCAAAGTAGATGAGTGGGACAAATTCCAGATTTCAAATGCCTAAGAATAAACATCCTAGAAGTGCCCTCATTGGTGCTTGCATCCGAAATTCCGGATTTAATCCCACTCTATACAAAAGCGACAACTGAGAGTATAGTTGTAACCTATCCGGGCGGTTTTAAGATCGAACCCACAATCAATGTTAATATTTCCCCCGTTTTTACTCAGAAAAAGGAATCTCCTATTTTCCTTATATCTGGTCGTTTGAATACAATTACACTGCAAGAAGTCATTACTATTTCCTTTAATTGTCAAACAATCACTATTTCCATTAGTTCGCAAAACTACAACTACCTTGCTCTGTATCGTAATTACACTATTTCATAGTTTACACTTTTATTGAAGTTTCGTACCATCTAAGAAGTCACTTCTTACTTGCTGTATATTTTATATAGAAGGAAGATTTTAGATTGTATGAATATTACATTTGTATAATTACTTCGTGCTTGTTAACAAATGTCGGTAACTAGAAATTACAGTTTGTTGTTTAAATTTCCTCCTTATATTTGTAATCGTTATCTAATAATTGCAAATAACAATTTACGCCGTAATCAATGGTTGCTGGGTGCTTAAAGTTAAGTATACTTACCCCTTCTCCATCGGTTGTGCGTTCATAGCGACATTAATTATCAAGATTAATAATCTTCACCAGTTCTTTCTCTGAAAAACAACAAAACATCATCACCCTGATAAATCAATCAGGGCACGAAATATCTGGTCGTTCAAATCGTCATTACCCTGATAAAATAATCAGGGTACCCAACACCGATTGTCAAAATGAATTTTTCAGAACCAAGAAGAACAACAACAAATAGAAAAATTATTGAATGTCTTATAGATACAATCGTGGACTTTCTTGTATATACGAAATATGGAGTTCTATAAATTTAAATCCAAAATAAATCATTCCTTTTCGGAAATCAACCATATCAACAATGAACCACCCCCTGGGAGTCGAAATTCACCAAAGTGCACGGGTGACAGTACAACGACATAACTCCCCAATATCCAAAATAGAAAAACCAGAAGTGAAAGAAACTGATAGAATACAGAATACAACCAATAATTAGAAAATCTTATTTTACGTTACGTTAAACCTGAAAAAGGTGATGTATCGAACAAGGAAAAAACTAAAAAAATTGACTTCACGTCAGTGCTTTTCTAGAATTTCTATGAGAAAACCTTACAAAAAAAATCTTAGTTTGAGGAAAGCAAAAGCGTATTTTTTTTTCTTGAAACGAAAGTCAGTTAAATCCCCCACGAACGCCACTGACTCATATCTTCTCCGTAAGATTAGGAACGGAGAAGATACGAAATATTACTAAATCTAATCAAATGGAGAATAAACTTATCAAAGCGGTGGGAATTAATTATTTAAATTGTTTTTCCAAGGTAGGTACTAATTATCTAGTTCTAGTTGTTGATCAAAGTGAAACTCCTTGTTGACGGATTGTTTCGTATTGTATTGAACAATTTAGAAACAGATAATCCTTCAATATAGCTGCAATCCTCCTTGATAAATAGGATACTATACATTATTCCTAAATATATTATTATTTTTATTTATTTATAGTACAAGTAATACAAAGTAAAGTAAAAAAAGCGAAATAACCAGTGGCAAAATAACTGATATTATTAAGAGAAAATGTCTATAGTCTCATTCACTAAATTATCACATGTTTCTTTTTCTATACATTTCCTCCATTTCCCAATATTTTAGTTGCGCACCTTTATTCATATTGTATATAATTTTCAAATGTCGGTTAAATGTATGTCCTTCTTCTAATAAATTATTTGAATAAGTCGAATTCATTTCGTTGTGTTGGTAGCTATGATTGTGTTCCTTAATTCTTGTTTTTCGACCTGTTTTTACCATGCAGTAATATTGGTAGTAGTGATGGAATCAGTATTGTATTGTAAATCATACAGGGTGGTCCAGATCTTAACCAAGAAATTTTAACCACGTATTGTACATCAAAAATAAGCCCTAGTTTGTCATATAAACATATGTCGAGAAATGCTTCCTCTCCGAGATACAGGGTGTTAAAATTATTAGAAGTAAAAATGTTTTTTTTCCTTTACTTCGAACATCTTCTTTAAATTCGTATTTGAGTGTGGATATTAAGGCTTATTTGTTCGTAATTACACATTTTTTACAAAGATAGTCTTATTATTACGAGTATCATTATTATGTAGTATATCAAATTTTAGCGATTTGCTCATGCATGAGAGTGTTTAATTTTTTTACTCGGAAACGGTGCCTCGTACATCAAAAAATCAAGAGAATGAATTTGCTTCAAATTTAATAAGGATTTCAAGAATTAATTGTATTGTTGAAAAAACCAGTGGCGTAACATTTTTTTGTCCAAAAATATTCAGTATCGATGCAGTACGGACACCACTGGTGATTCAAAAAGTGAGTCTTGATCCTTAAAACCTCTGTCCCAAATTTCATAAAATTTTTTTAAGAAGTGTAAAAGTTATTAATAAAAAACATTTTTTTTTCTGTAATTTTAACACCCTGTATCTCGGAGAGAAAGCATTTCTCGACATATATTTATATGACAAACTAGGTCTTATTTTTGACGTAGAATACGTGGTTAAAGTTTCTTGGTTACGATCTGGACCACCCTGTATATACATTTTTCATTTGACCCAAAATAATATTAAGAGGATATAAACGGCATAACAATAAATTAATCGTTTAGTAAGATATCATCATTGAGTTAAGTAGTTTGCAGAAAAACCTTAATTTGTGAAATTTCTCTAATTCTTTTTCCACTTCTAGTGATATGAACTTTGGAGTCACTGTTTCACACTTAAATACCAATTCAACTGGAATATTTTTTAAATTAACAGGATTATGACATTGATGCTAATACGAACTCTGAGGTTAGTATCGGAAATATTTGAATACTATATCGTCCAAATAATTGCCTCAGCTTTTCATGCTTAGTAATATTTATTTATTTTGATTCATTCATGGTACAAGTAATACAAACAGGATTTACTCATTAATAGTATTCAAGAATTTAAGTGAAAAAGAGAGAAATAACCAGTGGCAAAATAACAGATTTTACCAAAAGTAATTACACTAAAAGAAAATGTCAAATGCAAATAAGTATTAAATAAGTATTGTTTTATTGTTGTATTCCCCTAATATATTTAATTAATTAAAATTCATTAATTACAATTTATTCGTAAAATTAGATGAGTGCCCTTTTTTCTAGACTTAATATAATACAAATATAATAATAAGCTTAATCTGTTAGAATTTTTCTAGTTTATTGCCTACATTTCTTTCTGGATATGATAGAAATCAAAAATGAGAAGTGAAGTTCTTTAAATATTCATTGGCACATTTGAAATTTTGATTTCTCCGTATAACGCATCTCTAATAACCATAAATTTCAGTGGTGTACGGATTTATAAAATCTGTAAAATATATTGATCATTATATAAACGACCGCGTCCGTTCATATAGGTATACTATGTGTACAACTATACGATCGGTTCACTACCATATTTAATCTTGACTTAATCCAACCCTGTCTACCTGTCAGTGAAACGTGCCTGAAGAACCCGAACAAAGGGGCCTTAATTTTAATGTTCCCCTGCCCTGACTCGCAATATATCTTTATTACGTGTAACAAGTATTTGCTATAAATTTCATCGGAATTGCCACTACATGCTATGTTTTTTTTTTCCAGAGTCGGATATTGGAGGATGCCTCCATTATGTGCAATAGCTGGTCGCCGAGGCATAACGTAAGTCTTTCGTAAAATTGTATCCGATATTTTCCCTGTGCGAGATTCGTATTTTGGGTGAAACTCGAAGGAAATCTATAATAACTTAGAGAGATTTCATCGCCAATTTTTCCTTACATGCAGTTTGGTAATACAAATCAATTGGTGTCAATTCACACTCTAGAAAACTTATGTTTTAGAAGATAAGAATTGTCATTTTTGCTCGTCTGTAATTGTAGAATGTTTTGTCGAAAATGGTCTCAAACGATTATAGGTTCGACTCACTGATGAAGAATTTGAGGTCTAATTCGATTCTGTCCGGCCAGCCGTTGACATGGTATATTTTTATCTTGAAATTAGCAGGGTAGGTTGCGCATCTGAATGCTCCGGCATTCACTTCGTTAATGGGCTTGATCGGTCAAACGGTTTTGGAGTTATATCCATCAGAAATTTTGTTGTTATAACCTCAATAAATAAAAAAAATAGAACATGCACGATAATGCTCCTGATTTCATGTTAGTGCTTTTCAAGAATTTTTAAATTTGATTTCTGATTATATATTCTGTTTGAAATTTGACATGCTTGGCAATTTCATTCATAGAAAATTCATCAGGTTCATGGAATATCTTAATTTCATTCTGCTCAAAATATCAGCAATTTCCGAATGCTTTGCCGAAAAGAAACTCAAACGATTAGGTTCGGCATAAAAGTCGGTCGACTTCAGAGCTTATGGCCAAGACCATTTTTGTGTTCAAATGCGCGTTTCAAAACCATACTCTTTCCAGTGGCGTAGAAGTTGGGCAGAAAAACACCCAATACCCTTCAAAACCTTCACCAATTATGACTTAAAAAAAAACTTTTTCGCACAAAACAGCTTATTATGAATAAGAACTGCTCACAAAAGCTGTTTTCTGTATGATAAACGGGTCCAAAGAACGATTTTTTTCTCAATTTCGATACCCTTGATATTTTTAGCTTTTGTGTAATATATGTTCCAGAAATAACTTTCCTGAATGTCAAACGTGTGTATTACGTTACCAATGCAGTTAGTTGATATATCATAGCCTACCGCACTTACAACTGACTACTGACTACTGTATATTCGAAATCAGGAGAGAAAGAGCTAGCCAAATATAAGAAATATACAGAGTGTTTCATTTAAAAAAATGAAGTCGCACTCAATATCTTGTCCACCATGCATATAAATAAATTCGTGAAAACGTCCTGAAAAAATTAATCTCCATTCGTAACAAAGTTAAAAGGGGGTCAAATTATAGTGGGAATCCCGGTACATTAAATGGTCATTTTGAAATTTTGTATTCTGAATATGACAGATCTTTAGTAGTGTTCGGTAGATATCATAAATCAGTGAAATATATTAATAACTAGCTGCCCGCCTCGGCTTCGCACGGTTGAAATGCTGATACTAAATATACTACAGAATTTCTTTATATACAACGTTCACAGCATTTTTGTCGTTAGACATTACAAACATGTTTTCTTTAGAGTTTTCTCTTGAAAGAGCGACATATAATTGGCCATTAGAAAAACACTCCTCGCTCAAATATGAGCCTGTAGCGTTGAAAGTTGGATCCTGCGATTTATTAATGGTCATTGCGAAATATATCTTTACCGTAAATTGTAGGCGTTTAAATTGGACCACTAAATCCGATGGTATCAGAGGAATTCGGGGAATCAATACATCTATCCTGGTTGAGGCGAGCCTCACGCTCCCTGCATTTTAAATCTCCAATATCTTCGAAAAAGGTAAAGGCCCTGTAAAGGGCCATATTGATCAATATCAAATGCACAATGGTACTTAATTCGATAAGGATCGATGCTGTATTGCTTAAATGGCTTCGTAATCAAGCCATTATTTCTCGTAGAATGTAAAGGATAAAAAATGGATATTGTGGGTTATCCTTAAGAGATAGACATATACCATCGCGGACTTTTTTGTAGACCTTTTTAAGGTGTACCATACTGTACAACACTATTTTGATCTATCTCGTAGGGTTCAGCCAGCGTTTGCAATGTAAGTGCAAAAAATGTGTTTGTCACATTAGAAACCTCTAAAATTATCAGTGTTTCTCTGATATATTATGCATGTATTATACATACAAACCTTCCTATTGAATCACTATATCTACTAAAAAAACACCGCATCAAAATCCTTCTCGTAGTTTTAAAGATCTAAGCATACATAGGGACAGACAGACAGCGGGAAACGACTTTGATTTATACTATGTAAGGAATACACGAACGAGTACGCTAAAGCTCCTGGCACGACGTCCGTGCTCTCATGAATTCATTTATTCATTCGAATACAAAGTAGTTACACCCGGATTGAAAAACCCGATATATAAACCCATGAAACTGGAAACAACAAGACAACCGAAAATCAAACTCCCGAAGTTGCTAAAATTGTTTTATTCCGTTGGAAATCCTCCCCCGTAGCATGCCTCCCGTCTAAACTTAGGTAACTCTCACCATTATCCATAATTCATGAAATAATAACAAACCTGGCACAAGTTCCATTTCCTCTACGGATTACGATAAGTAAATTTTTTTACGCGATAAAATTCCAACTTATCATTATCCCCCTTCTAACCGGAATTATAAGTCGAGCACCGGAAACTTCGAATGAGGAACAGGACGGAAGTGGGGGGTCGGGGATGCAGCCGATTCTTCCCCCAGTCTAACAAGTGGAGCCCTAGTTTGAATAATTGATGCCTCCGTAAGAACAAACTTACGCAGCTGAAGGGAGTTCACCTTGTTTTTCTACTTTCCCTGTTGAGCGCCAGCTAGAGCCGTCTTCTTGCCTTCGTTCTTACTGCTAAGCTCGTAGATAAATATAATTTCCGCATTTTTCAAATTTCAACAAAATATTTTTTCTGAAGTCATTCTCATTAAAATCAAGGACAATGGAAAATCTATATTTTTATGCGCTCGTACCATGGTATTACCTTTCCGTCCAAATGTCTGTATTATACTCAGTGACAATAGGAGGGATACACCCAGGATGAATCATTTCTTCAACTCAATTTTTTTTAGTTCGGCGAACAATCTATTATGGGGACGATCGATATATGAACAAGTGGGAACGCTCCGTGGATAGGGGCTTTGGCACGCTGTTCAAATTTATAGCCAGAGCGGTTACCCATCCAGGTACTGAACTCGCCTAAAGCTGCTTAGCTCCAGGAAAAAAATATATTTTATAGAATATAAATCCTATTGTAATCACAAACGTCAATAAAAAACTGGTCCACTGTTTGGCCGAGAATGGTATCAAACGATTAGTTTCAAATACAAGGGCTTCACACGAGACGAGAGTAGGCGAGACTATAAAAAATCTCGTCTCGCTCTCGCCAATTCCCAAAAAATTAAATCTCTTTTAAGTCTCGGTTTCGTCTCGTTATCAGTTGTCTCGTCTCATCTCGCTTAATTCTGAATAACGATAGTAAATATTATAAAATATGAACGAAATGGTATACAATAATGAGTAATATTGTAAAGCTATATTTATACGCTCTTATACAAACATATTTGTACATTATTGAAAGATTTTTTCTGGGTTTTCTCTCTTAAACTCTGAAAAATATCTATAAAATGAAAATTAAATATTTTTTGATTTGCTTCTGCGTAAGAAACACAAGATAATTGTCAGAAGCAATCAATTGAACAATGTTGTCTAACAAACAACAACGAATCAACATCAACGAAGAAACAACTATATCGTAACGTTTCGGAGTCTATATCAGAATCAGTTATTTTGTGAAATAACTATCAACAAAATAATTCTAAAGATTTTAATTAAGCGTCTGACGAAGGAGTCTGATATAGACTCCGAAACGTTACGATATACATAGTTGTTTCTTCGTTGATGTTGATTCGTTGTTGTTTGTTAGACAACATTGTTCAATTGATTGCGTCTGACAAATATCTTGTGTTTCTTACGCAGAAGCAAATAAAAAAATAATTAATTGTTATTTTATAGATATTTTTCAGAGTTTGGGAGAGAAAACCCAGAAAAAATCTTTCAATAATGAGTATACCTCCCACAGTATCCTTTAATGATTACTTAATATTTGTACATGTACATATTATTTTTAATTTGAAACACTGATAATTACAACTTTTAAATTACTCGATGACCAAGAACTCAAACATAATCACGCTTGCATCACATCATTTTTCAATGATGTACGTGTTTCAGCCATGATCATATCTGCTGTGGAAAATAATCTTTCAACAGGTACGGATGTAGTCATTAATAAATCATCGACCATCTTGGAAAGTGTAGGAAGATCTTTTTCATCACTCTCCACAACTGTAAAATATTTTGAATCCTATTTGCTCTTTTAAACAGTAAATATTCTTCAAACTCAGCTTTCCAATATTTCAAAAGTTTTTTGATGTTTTAAATAGGCTATCGATGTCGATACATTTTTTAATAGAATTGAACAATTTGGTATAGTTTTCAAAGAATACCTTCCCAGTGGGTAGATCATTGGGGGTGTTCTTAGCGTATTCCTCATAACACTTTTCGAAACATTGAATAGCTTCATTTCTTTACCAGTTTTATTATACGTAGTTCCACAGATCAATACAATAATTGTTCACATCTTCACTACAATGAGTACAAGAGAATGCATTTCTCCAGATGTTCAGATAGATACGAAATTTTCAAAGCATTGGGATTTAGGGGCAATAAAAGTTGCCCGTTAAGTATTGAATACATTATGGCATCCGTTTTTATGGTTGTGAATTCTATTTTTTCTTGAAAAATAATCTCAGTTACCGCAAGGTCATAACGAATTAATAATCTTCTGAAAAATCGTGTATTTCTAGAACAATCGATGCATAATATAGACCAAATATATTGGTTATAGTGAAAACTCTTCATATTCAATTGTTTTCTGTGGGTGTTGAAAAAAGTCGAGTCGTATATAAAACTTCTTACAAAAAATTTAACGAGACCAAAAACGAGACTCTCGTGTTGCGCTGTATGTGGTCTCGGTATCGCCTATAATATTTTAGAGAACGTCTCGTCTCGTCTCACTTTTACGAGACGAGAACGAGACGAGACGAGAAAAATCTCGCTCTCGCGTGAAGCCCTATCAAATACAAACATTCACTATTCTGTCAAAAATAAAAAGTTCTGTGTTTGTGGTGGCGTAAGGATCCATTTTAATACATACATTTACTTTTGCTGGAGTGGACCTTGGGCGTCCACATCTCTGTCACGTTTCCAGTTTCTCGATATCGATGGACGAGCCGGGAAATTACGCTTTCACTAACTTGAAAGAAATTGGCAAGATCTCTCTGATTACGTCCCGCTTCGATCATAGCAATAGCCATATTGGCTTCATCCACACTAAGTTTACGTCTAGGCATTATTCAAATCAAATTTTCAGATTTTGAATCAAAGTTGATTGTAAGAACGTAAAACAATAAATGATCCAAAATTCTCAGAAACGCGAACGACAAGAACTTGCCTGATACTGAACAAGGTATCAAACGAGGAACAAAACACCTTTCAGATACAATTTGATTTCTCATAAATGAGCATTTGGTGGACAAGAATCGGCAACTTTTGAAACGGTCATAAGAATTTCCAAACTACCTTAACTTATTTGGAGAAGTATATTTTCCCAGATCTTCAGGAACCCTTCGTTGAAATGAACCAAACAATAAGCAAAATCTGAGCTATATTCAGTTGCCTGGGATTTCATAGATTCAAATCTCAAACTCTACAAGGCTCCTCAGGTTTATTACTTTGTGGCATCCAAAAGGCTCTTCTCCCTGTCGATATAATTTCATCGTGTTTGCAAATTGTATTATCTATTGAGAATAAGACTGCAGCTATATTTGAACAAACCTAAAACTGCTATGCAATCGATGTGAGCGCTAACAACAGTGCCATCTTTAAGACTGATTACCGTGGTGATGAACATTTAAAGTTTAGTCTTTGGGAATGCATCAGCTGAAAACATCAGATATTGGTAATCAACAATGTTAGATGTATGATTGTTCACATTTCCAATGGCTAGAAGATGAAAAATTTTGACCTATCTACAACTTGCAAGATTATAGGTTTTCAAGCTCTTTTATCTCATTGTGAAAGCACTCTTCGTGTTTACTAAATAATTAACAATGTCTGAATACATAATTTCTGGAAATAGAGAAATCTCTGATGTAAATTTTTCAGGCTTTAAGAGATAAGCATTGATGCCCAATACTGCAATTTTCTATTCATATCATAAAATAAATAGAATCATTAAAAACTATTATTTATTTATTTATTTATTCTTAATCTTTTAACCCAAAAAAGGATCCACCAATATATTATGTAGAATTGAATAGAATTACATCGAGCTAGATTGCAAGTGAAATTATAATTTTGAAGAAAAAATAAATCAAAAGAACAAAATTTCTTGAAACGCAAACAAAAGTGTCAAGCAGTCATTGATTGGTCAATCCAGCAAACTCAACCAATCAGTGTTGTGGCCGGAAAATTGCAGACCGAAGATAACCAAAAATTATGGACACTTTCTAATTTATCCATGTATATTCCATAGCGTGGGTTCCATATCACCGAAACAAAACTTAGGATTAAATAATTCTAAAGATTTTCATTAAGCGTCTGACGAAGGAGTCTGATATAGACTCCAAAACGTTACGATATAGTTGTTTCTTCGTTGATGTTGTTTCGTTGTTGTTTGTTAGGCAACATTGTTCAATTGATTGCTTCTGACTAATAATAATCTCCAACAATATAGATCCGTTCGAGTTTAAGTCTAGGTTTATGCTAAATTAAAGTAGGGTAAACTTTTGTAAGGGGTTTTACGTTTACCATATTTTTGTATCCTTTTCCCAAGCATAGTTAAGGGTGTTAGATCGGGTGAACGTGATGTCTATAGATGACGACTATTAATTGGCAACCATTACTATTCAAAACTTCTAATTGTAATTTATGACGTTAGTAATCACCAATTAACGACGTGTTAATCACGGCAGCCTGCTACTTAGGGTCTTGTCTGAAAATGAACAGAAATTCGTAACTGCATGTAAACTCGTCTTAGATTTTGTTAATAAATTAAATACATAGAAATAACACATACTTGAATTTCAGAATAGTATATTCTAAAACAAGTTGCAGAATGGGCTCCTATTCAAACACGAATGCGAAATTCGAAAACGAGCGACGAAGGAGCGAGTTTTCGAAGGCATGAGTGTTGGAATAGCCTTCTGCAACGAGTATTAGACGATATTTTCTCTATTTCAGTCAAGTTTTGTAAAATACTGTTGAAATTCAATGAAAAATTCGGACTATACATCCTAGTGACTTTTGTATTGTATCTTGGCAGCTGGTGTGACTGTTACGAAAGTTGACAGATTACGGAATTTGAATCGTACGTATAGGGCATGGAGATAAGATTTAAAACAGGAATGATTCAAAATTAGCAAGAAGGAAATATCTAGTACCTTATTTTTTAATGAAAATAAAACTTCTCCTCTCAACAATTATTTCACTACATCCAGATTATATTATATTGACAATTGATCGACGTGTGTTGAAATTTGATATAGGAACGAATGTCAGTGCTGACTACCACAAAACGGAAAATATAACTAGAAACAATGCGGGAATGAGTTCATTCCAGCACTGTTTTTAGTGCTGGAATGGACTCATTACGATACTGAAATAGAGAAACAAAATTCCTTCATGTTAAAGTAAAATTTTTTTGTCAACAAATGTTTGGTTGTGTGTATACATTATTATATTATCTGTTTACTTCGATTACCAGTTCATGAGTCCTTCTCCTTTTGCCATTGTCGTCCTAAATCCGAGAGATTAATTGCGAAGCTAATAGAGGGTGTTTAAATTGCATGGAAAATTACAAACGCAGTCCCAAATGAGATAATTGAGGGAGTAGGGTGCTGTAGCACTTGCAGACGGCGTGTGAAGATGAATGATAAAATATAACCCAGTTGTTAAATGGGTTGAGACCCAAGATAAATCAACGGCTCTTCGCGCTGCTGAAACGAATGGGAAAACGCTATGGGATTACGGTCGATTATCACTTGTCTTTTTCATTATAACTCTTCATCAGTTTTCTTGGAGAGCGGACCTGTAGAGCTCAGGGGATTTTGGGGCTTAATTCTGCTCTTTCCCGTTAGTTAATTAAGGCCATTAGGAAGTTATTATCGAAATCAATAAGCTTTCATATTTTCGTAAGATATAATAATCTTAGGGTGCATTAAATCGATATCAATAGGATGTTTATAGTCTTGTTCTATTCAAGGTAGTCGGCTGACACTGCTTTAGTGGGTGCTCTGAAAAATTTCCCCCCCGATAGGAAATTTCAAAATTTTTTCAAATTAATTTTTCAACAAAATTTCAGTGAAGATTTGTGTGTATGTTCCACAACTGTAGTTTGAGCTGTGATTCTCAAAACGGAAATTAACGCCACGTTAGATGATAATCACTTGCATGAAATAAATAGATGATACAGATCAAGAAAATGAATTTTGTCTCGAATGTCCTCGAATGACGAATGGTGTTTACTTCGATGAATTAGATGATTAGATATAGCTTGTGATTCCGGTGTTGATCGGAGAGGAATTCGGCTATAGTAGGTAATACCAGCAGATGATGACTACTGTTTTCATTAAGAATTGATTCACTAAAATAACACTTGATCTGTGATGATGAACTAACTCAATTGTTGGATACTACTTGATTCATTCAGATGAATCCGATTTGAATACTCTTATAAGAGGAGTGGAAGAAGACAATCAACCCTATTGGATTTTTTGACTCCGAGAACTATGGAATAAATATGCCACTAGTGTTGTTGTATTTTATTGAACAGAGAATGCAAATTTGCAAATTGCTGAATTGGTATTGACCATATTTGGCTATATTTATTGAAAAAGGAGTTGGAACTTGGAAATTTCTATGCAAAGTAAAACTATGTTAGCTATGATTTTTAAATACTGTCAATGTGACAATTCTTGAATTTCACAATAACTATCAACAAAATAATTCTAAAAATTTTCATTACGCGTCTGACGAAGGAGTCTGATATAGACTCCGAAACGTTACGATATAGTTGTTTCTTCGTTGATGTTGGTCAAAACTCAATTGATTTCTTCTGACAAATATTTTGTGTTTCTTACGCAGAAGCAAATCACAAAATAATAAATTTTTATTTTATAGATATTTTCAGAGTTTGGGAGAGAAAACCCAGAAAAAACCTTTCAAAATTATGTTTTCCGTTGAAAGGAGTACCTACAGGACGATGTGCCACTATGCAGAAAAATTCCTAAGAACTTGGTTTGATATATTAATATATTCTATATATTGTATATTGTATATTACTATACTGATTCTCCTAGGTCTTCCACGAGGAGACCCCTCACAGATATTGAAATTAAAATATGGGAAAGCGCTGTGGACAGGAGCTTTGGCGCTATTGTTCAAACTTTGACAAATCATCTCCGTAATTATTGGTTTCTCAGAGTTGGGAATTATATCAATAGATTCTTATAATAGAACTGCATAATAAAAGATACTAAATTAAAATCAAATAACGAACTGATTCGAGTTATTCACTCCTCACCTCTACCCTGAAAACTATATTATATCAATTGAAACAACAATTTGAACAATATTCCAGTTTTGTTTTCACTGAAGATATTCTGAACCCAATTTGATAAACTAACCAAATTATGTATTTCCATCATCATATCGATTATCCATGGGCATATCGGGTAGGGGTAATTATAATATCCCATAACATTGTGCATTCAATCATACTTTGATTGTTAGAACAGAAATACATTTGACATGTATGTTAAAGGTAGATAAGATTACATGTATGAACAGTGAACATATATAGAACACAGACATATAGAATTCGCATTTTGTGAAAACACAGAAGTACGATGTATTATTGAAATTTTGAAAAATCATATCTCCGAAAGTATTAGCTTGTTATAGTTGAAAATGATATTAATGGATTCTTATGATGAAACTGCATCTTAAAAAAACTGAATTCGAAATTTGTAATGTAAAACAAAAATTTTTTTTTGGCTACTCCGAAACCATCCGGCCGATTTTGCCCAATAACGAATTTAACTGAGAAAAAATTCTGATCGGATTTGTATATTTTGAGTTATTGAGGAAATAACAAAAAAATTAAGATGGGTATATCTCCGTAAACATTTGGCTGTTTATGTCCATTAACGAATTTAAATGTCACATTCAGATGCGCAACCTAATCTTAAAATTTCAAATGTCTAGCTCATTCCGTTCGAAAGTTATCGTGTTAACGGCCATCCGGACAGAATCAATTTCGATCACGGATTCTTGACCAGTGAGACGAACCAAATCATTTAAGACCATTTTCAGCCAAAAATCCGAAAATTACAGATATTTGGGCAAATTGATAAGCGCTCTGTTCCGAGGGACAAGAGCGCCAAAAATAGTAAAGGCAACTTTTACGGTGGGGTTCTCAAAGCTTTGACAGCTCTTACATGCCCAATCAGTGTAATTCTAAGACGATTCTCAGTTCATTGTTAATGCAAATCACAAATTAAATCGACAATTAAGCTAATAGAAGCTTGGTGAAACCGACCATTAGAAAACCATAAATATTATTATACAAAATAAATCGAGGGAGAAAATCGGTTATTTATAAAACATAAAAAATTAACGACACCTTTTCGTATACCTCGATCGTAAGTCGAGATTGAGATAAATAATAAAATATCAATATAACGAAAGAAATATTAACGGTAAAAGGTTTCAACGCTTTCACGTTCCGAAAACGAATAACAAACTCCAAAATATTTTCAAAAAGGTTTATATAAAACTGGCTTTCAAAACTTCCACGAAAATTAAACAAATTCTAGGAAATACATTCGATAAAACTCCGGATATGTTAAAATCGGTTATATATGAAATTGAATGTTCAGATTGCAAGAAGTACTTCGTCGGGCAAACAACCAGAAACATTCTCACACGGTATAAAGAGCATAGGGACACATTCGGAACAACAACATCGATAAATCTGCTATCGCAAATCACGTTTTGACAACTGTCCACTCAATTTCAGAAAATTCCGTCAAATTGTTGAAAAATTCCAATAAAGTGTACTTAGGAACACTCGAAGGGATCGAAATGACTAAGAGAAAGGATATTTTACTCAATAATGATCTAACCCCAATTAACAACTCAATATTCCCACTTATCGGTTTATGACTAAGATTATAATGTCAACCCATACTTGAGTGTAGAAATTGATAACATGCTTCAGTAACGCTTCGTCTTTGAAGATGGAAACTTTGTCTTCAAAACATATGTCAGACGACGAAAACTTTAGTGGACAAGAGTGTAATTATTTTTGTAGTCAACATTAACGTCATAACCTCAAATAACAGGCGAATTAAAATCACCGCAGTACATTAATGGGTGATAATCATTTATATCGAAGTTTCTGGGCCAAAAATTAGTTGGAGGTTTTAATGTTAATGACGGAAATGTCACAAAACTTGAAGGAACCTCACCGCTCCGAATTAACTCAAGAATCACCTCTCCACCATACTCGTCCGCTAATTTTGCAAGGAAATTACACTTAAAAAATTGGTTCAAGCACTGACGTGAGGTAGGAATAAGCTTGAACCAATTTTTTCTGCAATTTTTTTAAAATTTTCTAGGAGTACGATTCTCATAAAATTTTACACACGTCTTTATGACGATATTCTACAACTAATTACCAAGTTTCAATTCGATCGAGTCTATATTTTTTGAGTTATCGAGGAAATAATATTCCAGGTGGGTATAACTCTGCAACCGTTGGACCGATTATGTCCAAAAACGAACTTAACTCTTCCATTTGGATGCGTAACTAGCCCTGAAAATTGTCCCAGCTCCTTCCGTTCGAAAGTTATCGGGCCAATGGTAACCCATCCAGCTACTGCATGAACTCAGCCAAGGCTGCTCGAATCTCTAACAATATAGATCCGATCGAGAAGCTAACTTGGTAGCAAAGTTAGGTTGTTAAGGCTCTCACAAAATTTCAGCGATGTCAGACGAATAGTTTCTGATATATAGAATTTTTTTCAACGATTTTCAATGATTTTTTAAAAATTTTTTAGTGATCCTCACGAAATTTTGCGAGAATTTTTACATTGACATTCTACAAATAACAACCATGTTTGAATTGGATCGGTTTTGTATTTTTCGAGTTATTGAGGAAATAACAACCAAACTTCAGATGGGTATAACTCCAAAACCGTTTGGCCGATTATGCCTATAAATAAACTCAAATGTCCCATTCAGATGCACAACGTAACCTGAAAATTTCAAGTCACTATCTCTTTCCTTTCTCAGGTTATCGGGACATAAATAATATTTCTTACTAATTATTTTAAAATTTTCTGGTGATACGATTCGCACAAAATTTCACAAACGTCCTTAGGTTTGTATTCTACAACTACTCACCAAGTTTCAATTCGATCGGACTTGTATTGGTTGAAAACAAAATTATTACCGGGAAACCATTGAGCCGATTATTCCCATTAACGAACTTGTCCGTCGTATTAGGACGCGCCACCTACCCTAAAAATTTCAAGTCGCTATCTCTTTCCGTTCTCAGGTTATCGTGGCAACGGACTGCCGGCCGGCTGGACAGAATCAAATTTGACCTCAAATTCTTCATCAGTGAGTCGAACTCAATCGTTTGAGACCATTTTAGAAAATTCGTAAAATATATACGCGCAAAAATCCCTTCAATAATCAATTTTAAAATAGAAATTTCGTCGCCCATTGGCCGGGAGGGTTTCTAGAACCAGGTTCAGCCGTCCAAGGGACGATTTTTCAGAACTTGAGGCGTTCGAAGATCGCTACTCGATTTGAACGTGGTTGGTTCCGACAGAACCAACCATTAACGGCGAAATAGAATCATTCCCTTCGAAGGTAATCGCCTAATTCAGACCACCCTTGAAGCCAGCGTTCGGATAAACATTAACGTCCATAAAGCGGTTGAGAAAGTTAGTGAAAAAATCATAAATAATTTAACGTATCATTTTATCATAATTCCATCGCATAAATTTTGAAGCAGGCTGCTTGAGTTCGGAGTTCGGCGCCGGGCTGATTCAATATTTACATCGCGATTGCCGTGTGTTCTCCATTTCGTGCCCGCCACGCCGTGTCTGCTCTTCTTCTTCTTCTTTCGTCGCATTTTCTTCTCACCCGAAATCCGTCATCCTGGCTCTTACGAACCGATATTTTGAGCCACTGTGTGACAGATTTGGCCGATATCGAAAACGACTGATTCACAGGGGAACAGCTGTTTAGGGCTTCACACGAGATGAGAGTAGGCGAGAGTATAAAAAATCTCGTCTCGCTCTCGCCAATTCCCAAAAAATTAGGTCACGTCTAAGTCTCGGTCTCGTCTCGTTATTAGTTGTCTCGTCTCGTCTCGCCTAATTTTGTATAACGATAATAAATATTATAATATATAAATGAAATGGTATACAATAATGAATAATTTTGTAAAGCTATATTTATTACGCTCTTATACAAAAATATTTGTACATTTACATATTATTTTTATTTTTAAACACTGATAATTCCATCTTTTAAATTACTCGATGACCAAGAATTCAAACATAATCACGCTTGCATCACATCATTTTTCAATGTTGTACGTGTTTTTGCCATGATCATACCTGCTGTGGAAAATAATCTTTCAACAGGTACGGATGTAGCCATTAATAAATCATCGGCCATCTTGGAAAGTGTAGGAAGAACTTTTTAATCACTCTCCACAACTGTAAAATATTTTGAATCCTATTTGCTCTTTTAAACAGTAAATATTATTCAAACTGAGCTTTCCAATATTTCGAAAGTTTTGTTGATGTTTTAAATAGGCTATCGATGTCGATACATTTTTTAATAGAATTGAACAATTTGGTATAGTTTTCAAAGAATACCTTCCCAGTGGGTAGATCATTGAGGGTATTCTTGGCGTATTCCTCATAACACTTTTCGAAACATTGAATAGCTTCATTTCTTTACCAGTTTTATTATACGTAGTTCCGCAGATGTATACAATAATTGTTCACATCTTCACTACAAGGAGCACAAGAGAATCAATTTCTCCAAATGTTCAGATAGAGACGAAATTTTCAAAGCATTGGGATTTAGGGGCAATAAAAGTGGTCCGTTAAGTGTTAAATTCATAATGACATCCGTTTTTTTGTCTGTGAATTATATTTTTTCTTGAAAAATAATCTCAATTATCGCAAGGTCATAACGAATTTATAATCTAAATAATAAAAAATAAAATATCGTGAATTTCTAGAACGATCGATGCATAATATGGACGAAATATATTGGTAATTATAGTGGAAACTCTTCATATTCAATTGTTTTCTCTGGGTTTTGAAAAAAGTCGAGTCGTATTTAAAACTTCATACAAAAAATTCAACGAGACCAAAAACGAGACTCTCGTGTTGCGCTGTATGTGGTCTCGGTATCGCCTATAATATTTTTGAGACCGTCTCGTCTCGTCTTGCTTTTACGAGAAGAGACGAGAAAAATCTCGCTCTCGCGTGAAGCCCTACAGCTGTTTTGGTGTCCAGGATTTTTGAGCTGATTCTATATCAATTTGGTGTCCTGAATTCAAATAACGTATTCATTTTTACTTAGGAACTTGAATTTTTAAGATATACAATTTTAGAGAAATACAAGTTACATTATTTTAACTCAAATCCGTAAGTGTAGTAAACAAAAGTACGTACGTACCTACAAACAAAATAAAACATTGAATAAATCAAATAGTCATACAACACTTCGAAAGATCCTTTTCCGCGACAATCTTGAATGTTTTATTAAACAGTCTCTTTTCAAACTCCAGCAGTAATCTGCCATAATGTGCATGTCCCATCTTCCTTAGTAGTGGTCCTCCATAACTTTAATATCTTGATGAAATCTTTCACATTGTGAAAGATTTCATCATGTGTCACCTAAATTTTCTGGTAAACGGTCTAAGTGGCTGTGTAAATAGTGTATTTTAATACTCATATTGCACCCTAAGGATTTGAAACTATTAAGCATCTTGTTAACCATTTCAACATAGTTCTGAGCTTTATGTTTGCCTAGAAATTTTCTATAACTGCAATAAATGATGTCCAATTTTCTCGTTTCGTGATTCATTGAATTTATGAAGGCAGGATCCTTAATTAATTGTCTTATTTGTGGGCCGTCAAATATTCCTGCTTTGAGTTTTTCTGTGCTCAACTGATGCATTTTTGCCCCTATATATGCAAAACATGACCCATTCTTATCAAGAGCCTTTACAAATTGCTTCATTAAGCCCAACTTTATATGTAACGGAGGAAGTATGATTTTTTCTGTTTCAACCAAAGCGTCGTTAATAACATTATTTTCCCCAACATCCATATTTTCTCTCTGAGGCCAATCTTTCAAACCCAGTGGTGTGTTTTGTCTCTACTATCCCAGAGGCACAAGAAACACGGATATTTCGTGTAACCACTTTGCTACCCAAGAAGAAAGTTATCATTTTGAAGTCTACACAAATCATCCATTGATGTTCGTGATACTTTATCTTCTGCAAGACCAAAGCTATGGTGTTATATTCTTCTTTTAATTTCGTTGAGTGAGCTAGGGGTATTGAACCATATTTATTCCTATTATGTAGAAGGACACCTTTTAAACTTCGCTTTGAACTGTCAATAAATAGGTGCCAATCATCTGGAATATATTCAGAAAGTCCGATATCTCTTATGAGTCCCCTAATTACGTGACAAAATACAAGATTGTCTTTTGAGAATATAATGGTAGCAGATCTTTTTCTCTTATACGGTAAATGGTAAATTTAGTTCCTTGTACGAATAAATTTTTGTCGTTCAACCTAGAAGCCATTACTTCAGAACCTTTTGCGATGAATTGAGATCCCTGGTGAGATCATTTAATTCATTTTGATTGAAGCGTTGAGGAACTGATGACGTCCCCTCATAGTCACTGTTAGCATCATATCTTTTATTAGCATCACAAGAGCGATCAGAGGGAAAATATTCGTCATCAGAGATATCTGGTAGCTGATGAAATGTTGGAATCGGTATTTCATCTGAGTGCGGGCTAGGGCTTATTGCCAAGTCTACATTGCGATAAGTCCACTCACTGCGGTTATTTCGATTGATTCCATTTGTATTTACTAAACAGAAATAACAATGGAAAAGTATAACGGGTAATTCCGCAAAAGGAGCAGAGATAATCATTCTGCTGGTACCTGCCGACACGTGTTTCTGCTAGTTGGCTTCTTCAGGACAGGGCAACCAAGAAACCAAGAAAAGGTGGAAAGATAACTGAAAAACAGGCGACACCACAACAGGAGCGAGCAACCAATTTGTGCCTTCAGCTCTAGGACCTCCAATTCGGAGGTAAACTATGGCATCGGCACGAAGGAAGCATAAGCCACCTGTGCGATGCGACCCAAACCCGAGGATATGTAATATGAAAATAGGATAACGCGGATAAGTTTTTTAAAATGGAAAAGTATAACGGGTAATTCCGCAAAAGGAGCAGAGATAATCATTCTGCTGGTACCTGCCGACACGTGTTTCTGCTAGTTGGCTTCTTCAGGACAGAAACACGTGTCGGCAGGTACCAGCAGAATGATTATCTCTGCTCCTTTTGCGGAATTACCCGTTATACTTTTCCATTTTAAAAAACTTATCCGCGTTATCCTATTTTCATATTACATATCCTCGGGTTTGGGTCGCATCGCACAGGTGGCTTATGCTTCCTTCGTGCCGATGCCATAGTTTACCTCCGAATTGGAGGTCCTAGAGCTGAAGGCACAAATTGGTTGCTCGCTCCTGTTGTGGTGTCGCCTGTTTTTCAGTTATCTTTCCACCTTTTCTTGGTTTCTTGGTTGCCCTGTCCTGAAGAAGCCAACTAGCAGAAACACGTGTCGGCAGGTACCAGCAGAATGATTATCTCTGCTCCTTTTGCGGAATTACCCGTTATACTTTTCCATTTTAAAAAACTTATCCGCGTTATCCTATAGAAATAACAATCATTGAAGTGGTTTTTGGTTATCTCCAAACCATTGGTAATCATTAAAGGATACTGTGGGAGGTATAATTTATTTATTTATTTATTTCAATAAACCATTGGTACACCGAATTTTAGACATTTTCCTTTCCCGGTAGTCCACTGCCGTAAATGCAATCGTTTTACATACGAGATGTGGGGCCCACATTTTGTCCTGATCACTAAGCTTAACTCCAAAGTATCCAAGACACGCTCGCTTTACAAAGTCAGTAATAGTTTGTCTGTTTTGTTGAAACATGTAATCTCCGCATATACAGCAAAACACATCAGGTTGATATACACACGTTCTTCTTGAAATTGAACCTGAACTCATTATCATTCTGTTCAATAACACAAAAACACTCTTTTCTTAACATAAAATAACACGCCGAATTCGATCTACTCTCTTAAGTAAGAACGCACAAACTGACGAGACTTACCTGAGTTAGGGGATAAAAGGGTCAGTTCAGGTACCTGATAGGCAATGATTCCACTATTTATAGAAGATTTACCTGGAACTCACTCAATTACAGACTGACAATAAAACCATTGTACCTACATTAATGAATATATAATAATTTTAGAACTCTCATAAATGAATATACTGAATGAAACCCACATTGGTCGATAAGTTGATGTATCTAAAAAAGTAGAGCTGATAGAGAGAAACCGATTGTATGTACTGATTAAGCGTCCCGAACATAGTTAAAATGAGCTCTAATATCCCAGGCACTAGAAATAAAAAAGATTTAGTTCCAAAATTAAGAAATTTCAATATTTTAAAATTATTATATTATATAATTTTAAAATTATAATATAACTAGCTAACCCAGCGAACTCTGTTCCGCCTTAGAGGTAATACATAAGCAGATTTTAGATTTTATTATACACGTTTGTCATAAAATATAGATAGTTTATATTCACCGTTTCTATACAATCCCTTTATGTCTCAATAATTGAACGTTAATTGGATGTAGTTAAGCATAAAGGATCCAACCCACAAATCGTTGTTTAGGAATTTCAATTTGAAGTATATGAGTAAATACACTATATTTTTATCTAATTTTATTGGTACAATATATCCAACCCTCAAGAGACGGTTCAACCATTTATTATTAGCCAAAGTATATATTGCATAGAAGTCATATAAATTACTTTAATGTTTTACACAAATAAATATCCAAGTTAGCTCATATGTGACATAGCATTACCTATAGCAAATAAATTCAAATTGGGCAGGGATTTCATTAGTACGTTTGCTGCAAATGGTCAAATAGTTGATTTTACAACCGATCATATATCATCATATATTTCTGCTTAACTGCGTCCAATTAATCATATATCAATTTGCAACATTCGAAGATAATCGACGCCGCTTCTGCGGTCGCATAAGGTCCCTATTCAAATACATTATGAGAATCTATCTGAGGTACCTATTAAGTTAATGTTTTGTTTGTGGTACAAATCACTTCAATCGCGTACAATTGTGCAATTAGAAAAAAAACACCCTGTACAGTAATGATTTATTTTCAATGATGTATCCCTCTAGAGTTTATTTTTCAACACAAATGAATGAAATTGTACGATTGTGGCATGGAAAACAGCAAGTTGAAATTGACGTTAAAAGAAGAACACCCTGTATGGAGATATCGGACGAATACATTATGAGAATCCATCCAAGGTACCTATTTAGTTAATGCTTTGTTTGTGACACAAATCACTTCAATCATGTACAATTGTGCCATGAGAAAAAGGACACCCTGTATAGTAATGCTTTATTTTCAGTGGTGTATGCCTCGAAAGTTTATTTTTAAACACACATGACTAAAATTGTACGATTATGGCAGGAAAAACAGCAAGTTTAAATTGACGTTAAAAGAAAAACACCCTGTATAACACAAAAAAGTATCCTATGTCCGTCTCCTGGTTCTAAGCTACCTCCCCACTAATTTTGAGCCAAATCGGTATAGCCGTTCTTGAGTTATAAGTGAAGTAACTAACACGACTTTCTTTTATAAATATAGATATTAATTATTATTACAATTTGTCATAATTTAATGGTGTCTGAAAGGGGGTTACCTCCATGCTAAGTATCTGACAATGGAAGACATGAATCCTAATATAATTCCAAATTAAATTTATAAAAACTGAACTTTATACTTTAACGAATATGATATGCAATTTCATACACCCTTGCTACCTGTTATCTTTCAAAGCCACCAGGATCCAAACTTCATAGTGCTGATCAATTCGTCCAAATGTATAGTCCGTATATTGACATCGAAGTAGGCCTTGAACGTGTAGTTGGTGCTTTATTTCTAGTTACAAAAAATTACTGTTCTGTAACCAGAGAAAATAAATATTAACATAACCTTGAATATTTTCAATGCTATCTCCTATTTGTAATTAATCGAAGACCCTTATAAATGCATTCTTGATGTACTTTGGAAATTCAAATCGCGAATGTATTTTATCCTGAGATTTTGGAAGGATAATTTTCCAAGTTCAACTGCAGTAGACTGATGAAACAAACATAAATATGAGGTTGATGCCCAGAAACCATTTCAAGGAATTGGAAACATCATTATTTATAATAGAGAAGAACAAAAATTGGATAGTTTTTTTAATGCAGGATGAAGAACCTTTGGACATAATAATCATGTACATTTCAGAAAATATATATCTATATATCTTAGAACTTAGGTTCCTTTTCCAAAGCCATTGGAGAATCAATCAAGGTGTAAAAGCCCATAAGAAACTCACTTTTCATTTAGTGAATCCATATTGGTTATTGAATCATTTCATTAATATAATGTTAATAAATATTATAAGTAATCATTAAAGGATACTTTGGGAGGTATACTCATTATTCAACGGTTTTTTTGGGTTTTCTCTCCCAAACTCTGAAAAAAATCTATAAAATAAAAATTAATTATTTTGTGATTTGCTTCTGCGTAAGAAACACAGGATATTTGTCAGAAGCAATCAATTGAACAATGTTGCCTAACAAACAACAACGAAACAACATCAACGAAGAAACAACTGTATCGTAACGTTTCGGAGTCTATATCAGACTCCTTCTTCAGACGCTCAATGAAAATCGAGAGAATTATTTTGTTGATAGTTATTTGGTGAAATTCAAGAATTGTCACATTGACAGTATTTAAAAATCATAGCTAACATAGTTTTACTTCGCATAGAAATTTCCAAGTTCCAACTCCTTTTTCAATAAATTTAGCCAAATATGGTCAATACCAATTGAGCAATTTGCAAAATTGCATTCTCTGTTCAATAAAATACAAGTTGACTCCTTAAGTTTCCTTTTCATAAAATCAGGTTGTGTCATTAGAATCTTTGTATTACTCCAATCCATCATGTGATCTCCTTGGATTGTACATACATGTTCTGCTATTTTTGATTTCTGTATGTCTCTATTTCTCAAGTTATTCTTATGCTCTGACTTTCTTACTTCTAGTGGTCTTGATGTTTCTCCTGTGTATGATTTACCACAAATACAAGGAATATTATATACACAGTTTTTTGATTTTTGTTCTTCATTTATGGGTTTTGTTTTCGTTAATAAAGACCTAAGATCATTCTGTGTTTTGAAGACGGTTCTATATTGAACTTAGAACCGATTCTTCTAATTTTTTCAGAAAGGCCACGAACATAAGGGATCACATTCAACAGATTGGGTTGCTGTTCTTGTTGATTATTCTGTTGTACTTGTTGATTATTTTGTTGTTCTTGTTTATTTGTTTTTCTATCTAAATTCATGATACATGTATTTATGAATTGCCTCGGATATCCATTTTCTTCAAGAAATTTTTTGATGAAATCAATTTCATTATTTCGAATTTCAAGAGTAGAACAAATTAGGTTCGCTCTATCATAAAGTGTTTTAATAACACCTCTTTTTACACTAAGCTGATGGTTTGAATAGAAATTTAAATATCTATTTGTATGTGTCTGCTTCCTGAAGACACTCGTTTCGAAATGGTTCGGATACTTAATTATCGAAACATCCAGAAAAGAAAGCTGATTATTTTTCTCTATTTCCAAAGTGAATTTTATTGTAGGTTCCTTTGAATTTATGAAATCGAAAAATTTGCCTAACTCTTCTCTACCATGTTGCCAAATTACAAATATATCGTCAACATATCGCCATCAAGCTTTTGGTTTCAACAAATATGTATCCACAAATTTTTCTTCAAAATTTTCCATGAATATATTACTCATGACAGGTGATAAAGGCGAACCCATTGCCAATGATATTATGGAAATGCTTGATGTTTGTTTGAATACTACCTATTTCCAACTAGGAGATGTTTTTTATCGACAAAATTTTGGAATGGCAATGGGTTCGCCTTTATCACCTGTCATGAGTAATATATTCATGGAAAATTTTGAAGAAAAATTTGTGGATACATATTTGTTGAAACCAAAAGCTTGGTGGCGATATGTTGACGATATATTTGTAATTTGGCAACATGGTAGAGAAGAGTTAGGCAAATTTTTCGATTTCATAAATTCAAAGGAACCTACAATAAAATTCACTTTGGAAATAGAGAAAAATAATCAGCTTTCTTTTCTGGATGTTTCGATAATTAAGTATCCGAACCATTTCGAAACGAGTGTCTTCAGGAAGCAGACACATACAAATAGATATTTAAATTTCTATTCAAACCATCAGCTTAGTGTAAAAAGAGGTGTTATTAAAACACTTTATGATAGAGCGAACCTAATTTGTTCTACTCTTGAAATTCGAAATAATGAAATTGATTTCATCAAAAAATTTCTTGAAGAAAATGGATATCCGAGGCAATTCATAAATACATGTATCATGAATTTAGATAGAAAAACAAATAAACAAGAACAACAAAATAATCAACAAGTACAACAGAATAATCAACAAGAACAGCAACCCAATCTGTTGAATGTGATCCCTTATGTTCGTGGCCTTTCTGAAAAAATTAGAAGAATCGGTTCTAAGTTCAATATAAGAACCATCTTCAAAACACAGAATGATCTTAGGTCTTTATTAACGAAAACAAAACCCATAAATGAAAAACAAAAATCAAAAAACTGTGTATATAATATTCCTTGTATTTGTGGTAAATCATACACAGGAGAAACATCAAGACCACTAGAAGTAAGAAAGTCAGAGCATAAGAATAACTTGAGAAATAGAGACATACAGAAATCAAAAATAGCAGAACATGTATGTACAATCCAAGGAGATCACATGATGGATTGGAGTAATACAAAGATTCTAATGACAGAACCTGATTTTATGAAAAGGAAACTTAAGGAGTCAACTTGTATTTTATTGAACAGAGAATGCAATTTTGCAAATTGCTCAATTGGTATTGACCATATTTGGCTAAATTTATTGAAAAAGGAGTTGGAACTTGGAAATTTCTATGCGAAGTAAAACTATGTTAGCTATGATTTTTAAATACTGTCAATGAGACAATTCTTGAATTTCACCAAATAACTATCAACAAAATAATTCTCTCGATTTTCATTGAGCGTCTGAAGAAGGAGTCTGATATAGACTCCGAAACGTTACGATACAGTTGTTTCTTCGTTGATGTTGTTTCGTTGTTGTTTGTTAGGCAACATTGTTCAATTGATTGCTTCTGACAAATATCCTGTGTTTCTTACGCAGAAGCAAATCACAAAATAATTAATTTTTATTTTATAGATATTTTTCAGAGTTTGGGAGAGAAAACCCAAAAAAACCGTTGAATAATAAATATTATGTTATTATTATTACTTCATCAGTATAAATTATTGAGAGGTGGGTTGAATAATGGAGCATTATATTGAAAGAAGTGTCAATTTATCAGTGGTTAAGCAGACTTATTATTTCCGTCTTGATTTAACTTGGAATGTAATAGCTTGTAAAATATTATAATCTTTATGCAATGATATCTAATAGTTCAAGTGTTTATTTTTCCACACAAAAAAATCAGAACCAAAACTTTACTATGTACATTTTTTTTACATAAGCTGTGAGATTTTTGGATTTCAATTGCAACTAGGAACAGAAAAGATAATTTGCCATTTTCCTATGAATTGTCGTTTTAGTATTATAATTTATATTGAAAAACTTAATGATTTAAAATTCTATTTCAAACTTTGATTTGCTTAGTTCGTAGAGCTCATGAAGGAAAGAACTGATCAAAGAAAACCTTCAGTGAAGTGCTCTCTCAAATTTTCAAAAACTTTAATTTAAACTCGAATTTAATGTAATGTCTCTTTAAATGTAAAGTCGTATATCACAGGAGTTCTTCCACAACTGCTGCCAGGTTTTAATGATGTGCCTTCCTTTTTTTTCCGAAGAATTCTTCGAACGGTACTTGAAGAAATCTGAAATATTATGGCCAATGTAATAATCAGAATACACTCTTAGTGGTTCGATAACAGTTTACCTGGAACACTAAAGCAATGCTGGCGGTAATATCTACAGATTCCCTGAAGAATTCATAGTAACATCTATATACTTCTTCGTGTTCCCTTTTTGTTAGGCGAGAGGTATCGTAATCAATTCCAGACATTTTTAATAGCACAAGGATGCGGAAATACTCAAACTCGGTACGATTAATTATAAACACACATGTAAAAACTATCCCAAATTGTTCAATTATCGTTATATCGAAATTGTAAAAATTAATGATAAATGACAGTTGGTCAGCTCATAGTTATTTTCAACGCGAACAATTATGTGACTTGAAATATAACTAGACCAACCGTTGCCAACTGAATTTCGATTTTCCAAAGCCACCCTTGATGTCAATATATCTTAAACAGACTATATGTTATTCGTTAATGGAGATAATCCGTCGAGTTGTTTCGGAATTATAGCCATCTGAAATGTTGTTTTCCCAGTAACTCGAAATATACTTATCTGATCGAAATACGGCATGGTAGTTAGTTGTAAAATACGGATACGAAGACTTATGCAGTATTTTATGAGTACTGCATAACTAGAAAATAAAAAAAAAAATATATTTAAAACAATTCTGTATCTCAGAAACTATTCACCCGATTCCGTTGAAATTTTGTCTTTTGTCCTTTTAATCCTTATTTTACTGTAAATTTCTAGATTAGAATCAGATCCATATTTCAGAAGATATTAAGGAAATACAGAAAAAGCTCCTGGCCACAGTGCTTTCCCAACTAGATATCTGTATTAGAGACATACACAGAGAAACTTTGAATTTCTATGAAATAACGAAGGTCACGGGCTTTTGTACTAGAAGGTTTATTATTCGAGATAAAAATAAACCAAAATACTCATTAAACAACTAAAACGTTTCCTATTTCAGGGTGACCTATTTTCCGGACTGAACGACGGCCTTATCAGTAGGGCGGAAGCATTGGCAGCGGTTGACATCAAACACCAAGGCACAGGGGGACCAGGTGGTTTGCCGCAGCTCAAGCACGATATGATGTACCACCACAGTATGGGAGCGCCACCCCCTGTTAGCAGACCGCATCAGGTAATTCATTAATCAAACTGCTCTATAAAGTTTTATTATATACAATCTTTTCAATTATATTTTATTCTCTACCTTCGAGGAATTCTATCTCCATTTCTTGACTACGATGTAATGCTCAGAGGATGCAGGATCTCATCTAGATTGTTTAAACAAGTTTTGTATTATTATTATTGATATAATTACAAATAGAATTGGATCGAGGACTATGTCCTATACGATGTTTATCACATCTTGAAATAAACGGACAAACAAATAGTTGATCCTTCCAGATTAGAGTTTTGCCAATGGGTTCCCAATAAGATCAAGAAAATCTATATTATTTGAACATATCATGGACGGACTAAGAGTGTATGGGTACAGGAAAATCTGCATACTATTAATCCTAGAAACTTCCAAGTCGAATTTAGTGTGATGTGTTATGTTTGGCTTGGCATTTACATCGATCATCTATTTAGGCATTATTTCCTGCAAGATCGCTTGATTGTAAAATATTCTCTCATTTTTGGCGCTCTAGTTCCTCGGAACTGAGTGCTTATCAATTTGCCCAAATGTCTGTAATTTTGGAATATTTCGATGAAAATGGTCTTAAACGATTTGGTTCGACTCACTGATCAAGAATCCGTGGTCGGAATTCATTCTGTCCGGCTGGTCCGGCCGGCCGTAAGCACGATAACTCTCGAACGGAAGGAGCTAGAGAGTTGAAATTTTCAGAGTAGGTTTGGGGGATGAATATCTCGGCTAAGGTCGTTATTGGGCAAAATCGGACAGATGGTTTCGGAGTAACAACAAAAAAAATTTTTTTTTACGAAACAAATTCCAAATCAAATTTTTTTTAATAAGCAGTTTTATCATAAGAATCCATTCATATTATTTTCAACTCTAACAAGCTAATACTTTCGGAGATATGATTTTTTAAAATTTCAATGTAAATCGTATTTCACAGATTGATATAATTATTATTCTATGTATGAATTCTCATAATGTCAACTTGGCAGTAGGGAATATTGTAACTTCAAAAATATTGGGGTTGAAATACTCGTATTTTAGCGATGCAACGGGGACCTCACCCGAAAATGTTTGAAAATATTACGTAAATATTGAAAGCATAATTCTGTAGTTTGGTGAACGTAGATCAGGAAATTTTTGATCGATTACAAGGTAATTTATTATTACTTATCTAATAAACTATTATTTGAATTAAATTTCCTTTATGATGCAGTGATATCAATACATTGATATAATTCCCAACTCTGAGAAACCAATACCAGATATAATTTGTCTGTTTGAACTAGAGCGCCAGAAAGCTCCTGTCCACAGGGCTTGAACCCATTTTTTATCTTTATATTTAATGCTCGGTTCCAACATGATGGTTGTCGGGAACATTTTTGTAGAAATGTAATTTTCCAGAGAGGTAGATTTTTCCGTTGTCGGGTATTTGAAAGATAAGGCTATAAACATCGATGTCCTATACGATGTTTATCACATCTTGAAATTAACGGACAAACAAATAGTTGATCCTTCCAGATTAGAGTTTTGCCAATGGGTTCCCAATAAGATCAAGAAAATCAATATTATTTGAACATATCATGGACGGACTAAGAGTGTATGGGTACAGGAAAATCTGCATACTATTAATCCTAGAAACTTCCAAGTCGAATTTAGTGTGATGTGTTATGTTTGGCTTGGCATTTACATCGATCATCTATTTAGGCATTATTTCCTGCAAGATCGCTTGATTGTAAAATATTCTCTCATTTTTTATCTTTATATTTGATGCTCGGTTCCAACATGATGGTTGTCGGGAACATTTTTGTAGAAATGTAATTTTCCAGAGAGGTAGAGACTGGGTGGGAGACAGGAAACTCTGCCTGATCGTTAGATTTTTCAGTTGTCGGGTATTTGAAAGATAAGGCTATATGGTCTCTGTGGAAACGAGGGGATAACTGTACGAAATTACGGAGTTACAATATCATTGCATCCTCACAAGGTCTATCAGAAGACGGTGTGAATTATGCGTATAACATTCAATGTTTTTTTCTGGGTTTTCTCTCCCAAACTCTAAAAAATGTCTTTAAATTAAAATGACTTTGAGGGCACGATGTCCTGAAAGTTGCAATTGCTTTAAACGCTCACTTATACACTTGCATCATAATGTACTCAATCCTCAATTGGAATCTTTTCTAATCTCAGTTTCCAGATTTCTGTTAATGACTCATCTGTATATACCGATAGATTCAACGAGTTCTGATTGAAATACGGTAAATAGATCAGTGCCTTTGAAAATGGTAAAAAGTGAAAAAAAATAATAATGTTATCGAACCCATTGGAAAAGGAAGAAATATAACATAAATGAAAGGAGAAATAATTTACGGGTGATCTGAGGTCGTGAAGTGGAAGAAGGTTTTTAAGGGTAAGGAACGGTTTATCTCGATATCCAGCAAAACTATGGATAAAAGTTGAATGCAAAAGTTGTAGGTAATAAAAAGATCTACAACTTTCGTTTTTAGACTTTTTTCACCTAACCTCAAAATGTATGGGAAAAATTCAGATAACCAAGTTTTTATCTATTAGAAAATTTTTTTTTTACGAAATTTGGTACCTTTTTATGTCCCAAACAAACTGCAATTTTTTTGATTTAAAATACTTATTTTTTCACCTTATTTTGACTTAAAATCGAAAAAGGAGCCTAATTTTGAATCGAAAATTCTCACGTTAAAATATCTGATTTTTTAAAAAAATCTGTGGGCTTTTTGTTCGTTGAAATCTCTACTTTCTGATAGTGTGAAAAAATATACATTACTATGGTTAATTTTCTCAGAAAATGCTACAAAATAACAGGTAGTTTAGGCCCAGATCCTCCTAGCCCCTTCCCCACTTCTCTATACCATTTGATGGGCTTAAATTTTCAGTGTCAAAAAAAATTTCAAAATGAAAAAAAAATGTCTACAATAACTCTCGAACGGAATGACCTAGGCAGTTGAAATTTTCAGAGTAGGTTAGGGAGATGAATATCTCGGTTATGTTCTTTATTGGGACAAATAGGCCAGATGGTTTCGGAGTAACGAAAAAAAAATTTTTTTTTAAGCAACAAATTTCAAATTCAATTTTTATTTAAGATGAAGTTTCACCATTAAAATCCATCGATATCAATTTCAACTCCAACAAGCTAATACTTTCGGAGATATGATTTTTCTAAATTTCAATAACGAATCGTACTTCTATGTTTTCACAGAAAGCTATAATTATTCTATCTAAGCTTTATTATATGATCTGTGTTCATACTCGTACATATCATCCTGTTCTATAAGAGAGAGTCAAATTCATTTCAGCTATTTTAATTTGATTTCTTTCATGGTGCAGTTCTCATTCTCAGATTGCTCATTTAATCTTGATAAATAAACTATTATTTGAATTGAATTTCTTTTATGATGCAGTTCTATCATAAGAATACATTGATATAATTCCCAACTCTGAGAAACCAATACTTTCGGAGATATAATTTGTCTGTTTGAACTAGAGCGCCAGAAAGCTCCTGTCCACAGGGCTTGAACCCATTTTTTTACCCTTAAAAGCTCACCCCTTTCCACTTCCCGACCTCAGATTGCCCGTGAATTATTTTTCCTTTCATTTTTGTTATATTCTCTTCCTTTTCCAATGGGTCTCATCCTACTATTATTTCTTTTTGTTTCAAAAATGATTGACCCTGGTCTAAAAGTGAAGTGTCGAGAAGTAAAACGTAGGTTTCCTTATAATTTCGAAAAAGCTACCTTCCCCGCATTTATTGATCCCCATGATAAATTACGATAAAGCGAATGAATTCCCCAAATAAGCAAGCAGCAAACGAACTAGGTAAAGCGGTGTTCAAGCACCCCCAACTCCATCAAACGACGACGAAATTGCAGCTCAAAACATTTCTCCAATGGGGACGCAGTATTCCACATTCAAACTCAAATAATCGACATAAATATTTATATTCGTGCTAACGTTTATTTTCACGACAATCCCGGGAGAGTATTAAAACGTAGCATGACTTTCCGTAACTAACTTCACGCCGTATCAGCTGCTCATTCCGCCAAACATTTGGGGCGGTAAAAACAACACCCCGACGATTTTTCATGTGTGCCGTATCGCTGGGGAATTTCGGTTTTAGTATCGATATAGGGCTTGTAAACTGGGAAATATGACAAAATATCGTCGTAATGAAGCGTGTATGAAGAATTGCTTTGTCGTGAAAGGGTTGACCAGGGAGAGAACAGTTGTGGGATACAATTTCGTTTGATGGATTGCGTAAGGTCTCACACGCGTAATACGCAATGCGAAGAAACTAAAGCCAGTCACAGACAGCAAATTTAGTATTTAGACCAGGGTCGAAAAGCCTTTGAAAATGGTGAAAAGTGAAAAAAAATATAGTAGAATGAAACCCATTGGAAAAGGAAGAGAATATAACAAAAATGATAGGAAAAATAATTCACAGGCAATCTGAGTTCGAGAAGGGGGTGAGTTTTTAAGGGTAAAAAACGGTTTATCTCGATTTCCGGCAAAACTACAAGTCCTATGGAAAAATGTTAGCAGGCAAAGTTGTAGGTAATAAAAAGATTTACAACTTTTTATTCATACTTTTTTCACATAACCTCAAAATTTATGCAGAAAATTCAAATAACCACGTTTTTTGTTTTTAATTTTCATCTTTTACCAAAAAAAATATTTTTCACCAAATTTGGTAACCTTACCTTCTTATGTCCCAAATACACTGTAATTTTTTGGATTTAAAATTTTTTTTTTCACCTTAATTTGACTTAATATCGCAAAAGCACCCCAATTTTCAATAAAAAATTCCCACGTCAAAATATCTGCTATTTTAAAAAAGTAGGTGGGCTTCTTGTTCATTGGAATCTCTACTTTCTGATGGTATAAAAAATATACATTACTATGGTGAATTTTCGCAGAAAATGCTATGAAAATTAATATTTAATAAGTCATTTACAATATTTCGAGAATGTATAGAATCAATCATCCTCGGAATCTTCTCTAAATTATATGCGTAGGGTGCTTTTTCGATATTAAATCAAATTAAGGTGAAAAAAAATATATTTTAAATACAAAAATTACATTGTATTTGGGACATAAAAAGGTAAGTTTTTACCAAATCTGGTGAAAAAAAAAACTTTTTGTAAAAGATAAAAATTAAAAACCATAAACGTGGTTATTTGAATTTTTGTCATAAATTTTGAGTTTATGAGCTTATGTGAAAAAAGTGTGGATACGAAAGTTGTAGCTCTTTTTATTACCTACAATTTTGGCATTTAACTTTTTTCTATAGGACTTGGAGTTTTGCCGGAAATCGATATAAACCGTTTTTTACCCTTAAAAACTCACCCCCTTCTCCACCCGACCTCAGATCACTCATAAATTATTTTTCCTATCATTTTTGTTATATTCTCTTCCTTTTACAACGGGTTTCATTCTACTATAATTGTTTTCGGTTTCAAAAATTATCGACCCTGGTGTCATTATTTATACTGGAAGTACGATGGGTATCCAAAAGATTATAGTAAAGGGTGCCTCAGCAAGAACTTGAATTTCTAATTGCGCGCCATTTTTGACTGTCAATTGTTGAGTAAGCCATATTTGGTTTTTGTTTAATTAAAACATAGAAAATTACGAAAATGTTGCGTTATAGTTGAAAGAACGTGTTTTAATAGTGAAAACCCATTTTTACTTTTTTCAAAATGATGAAGGTGCCGCCGTGACTGTCGACGGTCATCGTTACCGGGCCATGTTGACAGATATTTTTGGCAAGAATTAGACGGAATGGACTTAAATGAGATGTGGTTTCCACAGGATGGCGCTACCTGTCTCACCGCAAGGGAAACAGTGACTTTGTTGTTTTCAGGTCCAGTAATTTCTCGTTTCGGAGACCAAAACTGGCCGCCAAGAAGTTGTGATTTAACTTGTTTGGACTATTTTCTCTGGGGTTTTTTGAAAAGTAAGGCGAACCATCCTGAGACAACTGAGGAATTCAAAGAAGAAATTGCACGTCAAATTCGTCAAATCCAGCAGCCCTTACTGCAAAATGTACTGCAAAATTTCATCAAAAGAGCGCATACCTGCCAACAGAGCAACGGTGGCCATTTAACCGATATTTTGTTTCATGTGTAATGTCATCACTTCCTCCATACATATGTAGAAAAAAATGTTAAAAAAATATTAAATAAATATATATTTTTTAATTTTTAAAACTCAAGTTCTTGCTGAGACACCCTTTATATACAGTGTATGGATAACATAACTCAATGAAAAATTATATACGATTTACACTTATTTATTCAATATTGTGACGCGTTTCGTCGACACAGCGACTTCATCAGACTACATCATACTAAATTCTTAACAAGTTATTATCTCCCTATACCTAGATGACATGGACACAGAATCATTTAAAACTAATTAAATGAGAAACTTATTTAAAACAAATTACATAATAGACTTATTTAAAACTAATTACATGAGATTTCACTGCTGGTTTCTTTGTACACATTAACAATAATTCATTCCTAATGCTTTTATTTATAAATTGATTCTCTATTTGAATAGATTGAGTAACGGTGAAAAATTTAGATCTAATTGTTCATTAACTAAATTACCCGTATGTTTTTCCCTATTTATTTCGACCATTTCCCAGTAATTAAGTTGCGCACCTTTATTCAAATTGTGTAGAATTTTGAAATCCGGGTTAAACTTATGTCCTTCTGCTAATAAATGATTTGAATAATTTGAATTAATTTTGTTGTTTTTGAAGCGGTGATGATGTTCCTTTATTCTTATTCCAAAATTTCTACCAGTTTTTCCTATATATGATTTGTCACAACTCCCGCAATTTAATTGATAAACACCGGATTTATCATCTTTATTCCTTTTCGATTTATTGTTTTTTATGAATTTGGCAAGGTTATTATTTGTCCGGAATGAGATATTCACCTGTTGGTTTTGAAAAAAACCTTTTAAGTTGTTGACTCGTTGTACCAAAATATGTTAAGCTATTGAATATTTTATTTTTATCCTTAATTTCTGGAAATACTAAACTAATTGTTTTTCTAAATTGTTTTTTCGTCAACATTTTTCTGATTAACTCTGTGTCATATCCGTTGTTCACCGCTATTTGTTCGATAATTCCTAATTCTGTACCATAATTTTCTTCGGATAAAGGTATATTAATTAGCCGGTGTAACATACTATGAAATGCCGCGACTTTATGTTCGAATGGATGACACGAGGATCGATGAATGATTGTATCCGTATGAGATGGTTTCCTAAATATTGAAAAATCATGTTGATTGTTTTTCCGCGTTATTGTTAAATCCAAAAAATTAATTGCACCATTATTTTCCATTTCAATTGTGAATTTGACATTTGGATGAATGCTATTAATAAAATCTACAAATATTTTCAGTTGCCGGTCTGTTCCTTTGAAACACGCGAGCACATCATCTACGTATCTAAACCAATATACGAATTTGGAAAAAATAGGATGTGTTTTAGCGATGGCTTCTAGGTTGTAGGGACAACCTAGAAGCCATTTTTTTTTTGTCTTCCTTAATAGAGAATGATTTTTCCGAAAAGCCACGAAAATAAGGGATCACATTCTACAGATTGTATTGTTGTTCTTGTTGATTATACTATTGTACTTGATTAATTGTTATTTATTTCATGATAGATGTATTTTTGAATCGCCTCGTATATTCATTATCTTCAAGACATTTTTCGATAAAATTAATTTCCTTATTTCGAATTTCGAGAGTAGAACAAATTATAATAGCTATATCGTAAAGTGTTTTAATAATATATCTTTTCACAAGTTCAGGAGAATCAGTTCTAAGTTAAATATAAGAACCATTTCGAAGACACAAAATGATTCGAGGTCTTTATTAACAATACCCATTAATAAAAATAAATCCATAAACTGTGTATATAATATTCCTTGTATTTGTGGTAAATCATATACAGGAGACACATCAACACCTCTAGAAGTAAGAAAGTCGGAACATAGAAACAACTTATATAGATATAGAGACATACAGAGATCAAAAATAGCAGAACATGTACAATCCAAGGAGATCACATGATGGATTGGAGTAAAACAAAGATTCTGATGACAGAATCTGATTACATCAGAAGGAAACTGAAGAAGTCGACTTGTATTTTGTTAAACAGAGAATGCAATTTTGCTAATTTCTCAATTGGAATTTAACATATTGGGTTGAATTTGTTGAAAAAGGAGTTGGAACTTGGAAATTTCCTTGCAAAGTGAAACTATGTTGATATGATCTTCGAATCTCAGAATAGCTATCAACATAAAATTATTGTGAAGATTTTCGTTTGGTCTGATGAAGGAGTTTGATATAATCTCTGAAAAGTTACGAAATAGTTGTTTTATCGTTGATGTTGTTACACATTGCTTCTAACAAATATCTTGTGTTTCTAACGCAGAAGCAATTCATAAAATAATATGTTTTTCAGAGATTGGGAGAGAAAACCCATAAAGTTACCATTTAATAATTAATGTACCTCCCAATGTATCACTTAATGATTACTTTCAACTCTCTAACTCGTTGCGTTTAGTAGTAACTGTTCTGAAGGCCGGACAGAATAAAGTTTGACCTCGGATTCTTCAGTGAATCGACAATTACCTTCCAGACCATTATCGGCCAAACATTAGAAAATGACAGACATTTGGGCAAACTGATAAGCACTTTGTTCAGTAGAACAAGCGCACCAATAACAGATTATTTAAAAAAGAATCAATCTTCGTGTGAAAATACAGGGATATTCTGAATATCAGCGAAAAAATGTAAGGGTGAATATTAAGGTAGGTATTTAGTATACAATTTTTCGAAAAACCTGCCCCCTGAAAAGTTGCATCCCTCCGAAGATTAACAAAAAAAAATGTTTCTCTTTTTGGCGCTCTAGTTCCTCGGAACTGAATGCTTATCAATTTGCCAAATGTCTGTAATTTTCGAATTTTTCGATGAAAATGGTCTTAAACGATTTGGTTCGACTCACTGATCAAGAATCCGTGGTCGAAATTCTGTCCGGCCGGTCCGGCAGGCCGTAGGCACGATTACTCTCGAACGGAATGGGCTACACAGTTGAAATTTTCAGAGTCTGTTTGGGAGATAAATATCTCGGCTAAGTTCGATATTGGGCGAAATCGGACAGATGGTTTCGGAGTAACAAAAAAAAAATTTTTTTTACATAACAAATACCAAATTAAATTTTTTTCAATATGCAGTTTTACCATAAGAATCTATTGATATCATTTTTAACTCTAACAAGCTAATACTTTCGGAGATATGACTTTTCAAAATTTCAATATAAATCGTATTTCTATGTTTTCACAGAATGATATAATTATTTTGTGGGTATTCTATGAATTGTTATAATGTCAACTTATTTTCCTGAGACATGACGTTGTCTGATTCATTCATTCCAGCAATCGTAGAAATATGAGAATTATAATATAATATCATATTTTTTGTTGGTTGATATTTTCATGCCGATGGTCAATAATAATAATAATAAATTTATTGATCCTTTCAGACAAAAAAGTATAGCACAGGTCACCTTAAAGAAACGAAAAAGAAAATTCAACATAATTCAAACTAAACAAAAATTTGGGATTGACTGTGTCATAAAACTAAGACATTATCCTCTAGATATTCTCTCACAGAGTAATAACATTTATTTGAAATAATCTCTTTATTATTTTTTTGAATTGACTCGTATTCCTAGTTTTTATAGAGACTGGCAAATGATTGAACATAATAATTCCCTGATAGGTCGAAGATTGTTCGTATTTCGACGTCCTGTGACCAGGGATAACTAAGACATAACCGCTCCTTGTCGAGTAAGAATGGTAACTTGATAGTTTACTCATTTTTTTCATTTATTATGGTATGGAGCAAACATTTGAACAAGTAGATACCAGCTACTGTTAGTATTTCATTACCAGAAAAATAAGGTCTACAAGATGTCCGTGGATTGAGAGAAAATATCAGCCTAATAATTTTTTTCTGGCAAATGAGAACCCGACTCATTTCAGACGTACCGCCCCATATGAGAATATTGTATGCTAAATGAGGATAGCACAAACAGTAGTAAATCTCAAGAAGTGATTTTAGAGGAAACAATTTTTTAACTTTATTGATGGCATAATAGGAGCAGTTCAACTTTTTACAAACAGCGTCTATATGATCTTTCCATTTCAAACCATTGTCAACTTAGATACCCAGGAACTTTGTGGAGTTTCTAGATGTCATAGAAACACCCTTGTGAGATGTAACCAGAACATCCGTCGTGCCATTCTTCAGGCTAAAAAGAATGGAAACAGTTTTTTTCCATATTGACAACAAGCCCATTCACATCACACCAGCGGGTAAACATTTCAATAATTAATAAGGTCACCTGCTTCAACTCCTCAAGATTCTTTGCTACAATTAAAAATGAGGAATCATCAGCAAATAGGGCAATTATGGTGGCTATAACGTGTATTGGTAAATCGTTAATGAACAGTAAAAAAAGAAGTGGTCCGAGTACTGAGCCTTGAGGAACTCCAAGATCAACTTCATAGTCATCCGAGTAGGTGATATCAATTTTCACTAACATATTACGATTTGAGATGTAACTTTTCAGCCAGTCTAGAAAAACTCCCCTGAAACCTAGGTATAATATTCACTAATCATGAAAGAGAAATTTAAAGAGTAAATGCCTTTGACAGATCGAAAAATAAAGCAGCTACGAACTTTGCTCTCTCTAAGTTTTCATAAACACCTTGAACAAATGTGAATGCTGCTGTTTCAGTGGAATGACCCGGTCTAAAACCATGTTGGGACTTAGTTGTGACATTTAATTTATTCAAGTAATTTAGCATTCTATTGCAAACAATTTTCTCAAATACCTTCGAGAAACAGCTCAGCATAGAGATAGGACGATAATTCAAGATATCATGTGGATCGCCCTTTTTCAGAATGGGAATGACTGTGCCTTTTTTCAAAATAGCTGGAAACTTGCCAGTACATACCGATAGGTTGATTAGGTATGTAAAGTGATCAGAGATGGAGTCCCCAATAACCTTCAGGACCCTCGCCGATATACAGTCCCTGCCTATGCTGCCCCTATTGTTAAGCGCTCTTATTGTAGACGCCACCTCATCATTTGTAACCGCATGGAAATAAAATGCATAAGTGAAACAGTGCAGAACTTTGAAACTGATACACCAAAACATTTATCCAGCATCCTGGAAGCGACAGTGGAAACGTGTTCACTACTAAAAGCAGAATTCCGTCAAGGACCAGTGATATCCCATGATGCTTTTTACTCCCTTTGCCATCAGTCTCCACATTGACAAGGTGCCAGGTAGTCTTGTTCTTTTGACTCGAATTGTCCATCAGCCGAGCATAATAAGATTTTTTAGTATTTTCTAAGAGAATACTATAATTCTGTTTCGCGGTCTTGTAAATTTTAAGAGATTCTTCACTCTTTATATTTGAGTGAATCCAGTGGAGATTTTTTAAGTCATCACTAGCTTGCCTTATTTCAGATGTTAACCAACTCTTTAGGATATTTCTCGATTTTTTGACACATTTTAAAGGACAACTCAACTCAAAATTATGCTTGCCAATAAAATTTTCAAAACAGACACTTACATCATTGGAGAGATATATATCAGAGAAGCTATTTTCTTGAATCATAATTTTTAGAGCATTCAAATTTTCCTGAGATACTTTTCTCATGTATCGTATTTTGTTTTCAGTTTGGTTAGACCTGATATCTGGGGATGAATAGAAATATTCTAGAGATATTAATCTATGGTCAGCAAGAATTGAATCAAATGTTCGAATTTTACATGATTTAATGTCTGCATTTGTCAATATATAGTCCAGTAGGGAGGTTGAGGTTTTACCAGAACGATCTGTGAAAATCCGAGTTGGAACAAAATATGTTATTTTTGAATTGAAACAATCAAGAAAACCATTGAGGTCGGACTTAAGCCTAGGAGTAGTCTTGTTAACATCGACATTTAGATCACCACATATGAAAATCAGATCAGTTTTTTCTACACACTTTTGAGTTATGTACGTGAGACTTTCGAGAAATTCACCAAAATTACCTGCCGGTGACCTGTAGACACTTAATATACCTATTTTAATATTGTGGATATTGACTTTCACACCACACACTTCACAGTCCAATTCCTCTGAAAAGTGTGACAGATGAAGATTAGATGAGAACCAGTTTTCACGAACGTATATCGCCGTACCCCCATTTTTGCGTTCCGAACGGCAGAAGTATGCAGCTAGTTCGAAACCCGGGAGCGCCATATACCTCATACTGTCCTCCACACACCAATGTTCAACTATACTAATAATATCTGGCTTTTCTTCTTCCAAGAGAACAATGAGATTATTAACTTTATTAGAGACAGATTGCGTATTCAACTGTAAGATTTTAAACTTATCTAATATTTTGATGTTACATTCATCGAACTCATGAACTTTGGTGGGACACAGTTTTGTTTGACCGAAAAAATTTCGAACACTCGCGTGATTCCGCCAATTTGATGGAGTAAGAGCTTTTTCGTAGTCATTAGTAGGCATTGCGACCTTGAATGAGGAATAGATCTCAGGAAAACGGGAATTTAGAGGTTCACATCTAACAATCCATATGATGATGGGAATGGTAATGGTAAGTTAATAATATTGAGTTCAGAATATCTCCACTAAAATCAAAACTGGAATCTTGGTGTAATGTAGTGGATTTGAGGAAAGATATATATTATCGTTCATCATAGAATTGAGGAATGAATATCTCGGATGAGTTCGTTGTTGGTTAAAATTCGTCTATTGGTTTTGGATTGATATTTTTGGCACTCTTGCTGAATTTAAATTCTTCTATGATGTTTGAATTCAATTTCTGCTAAGATGAAGTTCTTTCATAAGAATCCATTGATATAATTCCCAACTCTGAGAGACCAATACTGTCGTAGATATAATTTGTCTGTTTTTAACTCCAACAAGCTCATACTTTCGGAGATATGATTTTTCGAAATTTCAATAATGAATCGTACTTCTATGTTTTCACAGAATGCTATAATTATTCTATCTAAGCTTTATTATATGCTCTGTGTTCATACTCGTAGATGTCATCCTGTTCTATAAGAGAGAGTCAGATTCATTTCAGCTATTTTAATTTGATTTCCTCCATGGTGCAGTTCTCATTCTCAGATTGCTCATTTAATCTTGATAAATAAACTATTAGTTGAATTGAATTTCCTTTATGATGCAGTTCTATCATAAGAATACATTGATATAATTCTCAGCTCTGAGAAACCAATACTATAATTATATAATATAATTTGTCTGTTTGAACTAGAGCGCCAGAAAGCTCCTGTCCACAGGGCTTGTTTATTTTCTCTCTATATTAAGCTAAAGATACGAAACTTGGTAAACTAACTTTTTTATCTCAACTCTCTAAACCGAGGTGGAATTTCTGTAACCTAATTGATTTGTTTATAGTTTGACTTTGTTTTCTTCATCACCCATTCTACTACCTTTCTTGAAGACTTTTAATATACAGGGAAAATAAAAAAAAATAAAATAAAATAACAAAAATTCTTTTTGTTAATCTTCGGAGAGGTATAACATTTCCGGGGGGAGGTTTTTTAAGAAAATTCATACCAAATACCCACCTCAATTTTCATCACAGAATCACCCCTTACCTTTTTTCGGGGTTATTCAGATACACCCTGTATAATAGTCTATTCGCTGACTGTCCTTACTCAATCTGAGAAGAAGTGGCAAATGTATGATTTTGAAATCTAAGCTAGATGACCCATTTTTGCGCGAACATCGCGTTATCATTTTGCCCAAATGTCTGTAACTTTCGAATTTTTTTACGAAAACGGTCTCAAACGATTTTGTTCGACTCCCCAATGAAGAATTCGAGGTCAAATTTGATTCTGTCCGTCCGGCCGTCCGGCAGTCCGGCCGTCCGGCCGTTGCCACTATAACTTGAGAACGGAAAAAGCTAGTGACTTGAAATTTTCAGGGTAGGTGGCGCATCCCAATACGACGGACAATTTCGTTAATGGGCATAATCGGCCCAATGGTTTCCGAGTAATAATTTTGTTTTCAACCAATATGAAGCCGATCGATTTGAAACTTGGTGAGTAGTTGTAGAATATGAACCATAGCACGTTTGTGAAATTTTGTGAGAATCGTATCGCTAGAAAATTATTAAAAAATTATTGAAAATATTTATGTTGTCTCGATAACCTGAGAACGGATAGAGATAGCGGCTTGAAGTTTTCAGGTTAGGTTTTGCATCAGAGCGCGCAATTTGAGGTTGTTTATAAGCATAATCGTCCAAACGGTTTTAGAGTTATAGCCATCTGAAATTTGGTTGTTTTTTCTCCTCAATAACTCGAAAAATACTAAACCGATTTAATTGAAACATGGTTATTAGTTGTAGAATGCCAACGCGAAAATTCTTGCAAAATTTCGTGAGGATAGTATTTGTAGAAAATTTCAGAGAAATCATTGAAAATAAAAAAAAAATTCTATATATCAGTAACTATTCATCTGAAATTGCTGAAATTTTGCAAGAGGCTTTAGAACCCAATTCTACTGCCAAGTTTTAAGTTTTAACACGATCGGTTAAATATTGTTGGAGATTCGAGTAGCCTTGTGTAAGTTCAGTAAATGGGTGACCGTTGCCTCGATAACTTTCGAACAAAAGGAGATAGAGACTTGCAATTTTCAAGTTAGGTTGCGTATCCGAATGGGAGAGTTAAGTTCGTTTTTGGGCATAATCAGTTTAACGGTTTCCGAGTTATACCCACCTGGAATATTATTTCCTCGATAACTCAAAAAATTAAGATTCGATCGAATTGAAGCTTGGTAACTATTAGTAGAAAATCAACATAAGGACGTGTTTAAATTTTTTTAAGAACCGTACCCCTAGAAAATTTGAAAAAAATGACAAAAAATTTTTTTGTAAGAACCGTATCCCTAGAAAGTTTCAAAAAAATTACGAAAAACAAATTGGTTCAAGCACTGGCGTGAAGTCAGGATCTTTTGCGCGTATGTTCTATTATCCATTCTCCTGTATTGGACACCCTTAATCGAATTTACCATGGTTAATTATGTTGTCCATTCTCCTGTATTGGACACTTAATTTGAATTTACCATGGTAAATTCGAATTAAGAGGGTCCAATACAGGAGAATGGCCTATACTCCATCCACATTTATAAAGTCTTCTGGTTGGCCATGAAATTTTGACACATTTCACCGTGTATATTTTGAAAATGTTAGGTTATGCTCATTTTTCTGCCAGATACCTACGCAACGTTGTCCTCTCTACATAGAAGTCGTAGTAATTACGTTTTTTTTACAATGTCAACTTTCTTGGGAAAAATAATGAATTTGAGAAGATATTATGTGAATTCAACAATTCCAAAGACCTGGCGACTGTTGAAGAAAATGTTTCATCTGCTGTTACTATTTCATGTTTATAAACTGGTTGGAAGATTCAGTTATGCTATTTTCCTGAACGGAAATCAATAGTTGAAATTTTAATTAAAAGAAATGGATACAGTACTCCGTTACTTCGTGATAGTTCAATTGAAAAAAGAATAAGAGTACCTGAATAACCCGGCAGGAAAACGAACGGACGTACCTATGGAATTCCCCACTTTTCGAAATTCTCTAGAAATAAGCCTACAGAAGACATTTAAATACCTTGTTGCACAACTTGAAATACACCAGTTTCAAAATGTACTACGAAACTCGAGTCACTGTTAAACCTTAATAAAATATAGTGATAGGATAGGAAACTAAGGAATTTCATTCGAGAGTTCAACATGTCCTAAGACAGAATGAAGTTTTCCTTTTGCAGATTTCAGCTCTGTATATCACTTCCTGATACTTTGTCTCTGCTTCTTCAAAACTGCTTTCGGTATTTTTAATTTCAAAGCGAAGAGTTCTTTATTATTTGAAGATAATGATCTGTGATAATATCTTGTCTAAGATGGAACATTATGTTGATTGTTGAGAGTAGAAATTGGCAACGTCTCAGAGATTTGTTTTGACATTGACGATATTTCAGAAGTGCCAACCTGCCTTTGTTTTAGTTACAAAAACGTGATAGACTTAAATCATGGCCAACCGGAGAATTTATATAAGTATACATTTATCAATTCACATTACCCTTCGCAAAAGGCAGTTAGTGACTCCTCTACCCCACCCTTACATCCAATTACCTTATTTGTTGTCATAACATGCACACCAGACGCCCAATAAATACACCTCCCATAGTTCTGATCGGAATTAGATATTTGTTAGAAGCAGGCCTTCTCCGGCCGGTCCGGGACCATTCCCGGGGGTGCTGTGCAGACCTCCCTCAGGAGTAACGACCTACCCGGCCGTGTTCTACACTTCAAATGACCACTTTACACCAATGCGCGCGGTAATGATGAAATATGCGCCCGCGGGGACGCGCCCAACTTGAATCATTGGAATGTGAAACGGGAGAGGAATGAATGGTCGCCAAATGTCTATCCGATGCTCCGGGATGGGATTTAGGGTTTCGATGAATACAGATGGACGGTAATTTGTTTTCTTGAAACGTCGCGAGGGGTACATCTGGAGAGATTGATGGTCACGAGTTTCTAGTTTTGGTTGATCTGGTACATATACTCCATTCACTTTTATAAAGTCTCCCGGTTGGCCATGATATAGTTATATCACGTTCTTGTAACTAAAACTGAGGCAGGTTGGCACTCCTGAAATATCGTCAATGTCAAAACAATTATAACGGGTCCGCCAAATAACTTTTTTGATAATGGAAAATAATTTCATTCAAATGGCTGCCTCGGCTGGCCATGCAGTAGCCTACACGATCGGTCCAATTTTTAAGCACATTATGCCTCTGGACCAAAATCAGCACCAAACAGTGACTCGTTTTGGGTGTATCGGCTTTTCAATGTATGCGTGCGGGTTTTCTGTGCCCCAAATGCGACAATTCTGCTTGTTTACATACCCGCCAAGATCAAAATGAGCTTCATCGGAAAAGATGATTTTTTTGGCAAATTCGGCATCTTCTGTAAGTCGATCGCAGGCCCACTTAGCGAAGCGAACTTTGTATGGCGTCATACCAAGGACTTTATGCAAAATTCGTCTCAATGATGTCTCCGAAATGTTTAATTCTTGAGAACGACGGTGAATTGATGTTAATGGCGCTTCACGCACACTTTCTGTCACAGCAGCAATATTCACAGGAGTACTCACTGTTTTTGGCTTTTCACGCTTTGGTTTATCGATGGGGATGCCAGTTTCTTTCACTTTTTTCACAAGATAACGAACATACGGAGCTGATGGTGCTTCTCTTCTTCCAAAATCCGTACGCAATTTTCTCACACATTCTGCAACATTACCATGATTTTCAACGTAATGTGGCAATATTCCCCAGCGTTGTTCAAGCGTATACACAACCAAATTCGTTCAGCGGAAGGATAAAACTAATTATCTGTCAAATCAGGCATGAAGTAAGTGTTACCATTCACGAAATAAGCACGAGTTGAAAAAAAAAACGTTAGATGGCGGACCCTTTATTATCTGAGAAGTTGCTAATTTCTACTCTCAAGCCTCTACATAATGTTCCATCTTAGACAAGATATTATCACAGACCATTATCTTCGAATAATAAAGAACTCTTCGCTTTGAACTTGAAAATGCCGAAAACAGTTTCGAAGAAGCAGGGACAAAGAAATCTGCAATAGGAAAACTTCGTTCGGTCTCAGGACCTGTTGAACTCTCGAATGAAATTACTTAGTTTCCTATCCTATCACTATATTTTATTCAGTTTTAACAGTGACTCGGGTTTCGTAATACTACTACGTTTTGAAACTGGTTTATTTCAAGTTCTGTTTCAAGGTATTAAAATGTCTTCTGTATGCTTATTTCTCCAGAATTTCGAAAAGTGGGGAATTCCATAGATACGTCTGTTCGTTTAGAAGTTTTCCTGTCGGATTATTCAGGGACCTTTATTCTTTTTGGCTTTTTGGTTCGATTCACTGATCAAGAATCCTTGGTCGAAATCGATTCCGATGTCCGGCCGTTAATACGATATCTCTCGAACGGAATGAACTAAACAATTGGAAATTTCGGATTAGGTTTGGGACATAAATATCTCGGTTAAGTTCGTTATTGGACAAAATCGGCGGGATGATTCCTGAGTAACAACAAAATTTCTTTTTTACGTTAGAAATTTCGAATTCTTTTTCGATAACTTTCGAACGAAAAGAGATAGGGACTTGCAGTTTTCAGGGTAGATTTGCGCAACCGAATGGGAGAATTAAAATCGTTGCCGGCCGTAATCGGCACAACGGTTTCGGAGTTATACCCATCTGGAATATTATTTCCTCGATAAATCAAAAAATATAACTCGATTGAAATGAATGTTGGTAACTAGTTGTAGAAAGTCGACATAAAGACGTGTGTACAATTTTTTGAGCACCGTACCACTAGAAAACTTAAAAAAATTACGAAAAAATATTATGTGTCTCACGATACCTTGAGAACGGAAATAGATAGCGACTTGTAATTTTCACGGTATAGGTTGTGCAGTGTGCACCCAACTGCGATATTAAGTTCGTTAATAAGCATAATCGGCCCAACTGTTTTGGAGTTATACTCATCTGAAATTGTTGTTATTTCTTCTATAACTCAAAATATATAGATCTGATCCATTTAAAATTCTGTGATTAATTTTAGAATGCCAACCAAATAATTTTCGCGAAATTTCGTGTATATCGTATCCTGCTGTTACTTGAGGCATGCGTTTTTTCGTACTTCAATTCCTATAGAATTGAAAATTCTGTGCTCATAGACGTCACTGAATTATGTGATAAAAACGGTATTCATATATTATAGAAGCTGAGAAAACGGTATACAGGGTCTCAATTTGAAAACTTGCGAGGCCAATTATGTCACGACAGGGATGGTTTGAGAGAAAATACCAGAACAGGTCAATTCTTATTTGGAAGAAGACATATTTTGAGTACAATTGTAAGCCAAAATCTTCTCAAGCCTAGGTGTAGGGTTGTAACCCCTAAAATCTTAATAGGGAATAGAGGGTGAGCTATACCTCAATTGAAAGACAACTTTTCCCTCTATACTACAGTTTGCAAATTTATATTGAGTCATTGAAGTAGTTACAGGGTGTTCATACTAAGGTTACTAATCAAATGATATGCTTGAAATGATTTCCATTACTAGACAATCAATAATACAGTCTGTTCTCAAATCTTTGCATGTCCTCCTCCGAATAAAAATTGACCTGTTCCGGCATTTTCTCTCAAATATCTTAGATATTATGTCAAATAGAGGGGAGTAGTCAATCTAATAAGCACGCAAAAGCTTTCTTATTATTTTACAAACATTCGTGTGAAATCCGAAAAAACCTTTAAAATTTCTCTAATAGGGCTTCATTCCAATGTTAATAACTTGTAGATGTTTGCATGAAAATACCTAATTTTCTAGCTCCTATCAGAAGATATACCAATCCTTCTCTTTCGTTAATTACAAATTCAATTGGACATACAGGGTGTTTCCATTTCAATATCAAAGTCAGTCATGACAAAAATCTCAAAACTGATTTTTTTCAAATGAGAACCCGTTTTTGGCGCTCCTCGGAACTGAGTGCTTATCAATTTGCCCAAATGTCTGTAATTTTTGAATTTTTGGCTGAAAATGGTCTCAAACGATTTGGTTCGACTCAATGATCAAGAATCCGAGGTCGAAATCGATTCTGTCCGGCCGGTCGGCCGTAGGCACGTTTACTCTCGAACGAATAGAGTTAGAGGATTGAAATTTGCAAGATGGGTTTGGAGCGTAAGTCTCTCGGTTAAGTTTGTTAATGGGCAAAATCCATCGAGCGGTTTCGGAGTTATGGCCGATTTTAGTAAAAACATTTCTTATGAATATTTCCGAAACCGATCACTCGATCTATCTGAAATTTAGCATCGAATTGTAATATCATGACCTTCATACGTATGTGAAGCTTTGTATTGACCACAAAGTGTCAAAAAAAATTTTTGAAAATTTAAATTTTTTTTTTACAATAACTCTCGAACGGAATGACCTAGGCAGTTGAAATTTTCAAAGTAGGTTAGGGAGATGATTATCTCAGTTAAGTTCGTTATTGGGCAAAATAGGCCAGATGGTTTAGGAGTAACGAAAAAAAAAATTTTTTTTTAAGTAACAAATTTCAAATTCAATTTTTATTTAAGATGCAGTTTTACGATAAAAATCCATTGATATCATTTTCAACTCCAACAAGCTAATACTTTCGGAGATATGATTTTTCGAAATTTCAATAATGAATCGTACTTCTATGTTTTCACAGAATGTTATAATTATTCTATCTAAGCTTTATTATATGATCTGTGTTCATACTCGTACATGTCATCCTGTTCTATAAGAGAGAGTCAAATTCATTTCAGCTATTTTAATTTGATTTCTTCTATGGTGCCGTTCTCATTCTGAGATTGCTCATTTAATCTTGATAAATAAACTATTATTTGAATTGAATTTCCTTTATGATGCAGTTCTATCATAAGAATACATTGATTCTACTAGGTATAGGAATCTATAGGTATATAATTCTGACTTCAATTATTGTAGAACAACTGTATTTCCTCCTCATTTTAGGGATCATTTGGCATTCATGTTGGATTATTTTTTTGATAGTTGTGTGTCGTCCGAAAATCGTTCAAGAAAATTATTTTGTAGGAGTATGACGGCAGATAACTTAAGTAGACTTGTAAATTCCATTTCTGAAACCTGCTTTGACGCTATATACCATCTACCAGCGGAAGCGGGATTTGAATATTTTGTAAACACTATAAAATGTCTAATTGATAATTGTTGCCTTTGGTAAGTCGAAATATTGCACTCAAAACATCGAATAGTTGGATAACAGCGGAAATAAAAAGCGCAGGTAAGGAATTGAAAAACTTATTCTGGCTTCAATGTAATTTGACTTCGTCCGGTTTATCGGAAAATTACAGAAGATATAGGGCTAATTATAGTGCAATGGTGAAATCTGCAAAGTTTGCATTTCATCAGAACCTATTAGGTAGCTCCGACAATAAGTGTAGAAGAATATGGAGAATTGTAAATGGTGAGACAGGTAGGGTCAAGAATATAAAAGTTAAAATTGTGTTGCATAAGGATGGAGTGCCTTGTTCGGAGCCGGCTGAAGTGGCAAATACTTTTGCGCAATATTTTTCCAGTATTGCTGAGATAACTCTAAATCAAGTATATGGTAGCATATACCGGTGAACTCATGTACAACTTCCCCTTTAAATACTAGTTCATTTTTTGCACCCTGTTGATGGTTCTGAAGTCATGAGCGCTGTTATCTCTTTAAAAAACAAAAAAAGTACTGGAATTGACTTTGTTTCAGTAAGGTTGATAAAGTTAATTTCGGAATATATAGCGCATCACTTTGCTCATCTCATAAACGATTCGATCTGTTCCGGAATTTTTCCGAACATCCTTAAAAAGGTCACTGTTCTGCCCATTTTCAAGAAAGGTTATACTAAGGATATTGCAAATTATAGACCTATTTCGATGTTGAGTGTTTTTTCAAAGGTCTTTGAGAGATTAATAATGAACCGAATGGTGAAATATCTGGACAGATTTTATTTAATAGCTGATAATCAACATGGCTTTAGAACGGGACGGGCAACTGAGTCTGCTGTTTTGGAGTTCGTTTGTTCGATCCAGTGTTCACTGGATATGGGTCTGTGCGCGGCAGGACTATTCTTTGACCCATCGCGTGCTTTTGATACAATTTCACCCGAGTGTTTCACCCACTGCATGTGAAAATAAAAGATGTTGTTTCTGATGAGCATGAAGTTAATCTGGGTGTTCCTCACGGATCAGTGTTGGGACCACTCCTGTTTATACTTTACATAAATGACCTACCACATCACCTCAGGGTTAAAATGGTAATATTTGTGGATTATACATCATTTTTGGTAACTGCCGTGAGTTTTGATGAACTCACTGAAAAGTGTCAATTTCTTCTACAGGCATTTGCTGATTGGTGTAGGGTGAATGCACTTGTTCTCAATATTGACAAAACGGTAGTCATGAATTTCGGATTTAGGAAATGTGGTCAGTTAGCTCTGAACCAAGGCCAAAATACCTTGTTCTCCAGGGACTCGACGAAGTTCCTAGGTATTTATATTGACGACTGTCTAAGATGGTCTGATCACGTTGCCCATATCAGTAAAAAACTTAGTTCCTCCTTCTACGCAATCCGCCGAATAAAAAATTCTCTTCCACTCGTCGCTATCCTGAATGTATATTAAAGCTTAGATTATAGTCACCTTTCATACAATATTATGATTTGGGGATTGTCTGTTGATTTCATTAGAGTGTTTATAGCCCAAAAACGCATTGTTCGCATGATATTTGGTCTCAGTCCTAGAACATCCTGTGAACCGATTTTTGTTAAATATGATATATTAACTGCCCCTTGCATCTACTTATACAAAAGTCCTTGTTTTGTAAAGAAAAATGAAAAAAATTATACTTATCTTTCTAGTTTCCATCATTATAAAACAAGAAATTTTAGAACTCTATTGGTACCCAAACATAGAACAACTACATTTGAAAAGTCACTAAGCTATCAAGGTATTATTCTGTTTAATCATCTCCCTGATTCATTAAAATCTCTGAACTTTCTAGTTTTCTGCAAGAAAATAAAATTTTTATTGATAAATAAATATTATTATAGTGTTGGAGAATATTAGAATGATAGTAATATTCATTGATGTGTGATTAGTTTCCCTCTTTTTATTTAGTTTCTCTCATTTGATTTGTGTAATGATGAATTTTTTTTTTGACTTGTCCTATACACTGTATTGTGTCAAACTGGATCAATAAACATTATTATTATTATTATTACATTTAAAAAACGAAAGTTGGTATCCGTTCCGGTGAAACCGGAAGTCGAACGAATCTGAAATGTTTTCCAAGAATTCAACTCTCCTAACAAAGGTTAACTATAAAATTTCAAGTGTTTATCTCGAGTCTTTCTTTGAAATATTCTAACGAAAGGTCTTCATGAATCGCTCTGTATACATTGCAATTGGTCGACTTATTCTGGATTCATCAGATGTTACAGTCCGGCCCATGTACCCTCAGCTCCCGCTTCTCAAGCGAGTGTTTATCGACTAACATGAAGCGGCCGTTTGTCAAATGTTACACACTAACATTTGTTCTTCGAGTATTTGTTCTGTCCCTCTAGCGTCGCGCTAGTTGTATGCCGTCCTTTGTTTCTTTGTCATTATTGTTTTCGACTCGAGTGGCAAGGGACTTTGCATGTTGTACAAATATGAGTAGCTGCTGTTAATCGCAGAATCCTTTTGGGGTGACTACGTTTGCCATGAATAACTGAAAACTTTGACTTATGTGTGTTCAAACGAAAGATTTTCAGGTGTTTGAAGTTTGCGTCAAAAGTTGTTGATGCTGCAAATAAAGATACTCGAACTAGCCACGAGTATGAGAGACCTTGGTGAAAAGGGATACTCAACGAGATACACACATCGGAAAAGTCTAGGGATATTATGTATTTGGACTAGGAAGTAACAATTATAATAATAAACTCCTTTATTTCAGATTCTACATATAATTTCTCATATGAAGAAAAAGAAATGACGTCTAACTAATGACAAACAAACTAAATAAACTAAAAACTATTATTCGCTTGAAAATAACCAGATAAATTGTATGGTTCCAATTGAACCAGCAACCTCTCAATGGATTTCTTAAATTTACCCACATTATGACATCCTTTGAGAATATTTGGTAATCCATTAAACATTTTCACACATGCATAGTATGGACCCTTTTCTGTCAAAGTTAATCTATGATGTGGAAAAATAAGGTCAAAGTTTCTTGTACTATAATTATGTTCACCAAAAGCTATGAACAAATTCCTATTCTTAAAAACAAACATCAAACTCTCATATATGTACAAACCAAATACAGTCAATATGCCCATGTTTTTAAATTTGCCTCTGCAAGATACTCTATAATTCATTTTTAAAATGTTCCTAATGATTCTCTTTTGGATCACAAATATTGACTGAATTTTGCAGTTTCCTCCCCAAAAAATCATTCCGTATCTCATAATTGACTCTACATTAGCAAAATAAATTATCTTTAACGTGTTTTCAGTCATGTACTGGGCTAAAGTCTTGATTCCATATTCCACACGGGACAACTTCAAACAAGTTTTCTCAATGCGTTTTTCCCAATCAAGAAACTCATCAACATATACAAAAATTTTGTGTCCGATACAATTTTCACGTCCTGGTTTACAAGGTTTATATAACCTGGAGCTGAACATTGTGATTGCTTCGTCCGAAAAAACATGAGACCTATTTTGGATTCATTTATCATTTATCCATTCATGGAAAACCAATTGTTCAATATGCAATACTTATCTTTAGTTTTCTCTAATAATTTGTTCCATATTAGGTATTTCTCTCAAGTAAAACATTAGTAACATCTACAAAGTTTGTCAATGAACAATCATGAACTTTCAAAGAAAGATCATTAATGTAAATGATGAACAAAACTGGACCGGCAATACTACCCGGTCCTACTCCTAAATCGGTAGAACGAATGTCTGATTTAGCCCTATCATCCCCATTGCTAACAAAAACTTGTTGATTCCTATTTGATAAAAACGATCTTATCCAATCATTAGCCTTACCTCTTACGCCATATTTCCCCAGTTTTTTCAATAGAATTTCATGATAAACACAATCAAAAGCTTTACTTAGATTTACGAAAAGTCCAAAGACTAAATCTTTGTTTTCCAAATGGTTCAATATTGCATTAACAAACTGATAAATAGCTGTGTTAGTCGATCTACCCTTCAAATATCCATGTTGAAACCGAGCAAATAGCCCACTTTCATTCATGAAACAGAGCAACCTGGAAGTCAACACCAGTTCAAAGATTTTGAGAACGCTAACAATAAGCTAATCGGTCTAAAGTTGCTCAAATCATTTTGGTCTTTTAGTGGATAAAAATTAAGAAGCGTCAGGATTAATTTATCTGATCGGTTTCACTATTGCGATGTAAGGAACTTTCGAACCATATACCTAAATGATATATTCAATAATAATAATAATAGTTAAGAAGTAAGCAAGGACAACCTCCTTATAGAGGCTTATATTTGTCTAGATGCGAGACACTACAAGCGCGACCTACATACACATCGGCGCACAGCTTGATAATACGGCTGCTAGAGATGCTCAAAGTCCACCCTAACATCATCCATGCGATGGAAAACATCATGGCGTTATGGAGGACTAGGTTTGCCGCTCAATCCGTAGGTCGGATCACTTATACCGAATAGATGAGATACAGGCTAGGCATATTTCAAGGAGACTCGCTAAGGCCGTTATTGTTCTGCATAACACTTCTACCATTAACAACTTACGCTGCTTCCAAGGCAGCACTACCACAACTATTGAATATCGTTGCCGAATACACCTCAGCAACAGGAATGTCATTCGGTTTGAACAAATGTGCTGTTTTTCATCCAAGCAGAGGAAGAACTGAAGAAACAGGAGGAGACATCGACCTAGAAAGGGAAAAAACATTCGACACCTCGAAGAAGAAACATACAAATTCCTTGTGATGAAACAACGAGGTGCACTGGAGAGAACCCAAATCAAGGATGCCTTATCAGCAAGCTACAAAGAGAAGATACGAGATATTTGGAAATCACAGCTGTCCGGGAAAAATAAAGTATCTGCAACGAACAGCTTGGTAGTCCCGATAATCACCTACTCATTCGGGATAGTTAACTGGACAGTGGAGACACGTTTCTGAAAATGGTGACTCATCTTGAAATTAGGAACCAAGGAGATTTCCTATTTACTGCTGGTCAGAGAGCTTTGGAGAAGATCAGTATAACTGGAATATCCATCGATCATGAGCTAGCAGGAATACCTATCACGCCAATAGACCAAAGAAGAGTTGGCAGAGAGATAAGACAGGCACAACTGAAGACACTACTCGTCCATACCTACACACCATAATTTCAGGAGCTTGAATGATCAGGGCCTTTCGGAAGAATTATCCTTCGCCTTATTGCAGTCCACTGGGCTCAAGTTGGAAAAGGGGGGATTTTTTATGGCTTGTCAAGTTGGGGTGATAAATACCATATGGTATAAAAAGAACATCATGAAAATGGACACCTCAACAACGTGCAGAGCATGCCATAGCCAGCAGGAAACTGCTATGCACATTCTGTCTGCTTTCAGAGTCAATGCTCCATCAGGATATGTGGAAAGACACAACGCAGCACTCCGAATTCTTTTCTGCCATCTGAGAGAGGTTTATGGTATAGACAACGAACCAGTGCTACCATGCGTGCCTCTGAAGATTGAAGCAGTTGTTGAAAATGACGCATCTACTGGAACTATGCGATTCCAACAACTCGGCAGACCCACGCCATAAAGCCAGATATACTCCTGCTGGACAAAGAACTGTTTGTCGTCGAATTTTCCTTCCCCGCAGAAAATAATGTCGTGATGAAAGAAGAACAGAAGCGGGAAAAATACAAGGATTTAATGCTCAAACTGGGGATCCTGTATCCAAGGCAAATGTATCCAAGGCATAATTAGGATGGTCATACTAATCATAGGATGCCTAGGTGGAATGAGAGCGAACTACGTGACGGAATCGAAGATTACTCCGGCCTGCAAATCTCTGGCCGAGGATTTAGCACACAGAATGCAGAAAGCGGTGTTGCTCGAATCACTCCGAGTCATCAGGTCCCATCAGCTGTGAACGCTGCTTTCAGCTCATCTCTTTTGTTAAGGGGAGGCTGTAAGGACGGGACGAAGAACTACTCCAAGGAACGTGCGTAAGGTTTTTTGTGAGTAACCAATAAACAACTGGAGTCTCACACTCCTGAGAGAAGCGGACCCTCTCAGGGCGGGCCTATAAAAGGTTTTTCATCTCAAGCACGAAATAAAAATAGTTTCCAACAAAGTAAATGTGATCGGTCGGTCTTCCAAATGATGTGAATTTATTATGGCTGCATTGTTTATATCATTTCAAAATATAAAAGCACAAATTGATTAATACTTTATTTGTCTGAGGAATTTCAACTCACTATAATTTTTTTTCCAGATGGGCCATATGGATGGTCTGGAGATGCTCGATCCCATATCTACTTCCTCAATGACGACCCTCACACCCATGTCGGAAACTCCATCCCACATGCATTCCTACGGTATGAATCACATGATGAACCACCATCATCATGGTGGTCCCCTTTCCGGTCATGGCGCTCCGGGTCATCATCCAGGGCACCACGGAGGTCACCCTGGGGCACATCACCCGGCGATGGCAGCCGCAGCGGCCGCTGCAGCCGTTGCGGGACTCCATCCCGACGCCGATACGGATCCAAGGGAGCTGGAGGCCTTTGCCGAAAGGTTTGTAGAAATGTTGGTTGAATTTTTTTCTTCCTATCTTTTTATCTATAATTAATTGTAGCAAGAGAATTTTGAATGTCAATAATATACAGAATAATTGTTTATCTCTAATTTGTCAGTTATTCTTTCCGCCTTCTTCATAATAGTGTATGATATGTAATACATATTTTCTCCATCTCTATTAGGAATCCTTTATTATATTAACATTATATGACATGATGTCATGATGACATCGTAAATTTTTCCGGCTCATTTTTCCATTATTTTATACAATACAAAAGCCATTTTTCCTCGAACTTAACCATACAAACCAGGTTAGAAATAAGTTAACCACCCAATATTCCTCGAAGTGTATTCCAAACTATGACGTAAGAGTTAACCAACCACATAAACCAACTCACGGAGGTAGTTTGGCCGGGTTATCTTTTTGGAGGTTATGTTTTCTTTGCATCATGGGAGGAAAATGAAGAAATTAGAGGTACAATGGATTCGTACGAAGTTCACGTGAATGAAGTAAAATACCAGATTGTTGATGAAAAAGATGTAATCGACTTGCCGAAAATAGGTAAGTGGCTAATTCATATAATTTTCTCGTATCTGAAGTATAACTTTTCTGTTACAGATGAAGAGTACCTAATTGAATATAATTTTTACAGGATGAAACATGATACTAGTCCGACAGTGGACCCTGCCGATAAAGAGGACCGTATTCGCATTAGGAGACCACCAGAAATAGAAGATAAAGCACAATTGAGAGACATTTCAGATACCATATCTAGAACCCCAAAACCAACAGTAATGGTTGATGTAGGTGCGATTTGATGCTCCCATATATGAGACAGCAACAACAGGTATACCAAATTCATCTGGTCTTGAGAAAAAAGGACGGAGGTACAAAGAAAAACTAATATTATAAATAAAATTACAGAATGTAATGAAAAAATAATGCTATTCAGCAAGGAACTACTAATAACATTTGTGCAGCTATTCATGAGCAAACTTATTTTATGGAAAAACAACTGGAACAAAAAAAAGACTATTGAAGATCTTGAAAGAATAAAATTAATAAAATTTCTAGATCTAGGAAACGAAAAAGACCTATTTCATCAGAAACTGACAGACCTCTCATTACGGAGATATTTTAAATACCACATCGTTTTTATATGGAGTTTATTTAAATTTATAATTTGTTGTGCATTTCATAGAATATAACTTTGCGTTGTTTGTTATTATGTAACAATAAAAAACACTGAAAACATAAATGAGTTTATTTCAATTCATAATTTATTTTTTTGTTGTCCCATCAACATCTACATATTCCGCATGTTGGAAATCATCAAAAGTGCTCGGGTCTTGGAATTGTTCTTCAGTCACATCATTATTGTCCAAACAAAAATTGAACAATAAGCAAGTACAATATCCACTACTCTTTTGATGGTATACATCAATCATCATCTACAATGGGCATTCTGAAATGCTCATCATCTACCAGAATTTGCAATCGAGATGTTGAAAAAATTTATTCGCTTTGAATTGATGGCCACTAAAGAAGATTGTGGTACATTCTGAATATCCTCCATACATTCGAGAACCATTAAATTTGTCACATCCGTTCACACTGTATGTTCAACAAATTGGGAAATAGTTAAGAAGATAATAAGCGCGATATTCAAATGTTTTAAACACCTTAACGAACATCTGTCAACATTCAAAAGTAAACCGAAGTATACCGTGACGTCATAGGAAAGTTAACCTGGTTTGCGTGGTTAAGTTCGAGGAAAAATGACTAAAGTAAAATATCTATCTATGGGAGATGATAGCCCTAAATAAGGGCCCTGTAGCGGTCTTCGAACATCTGAAGTTCTGAATAATCATCGCTTGGACTGTCAGACCTGGTTTCGAAAGAGACCCTCCTGGCCTTACGAGCAACATTTTCCTTTTCGAATTCAAATATTGAAGGGATTTCTGAACAAGAAGGAATATTTTTGAAAACTAGCGGAGGTGATTCTTCTCCAAGAGAACCCATGCGCCTACAGAGAATTATATTTGTGAGAGGAGACTTTTGAAAGGTTATGTAGTATTTATAATTTGTTCGTTCTTCTCCTCTTGTCTTTTCATTTTTCAGGAGTTTCGGGTACCTTGGAGAAACCTCTCCGTTTTTTGACGAAGGAGTCCATATTGAAGAAATAAATGCCTATCAATATTTTCAAATTGCAGTAAATTTTGTGAACAATAGTTACAAATCACGACACTCACGGGGAGACAGGGTTTTTTTGCTGAGGTTTTTCCCTAAGCTCTTGTATCATACGTCGAATTGTATGGTACCCCGTTACACCAACCTCTGCTAACACATTTACAGCTCTCAGTCAAAAGAATATATATATATATATATCAGGAAAATCAATGGATATTCTTTGAAAATTAGAAGTTATTTCAAAAATAAGATAGCTCCACTGAAGAATCACAAAACAACTGACCTGAGGTCAGTCAAATTTTAAATTGTCATTCTTCTTCTTAAAAATGCGTACCCTACCTTCAACCCCCTTCGACAGGTACAATCCCCAATTTTTCAAATTGGATGTAGGGGCTTGTCATACAATGTCATTCTCTATTCAGAAATGACACTTTCGTGTTTAATGTAAAAATTAAAATATAAAAAAACAAAATCAAGTGATTAGCGAAATTTGGTACAATATCAAAAACTAATATGTAATACAACATGTAGCAGAAAAATTATGCATGTTAATGAAGTAGATGTTCAAAGTGTTCACCGCCAACGCCTTGGCGACATCCTAACCTCAACTAAAAATTTTACCAACGTTATTAAACATCTCAGGAGTGATCAACCTAATCGCAAGCGTTATTCGGTCATTCAAATCAAGGGGTTTAGTTCTGTACACAATGCTCTTCACATATCCCCTTGAAAAGAAATCTATTGGGTTATGATCAGGGGATCACGCTGGTCATTCGATCGTTCTTCGCATTCCTATCCACCGATTTGGAAATATTGTTCGAGGAACTGCCGGACATTGCGTTGGTAATGTGGTGGTGTTCCATCCTGCTGGAACTTTATCATATTCCGTGGAACTCGAGGATTTTCTTGATCAGGATATAAATTTGACAAAGTTGGAAGGACATCATTTTGAAGTAGTGCTAAATAATTATCGCCATTCAAATTGCCCTCGGTGAAAAAGGGGCCTATAATATGGTTTCGAACATTTTCTGCCCAAATATTAACCTTTTGAGGGAATTGCGTGTGTTCTTCTCTCGTACAGTGAGGATGTTCGATAGTCCTGTAGTGGCAATTTTGACGATTAGCATGGCCGTTGAGAGGAAAAGTACACTCATCAGAAAACAAAACATCTAATTGGATAATATTGTTATCCAACATGTCCATCATTTGTTCACAAAAATAAGTTCTCTTATCAAAATCATCTTCCAAGAGCTCCTGGCTAGGAATCATTTTATAGGGATACTTTTTTTTTTGTTTCAATATGTTTAGAATCGATGTATGGCTGACATTGAATGTTGGGGAGGTATCTTTACTCTATTTATGTAGATTGTATTCAAAGTCAAGCATCACATCTAATTTCACTTCCTCACAGAGTGTATTAGCAGCTGTTTTTTTAATCTGCATTACATGCTCAAACTCGAGAAACTGGTTCTCTTTTTTATTCATTGTCGCTTGGGTTATAGGCGGCAAATTCGGAAATTTCTCCTGAAAAAACCGGCTTACTTCTTTCTTTTTTAAGGGTGTTATCTCCGTAACCAATCATTTGTAAAATTGTTATTTTGTACATTTCCGTTAATCGAACCATTATTCTTAATTGAAATTAATGAAATTCTAACATAAATGAGAAATTTATGAACTACAATTTATCAGCACAGAAAAATTTGACGAAGGCGTTCAAAAGAAACAAACATTGCCACAGAAAGAGTTTTACGTAGTTTTCATGGTACCCTCTGGAAATCACAATGTTGTGGTTTTTGTTTTTTTTTTCATTTTCTTTGAAGGGTAATAAGATTAGTATTATTGTAATAAGTTTTGGGAATATTCGGGGGAATATTATAATGAATTTCGGTAATCACATGATTTAATTTTTTTCTATTTTGAGTTCTGCAGCAAAGATGAAAATGATAACATATCTGAATAGAGAATTACGCGACCTTTTAAACGATGTAACGATGTATCACAAGCCCATACTTACTCTTTGAAAAATTGGAGGTTGTACCTTTCTTTCGAAGGGGGTTGAAGGTAGGGTTCGCATTTTTACGAAGAAGAATGCAAATTAAAATTTGAGTTTGATGTGTGTCGGAATTTTCCATAAATATCCAAGTAACCTAGATGTTGAATTTATTCCATTTGGCTTTTCCACCCCATATACTAAATATACAGGGTGGTTGTTTGAAATTGTACATTAGAAGAATATAAATATTGAAAAATGGCATGGTTCTGATATTTAGGTGTTATCCAAAGTTGGGTGTGATCTCTGTAATGAAAATAGTTTCAAGATGGCACCAGAAATATCGGAAGTTCACCAATAGGTACTCTCTTATTTCAAATACGCCTACATATCTATTATTGCTCTTTTGGATTCAGCAGCTAATTTTAGATGAACTTTCATCAGCATTCACTATATCTAACTGTCGACGTTCTTTAGATCAATTTACGAATTTTCATCTACCGTCGTCACCTTCGCAGATATAGTGCTAAAATTGGGGAGATGCGCAGCAGGAGCATTACTTTTTGTATCGCAATTTTGCGAAATGATTATGGCATCTACAAGATGTTCGAAATTTTGGCTAACACCAAAATTTCAGAACCATACTATTTTCCAATTTCTATATTCTTCTAATGTACGGTTTCAAACAATCCTCCTGTATATATATTCATAGAGCTTTATTTAAACTGTATCACGCGAGAATATACATGGGGCGCGTTCCACTAGGGTTCACAACGATCACGCGCACAACCGCAGGACTGTGCAGACGACTCTACGAACGTCGCGATCGCCTAGTGGAACTTACTCATGATGTACTGGCGAGGGTAAGCGGGACCCTTTGACTCGCGCCAAAAGACCTACTCGGAACAGAGAGCAGACGGGGCGAGATGAGACAAGAAGAAACAAAGCGAGTCTAGCATGTACACTCTCGCACTAGTGCTGTCTCGACGATTATGTATACTCCATTCACTTTTATAAAGTCTCCAGGTTGGCCATGAAATTTTGACACATTTCATCGTGTATATTTTGAAAGTGTTAGATTATGCTCATTTTCCTTTTCAGCTAACTACGCAACGTTGTCCTCTCTACATAGAAGTCTTAGTAATTACGTATGTTTCACAATGTGAATTTACTTCGGAAAAATAATGAATTTGAGAAGATGTTATGTGAAAATAACAAATTCAAAGACCTGGCGACTGTTGAATTTCCATAGTTGTTACTAAGGAAATATTTCACGTATACAGGGTGAGTCTTTGACCACTGCATTAATTTTAACCAAAGATTCCTCTCATCAAATGAAACACTTTTTTCATTTACCATTTTTCCAGATTCGGCTCAGGTAAAAAGTTACAAGCGTTTAAAGATTTCACAATGTGCTAATACACTCCCGCATATAAATTATCTATGACATTGTTGGCGGACGAGAATAAGGCATGGTAACGTGGTTTAGAGCTTGATTCGGGATTCCAACGCTCAGAGACGGATCCATAGAAGTAGTGAAATTTCTGGAGTTTTCCATTTTAAAACATTCAATGAAGAATATTTCGAAAACGGTGCGTTTAAGAAGAAATGATGGAGAATAATATAATGTTCTAAAACGATGGAATATTCTTGAAATGACTCAAGAAAAACTTTATATGCTTTCTTTATGCTAATTTCGTTTAGTTTTATGAATCCACGAGTCCATAACTAGAAAACTAGTAGAAGTAGAAAATAACTAATATTTGGAAAATATGTATCATAGTTATAGGAAACTTTACGCCAACATTCATTTTATTCGAAAATAGGATGTCAAAGCTACAAAATAAAAACTGATTTTATTTCAAAATTTCAACAGCCTGTATCTTTTTATCTGAGCTGAATTTGGAAAAATGTAAAATGAAAAAAGTGTTTCATTTGATGAGAGGAATCTTTGTTTAAAATTAATGCAGTGGTCAAAGACTCACCCTGTATAAACTGGTTGGAAAATTCAGTTATGCTATTTTCTTGTATGGAAATCAAGAATAAATTGTTGAAATTTTAATGAAAAATAATGGATACAGTAGTCCGTTTCTTTGTGATAGTTCATTTGAAAAAAGAATAAAAGTAACTGAATAACCCGGCAGAAAACTAAACTAAACGAACAGTCGTGCCAATGGAATTCCCCACTTGTCGAAATTCTCAAAAATAATGCAGGAGACATTTAAATACCTTGTTGCACAACTTAAAATATACCAGTTTCAAAATGCAGTAGTACGCGAAATGTAAATAACTGTTAAACCTTAATAAAATATAGTGATGGAATAGGAAACTAAGTAAGTTCATTCGAGAGTTCAACATGTCCTAAGACAGAATGAAGTTTTCCTATTGCAGATTCCAATTCTGTATAGCACTTCCTGATACTTTGTCTTTGCTTCTTCCAAACTCCAAAAGCTTTCGGCATTTTCAGTTTCAGAGCGAAGAGTTCATTATTATTCGAAGATAATGATCTGTGATAATATCTTGTTTAAGAAGGAATATTATGTTGAGAGTAGATATTGGCAACGTCTCGGAGAATTGTTTTGACATTGAATTTCAGAAGTGCCAACTTGCCTCAGTTTTAGTTACTAAAACGTGATAGAACTAAATCATTGACAACCGGGAGACTTTAGAATAGTGAATGGGGTATACACTTCCGTACTCGTCATGCCTCGTGGATTTCAAAATTTGAATTTAGTTGATGCATTTCATCACGATTTAACGCTTCCTTAATTCATTCTCCATCCACATGCACTAGGTCGTGACTTCACGTCAGTGCTTTTTAAGATTTTTTATATATCAGATCATTGTTATAATATATAGCTTCATCTCGATATTCTCCGCAGATTCAAACAGAGGCGGATAAAGCTAGGAGTCACGCAGGCCGACGTGGGAAAAGCCCTCGCCAACCTCAAACTACCCGGCGTTGGCGCTCTATCCCAGTCGACGATCTGCCGATTCGAATCCCTCACTCTGTCCCACAACAACATGATAGCGCTCAAGCCCATCCTCCAGGCCTGGCTGGAAGAAGCTGAGGCTCAGGCCAAGAACAAAAGAAGGGACCCAGACGCCCCCAGCGTCCTGCCAGCGGGCGAGAAGAAGAGGAAACGGACGTCGATAGCGGCTCCGGAGAAGAGGAGCTTGGAGGCCTATTTCGCCGTGCAACCGAGACCGTCTGGCGAGAAGATCGCCGCGATCGCAGAGAAACTGGACTTGAAAAAGAACGTGGTTCGTGTTTGGTTTTGCAATCAGAGACAGAAGCAGAAACGAATGAAATTTGCGGCGCAACACTGACCCGATGCCTCCTTCGGTTACGCGATGAATTAGCGGTAGGGAGAGTATTATATTTTGTGATCATTTGTGAAGTTTTGTGGTCTCACCACTGTTGTTCAAGGTAGGAAGAAGTGAAGCATTCGGATAAGAGCGAGAATATCACAGTACATATTCAAATTTCAACAAAACTTTATTCCGTGATTCCGATATACATAAACAGAATATACAAGGTGAGTTTTCAAGTTGCAAATTAATGTTAACCATAGATTCCTGTCATTAACTAACTCACTCTTTTCATTCACCATTTTTCCAGATTCGACTCAGGTGAAAAGTTACACAATGTGCTCATACACTCCTGCACTTTGTTCAACCGTTCAATATAGGAAACTGTTACTGAATTATATTGTTGTACAGCAAAAAAACTTAATCATCTTATGCTTGAAACTCAACGAAATTATTAGAAAAAACTTATTTAAGCCCTTACAATGCATCATTAAATAGTAGTCCACTATTGAAACAAGAAACTTAAACTTTTCATTCAGTGTCCATCAATTGTTTCCACTTGCACATAATTTGATCATCGCCCATTTTTGAAATATTATTATTATTATCCATTAATACTATCATTTCCAAAAAATCTCAAATCGAATAATTGAGATGTAATTCCACCTAGCAGAATAATCAGAATAATCAGAATAATTAGTAGGTAACGCTCACAAAAACTAATGGGATCATATACTTTATGTGTATATATCTCCGTTCGCCGTTTTCATGCGGCATTGTCAAACTGTGTACCAGGCTTTGGTATATTATCGGCAACGTAGATATACATCGATTCAAGGTCATCCTAGGTCAAGAGCGGATCAAACAAAATAAGGCAAATTCTCAAATTTGTATCAGATTATATAACATTCAACCTCGAATATCTCAAAAACACAATATGAATTTAATTTGCTTTCCTTATTCTTATTTCATTCTCCAGTTTCATGAATCCGCGAGTTCATAACTAGGAAATCAGTCGAAGTATAGGAAAAAACTGTTAATTGGAGATTATGTGTCAAAGTTATAGAAAACTTCACACCAAAATTAAGTCCCTTCTGAATATCCATGTCAAATCTACAAAAGAAAAACTGATTTTTGTTCTGCAATTTCAGAAGTTTGTTTCTCTTTACCTGGACCGAATCTGTAAAAATGGAAATTGAAAAAACTATTATATTAGACGAGAGGAATGGTTAAATTTAATGAACACTAAAACACTCACACTGTAAATTTTCAAATATCTGATTGGTTCGGTCTTAACTTGAAGTTCATTTTCAATGAATAATGAGTCAAGTTTTTAATTCCCAATAATGTAGGATATATTTGAGAACGCTTCGAATTTCGCCATACTCGAATTGCACATTTGAACTGGGTACAATATGAGGATTGAAAACTAAATTCGATTTGCAACGCAAAATTTAAGACAGATTCTTTGTTCGATATTTTTATCCTTTTTAATTATGAAAATCGAAAAACACACTTTAGCTTAACTGATAAAACTATAATAAGACTATCCGCCGTATTCAGAAAGCATTCAATCTCCGTTAAGTCCTAACTGAGGTCCTCAGTCAAGAATAAATTCGAATCGCAACCTCAGTTAACGTGAAACGGGCCTGTTTCACCACCATTAAATACGGTAACTTAGGTTGCGATTCAAATTTATCCGTGACTGAGGACCTCAGTTAGGACTTAACGGAGATTGAATGCTTTGTGAATACCGCGGTACGGGGTTGTAAAATAGATACAGAAAAATTTCATCGTGCAAATAACAAAAAATCCCGGAATTATACAGGGAGACCCATAGTCCAAACGTTAGTTGTAGTTAGAAGACCTCTATACTGATTCAAAACAGGCCATCAAACGTTCTGTTGACGTTTCGCGTGTTTTCGGTGTTTTTTGAAAAATGCGAAAATTTTTACAGCTTTTTGGTTGATTTTGTATCAAAATATACTATGTCAACTTCTCTCCGTATGTGATACTGAATATTGCAGAAATAAGTCAGTAGCGTGGTAAAAATAATCCCCTATAATATGTACGAAGATAACACACTGTGTGTGAAAAACAATATCCCTAATATTTATTTTTAATGAGTAAGAGTAAATTAACATGTTTCATACAGTGTCATACATTTATCCATGTTATTTTGATTTTTCAAAGCCGAGGTAAGCCAAGTTTCTTCATATTCAATGAGGTCCATAGCGATACAATTTCAGATCAATTGGTTTGAATTTTTTCATGGAATTATCAGAAAAGACCCATTTTAAGAATATTTCATCTACACAATATGCCTTACTGAGGAAATTTATCCTTCCTGCAGAATGTCGAAGTTGAATGTTGAAGTTGTTCTTCTGCTACTCAACTGAAGATCAGAAAAGTTGAAATCAAATACATAGAAAATATTCAAAAAACTTGAATTCACATTCTAACCCGAGCGCAATTATTTCTAATAAAATACGGCGAATATTTTCATATTGTTTTTCAGTAGTCCATTTTCAAAACGTTCTATTCCATATGTGTCAAATCGTAATGGTGACCTTCTGATAATTAAAACCAAAAATGCTTACAATTATCATTCGATGCGAAAATATTCGTTTATCATGAATTCGTTTGAATATATTTATTCTCATGGAAATGTGGAAATAGAGAATTATTTTTCGATTCAACGATGCCTTTATTTCCAATGATTATTTTCGGTTTTTACTGAGTGTCAGCCTGTCGGAACAATTAACTGTCGTTGCATTTTGTAGATTCGTTTTCCAGATGATAAATTGAAGTACAAATAGTGCATTCCATAAAGTAAATTGAAAAATATTCTATCATTCACCAATGGAAATTATCTGTCATTTCGAACGAATACAACAAATTCTAAAACACAGTGCGATATATTGTTTATTTTCGAATCGATAGATGAATCGAATGAGATGATTAAAAATGGGATACATTTTCATTTGCGAACTAACGAATTTTGACCGTGTTGGGGTATTCCTGATTTGAGATTACTGGAGTCTTCTTCAACGTTTGGGAAACGAATTATATAGGGTGTTTGGCAGAACGTTGAACAAACGAAAATGGTGGATAGGTGGGGTCATCTGCTACTCACTCAGCCCTAATTTATTGGGCCCTGGCCCCCTGGATATTTATAAAAAATTATTTTTGCTTTCTTCTAGTTTCACCACTTCCTTAACTTTAAAGTGTGATGTTTATTAAAAATGGGTAACACAGGCAATATTTTTGTTTTTATTTTATTCTCTAATGTTAGCAGATTCTGATAAAAATATGGTTTTATTCAGATGTCAGCAAGAAAAAAAGTTATGAGTCCCCAAACTAACAGAAAGATGTGAAAATACTTAAATCTTAACTTCAACTCGCATTAAAAAACAAACAAAAATGTTTGAGGAGTTGCAATTCTTGCAAAATATCCCTAGTGTGTGACCTTTCTAATGGTATGTAATTTGCTTTCATAAAAACAAACCTTCAAGAGTTATTTCACAATTTTATCAAGTAGGAAATACAGCAAGGTTGGTAAAAATTAAATGATCGATTGATTTTATGTAAGTTCTTGAATTAAGTACAAAGAAAATAACTGTACCAGTTAGGTGCGTTAATGAAACAATTAAATAATGTATTTAATTAATAATTTCTACCTGCTTCGTGTAACCATCCCAAGGGTGAGTGTCGATTTGAACCACTGCTACTGGCAAGCCATAGATCATTTAATTTTTACCATCCTTGCAGTATTCAATTTCACAAAACATATCACTTTCCGTAAAGGTAGTGTTTCGTCAAAGATTTCCTACTTGATAAAATTATGAAATAACTCTTAAAGGGTTTTTTTTATGAGAGCCAATTACATACCTTTAGAAACGTTAGGGATGTTTTGCTAGAATTGAACTCTTTAATCAATTTTTGTTTTTTTAATGCAAGTTGAAGTTTTAAGTATTTTCTACATCTTTCTGTAAGTTTGAGGACTCATAACTTTTTTTGTAGGTATCATCTGAATAAAGCAATAATTTTATAAGAATCTGCCAACATTAAAGATTAAAAAAAAATAAAAATATTGCCTGTTTTACCCATTTGGAATAAAAATTACACTTTATAGTTAAGAAAGTGGTGAAACTAGAAGAAAGCAAAAATGGTTTTTTTTAAATATCCAGGGGGTCAGGGCAAAATAAATTAGGGCTGAGTGAGTGGCAGATGACCCCACTTATCCACCATTTTCGTATGTTCAACGTTCTGCCAAACACCCTGTATATACTGTACATCGGAATTTCGAAATTAATAAACCAAAGAAGAGATGTTAGATAATGGAGGTTCACTAAATTTCGTTCGATAAAATATGAATTTATATATTTATAATGCTCACTTCTTCGCTACACAAAAGTATCGTTAGTGTTCAACCCAGGATTAGCCCTCCCAAGTAACTTGCACGATACAAGCAGTCGAATAAGTATACTGGATGTCCCAGAGTAGGTGTAAAAAACTGATAGGGACGATTCCTTGCGTCATTTTAAAACAAGGAGTTCGTATAAATATACGTCTGAAATTGCAAATATTCAAAATACAGGGTGTGAAAGTTCTATGAAAAAAACTATAGGCTGCTGATTTTTCCGAAAACAGAAATTATTTTTGAATTGTGAATTCAATTTGGATCAAATTTGGTCGGAGAACGTCCTTTCGTTCGAACAGTTTTTTCAATTGAAAGCATTCAAACAAAATGGTTCAAGCACTGAAGTGAAGTCAGGAGCTTTTGCGCGTATGATCTCTCTTAATCGAATTTACCATGGTAAATTCGATTAAGAGTGTCCAATACAGGAGAATAGACCATAGAACATACGCGTAATTACATAAAACGTAATTTTTTTGAAATTGTCTAGGGGTAAGGTTATTATGAAATTTTGAACATATTATATCGATATTGTACAACTAGTTATCAAGCTTCAATTGGATCGAGTCTATATTTTTTGAGTTATCGAGGAAATTATATTCCAGGTGAGTATAACTCCGGAACCGTTGGATCAATATGCCCATAAACGAACTCAACTCTCCCATTCGGACGCGCAACATACCCTGAAAATTCAAGTAACTATATCCTTTCGTTCCCTCGTTATCGAGGCAATGGTCACCCATCCATCTACTGAACTCACACAAGGCTGCCCGAATCTCCAACAATATACAGGGTGAGTCTTTGACCACTGCATTAATTTAAACCAAAGATTCCTCTCATCAAATGAAATACTTTTTTCCTTTAACATTTTTCCAAATTCAGCTCAGGTAAAAAGATACAGGCTGTTGAAATTTTGAAAAAAAAATGAGTTTTTATTTGGTAGCTTTGACATCCTTTTTTCGAATAAAATGAATGTTGGCGTAAAGTTTCCTATAACTATGATACATATTTTCCAAATATTAGTTATTTTCTACTTCTACTGGTTTTCTAGTTATGGACTCGTGGATTCATAAAACTAAACGAAATTAGCATAAAGAAAGCATATAAAGTTTTTCTTGAGTCATTTCAAGAATGTTCTATCGTTTTAGAACATTATATTATTCTTCATCATTTCTCCTTAAACGCACCGTTTTGAGATATTCTTCATTGAATGTTTTAAAATGGAAAACCCCAGAAATTTCACTACTTTTATGGATCCGTTCCTGAGCGTTGGAATCCCGAATCAAGCTGTAAACCACGTTACCATGCCTTATTCTCGTCCGCCAACAATGTCATAGATATAATTTATATGCGGGAGTGTATTAGCACATTGTGAAATCTTTAAACGCTTGTAACTTTTTACCTGAGCCGAATCTGGAAAAATGTTAAATGAAAAAAGTGTATCATTTGATGAGAGGAATCTTTGGTTAAAATTAATGCAGTGGTCAAAGACTTACCCTGTATATCCGATCGTGTCCAAACTTGGATCTTTGCAGCAGAGTTAGGTTCTAAAGGTTCTTGCAAAAATTCCAACGATGTCGGACGAATAGTTACTGATATATAGAATTTTTTCAATGATATTTTAAAAATTTTCTAGTCTTATAATTCTCACGAAATTTGGCAAGATTTTTTGCGTTAGAATTCTACAACTTATAGCCATGTTTGAATCTAATCGGTTTCGTATGTTTTGAGTTATTGAAAATTTCAAGTCGCTATCTCTTTCCGTTCTCAGGTTATCGTGACATAAAAAATATTTTTTAATAATTTTCTAAATTTCACAAAAGTGCTCAGGTTTATATTCCACAACTATTCACCAAGTTTCAATTCCATCGGATTCGTATTGGTTGAAAACAGAATTATTACTCGGAAACCATTGGGAGGATCATGCCCATTAACGAACTTGTCCGTCATATTGGGATACGCCACCTACCCTGAAAATTTGAAGTCGCTATAGCTCTTTCCGTTTTCAAGTTATCGTGGCAACGGCTGGTCAGACAGAATCAAATTTAACCTTGAGTTCTTCATCGTTTGAGACCATTTTCGGCAAAACATTCGAAAATTACAGACATTTGGGCAAGAAGGATATCTTTCTACCGAATTTGCACCAAATTGAATGGGCATCTCGAGAAAAAATTTTATCTGCGGAAGAATCGGTGGAGTATAATTTTATTCTCAGAATTTTTACACCCTGAATCTTGTAAATTATGCAATTTCAGACGTGTGTTCATTCGAACTTTTGTTTTAAAATCACGCAAAGAATCGTCCCTATCAGCTCATTACACATACTCTGGAACCCTGTACAAAAGCAAGAATGGACGGAACTTCATACCATGTCATTAATGAACAAAGAATATATATATAGCAGTTATTTCAGGATTTATTTTAAAGGAACCAATTCGAAATAAGGTATAATCTCTTAAATGGAGACCAAATTGAGTAGGATGGAACTGCAGATAGGACTTGAATATTAGACTACTCTATATTTGATTTTCCCCCACTTAATCAACTTGTCAGAACGAAGGCTCACTAGTTTTTTTTTGCCATAATGGCTCCGAAAATAAAATAGACTCCAGGAATTAAAAAATATGACATCTACTTATGAAATATGAACTAAAAAATTCTAAAAATCTAATAAAATGAAATAAACACTATGAATATAAAAGGTTAAAATAAACGACTTTCTTGTGCTAAGCAAAGCCAAATCTGTTATTCAGCGATGATCACATTATAAGTAATCATTGAAGTGTAATTTGGGAGGTACATTCATTATTAAATAGTTCTTTTATGGGTTTTCTCTCCCAAACCCTGAATATATCTATAAAATAAAAAAAATTTTATTTTGTGAATTGCTTCTGCGTAAGAAACACAAGATATTTTTCGGAAGCAATGTATAGAACAATGTTACCTAACAAACAATAACGAAACATCATCAACGATAAAACAACTATCGTGCAACGTTTCGGTGTCTAAATCGGACTCCTTCATCAGACACAGATCGAAAATGTTTGCTTGGTGTCTGATGGTAATCTAATCTTGATGTTGTTTCGTTATTGTTTGTTAGGCAACAAAGGGGAATATAACATACGCAGGGATCTATAATTTTGAGTATCCACAGCAGGGAGCTTGGTTGGTTGAACGCCAGGTGACACTTCTGTCTACTTTGTACTCATAAATGATTGCTGGCTTTCGATAAAAGCAGTTTCTTCAAAGTGTAATTCATCATCGCTGAATTATGCTCCACTGATGATTCCTAATAAGGATGAAACCAGGATGTAGCTATTCAACTTTGAAAAAATCACTTCTTGTGTTTCTAATGCAGAAGAAATTCACAAAATCCTATTTGAGAGAAAACTCATAAAGGAATCATTCAATAATGATTAAATATCTCTGAATAGTTTTGTTATAATATTGCGACACTCTCAATCCATCGAGATTTGCAGCACTGTCGAATTCTTGCCAATAAGTAGATTATTTTATATATGTAACTATCTCTAAAGAAAAAAATCATTTGGAGGTGAATCTGGTGATCTGAGGGGCCACGAAATCGTATCAGGTGTAGATATAGAATCAGAAAACGTAGTTCTCTCTGCTCGTTGCAATTGGGGTCATATAGATATTCTGAATTGCAGTCCCTGGCTCCCTCTTGCGACAAAAAAAATGAATATCACTGAAGCTCAAGTTTTCCGCATCACAGTGAGTTGGAGTTCGTAAGGATCTTCCTAGATGGCGATAACAATATTTTCTTTCCAGAAGTTTGCCACAATAGAGTTTAAGTTTCCTAGAGATCATTCATGATTGGTAACAACCATGAAACCGGTACGTATCTGGCCCGAATGATACGTTCCTGTTTAGGGGAACACTGAGCGATGAGGTGGCTCTCCGGATCACGAGGGAGTAACCTTTGTGTACTTGTTGATGTTGAAGTCTAAGAATATTTCACAGTCCGTATTTTAGAATTTTCAAATGTTATAGGCTCACCTTCACGTACTGAAGGGTGCAAGTGAGAAGCCTGAATAAAATGAGTGCTGACGCTTCAGCTAGGCTCTAGCTTAAAGTCGGGGCAAATTAAATGTAGAGTGGCCTAGTTGAATATTTGATTATCCATTGCCAATATCTGTTTAATTTTAAGCTGGTTAATTGGTGCTTCGGCGTATCATTCAAACGGTGTTTATCATATGTTTGGTGATTGATTTTCCAGACCTGTCCTCGTATAATACTGCTATATCCTATATGAGGTTTCATTCAATATTACATCTTTTAAAACATTTTCAAAGCATTCAATCTCCTAGATCAAAAAGATTACCTGATGAATTCGAATATATGTATATCGAACATAAAATGATCCTGGGTATGAGACTGCTAATCAACAACATATCTAGTCATTTGTACCTAAATTGAAGCAGTATTCATGAACGAATTGTCAGTATTGTAAAGAATATTGTAGTGATAATATTTGTTAAGTTGTATCTATTATTTAAAGTGCAATATTTTTAGGCAATATAATGTATGTACAAAAACCTATCTACTAATTTAATTTATGTATACTTTTCCTTGGAGCAATAATTTTAAATGGTATCCATGAATTTAGCTCACGGTTGTAAATTGGAACATATTTCACAGGGTAAATTAAACACATATCATTCGTCTAGAAATGAAGAACTAGGATATACTCATGAGAACCCCCCTCAAACTTTTTCCTCTCATTTCTAGGAGAGCACATTTGATAAGCATTTTCTTCGAAATATCTTCGTTGTTCCAATGAATCCCTTAAAACTGTTGTAAATAAACTCATTTTGTAAATAAAATCCTATATGGTAAGACTATAGGTTTAGGTAATTATCATGAATAAAAAGAGGTTTCAATACAACTGAATTATTAAAGTAATGTGAATAGAATAACTTTATCGCTTCCCATGTAAAATAAAGAATAACCGTAGTAAAGTCAGAAAAGGTGAACGATGTAAGTACTTTTTTATTGATCCTTCTAATGTAATATATGGAGAGTAAGTAGTGTTGTCATGTAAAAAATCACAATCAATAAATCTTGATGTTACGTATGGAATTTTTCATTCCTTTTCCTATTATTTTTCCTTTTATCCTCTTTCAGAATTGTAGTCAATTTTGATTCGAAAGAAAGATGGTAATAGGCACGATCGAATGATCTAAACAATAGAAATTCTGCTTTTCGGGACCTTTCAACAATCAAATGAATCAAATGATCGTTTGAGATCCTCATTATGAATATATACCCTCTCCTCAATGAGTGCTGAAATATTTGAAAGGCGAGCAAAGGTGTATGATCATCCGATATTATAGTATATTATACGAAAGAGATCATGATGGAATTGTACCTGAAGAATCTTAACTATGATTTTTAAATAACAAAAAACTAAAGTGCCATTGGCACTAGTCACTTTGAAAATCACAATAAAAAAAGCACGTGAAGTCAGAACACTTTTGCACTGGTTTACGTTGACCAATTTGAATTGAATGATGGGTACTTTAAGCTCAATCAATAGAGCGGACCGGAGATCTAGTCTGACGTTAGTGGCCAACGTTCACTGTTGGGTAAAAAATTAACAGTGCTGTGCCTAAGCTGACGTAAGGACACGGTAACAAGCATACATAGAACACAACTGATTCTCCTAACTCGAACAAGCTCCTATAAGCTTCTGAGGGGTCTCCTTGGCAAAGACCTAGGAAGGTCAGTATAATCATAATCATATCCTCAGCGAGCGCGCCAAAGCAAATTGATTCTACGTCAGTAGTTTTTAAGCTCTTTTACTCCTTTCATAGTGAAGTCTATCTGCATTGCACTTGCTTGAAATGATTATGATTATACTGATCCTAGATTTTCCCCTAGGAGACCTCCCAGAAGCTTCTAGGAGCTTGTGCGAGTTAGGAGAGTCAGTTGTGTTCTTTGTAGGCTTTGTTACTCAAAGATAACAAAAGGACATCCGATGGATATCTATAGGACATCCTTCCTGAATTGTATGGATGTCCAATGGACGTCCAATAGTATCCAAAAGATATCTTATGGACGTCCATAGGATATCCAAATGGAACAATATGTACATCCACAAGATATCCATCAAGGATATCCATAGGATATCCCCCAAGGACGTCCATAAGACATCCGACAAGGATATCCAAAATATGTCTTATGGAAGTCCATAGGATGTCCAAATGGAACAACCCGTACATCCATAAGGTATCCATCAAGGATATCCAAATGGAATCCATGAAGGATATCCATAAGACATCTTTCAAAGATATCTTTTAAGAATATCCATAAGACATATCCTTCAGGCATATCCATGGAATATGTTTAACGGATGTTCAAAAGAAATCCATAGAAGATGAAACTTACTGTTAGCAATCTGTAGGGAAATGAAATATTCGTATTTTGAACAAAAATAATTTATTAACACAAACCTGAAAACAAAAAAAATTGAGTTTATACTAAAATATTATATCCTATAATATATTGTATTGTCGATTTCTCTTTGGAGCTAGATGCCACATATCACTTAGGTAAGTAGCATCTGAAATTATTCACACAGATCAGTATTTTGACGGGTATAATAATAATTGATATTGAAATCTACCCAAAAATACTGAGGAACAAATAAGTATGGTTTCCTTCGAGTTCTCATGATCATAATACAATCAATTTTTCATTTCGTCGTATGTTCACGTTAAGCAGGTATATAATTTTTTTATTACTCACATATGAATATAATATATGATATATACAAAATATATTTTTATATCTTATCAGCAAAATCGCATTAGCAGAGGACATTGACATCAACTCAACTGAGTAAAGGCTGGTTTATGCTGGCTGGTAATTTTAACTTAATCATATATATATATATATATATATATATATATATATATATATATATATAATATATATAGACATTTATTTTTAGTGTTTCGCTTTATAATCAGACTAAATAATCCGTTAACTTATTAATTATTATTATTAGTAGTGCGGTTGGCTCAGTGGTAGAGTAATTGACTTGGGAGCGGAAGCCCCAAGTTCAATTCCGAGGCTAGGAAAGAAATTTTCTAGTCACGGTAATCGCCACCATTCGCTGTTGGGTCAAAAATTAACAGTGCTGTGCCTAAGGTGGCGTAAGGGCACAGTAACAAAGCCTACACAGAACACAACTGGTTCTCCTAACTCGGTCAAGCTCTTAGAGCTTATGAGGGGTCTCCTTGTGGAAGACCCAGGAGGATCAGTATGATAATAATAATAATAATAATAATAATAATAATAATAATAATAATAATTATTATTATTAATAATAAGTAAACGGATTATTCAGTCTCAGTATCAACCATAACATTAGAAATATATGTTTCAATTTTTAAGTTAGGAAATAAGTTAAAGTTACCAGCCAGCATAAACCAGCCTTAAGAGTAACTCACATCACGTCACGGCACGATCACGATGACCATTAACGGTTAAATCATAGAACGTTATATTTCCCAAGCGGTAGAACACAACAGTGTTAGACCGTGCAACTGTCAATTGAAGCGGAGACAGACCTACAGATCTTATACTTCTTCTCATCATCATAACGCTTTTATTGATTATCCAATCGCGGATCATGGCCTATAGGACGGAAGGAATATGTGATGATTTTCCGATATACTAGTTTCGAGCATTAGCTCTGAACTATATATAATTGATCCATAGGATATCCATTTTTATTCTTTCGATGGATTCCGTTGAAGGATATCCGTTTCAATCCTCCGATGGGCATCCATAAGATATCCATCGAAGGATGTGAAATGGACATCCTTCAGTGAATATCCTGTGGATATCCATAAGATATCCGTTGAAGAATATCCTATTCAAATCCTCCGAGGGACGTCCATAAGATATCCATTGAAGGATGTGAAATGGATATCCTTCAGTGAATATCCTATGGATATCCATAAGATATCCGTTGAAGAATATCCTGTTCAAATCCTCCGATGGATATCCATAAGATATCCATCGAAGGATGTGAAATGGGTATACTTCATTGAATATCCTATGGATATCCAGAAGATATCCGTTGAAGGATATCCTATTCAAATCCTCCGATGGACATCCATACGATACCCATCCAAGGATGTGAAATCGATATCCTTCAATAGATATCTTATGGATATCCATAGGATATTCACTGAAGGATATCCATTTCAAATCCTCCGATGGATATCTCATGGATGTCCATCGCCGGATTTGAATTGGATATCCCTCAGTGGATATCCTATGGATCTCCATAGGATATCCGCTGAACGGAATTCACTAGCATCCTTGCACAAACAACACCAAGAACAGCCAGCTTACTCTCGCGCATGCGCTCATCACCCAAAACCGCGAATGAAGCTTCTGCTAACGCGCAGATCGAAAAAAGGGGCAGTGTAAATTTAAGAATTGGCCCTAGCGCCACGGTACTGACACGCCAACTCGGAAAGAACGCTATTTCCCCGAAACTAACTTGCACGCACACAAAATTGCCGTGAATTTTCCTTCACAATATTAGCTTAGCACTAAAACCAACCACTTCTCCTCTGTGCATGGACAGTCCACTCGTGGCTGAAAGTCACATACCTAACACAAAACTCCTATTCTCCAGCACAAGTGGAGCTGGACCCTGTCAAGGAGATTCTATGGAAGAATAGCATCCTACACCCCAAAACCCCACTCCTATCAGAATCCAGCAGATAAATCACTTTTCGTCTGATCATGCACAGAACGAAAAATGTCCGAAAGGGGCATTGTGAATTTCAAAATTTTCCCAGGACCCGTTAGGGATACTCCGCATCGGAATCTACGTTATTTCCCCGAAACTGGCTTGCACACACACATAATTGACATCTCAACAGTCATGCTTATAGATATCGCGATAAGTGTGATTGTGAAATGAACATTCCTAATTTGGCATTTTGTTCGCCCGAAGAGGTCATTATTGGTCATCTAAATACCCAAATTAGACTCAACCCAAATCAAATATTCTGAAACGGAAGGACACAATTGCATCTCACCCAGGATTTTAATCAGTGTGTTGAACCTAATCGTTTTGGGACAATTTTTAGCCAAAAGTTCCAAAAATACAGACATCTGAGCAGAATGATAACACGCTGTGCGGAATTTCAGCAGAATCTGTCAGATAAAAAAAAAAAAGCACTGACGTGAAGTCAGTACTCTTTGGCGCGCGTGTTCACGGTGGCTAATTTGAATTGAATGATTCAAAAATTAACAGTGCTGTATCTAAGCTGCCATCAGGATAGAGTAACAAAGTTGGAAAAGAACACAAGTGACTCTCCTTAGTCGCACAAGCTCCTAGAAGATTTGAGAGGGTCAGTATAATCCTAATCATGTTTATAGCACGCGCGCCAAAGCAGATTGACTTTTTACACTTTTTCTTTCATTGTTAAGTCAATCTGCTTTTGCGCGCGTGCTATAAACATGATTAGGATTATACTGACCCTCCCAAATCTTCTAGGAGCTTGTGAGACCAAGGAGAGTCACTTGTGTTCTTTTCCAACTTTGTTACTCTATCCTGATGGCAGCTTAGATACAGCACTGTTAATTTTTGAATCATTCAATTCAAATTAGCCACCGTGAACACGCGCGCCAAAGAGTTTTGACTTCACGTCAGTGCTTTTTTTTTTTTTTTCAAGTTCCTTTAACAAATATAGCTATCAATACAGTTTGGCTGTTAGTTTTACCGTAGATCAGAAAAAAAATCGGTTGTGGGTCCTCCGTTAGGGACGAAATTGCATCTTCTCCAAATCCAAACGCATTTCAATATAGATCTACCGAATATAGTTATTTATAAATTCGCCTCAGGGCCACCATACAGACCATTCAAATCGGAAACAACGCTATTTCTCCCAAACTGACTTGTGTCCGTGCACTGAATTGACATGAATATTCTTTTAAAACCTCACAATATCGGCTCATTACTCCCAACATAACCCAAACAACCCAAAACCATTCACTTCTCGTCTGCGCAAGCGCAGTATACTCGTGGCTGCAAGTCCTCCCAAAATTACACACCTCACAAAAAACTCCGATTCTCCAACACTAGTGGTTCAGGAGATATCGCTTCTTGAATCCACGCATGCGCAGACCCTCACCAGGGTATTCTATAGCGGAAAAGCACCCGCCACCCCAAAACCCCAATCCTCTCTGACGAAAGCACCACCAGTTAAATCACTGATGGTCTGCTCATGCGCATAACGAAAAATGCCCGTAAGGGGTTACATCCATTTCGAAATTAGCCCCAGGGCCACGGTACGGTCACTTTAACTCTGAAACAACGCTACAGCCCCCAAACTGACTTGTCCTTGCACTGAATTGCTATGAATATTCTTTTAAAACCTCATAATATCGTCTCAGCACTCCCAACATAACCCATCCAACCCAAAAACAGTCACATCTCTTCTGCGCATGCGCAATCTACTCGCGGCTAAAAGTCCTCTCAAAATAACACACCTTACAAAAAACTCCGATTCTCCAACACTAGTGGTTCAGGAGATATCACATCTTTAATCCACGCATGCGCAGAACCTCAACAGCGGATTCTATAGAGGAATAGCATCCGCCACCCCAAAACCCTAATCCTCTCTGACGAAAACACCACCAGTTAAATTACTGATGGTCTGCTCATGCGCATAACGAAAAATGCCTGTAAGGGGTAACATCAATTTCAAAATTAGCCCCATGGCCACGGTACGGACACTTTAACTCGGAAACAACGCTACATCCCCCAAACTGACTTTTCATTGCACTGAATTGCTATGAATATTCTTTTAAAATCTCATAATATCGCCTCAGCACTCCCAACATAACCCATCCAACCCAAAAACAGTCACTTCTCTTCTGCGCATGCGCAATCTACTCGCGGCTAAAAGTCCTCTCAAAATAACACACCTTACAAAAAACTCCGATTCTCCAACACTAGTGGTTCAGGAGATATCACATCTTTAATCCACGCATGCGCAGACCCTCAACAGGGGATTCTATGGAGGAATAGCATCCGCCACCCCAAAACCCTAATCCTCTCAGACGAAAACACCACCAGTTAAATCACTGATGATCTGCTCATGCGCATAACGAAAAATGCCTGTAAGCGGTAACATCAATTTCAAAATTAGCCCCAGGGCCACGGTACGGACACTTTAACTCGGAAACAACGCTACATCCCCCAAACTGACTTGTCCTTGCACTGAATTGCTATGAATATTCTTTTAAAACCTCATAATATCGACTCAGCCCTCCCAACATAACCCATCCAACCCAAAAACAGTCACTTCTCTTCTGCGCATGCGCAATCTACTCGCGGCTAAAAGTCCTCTCAAAATAACACACCTTACAAAAAACTCCGATTCTCCAACACTAGTGGTTCAGGAGATATCACATCTTTAATCCACGCATGCGCAGACCCTCAACAAGGGATTCTATAGAGGAATAGCATCCGCCACCCCAAAACCCTAATCCTCTCTGATGAAAACACCACCAGTTAAATCACTGATGGTCTGCTCATGCGCATAACGAAAAATGCCTGTAAGGGGTAACATCAATTTCAAAATTAGCCCCAGGGCCACGGTACGGACACTTTAACTCGGAAACAACGCTACATCCCCCAAACTGACTTGTCCTTGCACTGAATTGCTATGAATATTCTTTCAAAACCTCATAATATCGACTCAGCACTCCCAACATAACCCATCCAACCCAAAAATAGTCACTTCTCTTCTGCGCATGCGCAATCTACTGTCGGCTAAAAGTCCTCTCAAAATAACACACCTTACAAAAAACTCCGATTCTCCAACACTAGTGGTTCGGAAGATATCGCATCTTTAATCTACGCATGCGCAGACCCTCATCAGGGATCTGAATTCTATGGAGGAATAGCATCCGCCACCCCAAAACCCCAATCCTCTCTGACGAAAACTACAGCAGTTAAAGGACTTCTCATCTGCGCATACGCAATACGGAAAATGCCCGGAAAGGGCAGCATGAACCTCAAAAACATATGTTTCGGCATTAAAAGCAAAGTATTCCGCAAAATAGTAGTAATTTTTTTATTTTTTTCATGTCACGTGATCTTCACGAAATTTTGCAAAAGTGTTTGCTTTGGTCTTTTGCATCTAACTACTGAGTTTCAATTTAATAGGATCAGTATTTTTCGAGTTATCGTGAAAACAAAATTTTCAAATTTTCAAAAATTTTTTTTGCCACTTTATGGCCGTCCGTTCAACACAAAACTTCGCAGGCATATAAAGGTCATGATTCTACAATCTGATGCCAAATTTCAAAAAGATCGAGTGATCGGTTCCGGAAATATTCATAAAAAACGTTTTTATTAAAAACGGCCTTAACTCCGAAACCGCTCGGTCGATTTCGCCCGTTAACGAACTTGTCCGAGATATTTACGCTACGAAACTACCCTGCAAATTTCAACGCTCTAAGTCGTTCCGTTCGAGAGTTATCGTGCTAACGGCCGGACCGGCCGGCCGGCCGGACCGGACGGACAGAATTGAATTTGACCTCGAATTCTTCATCAGGGAGTCGAACCCAATCGTTTGAGACCATTTTCGAAAAAAAATTCGAAAAATACAGACATTGTGACGAAATGATAGCACGCTGTTCCTTGCGGAACACGCGCGCAAAAATATAACATTTTTTAAGGAATTTTGGTATGGTACGATCCTCACTGGGATATACCCATTCGACTTTTTAATTTACCAATATTTCCATATATACTGTTTCTTCTAATTTGGTTTTTAGGTGTACAGTGCAATATCTCGGAAATGTATCGCCAGAATTCGTTTTCAGATTTCACATTTACATACAAGGACAACAATAAAAAGAGTATCTGAAATTTTAGCATCATAGCTATTCAACATGAATATAAATTTAAGTTTTCCTGAACCTATGTTGAAATATTAACCACATCAAGAAACGTTTCGAGGACGAGTTGGTTGGGATTCAATTTGAATAATTTGGGTGCAAGGTAGGAGAACTGAAATTATTCTAGAAGTAAGAAAAATGATGGATCTTCGGGTGGTTGCGATAATTTCAAAGAATTTCGATGTCTAGATCAGCAAAGCTATTCGGAAAAATATTGACACGATCTCAAACACATAATAACGATATTTCGTTTCTTCAGGTAAGGATCGAGAAATGTGATATCTTTTCGAGTTTTTTCGAAATTTCATGATTTTGCTGCTATTATCAATTCATTTCAGAAATGGAGAGAATTTCGTTGAAATCTTTCTAATTACACTGTAGAAAATACGATTGCATTGAGATTACATAAGCAGATATTATTAATGTTATTGTTTTCCCATGTAGGAATGAAGGTAAACAAAAAAATTCGAGAACAGCATTGACCTGAAGACGTACTGCATGAACTTTCAAGCCATTTTCTAGCCATATTTTCAACCGACTACTGGAATATTGGGAAAATGAAATTTTTAATGGGTGTAAGTATGTGATGATCGATATGTTTTTACAATTTTTGGCGCGCTGTTCAGGTGAGCAGAGAGCCTATCAATTCGTGCATTTTCCGAATATTTGGCTGAGAATGCTCTCCAACGATTAGTTTAGACTCATCGATGAAAAATCCGAGGTCATAATAGATTCTGTCCGACCTGCCGTCAGCACGATTACACTAGAACGCAATTATTTAGAGAGTAGGTTTGAAGTCGAAAAGCTCCGGCGAAGTTTGTTAATGGCCAAGATCCAACGAGTGGTTTCATAGTTATAGCCATCTGAAATTTTGTTTTCCCAATACCTAGAAAAATATTGATGTGATCCAATTAAAGCGCGGTAGTTGAAAAATACTGACGCAAAGACTTATTCAAAATTTTGTGAGGATCGCAACAATGAAAAATAAAAAAAAATTGGTTCAAGTACTGACGTGAAGTCAGAAGCTTTTGCGCGTATGTTCTCTTGTCCATTCTCCTTTATTGGACACTCTCAATCGAATTTACCGTGGTAAATTCAGAGTTTCCAATACAGGAGAACAGACAATAGAATTCAGCATGGTAAATTCGATTAGGAGTGTCTAATAAAGGAGAATGACAAGAGAACATACGCGCAAAAGTTCTGACTTCACGTCAGTGCTTGAACCAATTTTTTTTTCGTAATATTGAAAAATTTTCTAAGTGTACGGTTCTCACAATTTTTTTTTTGTAATTTTGAAGAATATTCTAGGGGTACGGTTCTCACAAAATTTTACACACTCCTTTATGTCGATATTCAACAACTAGTTATCAAGCTTCAATTCGATCGAGTCTATATTCCTTGAATTATCGAGGAAATAATAATATACCAGGTGGGTATAACTCTGAAACCGATGGACCTATTATGCCCAAAAACGAACTTATCACTCCTATTGGGATGTGCAACCTACCCTGTAAACTGCAAGTCGCTATCTCCTTTCGTTCAAAAAGTTATCAAGCCAACGGTCACCCATCCAGCTACTGAACTCACACAAGGCTGCTTGAACTCCAACAATATAGATCTGATCGTATTCAAACTTGGAACTTGGCAGTAGAGTTAGGTTTTGAAGGCTCTCGCAAAATTTTAGCGATGTCGGAGGAATAGTTTCTGCTATATAGAATTTTTTTCAATGATTTTCTAAAAATTTTGGAGTTATACGATCCTCATCAAATTTTGCAGCAATGTTTGCAGTGGCATTCTACAACGGACAACCATGTTTGAATTGGATCGGTTTTATATTTTTCGAGGAAATAACAACCAAATTTCAGATCGGTATAACTCCAACACCGTTTGACCGATTATACCTATAAACAAACTCAAATATCCCACTCAGATGCACAACACGAAAATTTCAAGTCGCTATCTCTTTCCGTTCTCAGGTTTATGGTGACATAAATAATATTTTTGCGCGTATGTTCTGGGGAACATCGCGTTATAGTTTTGCCCAAATGTCTGTAACTTTCAAATTTTTTGACGAAAATGGTCTCAAACGATTAAGTTTGACTCCCCAATGAAGAATTCGAGGTCAAATTGGATTCTGTCCGTCCGGCCGTCCGGCCTTCCGGCCGGCCGTTGCCACGATAACTTGAGAACGAAAGGAGCTAGCGACTTGACATTTTCAGGGTAGGTGGCGCATCTCAATACGACGGACAAGTTCGTTAATGGGCATAATCGGCCCAGTGGTTTCCGAGTAATAATTTTGTTTTCAACCAATATAAATCCGATCGAATTGAAACTTGGTGGGTAGTTGTAGAATATGAACCTAAGCACGTTTGTGAAATTTTGTGCGAATCGTATGGCTAGAAAATTTTAAAAAAATTATTAAAAAATATTTTTGTTGTCACGATAACTTGAGAACGGAATGAGATAGCGGCTTGAAATTTTCAGGTTAGGATGCGCACCAGAACGCGACATTTCAGTTTCTTTGTGAGCATAATCGGCCAAACGGTTTTAGAGTTATAGCCATCTGAAATTTTCTGAAATTTGTGGTTTTTTGTTCCTCATTAACTCGAAAAATACTGAACCGATTGAATTCAAACATGGTTATTAGTTGTAGAATGCCAACGCAAAAATGTTTGCAAAATTTGGTGAGGATAGCATTTGTAGAAAATTATTAATAAATCATTGAAAATAAAAAAAAAATTCTATAATTCAGTAACTGTTCGTTTGAAATTGCTGAAATTTTGCAAGAGCCTTCATAACCTAACTCTACTGCCAAGTTTCAAGTTTTAATACGATCGGTTAAATATTGTTGGAGATTCGAGCATTCTTGTGCGAGTTCAGTAGATGGGTGACCGTTGCCTCGATAACTTTCGAACGAAAGGAGATAGGGACTTGCAATTTTCAGGGTAGGTTGCGTATCCGAAAGGGAGAGTTGGGGTCGTTTTTGGGCATAATCGGTCTAACGGTTTCCGAGTTATACCCACCTGGAATATTATTTCCTTGGTAACTCAAAAAATAAATATTCGATCGAATTGGTGCTTGGTAACTAGTAGTAGAAAATCAACATAAAGACGTGTTTAAAATTTTGTAAGAACCGTACCCCTAGAAAATTCGAAAAAAATGACGAAAAAAAAATGTTAAGAACCGTACCTACCCCTAGAAAATTAAAAAAAAATCACGAAAAAAAAAATTGGTTCAAGCACTGACGTGAAGTCAGAAGCTTTTGCGCGTATGTTCTATTGTCCATTCTTCTGTATTGGACACCCTTAAACGAATTTACCATGGTAAATTATGTTGTCCATTCTCCTGTATCGGACACTTAATTCGAATTTACCATGGTAAATTCGAATGAAGAGTGTCCAATACAGGAGAATGGACAACAGAATTTACCATGGTAAATTCGTTTAAGGGTGTCAAATACAGAAGAATGGACAATAGAACATACGCGCAAAAGCTTCTGACTTCACGTCAGTGCTTGAACCAATTTTTGATAATTTTTTTTAAATTTTCTAGTGATCCGATTCATACAAGCGTGCTTAGTTATGCATTCTAAAACTACTCACCAAGTTTCAATTCGATCGGACTTGTATAGGTTGAAAACAAAATTATTACTCGGAAACCGTTGGACCGATTATGCGCATTAACGTACTTGTCCGTCGTATTGGGATACGCCACCTCCCCTGAAAATTTCAAGTCGCTACCCTATCTGTTCTTAAGTTATCGTGGCTACGGACGACCGGCCGGCCGGACAGAATTAAATTTGATCAGGGAGTCGAACCCAATCGTTTGATACCATTTTCGGCGAAAAATTCGAAAATTACAGACATTTGGGCAAAATGATAGCACAATGCTCCCCAGAACATAACGCAAAAAAATATTTGAATTTTTTTTTTTATTTCAGAAACTATCCATCAGATATCGTTGAAATTTTGTGAGAGCCTTCAAATCCTTATTTTACAGTAAAGTTGTAGATTTGAACTCGACCGGATCTATATTAATGAAGATATTGCCGAAATATCGAAATATTCAAACGATCCAGATGTACTGGTCCACTGGTTTTATATTCGACCAACGAAGTTCAGTTTTTGATTTTTGACTTGCGTGGAGAGAATTTAATGAATTATCATATACATGGATCGGTTTCTCATGGCACAACCTCACAATTCTACTGATTTGTGGCATAGGAATGATTCTCGGAATAAGCTATTGAAAATAAACCACCGCTATACAGGTGTTATTTATTTCATGGCACAATTGTACGATTAAACTGATTTGTGTCCTTATGCCACCACAAACACAGCACTTTTTATTTTTGACCCAACAGTGAATGTACGTATTTGAACAGAGACCTTACGCCACCACAGACACCAAAAGTATTCGGGTCGAAAGTTGAAACTAATCGTTTGAGACCATTCTCGGCCAAAAAGTGGACCAGTTTTTTAGGACGCTTTTTTTGCAGTCGGGTTTATATTCTTGCGAATATTGGAATTTTTTGTTTTTGCTGGAGCTAAGCAGCCTTGGGCGAGTTCAGTACCTGGATGAGTGACCGCTCTGGCTATAAATTTGAGCAAGCGCGCCAAAGCTCCTGACCACAGTGCTTTTTCAACTAGTTAGTGATACGAACCTCACGAAATTTTGCGAAATTTTGTTCGTCGGCGTCGTATATTTATTTCTGAGTTATTGAGGAAAAAGGAATAAAGCCCCTGGGTTGTGTTCGAAAATTAACTCCACGGAGTAGAGTAGAGTTTTTGAAGGTTTGACAGATTTATTACTCTGGAGTTTACTCTGACACTGAGACTGGCACTGACAGAAGGTGCCAATATCGGAAATAGGTTAGGTTGGTTTTAGAAAGAACCTATTATTATTGTTTTCTTCAAATATATGTAACTCTAATCATAAATATATATTGTGAGCAGTATTAAAACTATTAACTTACCTCACAGAACATTCATAAAATAGTGAGTCAAAGATACGAGATTTTCCGTCCCATGAGTTATGTCAATTTTGAGCGGAGTAAAATGAATTCGGAGTCGGCCGGCTCAGGTGGCGCAGTGGGGATAAAGACCTGCTGTGGTGCCGGGGTCGCGGGTTCGAATCCCGCTCAAGGGCATGGATGTAGTGTGGATGTTTGTGATTGTCACTATAATCTGTGCACATGGCTAACGCCGAGCACATTAAAAGAGAAGCTTTTAACTCGGAGTCGAATACTCTGACATTTCGAACGACAGTCATGGAGTAAAATTTACCCAACCTTTCAGTTTTCGAACGCAATGGAGTAAATAAAAATTGGTTCACGCAATGACGTGAAGTCAGAAGCTTTTGCGCGTATGTTTTATTGTCCATTCTCCTGCATTGGACACCCTGTATCGAATTTACCATGGTAAATTCGAATTAAGTGTCCAATACAGGAGAATGGACAACATAATTTACCATGGTAAATTCGATAAAGGGTATCCAATGCAGGAGAATGGACAATAGAACATACGCGCAAAAGCTTCTGACTTCACGTCAGTGCTAGAACCAATTTTTTTTTTCGTAATTTTTTTGCAATTTTCTAGGGGTAGGTACGGTTCTAAAAATTTTTTTTTTTGTCATTTTTTTCAAATTTTCTAGGGGTACGGTTCTTACAAAATTTGAAACACGTCTTTATGTTGTTTTTCTACTTCTAGTTATCAAGCTACAATTCGATCGAATATTTATTTTTTGAGTTACCAAGGAAATAATATTCCAGGTGTGTATAGCTCGGAAACCGTTAGACCGATTATGCCCAAAAACGAACTCAACTCTCCCATTCGGATATGCAACCTACCCTGAAAATTGTCCATATCTCCTTTCGTTCGAAAGTTATCGAGGCAACGGTTACCCAACTACTGAACTCACACAAGGCTGCTCGAATCTCCAACATATTTAACCGATCGTGTTAAAACTTGAAACTTGGCAGTAAAGTTAGGTTATAAAGGATCTTTCAAAATTTCAGCAATTTCAAACGAATATTTACTGATATATAGAATTTTGTCAATTTTCAATGTGTTTTTAAAAATTTTCTAAAAATACTATCCTCACGAAATTTTGCGAGTATTTTCGCGTTGGCATTCTACAACTAATAACCATGTTTGAATTCAATCGGTTTAGTATTTTTCGAGTTAATGAGGAACAAAAAACAACCAAATTTCAGATGGCTGTAACTCTTAAACCGTTTGGCCGATTATGCTCATAAACAGACTGAAATGTCGCGTTCTGATGCACATCCTAGCCTGGAAACTTCAAGCCGCTATCTCTTTCCGTACTCAAGTTATCGTGACAAAAAAAATATTTTTTAATGATTTTTTAATAATTTTCTAGCCAAACAATTCACACAAAATTTCACAAACGTACTTAGGTTCATATTCTACAACTACTCACCAAGTTTCAATTCGATCGGATTTATATTGGTTGAAATAAAAATTATTACTCGGAAACCACTGGGCCGCTTATGCCCATTAACGAACTTGTCCGTCGTGTTGGGATGCGCCACCTACCCTGAAAATTTCAAGTCGCTAGCTCTTTTCGTTCTCAAGTTATCGAGGCAACGGCCGGACAGAATCAATTTTGACCTCGAATTCTTCATTGGGGAGTCGAACTAAATCGGTTGAGACCATTTTCGTCAAAAAATTCGAAAGTTACAGACATTTGTGCAAAATGATAACGCGATGTTTCCCAGAACATACGCGCAATAACTCTACGGAGTTAATATTCGAACACAACCCAGAAGATTATCTGGTGTCCGATTTTCGGATTCTTGGAGCGTAAATTTAATAAATGATTTTCATACTCTATGCTGTTTGTTATTTATCAAAAATTCAATCGTTAATTCGATATTGGATTTCTGCCAATAAATATAATTATTTCCGAAATCGGAACTGCATGAAATTGAGAATGTCCCTCTAACTTGAGCCCCCAGTTCGATCGATTTCTTCGGTTGGCCACAAAACATGCAAATAGCCATGGTAAACGACGTTCGGTACAATTCAAGAGGCATTTAGTGACAAATCATGAAGAGTTCTCAGTAAGGGAAAGTAATGATAATAAGTTGAAGAGGGCGAAGTTGGGAAATATTACCCCACTAAAGTCACGCACACACCTGACGATACTCACGCAAATCAATCGCAAAGTACTTAGCGGTCGCGGGAGGGGAGAATGGAGAGGTTCGGCCATTAGCTTAACTGCGCTTTGAAGTATGGAGAAGGGTGTCTTTGAGGATGGCATATTTCGGGAATATTCTGCTTTTGATCCTTATTTTGAATGGCAATGGGCGATAATCCGATGTGCTAAGAATACAAGGGGTGGCAGGAAGGATATTTATTTTATCAAAATATCAAACTATATCTTATCAAATTTTCATTAAATGTATTTATCAAGATTAAATGAGCAACCTACAATGATCAACCTCGTGGAATGGGTTGTTGCAACTTACACTCGGTGCATAGTTTTCACAATTCGAAATACCTAAGGAAAGTATCATTGAAATGTCTAGAGCAAGGCTGAAGACAATCATAGCACATTGTCCATTTATTCCTGATATTTGAGTAGGTAGAGGATGACGAAATTTAATAGTTCATTCCACTTACACATTCTATTCTGTATTATGGAACTTAACTGAAGAAAACATATTGGATACAAAAATGTAGATGCATATTTCAGCATGTTTTTGCTAGCAACATTATGAAAATACTGTATACAGGGTGGTCCAGATCTTAACCAAGAAATTTTAACCACGTATTCTACGTCAAAAATAAGCCCTAGTTTGTCATATAAACATATGTCGGGAAATGTTTCCTCTTTGATATACAGGGTGTTAAAATTATTAGAAAAAAAATGTTTTTCTTTCTTTTACTTCGAACACCTTCTTAAAATTCATAATTCAGTGTGACAAAAACACTTATTTTTTTGTAATTATACGTTTCGTTTACAAAGATAGTCTTATTATTATTATGTACCATATCAAATTTTAGCGATTTCCTCATGCATGAGAATGAGTTTAATTTTTTACTCGGAAACGGTGCCTCGGATGTCAAAAACGCAAAAGAATGAATTTGCTCCATATTAAATAAGGATTTCAAGAGTAATTTTTAATGTTGGAAAAACCAGTGGCGTATCATTTTTTTGTCTGAAAATATTCAGTCTCGATGCAGTGCGAACGCCACTGGTAGAATAAAGAGAAAATTATTCCATTCAAAAAGTTCTCTTTGATCCTTAAAACCTATGTCCCAAATTTATTAGAAATATTTCAAAAAGTGTAAAAGTTATTAATAAAAATCATTTTTTTTTCTATAATTTTAACACCCTGTATCTCGGAGAGGAAGCATTTCTCGACATTTTTTGAATGACAAACTAGGGCTCATTTTCAACGTAGAATACGTGGTTAAAATTTCTTGGTTAAGATCTGGACCACCCTGTATAGGAACATGTCTCACAACTTAAGACAGTAAAAGGTAATATTAACCTCAGTGGTCAACGAACAGTAATTTCTTTTGATGATTCCGTTATATTTTTCTTTCCTCTAATGCCTTCATAAACTAAATCATTAAAATTATCCAATTCTAAATCTTCTGAAACATCATCCCCAATATTTATACATAAATTATTCAATATGTAATCAGTCATAATGATTTCGGTTTCAAAATAGTCTTGTATATATTCACAAATTCAAGAATCGGATACTTGTTTTCCAACAGAAAATATTTTCAAACTACGAATTGACAAGTCTCCAATAACTAGATAAGATGACATTTATGAACAGTGAACATCGACAGATTCTGTGAATACGTAGAACTACGATGTATTAATGAATTTTTGAAAAAACATATCGCTGAAAGTATTTGCTTGTTGGAGTTGAAAATGATATCGATGGATTCTTATGATAAAACTCCATCTTAAGAAAAATGATTTTGAAATTTGTAATGTAAAAAAATTTTTTTTTTGGTTGCTCCGAAACTATCAGACCCATTCTGCCCAATAACGAACTTACCCGAGATATTTAGCCCCTAAACCAACTCTGAAAATTTCAACTGCCTAGCTCATTCCGTTCGAGAGTTATCGTGTTGATGCAGGGCCGGCCGGACCTGCCGAACAGAATTGATTTTGACCACGGATTCTTGATCAGTGAGTCAAACCAAATCGTTCAAGACCATTTTCATAAAAAAATTCGAAAATTACAGACATTTGGGCAAATGGATAAGCACTCTGTTCCGAGGAACAAGAGCACCAAAAAAATTAATTTAATTCGAAACTTAACACTAAATATGACAAATCCGAGGTATTAATGGAAAAACGTATATTTCTATTTTAACAAGACATAAGCAGTCTGCTAATAACCTTTCATGAATTGTATAAGTGAATGTAACAAACAAAATATCTCATTGATTTGCCGAGAGCAAGAACGGGCGTGGTTTCATGGTTTCTTGGCTGCCAACCATGAAACCGCGGTTCGTGTCTGCCCTTGAATGACGTTTTCCTCTTTGGGGGAACACTGAGCGATGAAGTGACTTAGTAGGCCCACGCGGGATATTTGTTGATAGTTAAAATCAATGAATATTCCACCGTGTGTCTTTTTGGCGCTCTTTTTCCTCGGAACAGAGTGCTCATCAATTTGCCCTACTGTCTGTAAAATTTGAATTTTTGGCTGAAAATGGTCTAAAACGATTTGGTTTTACTCGCTGATCAAGAATCCATGGTCAAAATCGATTATGTCCGTCCGTCCGTAACCACGATAACTGTCGAACGGAATGAAGGTCAAATGAGTAGTTGAAATTTTCAGGGCAGGTTTAGGAGATAATTATAGGAGATAAAGTTTGTTATTGGGCAGATCGGTCAGATGGTTTCGGAGTAACGAAAAAAATATTTTTTTTACATTACAATAGTCAAGTTCAATTTTTTTAAGATGCAATTTCATTATAGGAATCCATTGATCTAATTTTCAACTCTAACAAGCTAATACTTTCGAAGATATGATTTTTCAAAATTTCAACATTAAATCGTAATCGATTTCACAGAAAGCTGTCATCGTAAATATGAATTTGATCCGTTTTCATACATATCACACTGAATATACCCTAGGTAAGATATATTCTATGTGTCGTCATTGTCATATATAAGTGTTCTGTGATTGTCATCACATAGAGAAATAGAAGTTATTGTCTCTGTCTACAGATAAGATATTTGAAACTGAGTATAATGTCATATTTCTTTCTAGTTCTATTAAAAATTCTTCATATAAATTACCTCCTGTTCTAGAAAAAGTATGATATAATGCAAAATGAACCATGTACATACAATCTCAGCTATCATGGATAGCTCTTGGATAATCCATATGATGATGGAAATATATACTTTGGAAGTTAATAAAATTGGGTTCAGAATATCTCCAGTAAAAACAAAACTGGAATATTGACTAAGTTTCAATTGATATAAGATAATTTTCAGAGTAGACTTAAGGAATGAATATCTCGGATGAGTTCGTTATTGGGTAGAAACGGTCTGGCGGTTTCAGATTAATAATTTTTGGGACTGTTGTTTTTTGGCGCTCTAGTTCCTCGGAACTGAGTGCTTATCAATTTGTTTTAATGACAATTATTGAAGCATTAAAGCATTGCAGATTGCTCATTTTTTTTAAATGATAACTTTTGAAACATTAAAGCATTGAAGATTGCTCATTTAATCTTGATAAATAAACTATCATTTGAATTTAATTTGCTTTATGATGCGGTTCTATCATAAGAATCCATTGATATCATTCCCAACTCTGAGAAACCATTACTTTCGGATATATGATTTGTCAAAGTTTGAACAAGAGCGCCAAAGCTCCTGTCCACAGGGCTTTCCCACTTTTTTTTTACAAAATTTGATATATCAAAACCTATACGTCAGAATCAGCTCAAATTCCATACATTCCTTTGAGCCACAATTTCACAATCGAGTACCGAAAATCAGCTCAATCGACTTCGAATGAAGCATTAATGAACAATGGAATATGCGCCAAGAGCTCCCGACTTCACGTCAGTATTTTTAAGAGTTTTGATTCCTTTTATTGAAGATAGGGATGATAATGTACGTTAGTACGGACAACTTTTGATCTATAATTCATTGTTGAATAGGCTGTTCGTTAGTGGATGAGAGCAGTTGTATGATACCATAGTTGTGTTCTAAAGTATTATTGTTCATTTGTAGGAAGGTGGAGAATCAAGTAAATCAAAATGTCCCCATAGAGATATATGACATTTATTGGTTCCTTCAACCGACATTCATATTGACCATTCACAATATATTGGGAACGAAAATTGAAGAATTATTCATATTATCAACTTCAGACAGCTATATTTATGCTCAAAGTATGTGATTGTAATTTATGAGAAGGAAATTTAAAATAACTACTTCCTCATCATTGTCCACTTTCTTCGATGGACTCAACAACAAGCCCAGTTCAACTAAAAAACTCTTCCATTCTGAGATATAGGCCGAAGACTGAAAACGTGCCAAGGCGCTACTTTCTCGGGAATCATTGAAACACTTGGCGAAAACAAAACATTGTTTTATTTTAAGGAGACCTGTTTTAGTCACAAACGGTACTTACCAAATTGTTACTTACTACCCTTCTCGGGTGATTCTGCTTCATACCTGCCCAATGAGTTAATGGACTTGCCTGCTAAGGTTTCTACCTGACGGGGAAAGTTATTCTCCCTGGTTCCGATACCGGGAATTTTTAGTCGCTGAAAGAATTTGATGGTACATGAAATACCATTGTTGTGGTATCTCTCCTCTGAGTCATGGGATGACAAACTCGAATCGCTCTTGTCACCACAGTGCCAAAATTTGGGCAAAATGTAGCAAAATACAAACTTTTGGGCCAAATTTTTGCCCGCAAACATCAAATTGGTGTGCAGCGGCTCTAAAAACATAGAGAGTGAGAAAATGAAAACTATAGCAAAACTTTCATCTGCGAATCTTGATCCCTAGCCTGAAATAGCAACCCCGAGTAAGAAAATAAACTAATAATAATCTATCCTGAACCTTATGAAATTAGTATAATTCCAATTTGCAATCAGGACAATAAAATGAATAATATACAGAATTGGTGCAATCACAAGTCTATTTCTTCATTATCACGAAATGCTGAAGGAAAGTAGTCAGCCACTCAGAAAATGCATTCTGGAATTAATTAAAGCACCTGTTTCAAGACCGGGAATTCCTTCATCAATTATGGAAAAATAACCTTTTATCGATCATCCCCGAAGTATACTGATAGTGAAGCTGGTTTTATGCATTCCCTGCTTTCTATCGTTCAGTCCGTGAACAGGATAATAGACTTCCGGGCATTACTTCCAGACCGGAAGCGCAGGTGTCCCCCTCTAAGTAAACACGACATACATCAAAAACTACCCTTACTACAGGTTATTTCTAATCAATGGCGTAGCTTTTGGGTATAGAAGGGTTATACAAAGAGTCGAAGGGGTAGTATTCATCATGCTTTCTGGCTGTGGTAAATGCGCAACTGCACAACCAAAGGTACCTACTCCTTAAAAACGTATTTGAATTTGATCAAATTTTTTTGTACATATAATATATTATATAGATATATTCGGAATAAGAAGGTTCCGGGTTGGACCACGTCTAGAGTTGACTGAGGTGACGGTGGGAGTAGGGAGACAAGAAATCAAAAGGTTTCCATGTATGAGGTAATCTTTGACTATCGTCGCGTTTATTACGACAATCTGGACGCCTTGGATAAATCTGTGAACGAGGGAGTTTAAAACGGAATTGATTTGTGAGGGATGATCAAGGGAGTTGGCATACTGATTTGTGTGAGTGGGTTTTCTGTACACAGTGTCAGTGAAAGAATCATCAGGACATAATAAGCTTACTAAGATGTCAGAGTCTTGCATTGGTAAGTTTTTAAGAGATACAATAAAGTGAAAATAATTTTTCACATGGGATAAAAATTCTTCTACTAGGGGTTGGAGAGTTGAAGCTAAATATATAGCAGAATGCTGAGTAGGTGACCCGAAGGCACTGACAATAGGGCGTGGCGAAATATCGGGTTTATGTACTTTTGGAAGACCATGTATTTGGGGGGAGCGAGATATTTTTCCCTAGGAATAATGGATTTTTTTATGTCCGTAAGATACATAATAATATAAGATATATTCTTTCGAACTTTCAGCTTTACATTTTATTCATATAACAATCATAATAAGTTCTTTATTTTCAACAGTTGCGTTCTGGTGCACATCCTAACCTGAAAATTTCAAGCCGCTATCTCTTTCCGTTCTCAAGTTATCGTGACTACAAAAATATTTTTTAATAATTTTTTTGAAATTTTCTAGCAATATATTCGCACAAAATTTCACAAACGTGCTAATGTTCATATTTTACAACTACTCACCAAGTTTCAATTCAATCGGATTTATATTGGTGGAAAACAAAATTATTACTCGGAAACCACTGGGCCGATTATACCCATTAACGAACTTGTCCGTCGTATTGGGATGCGCCACCCACCCTGAAAATTTCAAGTCGCTAGCTCTTTTCGTTCTCAAGTTATCGTGGCAACGGCCGGACGGCCGGCCAGACAGAATCAAATTTGACCTCGAATTCTTCATTGGGGAGTCGAACCAAATCGTTTGAGACCATTTTCGTCAAAAAATTCGAAAGTTACAGACATTTGGGCAACGCGATGTTCCCCAGAACATACGCGCAAAAATCATTGAAAATCATTGAAAAAAAATTTATATATTAGAAACTATTCAGCCGACATGGCTGAAATTTTGCGAGAAACTTCAGAACCTACTACCAAGTTCCAAGTTTGAAAACGATCGGATCTATATGTATTGTTGGAGATCCGAGCAGCCTTGTGCGAGTTCAGTAGCTTGGTGGGTGACCGTACCCTCGTTAACTCTCGAACGAAAGGAGAAAGGGACTTGCAATTTTCAGGGTAGGTTGCACATCTGAATGTGAGTGCTCGATGTTGGCCATAATCGGCCCAACGGTTTCAGAGTTATACCCATCTGGAATATTATTTCCTCGAATACTCAAAAAATATAGACTCGATCGAATTGAACCTTGCTAACTTGTAGAATATCGACATGAAGACGTGTATAAAATTTTGTTAGAACCGTACCGCTAGGAAATTAAAAAAAAAAAATTGGTTCAAGCACTGACGTGAAGTCAGGAGCTTTTGCGCGTGTGTTATATTGCCCATTCTCCTGTATTGGACACTCTCAATCGCAAAAGCTCCTGACTTCACGTCAGTGCTTGAACCAATTTTTTTAAATTTTTTTCAAGTCAGGCGTTCATCACGAAAGTTTTGCGTCAGTCTTTCGCATCGAACTATGGAGTTTCAATTCAATCAGATCAGTATTTTTCGAGTTGTTGTGAAAACAAAATTTTCAAATTTTTTGAATATTTTTTTCCAGTTTGTAGCTATCCGATCAATACAAAAGTTCGTATGCATATAAAGGCCATGTTTCTACCAATTGATGCTGCATTTCAGACAGATCAAGTGATTAGTTTCGGAAATATGCATAAGGATGCTGTAACTAAAAATAGCCATAACTCCGAAACCAATCGGTGGGTTTCGCTCATCAACGAACTTAAACGAGATATTTACGCTCCAAACCTACCTTGAAAATTTCAACTCTCTGATATTCGTTTGAGAGTTATCGTGCTAACGGCCGACCGGACGGACATAATTCGATCTGACCCCTGATTATTCATCAGTCAGTCGAACCCATTCGTTCGTAAAAAATATAAAAAGCTCTGATGTGAAGTCAGTACCATTTGGCGCGCGTGTTCACGTTGGCTAATTTGAATTGAAAGATGAAGGTTTCAAGCACAGTCGATAGAACTAGCCAGAGATCTACCCAGAGGGTAGTGGACACCATTCACTGGCGGGTCATAAATTAAGAGTGCTGTGTCTAAGATGGCATAAGGATAGCCTAGGAGCTTCTGAGGTGTCTTCTTGGGGAAGAAATGGGAGGGTCAGTATAGCCATAATCATGTTTATAGCACGCGCGTCAAAGCAGATTGACCCCACTTCAATGCTCTTTTAGCCTTTTTCTTTCATTATGAAGTCAATCTGCTATTGGCGTGCGTGCTATAAACATGATTATGATTATACTGAACCTCCCATGTCTTCCCCAAGAAGAGGTTGTGCGACTAAGGAAAGTCAGTTGTAGTCTTTGTCAACTTTGTTACTCTATCCTTATGCCATCTTAGACACAGCACTCTTAATGTATGACCCGACAGTGAATGGTATCGATTACCCTCTGGGTAGATCTCTACCTTCATCATTCAATTCAAATTAGCCAACGTGAACACGCACGCTAAAGAGTACTGATTTCACGTCAGTGCTTCTTTATATTTTTTCAAGTTCCTTTAACAAATTCTGGCTATAGATATAGTCTGGCTATTAGTTTTACCGTAGATCGAAATAATAAAAAAATTGGTTCAAGCACTGACGTGAAGTCAGAAGCTTTTGCGCGTATGTTCTATTGTCCATTCTTCTGTATTTGACACCCTTAAACGAATTTACCATGGTAAATTATGTTGTCCATTCTCCTGTATTAGACACTCTTAATTCGAATTTACCATTGTAAATTCGAATTAAGTGTCCAATACAGGAGAATGGACAACATAATTTACCATGGTAAATTCGATTAAGGGTGTCCAATACAGAAGAATGGACAATAGAACATACGCGCAAAAGCTTCCGACTTCACGTCAGTGCTTGAACCAATTTTTTTTTCGTAATTTTTTTTTAAATTTTCTAGGGGTACGGTTCTTAACATTTTTTTTTTCGTTTGTTTTTTCAAATTTTCTAGGGGTACGGTTCTTACAAAATTTCAAACACGTCTTTAGGTTGATTTTCTACTACTAGTTACCAAGCTTCAATTCGATCGAATATTTAATTTTTGAGTTATCAAGGAAATAACATTTCAGGTGGGTATAACTCGGAAACCGTTAGAACGATTATGCCCAAAAACGAACTCAACTCTCCCTTTCGGATACGCAACCTACCCTGAAAATTGCAAGTCCCTATCTGCTTTTGTTCGAAAATTATCGAGGCAACGGTCACCCATCTACTGAACTCACACAAGAATGCTTGAATCTCCAACAATATTTAAGCGATCGTATTGAAACTTGAAACTTGGTAGTAGAGTTAGATTATGAAGGCACTTGCAAAATTTCAGCAATTTCAAACCAATGTGTACTGATATATAGAATTTTTTTTTTATTTTCAATGATTTATTATAAATAATTGAACATACGCGCAAAAATGCGGTTATGGGACCCTCGTTGGGAACGCAATTGCTTACGCCTTTTCTCCCAAACCAAACGTAATTTAATATAGATCTTCCAAATATCCAAACGTAATTTAAAATAGATCTTTCCAAGTATAGTATACAGACAATTCAATAATTCGGAAACAACGCTATTTCCTTGAAACTGACTTGTCGGTGCACAGAATTGCCATGAAATTTCTCCTAAAACCTCACAATATCGGCTCAGCACCAAATCCATGACTACTAGATGCAAATCACTCCCAACATAAGCCACACAACCCAAAAGGAACCACTTCACCTCTGAGCATGCGCAATCTACTCGTGGCTGAAAGTCCTCTAAAAATCACACACCAGACACAAAACTCTGATTATTCAACAGCAGTGGTTCAGGAGATATATCAGCTTCAATACGTGCATCCGCGGATATTCCTTAGTAGCTTCTATGGATTAACAGCAGTCTGCACCTCCAAAGCCCAATCCTCTCAGTCGAGAATTCCAGCAGTTGAATCACTTCTCGTCTGCTCAAGCGCATAACGTAAATGCCCGTTAGGAATAGCATTAATTTCAAAATTAGCCCCAGGGCCACGGTATGGACACTCTAACTCGGAAACAGCGCTATTTTCCCCAAACTGACTTTTCCGTGCTCACAATCGCATTAATAATCTTTTAAAACCTCACAACATCGGCTCAGCACTAGACCCCATGACCGCAAGTCCTAAACCACTCCAAACATAACCCATACAACCCAAAAATAGTCACTTCGCCTCTGCGCATGCGCAATCCACTCGTGGCGGAAAATCCTCTAAAAATCACACACCTCATAATAAACTCCGATTCTCCAGGAGATATCGCATCTTTTATCCACGCATGACCAGACCCGCACCAGGAGATTCAATGGAGGAATGGCATCCTCCACCCCAAAACCCCAATCCTCTCAGAAGAAAACTTGAGCAGTTAAATGATATCTCGTATGCTTATGCGAATAACAAAAAAATGGCCAAAAGAGGCAGTTACACCCCTAGTCGTTCACCGTTCAGACAAATTTTGAAAACATATTTAAAATCTCACGTATCGTTCAGGCATTAATTCAATTGCCACGCTAGGTACTCGTCCATATTTTAATAACAAACGCGCAAAAAACTCGTCGAAATATGTTTACCAGATGTTATATACTCGTAGCAATTCGAACTGAAATAATTTGTCCAGTTTGGAAGTACAAAATTATTAACTTTTTTTTCAGACTCCTTGTGGTCTGTTCTCAGTGAAATTTTGCACACCCCAAGAGGTCATAATTGGTCACCGAAGTGCCAAAATGAACTCAATCCGATATTTGGTTTCAGATTTTCAAGCAGAATATTCCGCTAATAGTTAAACATTTCTTGACTTTTTTCTACTTATGCTATCCCGACTAAAGTTTACACAAGTATTTTCAAAGGTACTTTGCATCTAACTACCAAGCTTTAATCCAATCGGATCAGCGTTTTTTGAGTTATATTGAAAACAAAATTTCAATTTCAATTACAAATATTTGACTTTTTCTAGTTTATAGCCATCCGAAGAATACCAAACTTCGCAGGCATATGAAGGTCATGATTCTACAATTTGATGCTAAATTTCAGATATAATGGGTTTTCGGTTTCGGAAATATTCTTGAAAAACGTTTTAACTAAAATTGGCCATAACTCCGAAACGGCTTGATGGATTTTGCCCATTAACGAAACTGTCCGAGATATTTATGCTTCAAAACTACCCTGCAAATTTCAACGCTCTAACTCGTTCCGTTTGAGAGTTATCGTGCTTATGGCCGGACCGGACGGATAGAATTGAATTTGGCCCCGGATTATTCATCAGTGAGTCGAACTGAATCGTTTGAGACCATTTTCAGAAAAAAATTCGAAAAATACAGACATTGTGACGAAATGATAGCACGCTGTTCTTTGCGGAACACGCGCGCAATATTCAACAAAACGTCACACCTTACTTCAAAGTTATTGAACGCAAATGTTCAATGATTTTAATTGATTGAGATATATTGACTTCAGAAAATTTATTTTGAATTTATCTACCGCATGTGTTATCACTGGCAGTGTTGAATAAAAAAGATAACCCCTAAGTTGTTTCTAGACTTCAAATTGAAAAAATACCACGTACTATCTACGAGTACTCCTACCGGACAATGTTTAAGATTCAGAGTAGGATGAACATGATTGTATCCATTTTGGTGCTTTTGCAAGTGATTTTGTTCGTTAATTCTCTTCTTGTGTTCGAACCGAAATCAATGAGTAAGTTGATCAGTATGCAAACTCCTTTTATGAGACGCCTTTTAGAATACATTAAATTTGTATTAATGAAATCACGAATGGATTGCACTTCTTGAGATGATTGAGTCCACAAATTCTTCACAATAATAGTCATGCAGAAATTACATTTTCGGATCAATCTTCTTCGATAGAAATTATTTGTATGTATCATTTGATTATACAGGGTATCCCAAGTTCGAGTGCCTATTAGAGGTTTCTGGAGAACTGGACATATTTGAAATCTGAAAATTGGGAATATGATATTGCTTGAAATTCTCTACAGAGCTAAAATATTTTCGAAGCCCAAGCACTTCCTGTTATACACGGAGTGAAAATAAATTTGATGAAAAAAAAAATTATCAAGTTTAACAGTCAAGGTATGATCAAGTATTCAATGCTGAATACATGTCTGTTGAAACCATTGTATTCATTGGAATAGTTTTCAAAATATCGAAAAAAAACCGGAAGAAAAGTAAAATATGTTTAGTCAGTATTAAGTTCATTAAACTTATTTTAAACATCCTGAACGTAAACCGTTTGTACAGCATCGAAGAGGAAGAATGTGGAAAGGCCATGCATCTTTTGAATTCCAGAAATATATTCACAGGGTGTTTAAAATTTTGTTTCAAAAATTGTGATCGAAAATTGGCAATAAGTTCTGTTTTTCAAATTAGAACCCTATTTTTTTATGATTAAGTTGGATTCTACCGTGAAAAATAATGATACTTTTCTAACATGATTATGCTCCTAGATTCAATAACAATAAGTTTTTTTTTAATTGAGGAGCATAATCATGTTAGAATCATTATTTTCACCGCAGAATCCAACGCAATCATAAAAAAATAATAATTTGAAAACAGAAGTTATGGTCAATTTTTTATCACAATTTTCGACACAAAATTTGAAACACCCTGTGATAATATTTCTGAAATTCAAACGATGCATGACCTTTCCACATTCTTCCTCTTCGATGATGTGAAAACGGTTTACGCTCAGGATGTTTAAAATAAGAATAATGAACATAATACTGACTAAACATATTTGACTTTTTTTCCGTTTTTTTATCGATATTTTGAAAACTATTCGAATGAATACAATGGTTTTAACAGAAATGTATTCAACATTAAATACTTGATCATACCAGGAATGCAAAACTTGAAAAAATTTATTCATCAAATTTATTTTCACTCCCTGTATAACCGTGCTTGGGCTTTGAAAATGTATTAGCTCTGTAGATAATTTCAAGCAATATCATAATACCAATTTTCAGATTTAAAATATGTACATTTCTTCAGAAAAGTCTAATAAGCACTCGAACTTGGGAAACCCTGTATATCATCGTTATGTCCGTTTACATGATATAAGATGGGAAAATGAGTTCAGAATTATTATTCTCTTTTATTTTGTTGAACAAATTTCAGATTTTAGATTAATTTAATTTTCCCTTTCATACAATCTTCGGCAACGTTTCGGGGGTATGGTAATCCACTTTTTTTTCAAGGCTACAACAAAAAAAATGGGTTCAAGCCCTGTGGACAGGAGCTTTCTGGCGCTCTAGTTCAAACAGACAAATTATATCTCCGAAAATATTGGTTTCTCAGAATTGGAAATTATATCAATGTATTCATATGATAGAACTGCATCATAAAGAAAATTCAATTCAAATAATAGTTTATTTATCAAGATTAAATGAGCAATCTGAGAATGAGAACTGCACCATGGAAGAAACCAAAGTAAAATAGCTGAAATGAATTTGACTCTCTCTTATAGAACAGGATGAAATGTACGAGTATGAAGACAGATCATATAATAAAGCTTAGATAGAATAATTATAGCATTCTGTGAAAACATAGAAGTACGATTCATTATTGAAATTTAGAACTTCATCAGAAATTGAATTCAAACATCATAGCAGGATTTAAATTCAACAAGAGTGCCAAAAATTATCAATCCAAAACCAATAGACGAATTCTACCCAACAACGAACTCATCCAAGATATTCATTCCTCAATTCAATGATGAACGATAATATATATAATTCCTCAAATATACTCCAATACACCAATATTCCAGTTTTGTTTTTAGTGGAGATATTCTGAACTCAATATTATTAACTTACCATTACCATTCCCATCATCATATGGATTGACCTTCGGCATGAAAATATCAACCAACAAAAAGTATGATATTATTTTATAATTCTCATATTTATACGATTGCTGGAATGAATGACCATGAGACAACGTCATGTCTCAGGAAAATAAGTTGACATTATAATAATTCATAGAATACCCATAGAATAATTCTATCGTTATGTGAAAACGTAGAAATACGATTTACATTGAAATTTTGAAAAATCATATCTCCGAAAGTATTAGTTTGTTAGAGTTAAAAATGATATGAATGGATTCTTATGGTAAAACTGCTTATTGAAAAAAATTTAATTTGGAATTTGTTATGTAGAAAAAATTTTTTTTTTTCTTACTCCGAAACCATCTGTCCAATTTTGCCCAATAACGAACTTATCCGAGATATTTAGCCCCCAAACCGACTCTGAAAATTTAAACTGTCTAGCTCATTCCGTTCGAGAGTTATCGTGCCTACGACCGGCCGGACAGAATGAATTTCGACCACGGATTCTTGATCAGTGAGTCGAACCAAATCGTTTAAGACCCTTTTCATCGAAAAATTCGAAAATTACAGACATTTGGGCAAATTGATAAGCACTCAGTTCCGAGGAACTAGAGCGCCAAAAAGGGGAAAGCCCTGTGGACAGTCACCTTGGCGCTCTTGTTCAAATTTTGACAAATCATATCTCCGAAAGTATTGGTTTCTCAGAGTTGAGAATCATACCAATGTATTATTATGATAGAAGTGTATCATAAAAGAAATTAAATTCAAAACAGTGCCATTAAAAGAAAACAAGAATGCTAAAAATTATAAATCCGAAACCACCAGACCGATTCTACACAATAACGAACTTATCCGAGATATTCATTCCTCAAATCTATTATTATATAATATTATATCAATTGAAACTTAGCTAATATAGTAGTTTTGTTTTTACTGAAGTCAAAGCTCCTGCCCACAAAGCTTTTCCAACTTGTTATTTATTCAGTTAAAAAAAATTTACTGAATAAATAAAAAATCCTTCAAAAGCACTGATGATGAAGACAGTCTATCTATTCACGCCTCACACTCTCACGAGATACTGCATGAACCTTCAAGCCGTCTTCTTGGCGCTCTTGTTCCTCGGATCAGAGTGCTTATCAATTTGCCCAAATGTCTGCAATTTACGAATTTTAGGATGAAGATGGTCTTAAACGATTTGGTTCGACTCACTGATCAAGAATCCGTGTTCAGAATCGAATATGTCTGGCTGGCCGTAGACAAGATAACTCTCGAACGGAATGAGCTAGATAGTTGAAATTTTTAGAGTATGTTTGGGAGATAATTATCTCAGCTGAGTTCGTTACTAGGCAAAATCGGTAGTATGGTTTCGAATTAACGAAAAAAATTCTTTTTACACTAAAATTTTCGAATTCATTTTTTGTAAGGTGCAGTTTCATCATGAAAATCTACTGATATAATTTTCATATCTAACAAATCAATACTTTCGGAGATATGATTTTTCAAAATTTCAATATTAAATCGATTAACTCTATGATTTCACAGAATGCTGTATCGAAAATTAACGTCCGTAACTATGAATTACATCTGTGTTCATTCATTTCATCATTGTCATCTCATCTGCAGATAAGAAACATGTCAAACAAAGTACCGGCGTGAAGACAGCTATGCGTTTCAGCTATGGATTTGCAGATACTGTAAGTCGTGCGCCTAACTGCCGGCTGGCGTCGTGGGTCGTTTAACAGGGATCGAAACTCGTGGCTGGCCACGGCTCGCTTCGTAACACGCTGTAGTGTCGAACCGGGACGCCCGCTTCACAACCCTTTATATATATTTATTCGAATTAATTCCTTCCTGAAAATGCCAATAGTTCAACTTTTCAAGAGTGTATGCTGCATAAAATGTTCTTGAAATTCTATAAAACCCCTAATTTTGTCGCGAAAAAATCGTAAATTCTTGAAGATAAAAATATATCGCATTTTTTCATGGCAATAGGAGCTACAAAGTCTCCTCTTTAAATCCTATATGACCACATATTTTGCCTGGCAAGAATTGATTCCCTACAACCCCCTCTCTTGTTCTCGCGAATAAAATCGTTAAGTTCTTAAAAAGAAAAGAAATTCGCCGTTTTTTCATGTGCATAGGAGCCATTTAGTCTACTCATTAAAACCTATATGAGCTTATATTTTGCCGGGCCAGAATTGACCCCCTACAACCCCCTCTATTGTTCTCGCGAAAAAAATCATAAGTTCTTGAAAATGAAAAAAAATTGCACTTTTTTCATGTGAATAGCTGCTACATAGTATACTCTTCTAGACCTATATGACCCTATATTTGCCGGGCAAGAATTGACCCCCTACAACCCCCTCTATTGTTCTCGCGAAAAAAATCACAAGTTCTTCAAATTAAAAAAATTTCGCACTTCTTTCATGTGAATAGGAGTTACATAGTCGACACTATCAAACCTATATGACCCCATATTTTGCCGGGCAAGAATTGACCCCCTACAACCCCCTCTATTGTTCTCGCGAAAAAAATCATAAATTCTTGAAAATTAAGAAAAATTTGCAATTTTTTCATGTGAATAGGAGCTTTATAGTCTACTCATCAAAACCTATATGAGCTTATATTTTGCCGGGCAAGAATTAACCCCCTACAACCCCCTCCATTGTTCTCGCGAAAAAAACCGTAGGTTCTTAAAATTAAAAAAAATTCGCACTTTTTTCATGTGAATAAAAGCTACATAGTATACTCTTCTAGACCTATATGACCCTATATTTTGCCGGCCAAGAATTGACCCCCTACAACCCGCTCTATTGTTCTCGCGAAAAAAATCATAAGTTCTTAAAAATGAAAAAAAATCGCACTTTTTTCATGTGAATAGGAGCTACATAGTCGACACTATAAAACCTATATGACCCCATATTTTGCCGGGCAAGAATTGACCCCCTACAACCCCCTCTATTGTTCTCGCGAAAAAAATCATAATTTCTTAAAAATGAAAAAATTTCGCACTTTTTTCATGTGAATAGGAGCTACATAGTCGACACTATAAAACCTATATGACCCCATATTTTGCCGGGCAAGAATTGACCCCCTACAACCCCCTCTATTGTTCTCGCGAAAAAAATCATAAGTTCTTGAAAATTAAAAAATTTCGCACTTTTTTCATGTGAATAGGAGTTGCATAGTCCACACTCTAAAATCTATATGACCCCATATTTTGCCGGGCAAGAATTGACCCCCTACAACCCCCTTAAATTTCCTCGCGAAAAAATCACAAGTTCTTGAAAATAAAAACATTTCGCACTTTTTTCATGTGAATAGGAGCTACATAGTCCACACTCTAAAACCTATATGACCCCATATTTTGCCGGGCAAGAATTGACCCCCTACAACCCCCTCTAATTTTCTCGCGAAAAAATCACAAGTTCTTGAAAATAAAAAAATTTCGCACTTTTTTCATGTGAATAGGAGCTACATAATATATTCTTCTAGACCTATATGACCCTATATTTTGCCGGGCAAGAATTGACCCCCTACAACCCCCTCTATTGTTCTCGCGAAAAAAATCACAAGTTCTTAAAAATAATAAAATTTGGCACTTTTTTTATGTGAATAGGAGCTACATAGTCCGCACTCCAAAACCTATATGACCCCATATTTTGCCGGGCAAGAATTGCCCCCCTACAACCCCCTCTATTGTTCTCGCGAAAAAAATCATAAGTTCTTGAAAATGAAAAATATTTGCACTTTTTTCATGTGAATAGCAGCTACATAGTATACTCTTCTAGACCTATATGACCCCATATTTTGCCGGGCAAGAATTGACCCACTACAACCCCCTCTATTGTTCTCGTGAAAAAAATCATAAGTTCTTGAAAATGAAAAAAATTTGCACTGTTTCATGTGAATAGCAGCTACATAGTATACTCTTCTAGACCTATATGACCCTATATAGAATATATATAGATATATATGACCCTATATGAACAATAGAGGGGGTTGTAGGGGGTCAATTCTTGCCCGGCAAAATATAGGGTCATATAGGCCTAGAAGAGTATACTATGTTGCAGCTATTCACATGAAAAAAGTGCAAATTTTTTTCATTTTCAAGAACTTATGATTTTTTTCGCGAGAACAATAGAGGGGGTTGTAGGGGGTCAATTCTTGCCCAGCAAAATATGGGGTCATATAGGTTTTATAGTGTCGACTATGTAGCTCCTATTCACATGAAAAAAGTGCGAAATTTTTTTATTTTCAAGAACTTATGATTTTTTTCACGAGAACAATAGAGGGGGTTGTAGTGGGTCAATTCTTGCCGTCAAAATATGGGGTCATATAGGTCTAGAAGAGTATACTATGTAGCTGCTATTCTCATGAAAAAAGTGCGAAATTTTTTTATTTTCAAGAACTTGTGATTTTTTCGCGAGAAAATTAGAGGGGGTTGTAGGGGGTCAATTCTTGCCCGGCAAAATATGGGGTCATATAGGTTTTAGAGTGTGGACTATGTAGCTCCTATTCACATGAAAAAAGTGCGAAATTTGTTTATTTTCAAGAACTTGTGATTTTTTCGCGAGAAAATTAAAGGGGGTTGTAGGGGGTCAATTCTTGCCCGGCAAAATATGGGGTCATATAGATTTTAGAGTGTGGACTATGTAGCTCCTATTCACATGAAAAAAGTGCGAAATTTTTTAATTTTCAAGAACTTATGATTTTTTTCGCGAGAACAATAGAGGGGGTTGTAGGGGGTCAATTCTTGCCCGGCAAAATATGGGGTCATATAGGTTTTATAGTGTCGACTATGTAGCTCCTATTCACATGAAAAAAGTGCGAAATTTTTTTATTTTCAAGAACTTATGATTTTTTTCACGAGAACAATAGAGGGGGTTGTAGTGGGTCAATTCTTGCCAGGCAAAATATGGGGTCATATAGGTCTAGAAGAGTATACTATGTAGCTGCTATTCTCATGAAAAAAAGTGCAAATTTTATTCATTTTCAAGAACTTATGATTTTTTTCGCGAGAACAATAGAGGGGGTTGTAGGGGGTCAATTCTTGCCCGGCAAAATATGGGGTCATATAGGTTTTGGAGTGCGGACTATGTAGCTCCTATTCACATAAAAAAAGTGCCAAACTTTATTATTTTTAAGAACTTGTGATTTTTTTCGCGAGAACAATAGAGGGGGTTGTAGGGGGTCAATTCTTGGCCGGCAAAATATAGGGTCATATAGGTCTAGAAGGGTATACTATGTAGCATCTATTCACATGAAAAAAGTGCAAATTTTTTTCATTTTCAAGAACTTATGATTTTTTTCGTGAGAACAATAGAGGGGGTTGTGGGGGGTCAATTCTTGCCCGGCAAAATATGGGGTCATAAGGTCTAGAAGAGTATACTATATAGCTCCTATTCACATGAAAAAAGTGCGAAATTTTTTCATTTTCAAGAACTTATGATTTTTTTCGCGTGAACAATAGAGGGGGTTGTAGGGGGTCAATTCTTGCCCGGCAAAATATAGGGTCATATAGGTCTAGAAGGGTATACTATGTAGCAGCTATTCACATGAAAAAAGTGCAATTTTTTTTTATTTTCAAGAACTTATGATTTTTTTCGCGAGAACAATAGAGGGGGTTGTAGGGGGTCAATTCTTGCCCGGCAAAATATAGCGTCATATAGGTCTAGAAGAGAATACTATGTAGCTCCTATTCACATGAAAAAAGTGCGAAATTTTTTCATTTTTAAGAACTTATGATTTTTTTCGCGAGAACAATAGAGGGGGTTGTAGGGGGTCAATTCTTGCCCGGCAAAATATGGGGTCATATAGGTTTTATAGTGTCGACTATGTAGCTCCTATTCACATGAAAAAAGTGCGAAATTTTTTCATTTTTAAGAACTTATGATTTTTTTCGCGAGAACAATAGAGCGGGTTGTAGGGGGTCAATTCTTGGCCGGCAAAATATAGGGTCATATAGGTCCAGAAGAGTATACTATGTAGCTCTTATTCACATGAAAAAAGTGCGAATTTTTTTAAATTTTAAGAACCTACGGTTTTTTTCGCGAGAACAATGGAGGGGGTTGTAGGGGGTTAATTCTTGCCCGGCAAAATATAAGCTCATATAGGTTTTGATGAGTAGACTATAAAGCTTCTATTCACATGAAAAAAGTGCAAATTTTTTTTAATTTTCAAGAACTTATGATTTTTTTCGCGAGAACAATAGAGGGGGTTGTAGGGGGTCAATTCTTGCCCGGCAAAATATGGGGTCATATAGGTTTTAGAGTGTGGACTATGTAGCTCCTATTCACATGAAAAAAGTGCGAAATTTTGTTATTTTCAAGAACTTGTGATTTTTTCGCGAGAAAATTAGAGGGGGTTGTAGGGGGTCAATTCTTGCCCGGCAAAATATGGGGTCATATGGGTTTGATAGTGTCGACTATGTAGCTCCTATTCACATGAAAGAAGTGCGAAATTTTTTTAATTTGAAGAACTTGTGATTTTTTTCGCGAGAACAATAGAGAGGGTTGTAGGGGGTCAATTCTTGCCCGGCAGAATATAGGGTCATATAGGTCTAGAAGAGTATACTATGTAGCAGCTATTCGCATGAAAAAAGTGCAATTTTTTTAATTTTCAAGAACTTATGATTTTTTTCGCGAGAACAATAGAGGGGGTTGTAGGGGGTCAATTCTGGCCCGGCAAAATATAAGCTCATATAGGTTTTAATGAGTAGACTAAATGGCCCCTATTCACATGAAAAAAACGGCGAATTTCTTTTCTTTTTAAGAACTTACGATTTTATTCGCGAGAACAAGAGAGGGGGTTGTAGGGAATCAATTCTTGCCAGGCAAAATATGTGGTCATATAGGATTTAAAGAGGAGACTTTGTAGCTCCTATTGCCATGAAAAAATGCGATATATTTTTATCTTCAAGAATTTACGATTTTTTTCGCGACAAAATTAGGGGTTTTATAGAATTTCAAGAACAGTTTATGCAGCATACACTCTTGAAAAGTTGAACTATTGGCATTTTCAGGAAGGAATTAATTCGAATAAATATATAGAAAGGGTTGTGAAGCGGGCGTCCCGGTTCGACACTACAGCGTGTTACGAAGCGAGCCGTGGCCAGCCACGAGTTTCGATCCCCGTTAAACGACCCACGACGCCAGCCGGCAGTTAGGCGCACGACTTACAGTATCTGCAAATCCATAGCTGAAACGCATAGCTGTCTTCACGCCGGTAAACAAAGTATGATTGTTAATTGTTCTTTTTCTGGGTTTTTTCGCCCAAACATGGAAAAATATCTATTAGGTAAAAATTTATTATTTTGTGAATTGCTTCTGCCTAAGAATCACAAGATATTTGTCACTAGCAATTAATCGAACAATGTTGCCTAACAAAAAATAACGAAACAACATCAACGATGAAACAACTAAATTTCGTAACGTTTCGGAGTCTAAATAAAACTCCTTCAGACACTAACGAAAATCTCAAGAATTAAATAAAATAATTCTGTATTTTAACATAAATTTTCTCGATTAAAAAGCATGAAAACTTTTAGCATTAGTGAGACACATTTTGGATTAAAAGAGTGATGGACCCAAATGTCGGCAACACATTATACCTACAGTTCTCATAAATTAAATTGCGTTTTTTTAGTATAAGTATAATATGGAAATAAAGTCATGTCATTTATGATGTCAATTTTTAAAACAAGTATACAAACAGTTTATCAAACGAATAATGAGGTCCTTTATTTTAATAAAAGAAAATAGGTTGACATAAAAAAACTTTAGTACGATAAAGAGTTGTAAGCCCATTAAGAGTAAACTTTTTCGTTTTGTGCGTAATGGGCTACTTACAACTCTTGTTACGTAATTTACTATTAAAAACCCTGAAACTTTGGTGTCTAAACGTTTTCCGCAAGCTATCGTACTTAATGTGTATTCCGAAATGTGAAAAATCTTGTTCCGAAATTGATGGTTTTTTTCACAAATTTCTTATATTCTTAGATATCTGAAAAGTAAGACTGCTCTGTGTCAGACTCACATGTCTCACTTAAATGGCGGGAAAGTAAATTATAACCTATAAAATTTAAAATTGAGATAATATACTGACTCTTCCATTATCTTCGGATTATTCATCAGAAGAAAAGCTGCTTGATAAAAGAATATCTTAAACAATATTTGCCATTGCTTGGTCCATCACCAATCAGAGACTTTTGACAAATCCATAACATGTAAACTCTTGAAAGGTCTTCAAGGGGTCTTCCTGGAAGATCTGGGAAGTTCAGAACATTCATAATAATCAATCAATGAATTAATTTTTATTTTCAGATGGTACAATCAAGATTCCAGACGAGACTGCACGTATGAGCGTAATAAGGGTTCATTGCCAAAAAGGCTACATTTATTCCTATGGAAGATGCCAGAAGTCATATTAATACTTTTTCGTCTCAGCAATATCAATTTTTTTATCCATGAAAGATTTAGTTTCAATGAGGATTCCCGTTATGTTAGGAATTGGCATTGAATTTCACAATAAAGTAGTTTTTAATTAAGATATCACCTGGATATTTTTCACAATTCGTTTCTGTTAATATATATAGTTTAATATTTTAATGCATCGTGCAATAGAAAAACTTTGTCAACCTACTGCCCTAATATTCTCAGTATACTTTCGAAGTGAAAATCTTACAATTCATTCGAAAATGAGCACTGACGTGAAGTCAGCAGCTTTTGGGCGCACCGTACACTTAAAATTCAAAAAAAAATTACGAACACAAAAAAATGGTTCAAGCACTGACGTGAAGTCAGGAGCTTTTGCGCGCATGTTCTATTGTCCATTCTCTTGTATTGAACACTCTTAATCGAATTCACCATGGTAATAGTGTCCAATAAAGGAGAATTGGCAATAGAACATGCGCGCAAAAGCTTCTGACTTCACGTTAGTGCATGAACCAATTTTTTGTTTTCGTAATTTTATAAAATCAATCATGTCAAGCGCCCTTGTTAAAAATGGTGTTGATGCTAGTGAATATTTCAGAGTAATGGCATATTTGAAACGGAAAAGTGAAGGATTTCGTCCCAAAAAATCAAAAATTTTGACACAAGAACAAGTGGAATAGTTTATGAGCGAGGCACCAGATTAGAAATACTTGTTGGTTATAAGGTTGCAACTATTTTCGGATTATTTGGAGCCTGTCGGCGTGAAAAATAATTGTGTAATATATCAGTATAAGATATCGAAATAACAAATAAATCATTGGTCATACAATTTCCAAACACAAAAACGAAAGTCAGTCGTTCTTTTTGTATTATTGGAATGTATGTTGCCTATTTCCGTAAGTATATTGCACTGAGCCCTTTTGTTATCCAACATCGTCGTTTTTTCCTGAAATAAATGAATAATAAATGCACTGCCCATCCAGTTGCTATAAAAACATTTGGGAAAATGCCCTCTATTGGTACCGAATATCCCGAACTGCCCGAACCAAAACAATATAGAGGCCACTATTTTCATAGATCCTCCGCTTCTTTGCTAGCTGAATCAGGAGCAAATAAAGGGTCCGTCATATAACTTTTTTTTTTCAACTAGTGCTTATTTCGTGAATGGTATACTTAGCTCATGTCTGATTTGACATTAAATTAGTTTCATCCTTCCGCTGAACGAATATGGTTGTGTACCTATACGCTTGAACAACGCTGGGAAATATTGCGACATTACTTTGAAAATCATGGTAATGTTGCAGAATGTGTGCGTACGGATTTTGGAAGAAGGGAAGCACCGTCAGCTCCGTATGTTCGTTATCTTGTGAAAAAAAAGCACTGACGTGAAGTCAGTACTCTTTGGCGCGCGTGTTCACGGTGGCTAATTTGAATTGAGTGATGAGTACTACCTTTTGGGTAGATCTTCGGCTCGCTCTATCCACTGAGCTTGAAATACTCATCATTCAATTCAAATTCGCCACCATGAACATGCGCGCCAAAGAGTACTTACTTCACGTCAGTGCTTTTTTTTTCACAAGATAACGAAGATACGGAGCTGACGGTGCTTCCCTTCTTCCAAAATCCGTACGCAATTTTGGCACACATTCTGCAACATTACCATGATTTTAAAAGTAATGTCGCAATATTTCCCAGCGTTGTTCAAGCGTATACACAACCATATTCGTTCAGCGGAAGGATAAAACTAATTTAATGTCAAATCAGACATGAGCTAAGTGTTACCATTCACGAAATAAGCACTAGTTGAAAAAAAAAGTTATATGACGGACCCTTTATTTGCTCCTGATTCAGCTAGCAAAGAAGCGGAGGATCTATGAAAATAGTGGCCTCTATATTGTTTTGGTTTGGGCAGTTCCCTTAACACTGAACTCTCAGATGATGAATCGACCGATGAGGGACCAACTGATGACAGCGGGCACTCATGGCAAACAGTAGCACGAAAAGGAAAAAGAGCAATCAGTCGTCAAACTTCCGATGAAACTACTAAAAAATTGAGGGTTTCCAATAGCTTCCAATCGCTCATGGATTGCAACGATAATGTGCAAGAAACTACAGATACCAGAACTAAAACGGAACCAAAACCACCACCAATCTATATTTATGACGTTTCCGATTTCCCGGGAATGATACTAAATTTGATTACAGTGACAGAAAAGGAATCATTCTACTCAAAAACTCTAGCAAACAACACTGTACAAATAAACCCGAAAACTCCAGAAACATACAGAAAACTGATAAACCATGTGAGAGCACAAAAGATTATTCACCACAGCTATCAGCTTAAACAGGAAAGAGCCTATAGGGTGGTCATTAGATACCTACATCATTCTATACCTCTCGAAGATATAAAAACCGAATTAGAGACGATCGGCCATAAAGTGCGCAATATAATTATCATAAGGCACAGAGTAAGCAAGGAACCACTTCCCATATTCTTCGTGGATCTAGAGCCACAGCGCAATAATAAACATATTTATACCCTAGAATTTCTGCAACAAACAAAGATCCGTGTTGAACCACCAAGGATAAAGAACAATATAACTCAATGTACCAGATGCCAAGCATATTGGCATACAAAGTCTTACTGCTTCAAACCTTTTAATTGTGTACGCTGTGGCGGGCCACATGACAATAAATCGTGCATACAACCAAAAGAAACACCTGCAAAATGTGCACTATGCTCTGGTAGTCATCCATCAAACTACAAAGGTTGTGAAACTTACCCAAACCTGATAGAAGCACGAAACAAAAACAACCCACGGTATTCACAAAGAAATAACCCCAGAACACTCACTTTTTCAAACCCTCAACCCACCCAACAAAATTCCCCACAATTCAAAAGAAGTTATGCTGAAGTAACCTCCAATGAGCCTCCTACGCCAAGTCATGAAATACCACAACTTGAAAATAAACTCACCCAATTCCTTGATGAATTCAAAACACTGTTCAACCAACTTCTAAACCAAAACAGCATGATATTGAATATGCTATCTACTGTCATCAACAAAATTACTAAATGATGGATTTCTTACGAATAGCTGCCTGGAATGCCAATGGGCTAACCAACCATACCCAAGAATTCATCTTCTTTTTGAATCAACAAAAAATACACATCATGCTAATTCCAGAGAGTCACTCAACCAATCTGACTGTAGTAAATATTAATCTATTATGCAAATCATCCAGATGGTACAGCCCACGCCGGATCAGCAATAATAATAAGATCAGCCTTGAGCCATTATGTGAAGGAATATCACATAACAAACAAAATACAAGGTACAATTATAGAACTGGAAACTTTCGCGTGGCCTATGTCCATTGCAGCCATATATAGTCCCCCACGCCATTCCATATCGAGTGACGAGTACCAAGAATTTCTACTCAGCCTTAGTCCACACTTTGTAGCAGCAGGAGATTGGAATGCCAAACACACTTCATGGGGATCCAGACTTACAACAACTAAAGGACGAAACCTACTCAGAGTGATACAACAAAATGATATGAAACCTATATCAACCAGAGAACCTACTTACTGGCCAACGGATATTAACAAGATTCCAGACCTTCTAGACTTCGCAGTAACGAAGGGAGTATCAGACCTCAACTACACAATCGAGTCTAACTTCGACCTATTCTCTGACCACTCCACCATAGAGATAACCTTAAGTACAAGCGTTATATTGAGAACACCCCAAGTTAGACTGAGTAATAAGTGGACAAACTGGAAAAAATTTCAATACACCATCGAAGAAAAAATAAACCTCAAAAGAAAATTGACAACTACACCAGAAATTGATGAATCAGTTCAATACATAACAACTTTGATCCAGTCCACAGTCTGGGAGGCAACACCTGACATCAGTAGAGAAACCCCTGACAACAACAACATCCCCCTATACATAAAAAAATCTTGTGAGCGAAAAACGAAAAGCCCGCCGAAGATGGCAAAACTCCAGAAATCCTGCAAATAAATCTGAACTAAATAGGCTCAATCGTCAACTCCATATGCACTGAGGCTAGCAAGAAATGAAGAATTTAGTCACTATATTAGTAATCTAAGTGCTGAGGACCATTCAATATGGAAGGCTACGGAAAAATTCAAGCGACTGTTATATGCAATTCCACCAGTAAGAAAAACGGACAGAACCTGGGCAAGATCAAATAAAGAAAAATCAGAGGTATTCGCAAAGCAACTAGCGAATGTGTTCACTGCACCCGAAACAAATAGCAATGATGAAGAAATCCTTGATTACCTGAATGCTCCATGCCAACTTTCAACACCACTGGAATCATTCACTACCTCAGAAATTCGCAAGGAGATTGAGCTTTTGAACCCCCACAAAGCACCCGGATATGATTTAATAACAGCTGAAATACTTAAACCCCTACCAAAAAAAGCTGTGGAGTTAATAAGAAAAATATTTGATGGCATGTTGCGGCTGTGCTACTTCCCCATTCAATGGAAACATGCTCACGTAATCATGACCGAGAAACCTGGAAAAGACCCTTCAGAAGTAACATCTTACAGACCAATAAGCCTCTTACCAACCTTATCAAAATTATTTGAGAGACTACTCCTAAACAGAATTGTATCCGCAGACATTCTACAAAACCTGATCCTTGATCATCAGTTTGGATTTAGACAGAGACACTCCACGATCCAGCAGTGTCATCGGGTTGTTAACAAAATAAGAGAAACTCTAGAAAACAAAAAAATGTGCTCTTCAGTCTTCCTTGACATTGAACAAGCATTTGATAGAGTATGGCATACTGGTCTCTTATATAAAATTAAAAAACACATGTCAACCAGCTTTTCCTGCTCCATAAGTCGTACCTGACCGATAGGTATTTACAGGTAAAAGTGGATGAGGCACTCTCAGATTTTCATCCCACACAAGCTGGAGTCGCACAAGGTAGCGTACTAGGTCCCATTTTGTACCTCATTTATACTGCAGACATCCCACAAACCAACGACACCTTGCTTGCTACATGTGCAGATGATACAGCTATAATGTCAACAAAAGCTGATCCAACAGAAGCATCGCACTTGCTCCAATTACACCTGGACTTGCTACTAAAGTGGTTTGTGAAGTGGAAGATCAAGGTCAACAATAGCAAATCCGCACACATCACCTTCACTCTGAAAAAGAGCACTTGCCCCCGAGTCTATTTCAACCAAGCCCCAATTCCTGTGAAAACAGAAGTCAAGTACCTTGGACTCCACCTGGATGATAAATTAACATGGAAAAGACATATTAAGGCCAAAAGAAGACTGCTAGACCTCAAAGTTAAAAAAATGTATTGGCTTCTGAAGAGAAAATCTCAACAAAATTTTAATTTACAAGTGTATTTTGAGACCAATATGGACATATGGGATCGAGCTCTGGGGATGCAGTAAGTCAACAAATACAAAAATCCTTCGAACATTTCAATCCAAGACCCTGAGAATGATGTCTGATGCCCCATGGTATGTGTCAAACAAAACTCTGAACAACGATCTAAACGTACCCTACGTAACAGAGGTAATAAAACATTTCTCTACAAAATACGAGACAGGCACTAACGATCACGAAAACCCTCTCATCAATGAATTATTGCACACCAACTATACAAGACGACTCAAGAGAACCTGGCCAGAAGATCTGAGTAGATGAAACGCAGTATTCCGTCGCTGGACGGTACCTGTCTCAAGTCTCTTACTTACATTAAATTTACTTATTACTTATCGAGTAGATTGTAAATTTGCATTGAATGAATGAATTAAAATAAAAAAAAAAGTTCCCTTAACAAATATAGCTATCGATACAGTTTGGCTGTTAGCTTTACCGTAGATCGAAAAAAATTGCGGTTATGGGACCTCCGTTAGGAACGCAATTACCTCTTCTCCACATCCGAACGTATTTTAATATAGATCTACCGAATATAGTTATTTATAAATTCCCTCAGGGCCACCATACATATTTCAACTCGGAAACAACGCTATTACCCCCAAACTGACTTGTGTCCTTGCACTAAATTGACATGAATATTCAACCATTCACTTCTCGTCTGCGCATGCGCAATATACTCGTGGCTGCAAGTCCTCCCAAAATTACACACCTCACAAAAAACTCCGATTCTACAACACTAGTGGTTCAGGAGATATCGCTTCTTGAATCCACGCATGCGCAGATCCTCACCAGGGGATTCTATGGAGGAATAGCATCCGCCACCCCCAAAACCCCAATCCTCTTTGACGAAAACACCAGCAGTTAAATCACTGATGGTCTGCTCGTGCGCATAACGAAAAATGCCCGTAAGGGGTAACATCGATTTCAAAATTAGCCCCAGGTCCACGGTATGGACACTTTAACTCGGAAACAACGCTACAACCCCCAAACTGACTTATCCGTACACTAAATTGCCATGAATATCCTTTTAAAACCTCACAATATTGGCTCAGCACTCCCGTACAACCCAAAAACAGTCACTTCTCTTTTGCGCATGCGCAATCTACTCGCGGCTGAAAGTAATCCCAAAATCACACACCTTACAAAAAACTCCGATTATCCAACACTAGTGGTTCAGGAGATATCGCATCTTTTATCCACGCATGCGCAGACCGTCACCAGGGGATTCTATGGAGGAATAGCATCCGCCAACCCAAATCCTCAATCCTCTCTGACGAAAACACCAGCAGTTAAATCACTGATGTTGTGCTCATGCGCATAACGAAAAATGCCCGTAAGGGGTAACATCAATTTCAAAATTAGCCCCAGGGCCACGTTACGGACACTTCAACTCAGAAACAACGCTACATCCCCCAAACTGACTTGTCCTTGCACTGAATTGCCATAAATATTTTTTTAAAACCTCACAATATCGCTCAGCACTCCCAACATAACCCACACAACCCAAAAATAGTCACTTCTCTTCTGCGCATGCGCAATCCACTCGCGACTGAAAGTCCTCCCAAAATCACACACCTTACAAAAAACTCCGATTCTCCAACATTAGTGGTTCAGGAGATATCGCATCCCTTATCCACGCATGCGCAGACCTTCACCAGGGGATTCTATGGAGTAATAGCATCCGCCACCCCAAAATCCCAATCCTCTCTGACGAAAACTACAGCAGTTAAATGACTTCTCATCTGCGCATGCGCATAGCGCAAAATGCCCGGAAAGGGCAGCATGAATTTCAAAAAAATAGGTTTCGGAATCTCAAGCAAAATATTCCACAAAATAGTAATAATTTTTTGAATTTTTTCATGTCTTGTGATCTTCACGAAATTTTGTAAAAGTGTTCGCTTTGTGCTTTTGCATCTAACTACTGAGTTTCTATTCAATCATATCAGTATTTTACGAGTTATCGTAGAAACAAAATTTTAAAATTTTTGAAAATTTGTTTTGCCACTTTATGGCCATCCTGTCAGTCACAATAAACTCCGATTCTCCAACACTAGTGGTTCAGGAGATATCGCATCTTGAATCCACGCATGCGCAGACCGGCACCGGGGGATTGTAACGTTCGTTTGTTTACCTTCGGCGGGCGATGAGGTTATCGTTCGTGTTGATATTGAATTTGAGGTTGGGTCTCAGTGGTACCAATCGACGCTAAATACTTATTGTATTCGAAGGGCCCAATGACTGTTGGCAATATTGTTGCATTATGACAGTCGGAAATTTAGTGAGTGCGTCGGTCAGGTGAAGTCGTCCATTTTGTGAACAGTCAACGAAGAAAGCATAGGTTAAAACGTATTTTCGGAACTCTAGTAGAATTATTGGAATCGTCTTAATTGGATATAGTTTCGAAAATCGGATTAAGAGTGAGAGTTATATTGGTTTGATTGGGAAGGATAACAGATAACCATCACTTGTCTCGAAAGAGGATATAGGGGCCTTTTGCAGATCCGAGTTGAGCACGTGAACGATCTTGGCGGCTTGGTCAGGTATGTGTTGGATGTTCTAGTCTCGTCATTTCTAGTGGAAACAATTCAGGTCGTAATTATATTTCTTTATCCAGAACATCGTTGTGTGCTTGCAGAATTATTTGGTGGAGGCACGGCCAGATTTGGTATTCGAAGCAAACGTGTGCAGGACAACCCCGAACATCAGGGTATGTACGAATTCTATAACTATTGCATAACAACGAATAAATGTTCTGATTAATATTCTGATAACCGAAATTATTATGTGTTGGGAAAATTCATTTGTTTCTTATCCGAGAGAAGTCACTGATGGTTTCTTTTCTGTCATCAGGGTTTTTGTGGCAGCACGAGTTTTTGTGGCAGCCCGAATTTTTGTGCCAGCACGATTTTTTTTGTGTCAGGAAGAGAGGGATTTTTACGTCAAGAGGAGTAGCACTGAGGCATTCGAGTATATACAAGGTGGTCCATAAGTAACGCTGTGAGACAGCCAACGCAGGGTTGCAGATCCCGAGTATATACAAGGTGGTCAGTAAGCAACGCTGTGGGACATTAAATTGAGGGGTTGCAGACTACGAGCACAGAGAGAAAGAGGACAGTATTGCGAGACCATCAACGCAGTACTACGTTCAGGAATAAGGATAATCAGCACGCAAGTTATATGAAACATATCTCGAAACATATCTTATACCTGCTATATATATACATAACGTGAACTTATTATCATCAATTATATAAATTATTATTGTTGTTGTAAAGCGGAAATTGGGGAAAGATTTGTGGTAGTCATATATGATCATAGATAAGAAACGTGGATGCGCCTGAGCTCAAGCGACGCGTATTTGAATCAAATAATAATATTATCTACGTACAATTTCCGCCACCCTTATTCAGGGTTTCACGGTAGTTTTACTTTATTGAAGCTAAAGACCTGGGTTGTAAGCTACTGGAATAAATTGTTTGTTTTTAGCGTGCATATTCTTTTGGTGAATTTAGGAATTATTACATTACGCTGGGGTATCTGGGAGACTTAAATTTACCTGGCGCCCATTTACTAGGTTCCCTTGTTAGACACCCACTCCCATCTCCACTGGAGCTAGACCGCGGATCCCTGAGTTCTAGTAGCTCCGAATTTAACCACTGCGACTTGGGAACAGTCGTATGTCGTTATAAATTGGCGCCCAACGTGATTTTTGAATTTGAGTAGTTGTATTGGACAAATTTACACCAAAATTGATGTAAATAGTGGTATTCTTGATATTTTTTTTGGGAACTTGCTGTGTCGTGCTTCACAGTGTACGAAATTGACGTAATTTTTTTTTATAGGTTTAGTTGTATCGAATAATTGTGCAGGTTAATTGAAAGGTGGTTATTTGATTCGCAAAATGGGAGAATTTAAATTGATTGTCAATAGGTTGGATAAAAATCAGTTGATATATGAATTGGTTATTCGGGGTATGTCAGCGGGTACAGTTGAGCATATGCGCAGTAACTTGGCTTTGTTAATTAAGCAGGAGAAGAAGAAGGTTAGTTTCATATACCCAGAGCATCCTTTTTCATTTCAGGATGATAAAGTTGCAATTTCCAACCTGTTAGAACGCTTAGTAAACGAATTTGAAACCTTAGATTTGAATTCACCAAATATAGCGAATAAATTCACCACTGATTTGGTACATGTAATGGGTAGGATAGATAGAAGTGTCCCTGTTAAGGAGGATGAAGTCAGTTGTAAGAATGAATTCGGCAGGAAAGCAGACAATTTAAAGACAGCATATACAACTAAATTTTTGAAACTTAAAGCATCAGCACCCGATACGTTAGAGGAGAGTAGTGATAATGCAACTGATGATGATAGTGACGAACCTGACAGAGATATACATTTTTCTCCCTTCATGCGACATTCGTCTCCTCCAAGGGGAAATTCTACGGTTATTACATCGGTAATGAAGTCAATTCCAGTCGAGAAATGGAATTTAAAGTTTTCTGGCGATAAAAAGAGTCTATCAGTAAGCGCATTTTTAGAGAGGGTGGAAGAATTGAGGTTAGCCCGAGGTATTTCAAAATCGCAATTACTTGGTAGTGGAATAGATCTTTTCACGGGGGTAGCATTGCATTGGTTTAGGGAAGTTAGGAAATCTACGGCTACATGGGATGATCTGATTACTAAGTTAAGAGAAGATTGGCAACCATCAGATTATGATGATAAATTATGGGATGAAATCAAAAATAGAAAACAAGGTCCTAATGAGGATATTATAAGTTTTATGTCAATAATGTCATCTATGTTTGATCGGTTGTCTCATACTGTCAAAGAAAAAGACAAATTAAAAATCGTTAGGAAAAATTTGCATCCTTATTATTTAGATCGGGTCAACCTAAGTAAAATCAATACATGGTCTGAATTAAAATCAGCTTGTCGGCAGATTGAAGATCAGAAGCGATTGGTAGAGTCATATTCAGTACCTTCCAGAAAGGGTTGTTTAGAACCTGATTTAGCCTATATTGATACATTGCCTTCCACGTCCACCAACGATGGCACCGACCCTATCGTACGGACAGAGCCAACCACATATGGTGGATTCGCAAACATAAAATGTTATAACTGTGGCAAGGCAGGCCATAAAATTAGGGGTTGTCTCAAGCCGAGAATTTTAAAATGTTACCGTTGTTCAAGGGAAGGGTTCACTACTAAAACTTGCCCATCTTGTAATTCTGGCCGTGGACGCAATCCTTCGGGAAACGGGGGGAGTCGTCACTGACCTGTCGCAACAGTGACGATGCTTTTGGCGACCCATATTCTTCAAACACCATTGATAGCTATAAAGAGGAAAATACTCAACCGTCATTCATACCAGTATTGAGTTATTTAGCAAGCCAGGCGGAAGGGGATAATAGACCCCATCTTAAGGTGGAAATTTTGGGAAAATGTTTCTTGGGTTTACTGGACTCTGGTTCTTGCAGATCAATAATGGGAAAACCGGGATGGAATATTATAAAGCATATGGGAATATCTCTCCGAACCTCTAATACCAAGTTCTGTAGAGTGGCGAACGGAAATTTATGTACCGTTCTGGGAAGTTGTGACCTCCCGGTAAAGTTTAAAAATAAAGTGGTACTCGTAGAAATGTTAATAATACCAGAACTTCCACAGACTTTGATTTTGGGTTGGGATTACTGGAATTTGATAGGGCTGATTCCGTCGTTTAATGAGTGGCAATTCTGTAAGAATGATGTGGACGTTAATTGTGTTGATGTAGTACAAGGTGAGGAGATTTTGAATCAAAAACAGAGAGAAATCCTAGAATCGATAGTTGAGGAAAAGTTTAGGTCTATGGGGGAAGGATTAGGATGTTATCAGTTCGGTTGTGTGGATATTAAGATCGATCCGGATTGTGAACCGATAAAACAGCGGTACTATAGGGTGTCTCCGGTAATGCAACAACATATAGACCGGGAATTGGAAGAAATGTTGAAATTGGGAGTAGTTGAAAAGTTGGAAAGTCCATGGGCATCACCGATTGTATTGGTCAGGAAAAAGGCGGGATACAGGTTTTGCGTTGATTTCAGGAAAGTAAATTCTGTGACGAGGAAGGATAGTTACCCTCTCCCGATGGTATCCGATACATTAGATAAATTAAGAAATGCGAAATATTGTTCGACAATAGATATCAAGAGCGCATATTGGCAGGTACCCCTTTCAGAGTCATCGAAACAATACACCGCCTTCACTGTCCCAAATCGTGGTTTGTTCCAGTTTACTAGACTGCCATTCGGATTAGTGACTAGTGGGTCAAAATTCCAACGCATAATGGATGGAGTGATCGGAGCTGATCTTGAACCTTACGTATTCGTATACTTAGACGATATAGTGATCATTTCAGAAACTTTCCAACATCACTTGGAAATATTGGGGGAAATATTTCGTCGTGTTAGGAAAGCAGGGTTCACTTTAAGTAGGGAGAAATGCGAATTTTGCAAGCCACAACTTAAATATCTGGGATATGTGATTGATAGGTACGGATTACATGTAGACCCCGAAAAAATTAATGCTATGCTTTCATTACCAACACCTACCAATGTCAAAGAAGTTCGCAGAGTCGTGGGTACTCTATCTTGGTATAGACGTTTTGTCCCAAATTTTAGTGACCTTATTTCACCTCTCACCTTTTTGCTCCAGAAGAATGTAAAATTTAGATGGAATCCCGAATGCGAGGAGGCCTTTCGGAAAATAAAGCAGTGTTTGGTTTCTGCTCCGGTGTTGAGTTGTCCGAATTACGAGCAACCTTTCCAAATTCAGACTGACGCTTCCGGCTTTGGAATAGCCGCGGTATTATCACAACCTCAACCCGATGGGGAAGAAAAGGTTATAGCATATATGAGTAAGTCTTTAACGAAACCCGAACGAAACTACTCGACTACGGAAAGGGAATGCTTGGCAGTAGTATGGGCAATAGAAAAGCTTAGGCCATATATCGAGGGTATCCCATTCACGGTTATTACGGACCATCATTCGTTGATTTGGCTTCATAATCTGAAGGATCCAGCGGGTAGATTGGCGAGATGGAGCGTTAAACTCCAACAATATGATTTTAAGATTGTGCATAGAAAGGGAAAGGAACATGTTGTACCGGATATGTTATCTAGAGCCGTTCCTATGATAGATACGATACAGGTGGATAATGAAATCGAGGTAACTGATAGGTGGTATAAAGAAATGTTCAGTAAAGTTTCAAATAAACCTGCGAAATATCCCCAGTGGAGGATTTCAGTGGATGGTGGGACTTTGTTTAAATACGTAAAGCACGATTATTCGGATTTAGCTTCGGGATCTGACGAATGGAAAATAGTATTACCCAAATCGGAACGTAGAAGGGTGATTTCTAGTTCTCATGACCCACCATTAGCTGGTCACCCCGGTGTATACAAGACGTATTATCGTGTTCGGGAGAAGTATTACTGGCCTAAAATGAAACAGGACATCGCTAAGTATGTGAGGAAATGCGCTATATGTGGTGCTCATAAAGTTCCAAACCAGACACCGGCTGATAAAATGGCATCTCACCCTAAACCAAACTTACCATGGGAAATGATTTCTATAGATCTTATGGGACCATATCCTAGGTCGAAGAATGGCTTCACGTTTATATTAGTGATCACCGATTATTTGACTAAATTCCCAATAATTGTTCCGTTGAGAAAGGCGACGGCCGTGAATGTTATTAAGGTTTTGGAGAGTTCAGTTTTCCTAATGTTTGGGGTTCCGAAAATAATTATAGCCGACAATGGCGTACAATTTTCGGGAAATAAATTCAGACAGTTTCTTGAGGAATATAAGGTGAAGAAAAAATTCTGTGCCCTTTATCATCCCAGGTCGAACCCAACCGAACGTATAAATCGTTCCTTGAAAACAATGATTAGAATGTATGTGTCGGACAATCATAAGGATTGGGATAAACATCTAACCGAAATTTCTTGTGCAATACGAACCGCGAAACATGAAACGATGAAGGTAACCCCATTTTTCGCTAATTTCGGGAGATCTTTCAAAGGTTCTGGAGAGGATTATGACCATGATTTAAGAGATAGCTCGGAACCTATAGATTTCAAAACTCGAAATATTGCCTTTCAACGAGTTTGGGATGATATTAAGAAAAGGTTAGAAAAGGCCAACAATAAGGCGGTTCACGACTATAATTTAAGGCGTCGGTATGTGGAATTTCTACCGAATGAATTAGTATGGTGGAAAAACTTTGTATTGTCGGATGCCTCGAAAAATCTGGTGGGGAGACTTACTCCTCGTTATATAGGGCCATTTAGAGTTAGTCGTAGAGTCTCGCCTTGGATGTACGAACTTAAAGATGACAAAGATAATATGAGGGGAGTATGGCATATCAAAGATCTGAAGGCCTATGAATTGCCGGAAGGATAAATAGGATATGTTTATTTTGAAATAGGAAATTTTTGGAGAATGATTGGCATTTAGTGAATCGGATATATTTGTGAATCGGGTGATTTTTTTTGATTCGTTGCCAGTTTTGTTTTTGTTTTTGATTGCCGATTGATCGCGAGTGAAAGAGCGAACGCTTGGGTGCTACCTTGACTATTTTGTGGGTGGTCGTCTGCGTGGTCCCGAGTGAGTTTTCAGAGTGGGATCGACTTTAATTTTTTTTTATATTCAAAATTCTTTATTGTTGAGCAGACGAGGTGGGAGCTGAACATCTAGCCCCACGCACTGTTCAACTGGTAAGCGACCATTTCCTTACCAATTTCTGGCCTTAAATTATATTTTTTTGTGGGGCCGGTCCCATGTTGATTTCTACATTCGCGGATCATTGCTGGCGGTCATCCCTGAATAGGTTTTGGGGTGGTACCGGGTTGCTTGCGTGTTGGGCGAATGAAGGCTATAGGCTATGGTTGATGGAGGCTGAAACCCGAAACTCACCACCTATAGACCTGATGCACATCTGGGTTAGCACAGGCGTCCTGGACTATAGCGGGAGCTAGGGGGTTCTGACTTGGCTGTCTTCGATGACAGGGATACGACGGTACGGCACTCGTTCTTTGGGGGAACCACTTGCCAGGCTTGGGATGGTGACCGGCTAACCTTGCCGCTAGTGTGGGGGGTTCCTGCTCGTCAGTGGTGACCTCGTCGTATCTTGCCTTGTCTGGTCAGCTTCTGGCTGTGGTGTGGCTCAGGGCCGGCGAGTCCCTGCACAAGGGTTAGGCCCTTGGGACCGGATGTTGCCAGTCGTGGGGCTAACTGGTGAGAGTCGATGAATGAAAGGAATGAGTGTTGATGTGTATGATGGAGTATGAACTGAAATTGTAATGGCTGGAAATGGAATGGAAGAGGTGTATTTTTTTTTATGGTTGCTCTTGGTACCTGTCCACGCTCGATGACCCGAACTCTTTGGTTTTTTTTTTTTTGCTGAGTATTTTAAATCCATGAGTAAAATTTACTAGGTAAATTTTTTTAGGCAAGGGGGGATTTTGTAACGTTCGTTTGTTTACCTTCGGCGGGCGATGAGGTTATCGTTCGTGTTGATATTGAATTTGAGGTTGGGTCTCAGTGGTACCAATCGACGCTAAATACTTATTGTATTCGAAGGGCCCAATGACTGTTGGCAATATTGTTGCATTATGACAGTCGGAAATTTAGTGAGTGCGTCGGTCAGGTGAAGTCGTCCATTTTGTGAACAGTCAACGAAGAAAGCATAGGTTAGAACGTATTTTCGGAACTCTAGTAGAATTATTGGAATCGTCTTAATTGGATATAGTTTCGAAAATCGGATTAAGAGTGAGAGTTATATTGGTTTGATTGGGAAGGATAACAGATAACCATCACTTGTCTCGAAAGAGGATATAGGGGCCTTTTGCAGATCCGAGTTGAGCACGTGAACGATCTTGGCGGCTTGGTCAGGTATGTGTTGGATGTTCTAGTCTCGTCATTTCTAGTGGAAACAATTCAGGTCGTAATTATATTTCTTTATCCAGAACATCGCTGTGTGCTTGCAGAATTATTTGGTGGAGGCACGGCCAGATTTGGTATTCGAAGCAAACGTGTGCAGGACAACCCCGAACATCAGGGTATGTACGAATTCTATAACTATTGCATAACAACGAATAAATGTTCTGATTAATATTCTGATAACCGAAATTATTATGTGTTGGGAAAATTCATTTGTTTCTTATCCGAGAGAAGTCACTGATGGTTTCTTTTCTGTCATCAGGGTTTTTGTGGCAGCACGAGTTTTTGTGGCAGCCCGAATTTTTGTGCCAGCACGATTTTTTTTGTGTCAGGAAGAGAGGGATTTTTACGTCAAGAGGAGTAGCACTGAGGCATTCGAGTATATACAAGGTGGTCCATAAGTAACGCTGTGAGACAGCCAACGCAGGGTTGCAGATCCCGAGTATATACAAGGTGGTCAGTAAGCAACGCTGTGGGACATTAAATTGAGGGGTTGCAGACTACGAGCACAGAGAGAAAGAGGACAGTATTGCGAGACCATCAACGCAGTACTACGTTCAGGAATAAGGATAATCAGCACGCAAGTTATATGAAACATATCTCGAAACATATCTTATACCTGCTATATATATACATAACGTGAACTTATTATCATCAATTATATAAATTATTATTGTTGTTGTAAAGCGGAAATTGGGGAAAGATTTGTGGTAGTCATATATGATCATAGATAAGAAACGTGGATGCGCCTGAGCTCAAGCGACGCGTATTTGAATCAAATAATAATATTATCTACGTACAATTTCCGCCACCCTTATTCAGGGTTTCACGGTAGTTTTACTTTATTGAAGCTAAAGACCTGGGTTGTAAGCTACTGGAATAAATTGTTTGTTTTTAGCGTGCATATTCTTTTGGTGAATTTAGGAATTATTACATTACGCTGGGGTATCTGGGAGACTTAAATTTACCTGGTGCCCATTTACTAGGTTCCCTTGTTAGACACCCACTCCCATCTCCACTGGAGCTAGACCGCGGATCCCTGAGTTCTAGTAGCTCCGAATTTAACCACTGCGACTTGGGAACAGTCGTATGTCGTTATAGGATTCTATGGAGGAATAGCATCCTCCACCCCAAAACCCCAATTTTCTCAGAAGAAAACTCGAGCAGTCAAATTATTTCTCGTCTGCTTATGCAAATAACAAAAAATGCCCAAAAGAGGCAGTTACACCCACAGTCGTTCACCGTTCAGACTAATTTTGAAAACCAATTTAAAATTCTACACATCGTTTATGCATTAATTCAATTGCCATGCTAGTAAGTAGTCCATATTTTAATCAGTTGCCCTCGTACATATCGCATTCATTCAGATAAACGCGCAAAAAATACGTCGCAACGAAATCACCAGATGTTGGAGATATTCCATGTAGGAATTCGAAATGAAATATAATATGTCCTGTTTGGAAGTTCAAAATTATAATTTTTTTTTAGGCTCCTAGTGGTCTGTTCGCAGTGAAATTTTGCACACCCTAAGAGGTCATTATTGGTCACCGAAGTGCCAAAACTGAACTCAATCCGATATTTGGTTTCGGAATTTCCAGCAAAATATTCCGCTAATAGTTAAAATTTTTTTAAATTTTTTCTAGTCATGCTACCCCCACGAAATTTTGCACAAGTGTTTTCGTTGGCACTTCACATATAACTACCAAGCTTCAACTTAATCGGATCAGTTTATTTCGAGTTATAGTGAAAAGTAAATTTCAATTTAATTTTCAAATATTTAACTTTTTTTTTTCTAATTTACAGCAATCCGATCAATATGAGACTTCGCAGGCATATAAAGGTCATGATTATACAATTTGATGCTGAATTTCAGATAGATCGAGTGATCTGTTTCGGAAATATTCTTGAAAAACGGTTTAACTAAAAATGGCCGTAACTCCGAAACGGCTTGATGGATTTTGCCCATTAACGAACTTGTCCGAGATATTTACGCTCCAAACATGCCCTGCAAATTTCAACGCTCTATCTGGCTCCGTTCGAGAGTTATCGTGCTAACGGCCGGCCGGCTGGACCGGACGGACGGAATTGAATTTGACCTCGAATTCTTCATCAAGGAGTCGAAAAATATAGACATTGTGACGAAATGATAGCACGCTGTTCCTTGCGGAACACGCGCGCAAAAAGTTAAAGAAACTGGCATCCTCATCGATAAACCAAAGCGTGAAAAGCCAAAAACAGTGCGTACTCCCGTGAATATTGCTGCAGTGGCAGAAAGTGTGCGTGAAGCGCCATCAACATCAATTCACCGTCATTCTCAAGAATTAAACATTTCGGAGACATCATTGAGACGAATTTTGCATAGAGACCTTGGTATGACGCCAAACAAAGTCCAATTGGTTCAGGAGTTGAAGCCAACTGACCATCCAATGCGTTTTCGCTTCGCTAAGTGGGCCTGCGATCGACTTACAGAAGATGCCGATTTTGCCAAAAAAATCATCTTTTCAGGGTTGTGTTCAAATGTTAACTCCACGGAGTAGAGTAGAATTTTTGAAGGTTTGGCAAGATTTACTCTGGAGTTTACTCTGACAGTGACAGAAGGTGCCAATATCGGAATATAGGTTACGTTGGTTTAAGTAAGAACCCATTATTATTGTTTTCTTCACATATATTTAACTCTAATCATAAATATATATTGTGAGCAGTATTGAAACTATTAAATTACCTCACAGAACATTCATAAAACAGTGAGGCAAAGATACGAGATTTTCCGTCCCATGAGTTATGTCAATTTTGACAGGAGTAAAATGAACTCCAATCGATTTTTAGCGACGTTACCGCTTAATACCGGTATCAAACGGTTATAATTTCTACATTTTAGCGAGAGTGGTTACAAGCGGTAACGGAAGTTCCCCTCCAAAGCTGTCATATTGACATTTGATACCGGTATCAAAATTTATAACCGGGTCCATGAGGTGGGTTACTAGCGGTTGACATCTGTTGAAAGTTTGAAATTGTCAAAAGTATTAAAAGTTTGAAACTGTTGAAAGCAATTAAAACGGCTGTGGCAAAGGAAAGCGTGGAATTGTTTTAATATACTCTAAACAACCAAGGAGTGGGGATTACAGACCTTCAAATAGCGAATCTTTCATTAAACGGTAATAGAATGAAGGCAATCTGGCTTGGATATATACCACAAAAAGACTAGAAGACTACGTTCTTGTTGTACTGGTTAGTACCCACCTCTTTACTTTTTCTTAATTAGGTGGTGAGAATCATTTTCTATATGCTTATTTTGATCTTGGCGGGTATGTAAACAAGCAGAATTGTCGCATTTGGGGCACAGAAAACCCGCACGCAAACATTGAAAAGCCGATACACCCAAAACGAGTCAGAGCTGATATCGTTTGGCCACCTCGGAGCTGCGATTTGACACCGTTGGACTATTATTTGTGGTTTGCCGTCAAAAATAAGTGTTACGCCGACAAGCCAGAGACAATTGACGCTTTAAAGGACAATATTCGTGAAGCCATTGGTGAAATACAGGTGCACACAATCGATAATGTGCTTAAAAATTGGACCGATCGTCTAGGCTACTGCATGGCCAGCCGAGGCAGCCATTTGAATGAAATTATTTTCCATTATCAACCGGAAGGATTGTACTTTCAAATAAAAAAAGAAATTTGAGAAAATATTCAGTGGTTTTTTGCGCGTATGTTCCGGGGAACATCGCGTTATCATTTTGCCCAAATGTGAAATTTAATTCTGTGGTGCCGTCCGGCCGTTGCCACGATAACTTCAGAACGGAAATAGCTAGCAAGTTGAAATTTTCAGGGTAGGTGGCGCATCCCAATACGACGGACAAGTTCGTTAATGGGTATAATCGGCCCAATTGTAGTAGACACAGCCTGTATCTAGATGTATAAGTTATACGTGAGATTAGAAGGTCCATGGGACCTTACGTCTTGCAATACGTGATTATTCCATATCCGAATAATCGCGACTTGTTAGTAAAACAAGTTTGTTTGTTATTTAATTAATTATTATATAAACTCCGTTCGGAAGGATCAACAAGGTAGTATCAAAGCCGATCCCGACGTTCAATTGTTGATTATTATTGTAGTCGATTCCCACGTAGCTTCAGGCGAGAAGTCTCGCTCTGAACTACTGTATTATGTAGCAGATCTTGATGTATCTTATTAAATCCTTGCCCGAGACTGATGTGTGTTAATCTGCAACCCTTTGAGACTGTATACGCGACATACCGAACCGTACCCCAGCAGGGTACATCACCTGGCGATCCTGCCAGGATCGCCATGTGATGTACCCTGCTGGGGTACGGTTCGGTATGTCGCGTATACAGTATCAAAGCCGATCCCTACGTTCAATTGTTGATTATTATTGTAGTCGATTCCCACGTAGCTTCAGGCGAGAAGTCTCGCTCTGAACTACTGTATTATGTAGCAGATCTTGATGTATCTTATTAAATCCTTGCCCGAGACTGGTGTGTGTAAATCTGCAACCCTTTGAGACTGTATACGCGACATACCGAACCGTACCCCAGCAGGGTACATCACACAATGGTTTCCGAGTAATAATTTTGTTTTCAACCAAAATAAATCCGATCGAATTTAAAGGTGATGAATAGTTGTAGAATATAAACCTAAGCACGTTCGTGAAATTTTGTGAGAATCGTGTCACTAGAAAATAAAAAAAATATATTATTTATGACACGATAACCTAAGAACAGAAGGAGATAGCAGTTGAAATTTTCAGGTTAGGTTGTGCATCTGAATGCGACATTTGAGTTCGTTTATAAGCATAACCGGCCAAACGGTTTTAGAGTTATAGCCATCTGAAATTTGGTTGTTTTTTGTTCCTCATTAACTTGAAAAATACATCACCGATTGAATTCAAACATGGTTATTAGTTGTAGAATGCCAACGCGAAAATTATTGCAGTATTTCGTGAGGACGGTATAATTAGAAAATTTAAAATTATTGAGAAAAATTCTATATATCATAAACTATTCGTCCGGCATGACTGAAATTTTGGAAGAGCCTTCAGAACCTAACTCTACTGCAGAGTTCCAAGTTTGTACACGATCGGATCCATATTGTTGGAGAACCGAGCAGCCTTTTGTGAGTTCGGTAGCTGGATGCGAATCGTCATATGATATGTTGTCTATGGTCGTATTTTTGCGAAAACCTTCAAAAAGATGAATGTCATGATGACGTATTTTTGCGCGTAGGTATGTTCTTGGGATAATCGTGTTATTTCATCACAAATCTATGGGAGATTATAGCCCTACATTAGTGGTCAGACCTGGTTTTGAAAGAGATCCTCCTTAGAAGGAGGCAACTAAATATTGAAGGGATTTCTATGAACAAGAGTGAATATCTTTGAGAAATAGAGAAGGCGATTCTTCTTCAAGAGATCCATGTGCATTCAGAGGAGTATATTTGTGAGAGGGGATATTTGAAAGGTTATGTATTGTTTTTAATATGATACGTTTGTACAGAAATCGCCAGATGCTTGGATTTTTACTGAAGAAAAAGCTCTGTGAGACCTTGATCTTATCCATTCTTGGCTATGGACTGATAGTATTTTATCCTTGTTTATATGCTATTACCAAAAATAGATTACAGAAAATACAGAACACATGTTGTAGATTCATCTTTGGGCTGCGTAGGTATGACAGAACATCTGCCAAGATAAATGATTTGCAGTGGCTAAGATTGGATAGTTCATATAAATATTCAATGGCTACAATGGTGTATCGTGTGCTTGGGCATTCATCCCCTTCATACTTAAGAGATAGGCTTGTTGTGCGTGTTGTTGTGCGGGGACGCCCTTTGATATTTGGCAATAGACTTGAAATGCCAAGACATCGCCTGGCCAATTTCAGGAAATGTTTTTCCTATAACGCCGTCTCAGTTTATAATAGTGTTCCAATGGTGTCATTAAATTCAAATTCGTTATCTTCATTCAAACGTACTTATAAAGGTTCTTTATTGCTGGCACAGGGCAGTGGGTAGCTCATGTTGGATTGGTAAGTCAGGTATTGTGATTTTCTATTTCTACTTCTTCTGCTGGGTTTATTTAATTTTTTTTTTGTTCTCACACTGGAGAAGAATTGATTAAGTTCGAAGTTTTAGATAGTTGTAATATATGGATAATTGTTAATTCACTTAGTGTTAGTTATAAAATTTTGTGATTTCCTCAAATCTTGTATGTTGTAGAGGTTAAGTTGAGTAGCTTATGCTAGACTTCGCCTCTTTTCTCATCGTTGTACTCCTATATCTTGGTATACAATAAAGGCATTATTATTATTATTATTATTATTATATCGCTAAAATTTGTGAAGGCATCAAAACTCAGCTTTAAATTAAGCACGCTTTCTGATCTTGTAAGGTGAGAGGCTCATTTGTGGATATTAAATCTCGTGATGGGTAGAGAGGAATGATAGGCCAGTTTTTCTATCACTAATGAAAATATATCTTTATGTTTCACCTCATTATTTAGATCTATCAATGGACATTTATCGGTTAAGAATAAGTAATAATTGAATATTTCTGGAATTCAATTGAATTTCATTCAATGTGTTAGTAACTAAACTTATAATTTTCTTTACTTTGATTATTTAAATATGACATTAATTACAGTAATATTTTTCAAGAATAATTATGTATTCTTCTCCTAAAGAAGAATTGAAGGTAGACAATAATGTGTTAATTTTTTCATCATTGCTTTCTATCCTGACTTCACGGAAAAAAAATTGGTTCAAGCACTGACGTGAAGTCAGGAGCTTTTGCGCGTATGTTCTATTGTCCATTCTCCTGTATTGGACACTTTTAATCGAACTTACCACGGTGAATTCTATCGTCTATTCTCATGTGTTGGACAGCCTTAATCGAATTCACCATGGTAAATTCGATTAAGAGTGTCCAATACAAGAGAACAGACAATAGAATTCACCATGGTAAATTCGATTAAGAGTGTTCAATACAGGAGAATGGACAATAGAACATACGCGCAAAAGCTCCTGACTTCACGAAAAAAAATTTGGTTCAAGCACTAACGTGAAGTCAGGAGCTTTTGCGCTTATGTTCTATTGTCCATTCTCCTGTATTGGACACTCTTAATCGAATTTACCATGATGAATTCTATTGTCTATCCTCCTGTATTGGACAGCCTCAATCGAATTTACCATGGTGAGCTCGATTAAGGCTGTACAATAAAGGAGAATATACAATAGAATTCACCATGGTAAATTCGATTAAAAGTGTCCAATACAGGAGAATGGACAATAGAACATACGCGCAAATGCTCCTGACTTCACATCAGTGCTTGAACCAATTTTTTTATTGCATTTTCAAAAAAAAAGTTATTTGGCGGACCCGTTATTACGGAGATAAAAAAACGGAAAAAATTCGCCCAACCCCAAATAACTCAGCAGATTTTGGAACGTCTTAATCCAATATTGTGCTTCCGGTGTTTCTATTAGTTATGATGGTACTGGGGATTCTAGTAATATATTGCAAAGTCGCTAATGTCACAAGCCATTAATGTTAGCAATTGATCAGTTGTACGATTAATATTAAGGTTCATAAGTAATGATTTTTAAATATTGATAATAAAAATTTACAATTCCTAAAATTATTATTATAATTTTGTCCGATTTCATCATAAGAAAATATTGTTAAAAATATTTTTAACACGCTTCCACGTAAACATTCACTTTAAACACTGTTGGCTATCATTAAAAGTGTCACTTTTAATGGCAGCTGTACCAAAAAAATATTCTGAAGATTTTCGCTTTATGGTGTGTGATGATGCAATTGCATTTGCAATAATAAATAAATCATAAGGTCAATCGTTACAAGTTTATGGAATAAAACTTGAAGTCCCATTTTTTCACATGGGCAGTTGTACTTTGCGGGCTCGAAAGTTGGTAAACCATCTGCTCTATTTTTTTTTCTCCAGAAAGGATAACCAAAAATGTACATTATAGGGCATTGCAATAAAGTATAATTTAAATATTAGGGTGTTATTTTATTCAATAATATATTTCTTCTAATTTTTTTCATTAGTTACTCTACCCGTGCGAAGCCGGAGCGGGCAGCTAGTCATTCGTAAAGAGCCTGTACTAATCGGACTTCTCGGATGCCTCAGGATCCCGATTCTATGGACTTTCCCTTCGTGTCTTGAAAACGAATAATGCTCAAGCGGCCCGTTATAACCTGCATTACCCTCTATGGCTGAATCTATATATTTATAAAAGAAAGTCGTGTTAGATACTTCACTTATAACTCAAGAACGGCTATACCGATTTGGCTCAAAATTCGTGGGGAGGTAGCTTAGAACCAGGAGACGGACATAGGATCAGATAAGTATATTTCGAGTTACTGGGAAAACAACATTTCAGATGGCTATAATTCCAAAACAACTCGACGGATTATGTCCATTAACGAATAACATATATACATTTGGACGAATTGATCAGCACTATGAAGTTTGGATCCTGGTGGCTTTGAAAGATAACAGGTAGCAAGGGTGTATGAAATTGCATATCATATTCGTTAAAGTATAAAGCTCAGTTTTTATAAATTCAATTTGGAATTATATTAAGATTCATGTCTTCCATTGTCTGATACTTAGCATGGATGTAACCCCCTTTCAGACACCATTAAATTATGACAAATAGTAATAATAATAATTGTATATAATAATTAATATCTATATTTATAAAAGAAAGTCGTGTTAGTTACTTCACTTATAACTCAAGAACGGCTATACCGATTTGGCTCAAAATTGGTATGGAGGTAGCTTAGAACCAGGAGACGGACATAGGATACTTTTTTGTGTTATACAGGGTGTTTTTCTTCTAACGTCAATTAAAACTTGCTGTTTTTCCTGCCATAATCGTACAATTTTAGTCATGTGTGTTTAAAAATAAACTTTCGAGGCATACACCATTGAAAATAAAGCATTTATATACAGGGTGTCCTTTTTCTCATGGCACAATTGTACGTGATTGAAGTGATTTGTGTCACAAACAAAGGATTAACTAAATAGGTACCTTGGATGGATTCTCATAATGTATTCGTCCGAAATCTCCATACAGGGTGTTCTTCTTTTAACGTCAATTGCAACTTGCTGTTTTCCATGTCACAATCGTACAATTTCATTCATTTGTGTTAAAAAATAAACTTTAGAGGGATACATCATTGAAAATAAATCATTACTCTACAGGGTGTTTTTTTTCTAATTGCACAATTGTACGCGATTGAAATGATTTTTACCACAAACAAAACATTAACTTAATAGGTACCTCAGATAGATTCTCATAATGTATTTGAATAGGGACCTTATGCGACCGCAGAAGCGGCGTCGATTATCTTCGAATGTTGCAAATTGATATATGATTAATTGGACGCAGTTAAGCAGAAATATATGATTATATATATAAACTATCTATATTTTATGACAAACGTGTATAATAAAATCTAAAATCTGCTTATTTATTGCCTCTAAGGCGGAACAGAGTTCGCTGGGTCAGCTAGTTGTTCATAAATCTACTCAATGTCACTCCGACATCATCATGTTGTTTCCCGTACATCGCGCTGCTGAGAAAAATAAGGAAGTATTTTCGAAACCAAATGTGTTTCCTGTACGGTCAGACAGAATGACAGACGTCACCGTCATGCTGGAATCGAGGGTTTTCCACGTGACGGAGAGATGCGAGCATCGAAAAACCATTTCCAGGTTCGTGTCTGTTCATTTAACCTATCAGCCTTCAGACCTAAAACAGTAACTCATCAAAAATTTAGTGAATATACGTTACGGCCTATCTGCCGACTTCCGTTCGGTCTACAGCCTGTCTCCCGTTGACGCAACGTTGATTCCAGACAATTTTCGGGTCATTTGTTCTTCTCGCTGTGAATAAAACTCCTTCCGAATACGTTTCTAACGTCGGAGTCATCTTATACGAGCAAATTTTTATTGTTAGAGGCTCTCACTTGGTGTAAATCCATATCAATCTTATAACATAGTATCTTTGCGGACATTATTTATCGAAAACTGTAAAGCATTTCATCGCATTGCGGCTACATCAAGAGATACTTCATTGATACCTTTGAACATTATGCTTTATTCGAGGACAGCAATAGGTCTCTTGCATGTAACACGAAATACCATATGTTTATGTTTTTCTGAATCTACTTCAATATCAGATCATCATGTATGCCCTCATACACTTTCAAAATTTATAATATTTGAATATTTCGGTACTGATAATCGGAATATCAGGAAGCAAATTCAAATGAGGTGAAACACTTCTGATAGGTACAATCGTTGCTATGACGGCTGACGTAATCAAAATGTACCCTCGACGAGTCCATCTGCTTGTTACAGTGAAACAAAGAGTGAAACGGACACGAGAAGAGAGAGAGCCAGCTTAGACACAGCACTGTTGATTTATGATCCGACAGTGAATGGTGTCCACTACCCTCTGGATTGATCTCCGGCTCGTTATATATCTACTGAGCTTGAAACCCTCATCATTCAATTCAAATAAGCCAACGTGAACAATCGCGCCGAAGAGTACTGACTTCAGGACTGTGCTTTTTTATATTGTTTTAAGTTCCTTTAACAAATTCAGCCATCGATACAGTCTGGCTATTAGTTTTACCGTAGATTGAAATAAAAAAAACAGGTTTATGGGAACCCCGTTGCTTACGCCTATTCTCCAAATCCGACGTAATTTAGTATAGATCTTCCAATGCCCCAGGGCCACAATACAGACAATTCAACTCGGAAACAATGCTATTACCTCGAAACTGACTTGTCGGAGCAAAGAATTGCCATGAAATTTCTCTTGAAACCATCAAATTAACCATAGGGCCACGGTACGGACACTCCCGGCACATCCCGGAAACAACGCTAATTCCCCCAAACTGATTTCTCCGTGCATAGAATTACCATGAATATTTTTTTAAAACCTCAAAATACCTGCCCAGCACCAGACCCATGACCGATAGTCTTAAACTACTTCCAAAATAATCCGTGAAACCCAAAAACAGTCACTTCTCCTCTGCGCATGCGCAATCCACTCGTGGCTGAAAGTCCTCTCAAAATCACACACTTCACAAAACACCCCGATCTCCAACACTGGTGGTCCAGGAGATATCGCATCTTGAATCCACGCATGCGCATACCCTCACCAGGCAACTCTATGGAGTAATAGAATCCTCCAACCCAAAACCTCAATCCTTTCAGACGAAAACTCCAGCAGTTATATAATTTCTCATCTGCGCATGCGCATAACGAAAAATGCCCGAGAAGAGCAGCATGAACTTCAAAAAAGTCCTGTGGGCAGGAGCTTTGGCGCTCTTGTTCAAACTTTGACAAATCCTATCCCCGAAAGTATTGGTTTCTCTGAGTTGGGAATTATATCAATGGATTCTTATGATAGGACTGCTTCATATATGAAACTAAATTAAAACCAGAGCTCCAAAAAGTGTATATTAAAAAAAAGTGTACCAAAAATTATCATTCAGCCAATATTCCAGTTTTGTTTTTACTGGAGATATTCTGAACCCAATTTACTCATCCATAATTATGGATTTTCCACGGGCATTATATTATCACCTTAAAAGAATAATATCATATCATCCTCATAATTCTACGATAGCTGAGGTCATTTTGCATTCAATCGTACTTTGTTTTCTACAGCACGCGAGGTTTTTATGTCAAGAATAACGAACCAGCAATATCTCTGACATGTCCCTTATCCTAATAGGAAAATAAGATGACATGAATGAACACCGATCATATTATGAAAATTCATAGAATAATTAAGTAGGTACAGCATTCTGTGAAAACAGTGAAGTACGATTTTTCATTGAAAGTTTGAAAAATCATATCTCCGAAAGTATTAGCTTCTTAGAGTTGAAAATGATATAAATGAATTCTTATGGTGAAACTTCATCTTAAATAAATTGAATTTGAGATTTGGATGTCATTTTTGAATTAGCCAAAAAGTTCACCTTGATTAATTCACAAATAAGTAACCTAAGTTCTAAGATATATTGAGATGCACATGATTGTTATGTGAAAAAATTCTTCATCCTACATTAAAAATACTATCCAATTTTTGTTTTTTTCTGTTATAAATAATGATTTTTCCAATTCTTCAAGTTGGTTTCTGGGTATCAACCTCATATTTATGTTTGTTGATCAGTCTACTGCAGTTGAGCTTAAAACATTATCTTTCCAAAATCTCAGGATGAAACATTCGGGACTAAGTGGTTTGAATTTCCAAGGGATATCAAGAATGCATTTATAGTTGAAGGGTCTTCAATTCATTACAAATATGAGATAGCATTGAAAACATTCAGGGTAATATTAATAATTCATTTCTATGGTTGAAGCACAGTAAGGTTTTGTAACCAAAAATAGAGCACCGACTAGACTTCCAAGACCCACTTCGATGTCTTAGTATTCCTTAAAAAGACTATAACTATTATTGTACATAGAGAGAGCATTAATAAAAATCCAAGGCCAAGCTACATAAATTAAATAGCAATATAAAAAAAAAATCAGGATAGGACGTTCGCGAATTTATTTCTCAACTACCAGCATTCATTCGCATTGATAGTTCGAGGAGTTCGAAGATAATCAAGGAGACCGATCTGTCTAAATCGGAAGTATCAGTCAACGTATCAGACCGTGATTGAGTTGGGGCTCCGCAAATGCATAATAGATGGGACACAGTGCATTGGGGTCACCGTTGAGACGAGATCACGTTGTGAACTTTATGTTCTGGTTGCAAGAACTATCGAGCTACCCTAGGAAGTATCTTGGGACATTCGTTTATTATTTTCTTGAAAAATGTTCCTTAGGAATCATCCAGACAATATTTCAGCATGATGAAGTCCCCAAAATTTACCATTAGACAAGTAATCTACTAAAGAGTGTATTTCTGTAGGCGGAGAACTTTGAATCGGCAACACTGTTTTCTGTGGCATCTAATTTGACATTTCTCGGTGTTTTTGAGATAGTTTGTTTTAGCAATTCATCATGCTCACGCCATATTTATTTTGAACTATAGTCTGTTTAAGATATATTGACATCGAAGTAGGCCTTGAACGTGTAGTTGGTGCCTTATTTCTAGTTACAAAAAGTAACTGTTCTATAACCAGAGAAAAGAAATATTAACATAACCTTGAATCATAGAAATATGGATCATGCGGAGTAATATCAATAAGTGGAAAAGTTTAATGGGTAATTCCGCAAAAGAAGCAGATTAAGAATAATTCTGCTGGTACCTGCCGACACGTGTTTCTGCTAGTTGGCTTCTTCAGGACAGTCTTGAAGACTGTCAGGACTGTCCTGAAGAAGCCAACTAGCAGAAACACGTGTCGGCAGGTACCAGCAGAATTATTCTTAATCTGCTTCTTTTGCGGAATTACCCATTAAACTTTTCCACTTATAACCTTGAATATTTTCAATGCTATCTCCTATTTGTAATTAATTCAAATGCATTCTTTATTGCTTTGGAAATTCAAATGCCGAATGGATTTTATCCTGAGATTTTGGAAGGATAATTTTCCAAGTTCAACTGCAGTAGACTGTTGAAACAAACATAAATATGAGGTTGATACCCAGAAACCATTTCAAGGAATTGGAAAAATCATTATCTATAATAGAGAAGAACAAAAATTGGATAGTTTTTGGCGCTCTAGTTCCTCGGAACTGAGTGCTTATCAATTTGCCCAAATGTCAGTAATTTTCGAATTTTTCGATGAAAATGGTCTTAAACGATTTGGTTCGACTCACTGATCAAGAATCCGTGGTCGAAATTCATTCTGTCCGGCCAGTCCGGCCGGCCGTAGGCACGATAACTCTCGAACGGAATGAGCTAGACAGTTGAAAATTTTCAGAGTAGGTTTGGGAGATAAATATCTCGGCTAAGTTCGTTATTGGGCAAAATCGGACAGATGGTTTCGGAGTAACATAAAAAAATTTTTTTTTAAGGCAAATTCCAAATTAAATTTTTTTCAATAAGCTGTTTTACCATAAGAATCCAATGATATCATTTTCAACTCTAACAAGCTAATATTTTCGGAGATATGATTTTTCAAAATTTCAATAATATATTGTATTTCAACGTTGTCACAGAATGATATTATTCTATGTATGAATTGTCTTAATGTCAAATGATGTTCCTGAGACATGACATTATCTAATCAATCGAAGAATTGTGAGCGAAGTGAGAAAAATCTCAGTTGTTTGCTCCGAAATTAGGTTTTCTCAGAAAATTCTTACATTTCGGAACGGAACATGAAGTAAGAGATCCGAGAATAGTGAGACTGCATTTCATCCATAGACAAGATATAACTCTCGAACAGAATGAGGTAGGTAGTTGAAATTTTCAGAGTAGTTTAGGGAGATGAATATCTCGGTTAAGTTCGTTATTGGGCAAAATTGGCCAGAATTAATTTGATTTCTTCCATGGTGCAGTTCTCATTCTCATGATTGCTCATTTAATCTTGATAAATAAACTATTATTTGAATTGAATTTCCTTTAGGATGCGGCTCTATAATATGAATACATTGATATAATTCCCAACTCTGAGAAACCAATACTTTCGGAGTTATAATTTGTCTATTAGAACTAGAGCGCCAGAAAGCTCCTGTCCACAGGGCTTGAACCCATTTTTTTTTAATACAGGATGAAGAACCTTTTGACATGATAATCATGTGCATCTCAATATATCTCATTATATAATTTATGTTCCTTATCCAAAGCCATCAAGGTGTAAAAGCCCACAAGAAACTCACTTTTTCTTGATTGAATAATTTCATTAATATAATGTTGATAAATATAATGTTATTATTATTACTTCGTCAGTATGAATTATTGAGAGATTGGTTGAATAATGGAGCATTATTTTGGAAGAAGAGTTAATTTATCAGTGTTTAAGCAGACTTATTATTTCTGTCTTAATTTAACTTGGAAAGTAATAGCTCGTAAAATATTATAATCTTTATGCAATGATAATAGTTCAAGTGTTTATTTTTCCACAAAAAAAATCGGACCCAAAATTTTACTACATAAATTTTGTTTACGTAAGCTATGAGTTTTATGGATTTCAATTGCAGCTAGGAACAGAAAAGATTATTTGCCATTTTCCTATGAATTGTCGTTTTAGTATTATAATTCATATTGAAAAACTTAATGATTTAAAATTCTATTTCAAACTTTGATTTGCTTAGTTCGTAGAGCTCATGAAGGAAAGAACATATCAAAGTAAACCTTCAGTGAAGTGCTTCAAAAACTTCAATTCAATTTGATGTCTCTTTAAATGTATATAAGTATATCACAGGAGTGCTTCCACAACTGCTGCCAGGTTTTAATGATGTGCCTTCCTCTTTTTTCCTAAGAATTCTTTGGAGAGTACTCGAAGAAATCTGAAATATTATGGCCAATGTAATAATCTGAATACACTCTTAGTGGTTGAATAACAGTTTACCTGAAACACTAAAGCAATGCTGGCGGTAGTATCTACAGATTCCCTGAAGAATTCACAGTAACATCTATATCCTCCTTCGAGTTCCCTTTTTGTTAGGCGAGAGGTATCGTAATCAATTTCAGACATTTTTAATAGCACAAGGATGCGGAAATACTCAAACTCGGTACGATTAATTATAAACACACATGTAAAAACTATCCCAAATTGTTGGATTTTCGTTATATCGAAATTGTATTCGATTTTCCATAGGCACCCTTGATGTCAATACATCTTAAACGGACTATACATGGATCGTAGATGGCTCCACAGGTGTATTCTCAATAATGTTATGTATCCCGTAAGAATCAAAAGTGAATCTGGCAATTCATATTTTTCAGTAACCAAAATTAATATTAATAGTAAATCAAATTCAAAGCAACGAATACAGCGTTTACATACGAGTACATCATTGAGCTACCTATGTCAATTGTATCGTTAAATTTTTTGTAATATACAGCCACACCGACATGGGCAAGGAGGTGATGGGGTACCATTAGGGTGTCATACTTCCTGTTGTTAAACTGTCCTCAGTGTCCTTCGGGCCTTCTGATGGCAATTATGGATGGTTCAAGCCAGGTGTGAGTTTCTTTATTTTGCAAATATTTTAGAGACCAGTTGAGATAGAGCAATGCGCTTTGACGGTTTGAGTAAGCAGCTCGAATATTTTGAAACTCTGGAGAAATAATATATATATATATATATAAATTTTTGTGAAATTTTTCTTGGGTATTGTAGCACGTTGTGTTTGACTAGTAAAACAATATTTACTTTTTCATTTTATATAATATCCAACATATGTTTCGGTGTTGATTGTTATTATACATCCTTGAAAAAGGCCAATCAACACCGAAACATATGTTGGATATTATATAAAATGAAAAAGTAAATATTGTTTTACTAGTCAAACACAACGTGCTACAATACCCAAGAAAACTTTCACAAAAATTTATATAATAAAGAAGCACAAGAAAATTCAAGAATCAATAATATATATATATATATATATATATATATATATATATATATATATATATATATATATATATATATATATATATATATATATATATATATATGGATTCGTAGTTCGTTCTCACCTCCGTTAAGTTCATAAGGCGACCTGACCTCCGGGTGAAGGGGATGTCCTATCGAAATAATTCTTGTTTATAGATAAAGAGGGGAAGATAAAGAATTAGGATTCCTAAAGAGGGGAAATTATTTTCTCCAAAAAAATTTTCCTTATACGAACCAGACGTTGTCTCCTCCGCATATATTTTGTATAGGTAGTACGCTATTACCTCCTGCAAGGTTGTCAGATCTTCGGAGGCCACCACGTACGTTGGTTTGATATTATCTTATATATGGAATGCAGCTGTTACTCCTCCGTTTGATTTATGAGCAGTTAATGTCATGAAATGGATGAGGTATAAACATACCCTGGGAATTCCAACACGCTTCAAATTTAGCAGGCAAGAATTAATGTATAAGTTTCATGATCTACCTAGGAATAAATGAACATCGATTCGAAAACTGAAAATCTATCATTACAAACTGCAAATCATAGCATTGGATTCAATGCAATTAGTATTGGCAAGTTTTATGGCATTCTTGAGTATTTGATTCCGATAAAAAATTTCGTTAGAATTTATAATATTTTGTCCACGATGTTTGTAACGTTGTTGTTGTTAACAAATGTTAACTATCAATAGGTGAATTCAAAAGATTCATAGGCTTTACAGTAGCTCATATTTTCGGTATAGAATATCTATTTATGTAAAAAGTTACTGATTGAGAGAAATGCCTTCTTGGAATTGAATGAGTACTCTGAACGGAAAATGTTGGCATTATTTTTCTTCACAACACTAAAATGATTGAACGAAAGTTAATGATTCTACTTTTATTTATTTTCCATTTAAAAAATAGACCTAATTGCTCATCTTTACGTGAAGATCTATCTTGGAATTATTCTTGTCATTTTCCTGGAATATAAATATCTGAAGTTAGCTGTACTGCATCTAGTATACTTATAACTTTGCAAATATCTCATTCCGCTATCTTCATATAATCGATTCTCTATAAAGAATAAGTAAAATATTGAATAACGAAATTCTTTAGGAATTGTAAGATAAAAATCGTCAAAAAAAGTTATTGGGAAATCAAACAACTCAGATTTTATCACATGAAAACGTCGAAAAAGTCTGTCCTAATTTCTTTGATAGTTTTCCTGAAATTTTTCAGACAACTACTTTCGAGTACCAATACGCCGTGACTGACTAACAAATAATTCCAGAAGAGGAAAATAATTCATTCAAAAATTGGTTCAAGCACTGACGTGAAGGCAGGAGCTGTTGCAGGTATGTTCTATTGTCCATTCTCCTGTATTGGACACTCTTAATCAAACATACGCGCAAAAGCTCCTGACTTTCGCAAGTTTTTTAAAATTTTCTAGGGGTACGGTTCTCCCGGAATTTTACACACGTCTTTATGTCGATATTCTATAACTAGTTACCAAGCTTCATTTCTATTATATTCCAGGTGGGTATAACTCTGAAACCGATTATTCCCAATAACGAACATAACTCTCCTATTGGGATGTGCAACCTGCCCTGCAAATTGCAAGTCCCTATCTCCTCTCTATCGAAAGTTATCGAGGCAACATTCACCCCTCCAGCTACTGAACCCATACAAGGCTAAATGGATATCCAACAATATAGATCCAATCGTGTTCAAACTTGCAACTCGGCAGTAGAATTGGGTTTTGAGGGATCTCGCGAAATTTCAGTGATGTCGGATGAACAGTATCTGATATATAGAATTTTTTTCAATGACTTTTTAAAAAATTTCTAGGCATAGGATCCTCACGAAATTTTGCAAAAGTTCTTGTGTTAGCATTCTATCGGTTCTGTATTTTTTAGTTATTGAGCAAATTTCAACCAAATTTCAGTAGCGTATAGCTCCAAAACCGTTTGGCCGATTATGCCTAAGAACAAACTCAAATGTCGCATTCAGATGCACAACCTAGCCTATCTCTTTTCGTTCTCAGGTCATAGTGTACATAAAGAATATTTTTTTTATTATTTTTCGGTTATATGATTCTCACAAAATTTCACAAGCAACCTAGGATGTGTATTCTACAACTACTCATCAAGTTTCAATTCGATTGGATTTGTATTAGTTGAAAACAAAATTATTACTCGGAAAACATTCGTCCGATTATGCCCATTAACGAACCTGTCCGTCGTATTGGGATGCGCCACCTACCCTGAAAATTTCAAGTCGTTATCGTGGCAACGGACGGCCGGCAGGACATAATTAAATTTGACCTCGAATTCTTCATCAGGTAGTCGAACCCAATCGTTTGAGACTATTTTCGGCAAAAAATACTGACATTTGGGCAAAATGATAACGAGATGTTCCCCAGAACATACGCGCCAAAAAAAGAATTGGTCTAATTGAGAGAAGAATAATTGAAAAAGCTCTGACGTGAGGTCAGTCTACTTTGGCGCAAATTTATAGCTATAGTGGTCACCCATTCAGGTACTGAACTCACGAGTAGGCTTCCAGCAAACAATATTTTTCCCAATATTTTGAACAATATAGATTTGATCTATAGAGAGTTTAAATCTGGAATCTGGAATACATTTCCATCTTCGATACTTCATATGGGAAAGTAAGAGGGTGTTTGGGTTATAGGTCAATGAATATCGAATCTCGTATCAGATGTAACGGATCAACTATGTATATTTTGAAAGATATGTGCACATTGCATAAGCGCCAAATTACCCTTAAGTGGCCCATACACGCTCAATATTATTGTGTAATGTGGATTGCACAATATATTGACAGTGGCCCTTAGACAGTCAATATTATTGTACAATATGTTGGTTGGTGCGATATTGATGGTTGTGCAATATATTGCGCTAAGGCACAACCTCTCAATACCGCCCACACACGATCAATTTATATTGCACAAATCAAAATATTGTACAATAATATTGAGCGCGTATTACATTGAGTTGAAACTGTCTCATGGCGGGATCTCATTCGATAATGAGGCTATTGTCTTAAAAGATGATCGTCATTTCTGAATCAAGTGCTTAACACACGGATATTGTTATACAAATCAAAAATGTTTGTATGCACGTCTATCAGAATAGGTATTCCTACACGAATCATTGTCATTATTTTTGGCGCTCTTGTTCCTCGGAACAGTGTGCTTATCAATTTGCCTAAATGTCTATAATTTTCGATTTTTCGACTGACAATGGTCCTAAACATTTCAGTTCGACTCACTGAACAATAATCCGTGGTCAAAATCGATTCTGTAACCACGATAACTCTCGACCGGAAGAAGCTAAACAGTTGAAATTTTCAAAAAGGTTTGGGAGATAAGTATCTCGGTTAAGTTCGTTATTGAGCAAAATCGGCCTGTTTCGGAGTAACGAAAAAAAAATTTCTTTACATTACAAATTTCAAATTCAATTTTTTTGAGATGCAGTGTCATCATAACAATCCATTGATATCATTCTCAACTCTGACAAACTGATACCTTCGGAGAATGATTTTTCAAATTTTCAATAATTATTCTTGATTCTATGATTTCATAGAATACTCTAATTATAATTTTTCTGATGTATGTAAATCCAACATGATCTGTGTCATAGACCTACGTTTTGAATTTAATTACGAAAATTATTGAAAATTGACGTACAGTGACCAAATTGGAAAAAGGTTACAGCATGCAGTGTTCCGAAGAGGTCACCCATCCAAGTACTAACCACACCCGACGCTGCTTGCCTTCAGTATTCGGACGGTATCTAACATATTCATGGTGGGTTTGACGAAGCTACGATTAGCTTAATTGTGGATTAAATTCGGTGGTTGCATCAAAAATGAACTGAAAATGTATATGGAATCACACTGATTTGGCAAATAAGAGCTGTAAACATGATTTCTTCCTCTAACTCTGCAATTATAATTATGATGCAGTTCTATCATAAGAATCCATTGATATTATTCCCAAGTTTGAGAAACCAATACTTTCGGAGATATTTTTCATTTATTTTAATATCTCCGATACTACCCACTAGATCTATCTGATTAGTCTAACTATTCTAAATTTCATATTTTTGTTGGTGAACAAATACAAATATTCGAATAGTCGAAATTTTTGCCTGACACAAAATTCCGATCCCTAGTATATACGGGACCGATCGAAAAAGCGTAACTACAGAAACGATTCAAAAAGGGGATGAATGGTGTGTGGAAGTGTATTTCAATGAAAAATTGTAAAATGTTACTTTGGGAGTTCTGCATATGAATAGGATGGTTTTGAAGAAACTTAACATTTCCGTCGTTTCTTACACGGACTGAAAAGTGTAAGAATGGTGGATATTGAATAAGTGGATGAGCGATGAGAGGAATTTTAAATTTTGTTTCAAAATTTGACTGAATGTGGAGCGGTAAGGGGGGGACTGGAGAGCATTATTACTTCCTCATGTCAATTATGTGTGTGCAAGCCTGTTTCGAGAAAATAGCGTAGTTTCTGAGATGAAGTGTTCATAACGTGGTCCTTGGGCTAATTTTGAATTTTACGCTGCCTCTTTTGGATATTTTTCGATCTGCGCATGAATAGATGAGAAGTGAGAAAACTACTGGAGTCTTCTTCTGGGAGGAGTGGTATTTTGAGGAGCAGGATTATATTCTTCTATAGAATCCCCTCGAGAGGTCCGCACATTCGTGGATTAAAGTTGCAATATCTCCTGGACTTTCTGTGCTAGAGAATTCGAGTTTTGTGTGAAGTGTGATTTTGAGAAGGCAGTAACGAATGGACTCCTTATGCGCAAAGGACAATTTACTGTTTTTAGGTTGGACAAGTTAGATTGGTAGTGCTCTACATCTAGCGGTCATGGGTCCGGTGCTGATCCAATATTCTGAGTTTTTGAGGGGAAAGGTTATTATGTGCGCGCGCGTGCACGTCAGTTTCAGAGAAATAGCGTTCTTGCTGATTTGCAGTGCCCCTTGGGCCAATTTTGGAATTCATGGTGCCCCTTTCGGGCAATCTTCGTTCTGTGCATGAGCAAGCGGTTTGTTCGCGGTTATGCGGGCCGGCAGCATGAAAGAGAGCACTTTCAGTGACAAGTAAACTGCGCATGCGCATTAGTGTGCTGGCTATTTTTTGTATTGCTTGTGCTAGGATGGAAGTGAATTCCGTGGATAGGTCATGGGGGTCTGATACTGAGTAAACATATGAGTCTTTTGTGTCCTATTTTCATGGCGAATTCATAAATAACATTATTGGAATGATCTTTATCAAATATTCGGATTTGTAGAATGGGAGTAAGCAACTTCGTTAATAACGAGGGCCGTAAACCTTCCTCTTGTGCGTGTGTTCCGCAAGGAACAACGTGCTAACATTTCGCCACAATGCCTGTATTTTCGGATTTTTTTCGAAATTGGTCTCAAACCATTGAGTTCGACTCACTGATGAATAATCCGGGGTCAGATTCAGTTCTGTCCGTCCGTCCTTAGTCACACAAGCTCCTAGGAGCTTGTCCTCCCAATTCACGCGTGCCCCTCCCAAATCTTCCCCAAGGAGATCCCTCAGAAGCTCCTATAAGAGAATGTGTGGCTAAGGAGATTCAGTTGTGTTCTTTATCAACTTTGTTGCTCTATCCTTATGCCAGCTTAGACATAGCACTGTTTATTTATGACCCGACAGTGAATTGTGTCTACTACCCTCTAGGTAGATCTCCGGCTCGTTCTATCCACTCTGCTTGAAACCCTCATCATTCAATTCAAATAAGCCAACGTGAACACGCGCGCCAAAGAGTACTGACTTTACGTCAGTGCTTTTTTATTTTATTCATTTTGACCGACGGTAAAACTAATAGGCGTAGACCAGACTGTAGTAACGAACAGAGTTATCATAAAAACTTGAAAAGCACTAATCTATAGTCGGTACTCTTTGGGACGCTTGTTCACGTTGATTAATATGAATTGGATGATAAGTAATTTGAACTCAGTGGATAGAGCGAACGAGTGATCTAGTCACAATCCAGTTCAATATAGAGAGTGCTCTGCCTAAGCTGTTGTAAGAATATGGTGACAAAGCCTACACACAACACGACTGATTCTCATAACTCTCACAAGCTCCTATAGGAGCTTCTGAGGATGTTCACTTTGTAAAGGACCTAGGTGGGTCAGCATAATCATGTTATCAAAAAGTGGGAAAACTCTGTGTACAGGGGCTTTGGCACTCTTGTCAAACTACTTGTCAAACTTTGAAACACCTAGGTCTTCCCCGAAAGGACTCGTCAGAAACTCCTAGGAGCTTGTACGAGATAGGACAATCAGTCATGTTCTGTGCTGGTTTTGTTATTGTATCCTCACGCCAGCTTAGGCACAGCACTCTCGATATTTGACCAGATAATGAGTGGTGACCAATAGCGTTTGACTAGATCTCCTGTTCAATCTATCCACTGAGTAAACATATGAGTCGTTTGTGTCCTATTTCTCATGGCGAACTAATAAATAACATTATTTGAATGATCTTTATCAAATTATATTAGGATTTGTAGCATTCTACAAATGTTGCTTATGCCCATTGGCGTAAGCAACTTCGTTAATAACGAGGGTCCCCTGACGCAAACCTTCCTCTTGTGCGTGTGTTCCGCAAGGAACAGCGTGCTATCATTTTGCCACAATGCCTGTATATTTAGATTTTTTTCCGAAAATGGTCCCAAACCATTGAGTTCGACTCACTGAGCTTGTACGAGATAGGATATTCAGTCGTGTTCTGTGCTGGTTTTGTTACTGTATCCTCACGCCAGCTTAGGCACAGCACTCTCCATATTTGACCAGACAGTGAGTGGTGACCATTAGCGTTTGACTAGATCTCCTGTTCACTCTATCCACTGAGCGAGCAATCATCAGACTTTTTGGTTTATGGACTATGGCCTTCCAAGCCAATATCTTTTCTGGAAAAATCGGAGAAGTAAATTTATTCGACATTCATTTGTTTTTCATTCGAAAAGCATTGATGAATATTTTCGAATTTTGAAAGCATACGAATAGGTACACACATCTTCAAATCACATCAATAGTATAACGAAAAATAAAATCTATCATTTATTTGGATCACTAGAATAAGCGACGTATTCTTCTTTTGAAAATACCGTTACATTCAATAGGTTTTGTATTTCTATTGTTGAATAATCTTAAAAACTCCCCGAATTCGGGGAGAAATATTCTATGAGGGAAAAATATCAATAAAACTCAATATTCTTTACTCTGATTTTTTTATAGTGCATATATTTGTGAGACTATTTGTAATTCATGATTATTTCCCGAGACAAAATCACAGATCAATCTGACAGGGCAGGGTTGACCTAGAAAAATTATTTCATATCGAACTCCGCACAATTGTGGGAATGAAGAAACATTTCGGAAGAATTTCGGAGAAAAATTTTTCTTTAGACTTGAATTTTCAACTTTTGCATTCATCATTATATTCAAGTGAATAGACCTTTCATGAAGTCTGGGTATAGTCTGGCTGCTTACTTTCCTGAGTACGTCTGAAGAATTGCGGTGTCGTGTTTGATTTCCTTTTTGGCGCGCTTCTTTTCCTGGCTCTGTCTATCATTTTGATCAAAATACAGTCTTTAACGTTTAGTTCCGACTGCCTTATGAAAAATCCGAGGTCAAACTTAATTCTGTCCAAATATCCAGGATGAGCGGAATCCGTTAGATAGTTTCAGAGGTTAGAGCTATCTGAATTTTGTTTTTCCAAACACTCAAAAACTACTGATCATATTGAATTGAAACTCGGTAGTTTGCTGAAAAATAACGAAACAAATATGTTGCATGCAAAATTTCGTAAGCATTCAGAAACTTGTTTTACAGCCAAGTTTCAGATTTAAACTCGATCGGATTTATATTGGAAAAATTATTTTCTTTCCTGGAAGCCCAGTAGCCTCAGATGATTTCAGTTCCTGGATGGCTTTGAATTCGATCAAGTTCACTGAAGTATATTGACTTTCCAGTTCTTTCATGTTCCATATATTATTTACGCAACAGGACGAAGAATTTCATCCGAATGATTTTCATTTTTATAGACCAAGAAAATATCTTTGAGCGTTTAAATTTTAGTCATATCTAATACAAACCAACCGAGAAATAAGTCTGTATTGAAATTTATGTGTGTTCTCCAAGAGAGCCAATTGAAGAAATCATTTTTCTTGTGGTCTTTCCTCTTCACTTGATTGTGCTATATATGAAAAAATTTAAAAAAAAAACAATGACGTAAGGTAGGTGTGCTTTTGCGCGATTGTACATGTTGTCAAATCAGAATTGAATGATGTCATAAACAAGCACGCTAAAGAAGACTGGCCTCAAATAGGGGCTTTCTAATATTTTTTTTCTTTATGCTTACGAAATATTTCATGCGTATATTTGTCGGTATTTTTCAAATAACAACTGGCTTTCAATTCGATCCGATCAGTATAATTTGAATTATTAGAAAAACAAAATTTCGGATGGCTATAATTCCGAAACTATTCAAAGAATTTTACCAACTGATGATACTAACCGAGATATTTATGCCCCAAACCTACTCTGCAAAAGTGAACCCTCTAACTCATTTCGATCGAGAGTGATCGTGCTTTATTTGACCGTGGATATTTTATTAATCATTCTGATTATTCCAAGGAGCAAGCGGGCCAACAAATCAAAAACTGCTCACCTCATTGGGCATGTAACAAGCACTTAGCAGAATATACCCAGTTGAATGCTAGAGCTATAAACTCTCGTCTATCACTCACGATTCACGAAGTGATTATTTTTAATAGCTTTTTGCGCGTATGTTCTGGGGAACATCGCGTTATCATTTTACCCAAATGTCTGTCACTTTCGAATTTTTTTACGAAAATGGTCTCAAACGATTTGGTTTGACTCCCCAATGAAGAATTCGAGGTCAAATTTGATTCTGTCCGGCCGGCAGTCCGGCCGTTGCCACGATAACTTGAGAACGGAAAGAGCTAGCGACTTGAAATTTTCAGTGTAGGTGGCGCATCTTAATACGACAAACAAGTTCGTTAATGGGCATAATCGGCTCAATGGTTTTCGAGTAATAAATTTGTTTTCAGCCAATATAGATCCGATCGAATTGAAACTTGCTGAGTAGTTGTAGAATATAAACCTAAGCACGTTTGTGACATTTTGTGAGAATCGTATTACTAGAAAATTTTAAAAAAATTATTAAAAAATACTTCTGTTGTCACGATAACCTGAGAACGGAAAGAGATAGTGGCTTGAAGATTTCAGGTTAGGTTGTGCATCCGAATGCGACATTTGAGATTCTTTATGAACATAATCGGCCAAACGGTTTTACAGTTATAGCCATCTGAAATTTGGTTGTTTTTTGTTCCTCATTAACTCGAAAAATACATAACCGATTGAATTCAAATATGGTTATTAATTGTAGAATGCCAACGCGAAAATGCTTGCAAAATTTCGTGAGGATAGTATTCGTAGAAAATTTTTAAAAAATCATTGAAAATTGAAAAAAACAATTCTATATATCAGTAACTATTCATCTGAAATTGCTGAAATTTTGCAAGAGCCTTTAGAAACTAACTCTATTGCAAATTTTCAAGTTTTAACATGATCGGTTAAATATGGTTGGAGATTCGAGCAGCCTTGTGTGAGTTCAGTAGATGGGTGACCGTTGCCTCGATAACTTTCGAACGAAAGGGGATAGGGACTTGCAATTTTCAGGGTGGGTTGCGTATCCGAATAGGAGAGTTGAGTTCGTTTTTGGGCATAATCGGTCTAACGGTTTCCGAGTTATACCCACCTGGAATATTATTTCCTTGATAACTCAAATAATAAATATTCGATCGAATTTAAGCTTGGTAACTAGTAGTAGAAAATCAACATAAACACGTGTTTAAAATTTTGTAAGAACCCTAACCCTAGAAAATTTGAAAAAAATGACGAAAAAATTTTCTGCATTGGACACCCTTAATCGAATTTACCATGGTAAATTCGATTAAGGGTGTCCAATACAGAAGAATGGACAATAGAACACACGCGCAAAAGCTTCTGACTTCACGTCAGTGCTTGAACCAATTTATTTTTTATTAATAATTTTTTGGTGGATCTTTATTACTAACTACTGAGTTTCATTTTGATCACAACAGTAAGTTTCTAGTTATTATGATAACAAAACTTTCTAATTCTAGTTCTCTCTCCCTAGTTCCTGATATATACAAAACTGCATATTCAGGTCGTAATTCTACAAACTGGTGCTCAGTTTCAGTTGGATCGAATGATTCGGAAAAAAATATAAAAAAGCATTGGTGTGAAGTCAGTACTCTACGGCACTTACTCACGTTGACTAATTTTAATTTAATGATGCGTGCTTCTAGCTCAGTTAGTAGAGAGTTTGACTCGGAACTAGGGAATCCAATCCCGCAATTGCTAGATCTCGCAAATGCGGGATCCCGCTGAAATTCTGCGGCATCAACATTGCGGGATATTCCGTGCGGGATTTGCGGGACTTAATATTAAAATTCCGTAATCGACGATGAAAGCGCAAACGTCCTACTTAGAAAAAGAAAAAGTACTTTTTCGTCCACTGTGGTCACTATGAATACGGCATGATACGATTCAATACAAACATAAGTGCCTGTCAGAATAACTGTAATTCACTGTGGTCACTATGAATATGGCCTGATACTGTTCAATACAAACATAAGTGTATATGAGAATAACTGTCATTTGCTATTGTGAAATTATTTAAGGGGTCCAAAATTCATAAAAGTATGTAGAGGTCGACGAAAAAATGAAGTATGCACCTTGGCGAAAAACTGTCTATTGCCTCGCCTGCTTGCTATTCTCAGCTTCTCCTCAGAGAAAGCTCGACAGTAATAGACAGTTGTTGGTCATTGGTACATTAAAAACCTCATATGCTAGTACTAAAGTATGTTTTCAATTGCATAAGACCTTTTTGCGCGTATGCTCTGGGGAACATCGCGCTATCATTTTGCCCAAATGTCCGTAATTTTTCGCCGATAATGGTTTCAAACGATTGGGTTCCCAATGAGACGGACAAGTTTGTTAATGGTTTCCGAGTAATAATTTTGTTTTCATCCAATACAAATCCGATCGAATTGAAACTTGGTGAATAGTTTTAGAATATAAACCTAAGCACGTTTGTAAAATTTCGTGAGAATCGTATTACTAGAAAATTTAAAACGAATTATTAAGAAGTATTTTTTATGTCACGATAAACTGAGAATTGAAAGAGATCGGCCAAATGGATTCGGAGTTATACCCATCTGAAATGGGTTGTTATTTCCTCAATAACTCGAAAAATACAAAACCGATTCAATTCAAACATGGTAATTTGTTGTACAATGGCAACGCAAAATTCTTGCAAATTTTCGTGAGGATCGTGTCACTAGAAAATTTTTAAGAAATCATTGAAAACTATTGAAAGCAATTCTTTATATCAGTCACTATTTGTCTGACATCGCTGGAGCTTTCAGAACTAAACTCTAATGCCAAGTTCCAAGTTTGAACACGATCGGATCTATATTGTTGGAGATTCGAGCAGCTTTGTGTGAGTTCAGTAGATGGATGGGTGACCGTTGCCTTGATAACTTTCGAAGGAAAGGACATAGGGACCTGCAATTTTCAGGGTATATTGCGTATCTGAATGGGAGAGTTGAGTTCGTTTACGGGCATAATCGGTCCAACTGTTTATTATATCCTCGATAACTAAAAAAATCGACTCGATCGAATTGAAGCTTGGTAACTAGTTGTAGAATACCTGTATTATACAGCTATTATACAATAATACAGGAGAATGGACAATAGAACATACTTGCAAAAGCTCCTGACTCATTAGTGCTTGAACCAATATTTATTAGCATGTTTAATAGTTTGAGTACATAGATTACATATATATTGTTAACAATCCCGCATTTTTGCGGATCCGCGGGATTGATAACTTTATCCCGCGCGTTTGCGGGATTGAGATTTTGGTGCGGGATTGGATTCCCTATTCGGAACCACAGGTCCCGGGTTCAATCACGTGGCTCAGGCGTAAGGATACAATAATAAAGCATACACGGAACGCAACTGATTCTCCTAATTCGAAAAACGCCCTAGGAGCTACTGAGGGAAGACCAACCTGTCACAGTGAAATCCTATAATCATAATCATGTCACTATCAAGCGTGTCAAAGCAGACTGACCTAACTTTATCACCTTTTCCATAGTGAAGTCAATCTGTTTTGGCGTGCTTGTTAATGAAATGATTATGATTATATTATTCTAGTTATCATCAGTTGTATTCTATGTAGGCTTTGCTAGTCTGTTTTTACGCCACCTAAGGAACAACACTGTTGATTCTTTAACCAAGAGTGAATGGTAGCCACTACCGTATGTCACTCCTAGCCACGGGATTGAACTTGGCACCTCCAGTTGCGAGACAAAAGCTCTATTCATTGAGCTAGCACTCAATTCAAATTTGTCAAAGTGAACAAGCGTACCGGGGAGTACTAATTTCTCATCAGTGTTTTATTATATTTATTCTGAATAACTACACAGTTTCAATTTGATCAGATCAGTATTTCTCAAGTTGAGAAAGCGATAATTCAAATGGCTATAACTCCGAAACCGCTAGCCTGATTTTGCCAATGAGTGAAACTGGCCAGGATATTTACGGCCCAAACCTACCCTGCAAACTTCAATTATCTAACTCATTTCGTTCGAGAGTTATCTTACTTACGGAAAGCTTGAAAGGATTGGGTTAATTTTCTCTTCATCAATAAACATTAATTTAACTAACTTGTTGAATTAATAACAACTATTAGAATTATCATGCAAAATATTACACCTGATTCATCTCTAGATTATGAACAAAACAATAAAATCTCATTTCCTAGCATCAATTGATAACATGGTTGGCATAAAAATATCCAACGGATAAACACATACGATGAGAAAAAGAATCTTTCAATTCGATGAAGAAGTCAATGTTATTGTTTCTGAATAGTTCTCCCTAATAACCTACGGAAGAATGCCATAAAAAAAGCTTTGAGAATGCCGCCTGGGAGCATATGGTTCGAGAGCGCGTGAAAACCAACGTTGCCATTTCTGGAGGCCACTACGCTTGGCGCGTATCCTAGAGTGTTTCCTTCGTATACTGCTCGGCACACTAGCGCCCGTGATATACTCTTGAACTAAAAGATTGTACTGTATAGAAATGGGGTGCGTAGTGACCTCAAATCGATTTTTTGATATGTTGATCCCTGCAGTCTCCTGAGTCCAACAAGCTAAGAAACAAGTCAAAACGTTGTCACCTCCGATTTCGGAGGTGACTACGTTATATATGAAGTGACAACGCAAAAGGAGTTTCTATTTTAGAGGTGAGAATGACACTTTATAACTATATATATATATATATATATATATATATATATATATATATATATATATCTAAAGAATGCATCCAAGACATTTTTTCTGAACGATTCGATACTTCCGAGACATTTGTGGAGTTCCAAGACCGCCTTGGATAAATTTTTTGTCTAAAGGTTGCTGCCAAGACCGTCTTGGAAGTTTACTGTCTTGGAACTATTTTGACTTTACTCGAAGGAGGTTAAATCTGATTGGAGAAGACCTAGCATGGTCAGTGTAATCATAATAATCTCTTTAGCAAGCGCGCCAAACCAGATTGACCCCACGTCAATGCTTTCGTTTTTACTTCTTTCATTTACTATTCGAATTCTTTTCCATGAGATTATTAAAATCTCCGAAATATTTCTTAAGAAAACTTTAAAGGAACTAGAATTTTGCTTAGCCATAACTCCGAAAGCGTCAAACTAATTGAATTCAAATTTAGCGAGTATTATTATGTCAGGCCATCATAATGATCATTTCAATTCTCAATTCAGTATCTAATAAAGCACCCTTTAGATGAAATATCATCTGTACCTTAACATTATCTGATTCTGCATTGATTTGCCCCTCGAATGAAGTTATCAACCAGAACAGCACACAAACCACCCATTCTTTCAAATTTATTGAGAATATAGGAGGAATCTTTGAAACAATACTCTAATCAAATTCTTTTCCATGAGAATATTCAAATGTTTGAAATATTTTTCAAGAAAAATTTTGAATAGTTTTCATTATTTTAGTTTGTTATATGTTATATTTGAAAAGAAAAAGATCTTTTGTTAGCAGCACTCATCCTTTTCTGTATATTATTATCATCTAGTGATTCTAGTGGGTATTGAATTATCTTTACATAACTTCAATTTTCAAAATTGAAAAACCTCTTTCATTTCTTTTAATCGATAAGTTCGATTTCAAGGACATCTCTTCACAGAATGTAGTATCTACTGACAAAAAGATTTGAATTCGTTAATAAATTTGAAAAATTTACGGTTTATGTTTCGTTCTTGTGAAGAATAATTTTCGAAGGGTCAGAAGAAGCAGATGATATTAACGAGGAAGTGATATTTTATGTACGGGGTGTTTGAATAGAACCGAGAATGAACATTTGTTAGCCCTTGTCTATGCTATTTCAGCATACTTAAGAGAAACATTTTGGTCGCCTGAGATGATACCTACTACCTGCCAAATTTGAAAAGGATTTGATTGACGGTTAGGGAATTATGGCTAACCAAAGGAGCATCCCAAGTCAATAAACCATGCTGCATATCAGAAACGAAGGGCCTTATCCCATATTTAATTATTATATTCTCACTTCCTGAGGTTCCATCTGTTGACACCATCAAATTAGAAAAAGTTATTCGTGGAGCTCCCTGTATGCTCATTGTTCATAGAATAAAACATTATATACACATCAAAATGATGAAATTATTATCAGGTCCTAGAACTTAATATTACTTAACAAGAATGTCTTTGGACTATATAATATGTTTCATAAAAATAATCACTTGGAACTATAGGATATGTCACACTCTGGGCCCAAGATACCTCACTTACTCCAAAAGGAAAAGGAACACCATGTATATATTATGGCTTAGAGGTGGTTTTCACAGTTTTCCACTCTCGCTTCAATAAATTTGAACGGAAATATGAACGGTATGTGAGCCGTTCTACGGGAGAATAATACCCCTAGGCTGTACTTTTTCTGTATGGTTTATGTGATCGTTATGATGACCTGACCTGACAAAACCCGCTAAATTCAAATGAATTAGGTTGACTGTTCGGGAGTTATGGCTAACCAAAATTCCAGTCCGACTCAATAAATCACCCTGTATGTCAGAAACGAAGATCATTAGTCTATATTTAACTATTGTGTTCTGGTCCACCAAGGTACCTACCATCTATGTATTTACCATCAAACTATGTGCTAACAATTATTCGCGGAACACCCTGAATATTCATGTCATAAATCATAATATGCACATGAAGATAATAGAATTGTTATCAGGTCCTGGAACTATATGCTAAATAACAAGAATGTCTTTGAACTATATGTTGTATAGAGATAATGTCGTGGAACTATAGGATGTGTCATACTCAGGGTGTAAGTCGATACTTTATTAATTCGAAAAGAAAACGGAACACCTAGTATATTTGCAGGTCTAGAGTTGGTTTTTGAACCCCTCTCTCCTCAATAAATTCGAAAGAAAAAATGAACGGCCTGAGTGCTGTTCTAGTGAAGAATCATATTCGAAATGCAAATCTATAAAAAATCAGATAATATTGATGACGTATTGATATACCATGCACAGGTTTTTTTCCAGAACCAGAATTTCTTAGTCCTGTTCTATACTTTTTCTTTATGGTTTCTATAGATTTTATGATATCCTGAGATCATAATACTTGGCCAAATGTTAATTCCTATTCCTAATCAATAAAACACACTTTATATCAGAAACGAAGTGCCTAAGCTCATATTTATCTATTGCGTTCTGATTCTTCTAGGTAATATCTATCAATCATGAAACTATGTACATTAATCCGTTGAACAACATGTAAATTAATGGAATAAATCATAATTTGCATATCAAGTTTATGAAATGGTTATTAGGTCCTGGAACTTCATGTTACATAACAATATTGTCTTGGAACTATAGGTTGCACAGGAATAGTGTTGTGGAATTATAGGATTTGTCATACTCGGGGTATAAGTTGATACTGCATCAATTCAAAACGAAAACGGAAAACCATGTATATTTTCAGGCTTAGATTTGGTTTTTATGGATTTCCCCTTTCTCGTCAATAGATTTGAAAGAAACAATCAACAGTTTTCGTGCCATTCTATAGTGAAGATTCATATTTCAAAGGCAAATCTATAAAGTATAAGATGTTATGACGGCAAATTGTTATTCAATACACAGGGTTTTTCATCAGAATTTCTTAGTCCTATTCTGTACTTTTTCTGTATGATTTATATGAACATTATGATATCCTGAGATGACAACACATAACAAATTTGAAAAGAATCGTTTAAACACTTCCGGATTTATGGATAGCCAAAGGTTCAGTCCGATTAAATAAAACACCCTCTATTTCAGAAACGAAGAGGCTAAGTTCATATTTAACTACTGTGCTCCTGCTCCTTTAGGTAACATCTATCAACCATAGAACTATGAGCCTTTATTCGTGAAACAGCCTGTATATTCAAGGAATGAATCATTATATGCACATCAAAATCATGAAATTGTTATCAGGTCCTGGAACTATATGCTACATAACAAGAATGTCTTGGAACTATATGTCGTATAGAAATATTGACGTGGAACTATAGGATGCGTCATACGCATGGTCTAAGTCGATACTTCATGAATTCGAATAGAAAACGGAACTCCTAGTATATTTTCAGGCCTAGAGTTGGTTTTTGAAGATTTTACCTCTCTGATCAATGAATTCGAAAGAAAAAATGAACGGTTCATGTGCCGTTCTATTGAAGAATCATATTCGTAAGGCAAATCTATAAAAAGTCAGATGATATTGACGACGACTTGATATTCCATGCACATGGTGCTTTATTAGAACTGAAATTGAAAATCAAAAATTCTTAGTCCTGTTCTGTACTGTTTCTGTATGTGTCATACTCAGGGTGTAAGTCGATAATTCATTAATTCGAAAAGAAAACGGGACACCTAGTATATTTTCAGGCCTAGAGTTGGTTTTTAAAGATTTTTCCGTGCCGTTCTAGTGAAGAATCATATTCGAAATGCAAATCTATAAAAAATCAGATTATTTTGATATTCCATGGACAGTGTTGTTCCAGGAACGAAATTAAAAATCAAAATTTCTTAGTCCTGTTCTGTACTTTTTCTGTATGGTTTATATGGATTTTAAGATATCCTGAGATCATAATACTTGCTAAATTTGAATAGAATCAGTTTGACACTTCAGGATTTATGGCTAGCCATAGGTTCAGTACAACTGAATAAAACACCCTGTATCTCAGAAACCAAGAGCCTAAGCTCATATTTAACTACTCTGTTCTTAAATCAACAAGTCCAGAGCATTCCTGCCAATAGGGTATTCAGAATCGCTTCGTATAATTAATATACTTATGCATATATTTCACAAGTCAAATAAACCCCTGGGGATTCATCCCTATTGGCAGAATTTTTACTGACTTTCAATGGTTGTTCAGGTTGTTCAACGAATAAATGTAAATAATTTGATGGTTGAATGATGTGACTTAGGGGAGCAAGAACACAATAGTTGAATATGGGATTTGGCTCTTTATTTCTGATATACAGGGTCATTTATTGATTCGGACTGAACCTTTGGCTATAGCTATAAATCGAAGTGCCAAACCGATTCATTTCGAATTTGGCATGTCGTGGCATCTTAGGCTATAATAATGTTTATATAAACCATACAGAAACAGTACAGAACAGGACTAAGAATTTTTGATTTTCAATTCCAGTTCTAATAAAGCACCCTGTGCATGGAATATCAAGTCGTCGTCAATATCATCTGACTTTTTATAGATTTGCCTTACGAATATGATTCTTCAATAGAACGGCACATAAACCGTTCATTTTTTCTTTCGAATTCATTGATCAGAGAGGTAAAATCTTCAAAAACCAACTCTAGGCCTGAAAATATACTAGGAGTTCCGTTTTCTATTCGAATTAATGAAGTATCGACTTAGACCTTGGGTATGACGCATCCTATAGTTCCACGACATTATCTGTATACAACATATAGTTCCAAGATATTCTAGTTATGTACCATATAGTTCCAGGACCTGATAACAATTTCATGACCTTGATATGCATATAATGATTTATTCCATGAATATACAGGTTGTTCCACGAATTCATGTTCATAGTTTGATGGTTGATAGATGTGTTGATAAATGTGTGTAATTATCGAATTTTTCGCCGAAAATGGTCTCAAACGATTGAGTTTGACAGGGAGTCGAACTCAATCGTTTCAAGAATCGAGAATTCGAGGTCAAATTTGATTCTGTCCAGCCGGCCGTAACCACGATAACTTGAGAAAAAAAAGAGATATCGGCTTGAAATTTTCAGGGTAGGTGGCGCATCCCAATAGGACGTGCTGTTCTAGTGAAGAATCATATTCGAAATGCAAATCTATAAAAAATCAGATAATATTGATGACGTATTGATATACCATGCACAGGTTTTTTTCCAGAACCAGAATTTCTTAGTCCTGTTCTATACTTTTTCTCTATGGTTTCTATAGATTTTATGATATCCTGAGTTTTGTCATACTCGGGGTATAAGTTGATACTGCATCAATTCAAAACGAAAACGGAAAACCATGTATATTTTCAGGCTTAGATTTGGTTTTTATGGATTTCCCCTTTCTCGTCAATAGATTTGAAAGAAACAATCAACAGTTTTCGTGCCATTCTATAGTGAAGATTCATATTTCAAAGGCAAATCTATAAAGTATAAGATGTTATGACGGCAAATTGTTATTCAATACACAGGGTTTTTCATCAGAATTTCTTAGTCCTATTCTGTACTTTTTCTGTATGATTTATATGAACATTATGATATCCTGAGATGACAACACATAACAAATTTGAAAAGAATCGTTTAAACACTTCCGGATTTATGGATAGCCAAAGGTTCAGTCCGATTAAATAAAACACCCTCTATTTCAGAAACGAAGAGCCTAAGTTCATATTTAACTACTGTGCTCCTGCTCCTTTAGGTAACATCTATCAACCATAGAACTATGAGCCTTTATTCGTGAAACAGCCTGTATATTCAAGGAATGAATCATTATATGCACATCAAAATCATGAAATTGTTATCAGGTCCTGGAACTATATGCTACATAACAAGAATGTCTTGGAACTATATGTCGTATAGAAATATTGACGTGGAACTATAGGATGCGTCATACGCATGGTCTAAGTCGATACTTCATGAATTCGAATAGAAAACGGAACTCCTAGTATATTTTCAGGCCTAGAGTTGGTTTTTGAAGATTTTACCTCTCTGATCAATGAATTCGAAAGAAAAAATGAACGGTTCATGTGCCGTTCTATTGAAGAATCATATTCGTAAGGCAAATCTATAAAAAGTCAGATGATATTGACGACGACTTGATATTCCATGCACATGGTGCTTTATTAGAACTGAAATTGAAAATCAAAAATTCTTAGTCCTGTTCTGTACTGTTTCTGTATGTGTCATACTCAGGGTGTAAGTCGATAATTCATTAATTCGAAAAGAAAACGGGACACCTAGTATATTTTCAGGCCTAGAGTTGGTTTTTAAAGATTTTTCCGTGCCGTTCTAGTGAAGAATCATATTCGAAATGCAAATCTATAAAAAATCAGATTATTTTGATATTCCATGGACAGTGTTGTTCCAGGAACGAAATTAAAAATCAAAATTTCTTAGTCCTGTTCTGTACTTTTTCTGTATGGTTTATATGGATTTTAAGATATCCTGAGATCATAATACTTGCTAAATTTGAATAGAATCAGTTTGACACTTCAGGATTTATGGCTAGCCATAGGTTCAGTACAACTGAATAAAACACCCTGTATCTCAGAAACCAAGAGCCTAAGCTCATATTTAACTACTCTGTTCTTAAATCAACAAGTCCAGAGCATTCCTGCCAATAGGGTATTCAGAATCGCTTCGTATAATTAATATACTTATGCATATATTTCACAAGTCAAATAAACCCCTGGGGATTCATCCCTATTGGCAGAATTTTTACTGACTTTCAATGGTTGTTCAGGTTGTTCAACGAATAAATGTAAATAATTTGATGGTTGAATGATGTGACTTAGGGGAGCAAGAACACAATAGTTGAATATGGGATTTGGCTCTTTATTTCTGATATACAGGGTCATTTATTGATTCGGACTGAACCTTTGGCTATAGCTATAAATCGAAGTGCCAAACCGATTCATTTCGAATTTGGCATGTCGTGGCATCTTAGGCTATAATAATGTTTATATAAACCATACAGAAACAGTACAGAACAGGACTAAGAATTTTTGATTTTCAATTCCAGTTCTAATAAAGCACCCTGTGCATGGAATATCAAGTCGTCGTCAATATCATCTGACTTTTTATAGATTTGCCTTACGAATATGATTCTTCAATAGAACGGCACATAAACCGTTCATTTTTTCTTTCGAATTCATTGATCAGAGAGGTAAAATCTTCAAAAACCAACTCTAGGCCTGAAAATATACTAGGAGTTCCGTTTTCTATTCGAATTAATGAAGTATCGACTTAGACCTTGGGTATGACGCATCCTATAGTTCCACGACATTATTTGTATACAACATATAGTTCCAAGATATTCTAGTTATGTACCATATAGTTCCAGGACCTGATAACAATTTCATGACCTTGATATGCATATAATGATTTATTCCATGAATATACAGGTTGTTCCACGAATTCATGTTCATAGTTTGATGGTTGATAGATGTTACCTAGAGGAGCAAGAACACAGTTGTTGAATATGTGCTTAGGCTCTTCGTTTCTGAGATACTGGGAGTTTTATTGATTCGGACTGAACCTTTGGCTAGCCATAAGTTCCAAACTGATTCCTTTCAAATTTGGCTTTTGGTTGTTTCATCTCAGGATATCATAATGTTGATATAAACCATACAGAATAAGAACAGAACAGGACTAGGACATTTTGATATTCAAATTCAGTTTTAATAAGACATATATCCTGTACATGGAATATCAATTTGTCATCAATATCATGTGACTTTTTGCGCGTATGTTCTGGGAACATCGCAGCATCATTTTGCCCAAATGTGTGTAATTATCGAATTTTTCGCCGAAAATGGTCTCAAACGATTGAGTTTGACAGGGAGTCGAACTCAATCGTTTCAAGAATCGAGAATTCGAGGTCAAATTTGATTCTGTCCAGCCGGCCGTTACCACGATAACTTGAGAAAAAAAAGAGATATCGGCTTGAAATTTTCAGGGTAGGTGGCGCATCCCAATAGGACGTGCTGTTCTAGTGAAGAATCATATTCGAAATGCAAATCTATAAAAAATCAGATAATATTGATGACGTATTGATATACCATGCACAGGTTTTTTTCCAGAACCAGAATTACTTAGTCCTGTTCTATACTTTTTCTTTATGGTTTCTATAGATTTTATGATATCCTGAGATCATAATACTTGGCCAAATGTTCGTTCCTATTCCTAATCAATAAAACACACTTTATATCAGAAACGAAGTGCCTAAGCTCATATTTATCTATTGGGTTCTGATTCTTCTAGGTAATATCTATCAATCATGAAACTATGTAGATTAATTCGTTGAACAACAAGTAAATTAATGGAATAAATCATAATTTGCTCATCAAGATTATGAAATGGTTATTAGGTCCTGGAACTTCATGTTACATAACAATATTGTCTTGGAACTATAGGTTGCACAGGAATAGTGTTGTGGAATTATAGGATTTGTCATACTCGGGGTATAAGTTGATACTGCATCAATTCAAAACGAAAACGGAAAACCATGTATATTTTCAGGGTTAGATTTGGTTTTTATGGATTTACCCTTTCTCCCCACTTAATACCATGGTCCTTTTAAAAGGATCACTACAAAGGTCTGTTATACAAGAGTTCGGCTTTATTGTCAGGGATGGCACTGCATTCGTTACTTCCTAGGATATGTATCCAACTGCTGTCTGTTTATTTTTCATTCCATCAACAGTTCTTGAGAATCGAATTGCTAGTTATAGAAGAGCAAATTCTCAAAGGCACCTTGAGATAACTGGATTCAAGCATTCTAAGATTATTTTATGATAATTAGTTTTTATTTGACCATGAACTTATTGAATATAGTATAAGGTTGATTTCCAATAAGAATTTATATTCATCCACTATTTCATATTTTCGAAAGTGGAACATCAATATTGTCGTCCTTTATAAAGGACCCTGGCGTTATGTGCTACTACGATTACTCTGAAATATAATTTGACAATTTGTTCACTTTTTACAATAAAGTTATTTCAAACGTCTTTTGCGACTCCATAAAATACTAGAGGAAATTGAAAATATGTGGAAAATAGTTTGGAGACGTCACATGAAATTGTATTGCCTCCACCTGAAAATGCATATTCCTAAGTCACATATGAAGATTCGGGAAGTGAAGACAAGGTTACTGTTCACAATCTATCTGGTAGGCATCTTACAGCCGAAGCGGAAATTAGACGAAGTGATAAATATTCAGACTCTTATGAAGATGATCTTCCCTTGGCAACCTTCGTTAGGATCACCAACATGATTCCGCAGGCAGCAAAGCGAAAAAATAATTATATTCATGTAAAGTCGGTGAAATAATTAAAAGAAATTCAACTGGCGCTTTTAGAAGATATATTGCACAGGAACTTCTTGAATCATATAAGGAAAATAGGAAAAGAGGGCCTGTACGTTTGTGTGCAACTTTTCATAGTCATTCGCGGTACGACAACATCGGCCATTTGGTTGTTTATCAAAATACACAACGTAAATGAACCCTATTTCCATTAATTTCGCATATTGGATAAAACTGAGAAATCCAAAGTAGTTCATATTACCAGGGTACCTACTTTCAAAAGGACGGCTGTTGTTTTTTCGAAAACTAATCAAAATTTTTCAAAATGGTTTTCACTGAATATATTTGTATTCAAAATCTGAACCCAAATATATCGTCAGGATAACAATACTTCCAAGTGAAAGTTTTGGTAACATCTGGGTTAATAGATTTGAAAGAAACAATCAACAGTTTACGTGCCATTCTATAGTGAAGATTCATATTTCAAAGGCAAATCTATAAAGTATAAGATGTTATGACGACAAATTATTATTCCATGCACAGGGTTTTTCATCAGAATTTCTTAGTCCTGTTCTGTACTTTTTCTGTATGATTTATATGAACATTATGATATCCTGAGATGACAAAACATAACAAATTTGAAAAGAATCGGTTAAACACTTCCGGATTTATGGATAGCCAAAGGTTCAGTCCGATTAAATAAAACACCCTCTATCTTAGAAACGAAGAGCCTAAGTTCATATTTAACTACTGTGCTCCTGCTCCTTTAGGTAACATCTATGAACCATAGAACTATGAGCATTTATTCGTGAAACAGCCTGTATATTCAAGGAATGAATCATTATATGCACATCAAAATCATGAAATTGTTATCAGGTCCTGGAACTATATGCTACATAACAAGAATGTCTTGGAACTAAATATTATATAGAAATATTGACGTGGGACTATAGGATGTGTCATACTCAGGGAGTAAGTCGATAATTCATTAATTCGAAAAGAAAACGGAACACCTAGTATGTTTTCAGGCCTTGAGTTGGTTTTTAAAGATTTTTCCTTTCTGCTCAACAAATTCGAAATATAACATGAACGGTTTATGTGCCGTTCTAGTGAAGAATCATATTCGAAATGCAAATCTATAAAAAATCAGATGATTTTGATATTCCATGGACACTGGACAGTGTTGTTCCAGGAACGAAATTAAAAATCAAAATTTCTTAGTCCTGTTCTGTACTTTTTCTTTATGGTTTATATGGATTTTAAGATATCCTGAGATCATAATCCTTGCTAAATTTGAATAGAATCAGTTTGACACTTCAGGATTCATGGCTAGCCAAAGGTTCAGTACAACTGAATAAAACACCCTGTATCTCAGAAACCAAGAGCCTAAGCTCATATTTAACTACTCTGTTCTTAAATCAACAAGTCCAGAGCATTCCTGCCAATAGGGTATTCAGAATCGCTTCGTATAATTAATATACTTATGCATATATTTCACAAGTCAAATAAACCCCTGGGGATTCATCCCTATTGGCAGGAACGCTCTGGACTTGTTGATTTATTAACAACGGTATCGCCATTTTTCATTATTACTCTATTCTTGCTCCTTTAGGTAACATGTATCAATCATCAAACTATGAACATTTATTCGTGGAACAACCTGTATATTCATAGAAAAAAATGAAAAAATCATTATACACACATCAAGATCATGAAATGTTTATCATGTCCTAGAACTATATTATGCTACTATATATTTCCTGAGACGACAAAACATGCCAAATTTGAAAAGAATCAGTTTGACACTTCGGGATTTATGGTTAGCCAAAGCTTCATTCCGAGTCATTGAACACCCTTTATCTTAGAAACAAAGAGCCTAAGCTCATATTTAACTACTGTTTTCTTGTCCCTCCAGGCAAAATTTATCAACCATCAAACTATAAAAATTTTTTGGTTGAACAAATTGTATATTCATGGAATGAATCATTATATGCACATCAAGATTATGAAATTGTTATCAGGTCCTGGAACTATATGCTACATAACAACAATGTCTTGGAACCAAATGTTGTATAGAAATAATGTCGTGGAACTAAAGGATGTGTCATACCCATGGTGTAAGCCATTAATTCGAAAAGAAAACGGAACACCTAGTATATTTTCAGGCCTAGCGTTGCTTTTTAAAAGATTTCTCTCTCTGGCCAATAAATTCGAAACAAAACATGAACGGTTTATGTACCGTTATAGTGAGGAATAATATTCGTAAGGCAAATCTATAAAAAATTAGATGATATTGACGACGAATTGATATATATATATATTCTTTTGAACTTGAGCATTACAATTTGTTTTGTATCTAACAATAAAGCATGTGTATGAAAGAAGTGTTAGCAGAGGTTAGTGTAACGGGGTACCATATTATTTGATATAATATGATACTAGAGCTTAGGGAAAAAACCTCAGCAAAAAAACCCTATCTCCCCGTTAGTGTTGTGATTTATGAAAATTGATTTTGTTAACAAAATATGCTGAAATATTAAATATTGAAGGGCATCTTTTTCTTCATTATCGCTTCTTCCTTCAACAAGCAGAGAAGATTCTCCAAGGTCCGAAACCCAATCTGGAAAAGGAAAAAACAAAGGGAGAAAACGAACAAATTAAAATGGAATATTCTATATTTCATTAAATAGATTTGAAACTCGCTACCCATTCTAAAAAAGATTCAGAAACATTATGAATAGCCCTAAAACCATCTTTGAATCTATAAATGCGACAATTATTAACTAAATGATCTATGGTTTCCTCTGCTTCCCCGCATTCACAACTAGGACTCTCAACTGAGTTCCACCTGAAAAGCATGCTGTTGCAACGACCATGACCGGTTCTTAGACGATTCAGAATAGACCATATTCTCCTTGGAAGATCAAACCCCGCAACTCTATCTGAAGGATCAGAAATTAAATCTTTGTTGAATAAATTGCAAGAAATCCATTCAGACCGCCAAACTTCCTTGTCACTTTTATTCGAATTAAGAAAACAGTTGGACCATAAAGGGTTTCGTGACTTCAATCTCGGAATCTTATTGCCTGGAATGTAGGAGATAATCGGAAATGAATTCGGAAAAGAATGAAATTTATTCCAAGAATTTGAAACAGCAGTCTGCCTGCGAATGTGGGGCGGGACAATGTTTGAAAGAACTGGCAACCAATGAATAGGTGTAGATCTAATAGTTCCAGTGATGATTCGCATAGATGAATTCAACTGTGCATCAATTTTTTGAGTATGAGCACTATTGAACCAGACAGGGCAACAATATTCAGCGGCAGAAAAAACCAAGGCTAAGGCTGCCGTTCGTAGAGTAGCTGCATCAGCACCCCATGAAGTACCAGCTAATTTCTGTAGAATATTATTTCTCGTTTTCAACTTCAGACGCAAGTCATCTAAATGGGCTTTGAAATTCAAAGATGAATCTAGTTTCACTCCTAGATATTTAGGATAAAAATTATGTCTCAAGAAAGAATCACCGAAAGTTACACTCAATGTTCTATATTTTTGGTGATTGTTCAAATGAAAGCAAGAAACCTCAGTTTTATTTGGATTCGGACACAAACGCCACTGAAATAGGTACTTTTTCAGAATATCTAAATCTGCAGAGAGATTATTTTCTATACTTTCGAAATCACAATGACGAAATGCAAGGGCAATGTCATCAGCGTATATGAATTTCTCAGACGAAGTAGCAGGAATATCACACAGATATAAATTGAAAAGAAGAGGTGCTAAAACTGAACCTTGTGGGAGACCATTATTCAAATTCTTGAATTTACTACTATTATTATCAATAAAAACACGAAACCTTCTATCCGAGAGCATATTTTCGAGTAATCGAACCATTTTGCCACACTTTAAATGAGTATAAAGTTTAAAAATCAAACCATCTTTCCATACCGTGTCATATGCTGCCGACAAATCCACAAATGCTGTTCCTGTTTTCATTTTACAATTGAAACCTGTTTCGATATATGTAGTTAGACTAAGCACCTGATCACAACAATTTCTATTTTTCCTGAAGCCCCCCTGGCAATTCTGTAGAACGTCTTCTACAGACGATTCAATCCTAAAAAGAATCAATCTTTCTAAAATTTTAAAAGGAACACTCAACAGACTAATGGGTCGATAACTGCTAGGATCAGAAGAATCCTTTCCACGTTTTAAAATTCCTATGACTTTCGCTTTGCGGAATTCTTTTGGAATATTTCCTGTATTCAGAATATTATTATAGAATGATAATAACCAGGACAAGGCTTTTTTGCCCAAGTGTTTGATGAACTCAGGATAAATTCCATCAAATCCTTCTGCTTTTCGAGATTTAGTGCATTTAAGTGCTGCTTTTAATTCATCCAAGTTGAATATATTCGAGATACTGTCTACAGATGAAGATGATGTCCTAAATTTGTGCAAATTATACTTCATATCCTTGATTTTTGATTTTGAAATTTCAACCGAATTGGAAACATCAACTAGTCGACGAGCAATCAATTCAGGATCAATTTTGGAAGATGACAATGTTAGAGGGGTAGCCTCCCCTAATTTTCTCAAAACATCCCATGTACTCCTACTCGAATGTGTGAAATTCATATCGGAAACTACACTATTCCACTTTTCCTTACGACTTGTATTTATCGAATTTATTAGCTTCTCGCATTTTTCATTAGTTGGGGAATTTTGATAATCCTTATATAAATTTTCTGCTTCAACTGACCAACCAGGAATATACTCTTGACGGAAACCCCTCGGAATGAATTTCTTAGCTGAAGCTTTTACTACACCAACAAATCTATAGTAATTGTCATAAGTTGGTCGAATCCATCTTATGTCACTATCAACTTTTTTCGCGAATTGAACCCAATTAGCCTTCTGGAAATTCCAACGGGGTTTATTCAAACAGGGTGCAAGATGAACCACATTTCCTATAGTTAATAACATGGGCTTATGCTGGCTACGCGGAAAAACCCCTAAAATTTTACGTTTTACTGAAATAGGTTTAGAAGAAGTATCACAGGAAACCATGCATAGGTCTGGGTTATAGCCTCTATTCCATCTTGAAGAATGGAAAGAAGGTGTATCTTTTGCATCGAAAATCAAGAAATAATCATTGTCTTCCATCCAATCGGACAAAGCTATACCATTTCTATCATTAACATCATATCCCCTTGTTACATGATGCGAATTAAAATCTCCGCAGTAAATTGATATTCCATGTACAGGGTGTTTCATCTGAACCGAAATTAGAAATCAAAATTTCTTAGTCCTGTTCTGTACTTTTTCTGTATTGTTTATATGAACATTATGATTTCCTGATATGAAAAAACATGCCGGCCGTGGGACGAAAGTATACCGAATCGGCCCCAGGAAGATATCAGGCTCATCATTATAGGAAATGTTGGTACCCTTAAGATACTTCGATGCTGCAAGTTTCAGATCTTTATCTATTACCGTTTCTGGATAAATAAAAAAAAATGCTGAAAATCAGTAAAGATTATTATTCTCAGCACCTACAGAATCGATTGATTTAAATACCAGATATGTATTAGGGGCTGATGGTAGCTACTAGGAAAAAAAATGAGAGCTGTATTGGTTCATAAGATCCTTAAAAAAATTGCGTTTATTTTTTTAATTTTAAATTTTAACCATGTTACGATGACGGTCAAACTATGAAACTATCTTTTTTAAATTCCTCATTAAATTTTTGATAGAATTATGAATTTTTGGAATTCTTAAAAACGGTACGCCATATTGAAAAAAAATAAAATCTGATTTTTTGCTCAAAAGTCGATTTTTTTCATGATTTAACCCTTGAAATAATATAATACAGAACTACAGAACTTTTGGGATTACTGAACTGGTAAAAACAACAGAAAAAATTAGAAACACTCATACAGTGCGTTTCAAAAAGTACCCACCAATAGGAAATTTTCGCACCTGTATTGTTTTTTGAAATTTTGATTTTCGGGAAAGTTGGTGCTTAAGAAATTATGATTTTTGACATATATGTCATTGATCATGTTACTCTGCAAACCTGTCAAAATTGACATTTTTTTAGAAAAATGAACAAATGACGTAGATATCAGAACAATATCAAAAAGTTTCTCGAAGAAATGTTGCTCAGAATTTCCTTTTATACCAAACTGCCAAATTTCATAGTGAAATTCCGAAATATTTTGATATTAAAATTTTGATGACAGAACGCTAGAGGGAGCTTTGGGAATCGCGGAAATTTGAAAAATCATTCGTAATATAATTCCATTGGAAGAGACATTAATACAATTCAAATGAAGTTTATATTAATTTAATGTTCCTCATAAATTACTATTTCTATGGTGAAAACCCCACAATCTTGGTGCAAAACGAATTATACTTGAGAAAGAGTTAATATCCCGCTGATTATTCTTGGAACATCATAAGAAATTGAATTATTCGAGATCACATCAGAAGAATAATTCTCCAACCCTCTAAAATCGCTTTTGAATATATTTACTCAAATACCACTAAAAACGCAATACAGACCTCATCTAAAACATAGTTACCTGTGAAAATGAAATCGAGTTGGCAGGTGCATTTAAATAAATAAACAATTTAAAGTGTATTATTCCATGCGCCTGTCAAATCGAATTCATTTTATTATTTTCACAGGTATCTATGTTTTAGATGAGGTCTGTATTGCGTTTTTAGTGGTATTCGAGTAAATATATTCAAAAGCGATTTTAGAGGGTTGGAGAATTATTCTTCTGATGTCATATCGGAGGATTTAATTTCTTATGATGTTCCAAGAATAATCAGGGAGAAATTAGCTCTTTTCGAATTCAATTTGTCAAGTATAATTCGGTTTGCAACAAGATTGTGATGTTTTCACTATAGAAATCATAATTTATGAGGAACATTAAATTAATATAAACTTTATTTGCATTATGATAATGTCTCTTTATTTGGAATTAGATTCCGAATAATTATTTCAAATATCCGCAAAACCCAAAGCTCCCTTTAGTGATCTGTCATCAAAATATTAATATCAAAATATTTCAGAATTTCAATAAGAAATTTGGCAGTTTTGTATAAAATGAAATTCTGAGCAACATTTCTTTGAGAAACTTTTCGATATTGTTCTGATTTCTACGTCTTTTGGTCATTTTTCTAAAAAAATTTCAATTTTGACAGGTTTGCAGAGTAACATGATGAATCACATAAATGTCAAAAATCATCATTTCTTGAGCACCAACTTTCCCGTACATCAAAATTTCAAAATTTTACCGTCATCGTAACATGGTTAAAAATTAAAATTAAAAAAATAAACGTAATTTTTATAAGGATCTTATGAACCGATACAGCTCTTATTTTTTTTTCTAGAATCTACCATCACCCCCTAAAACATATCTGTCATTTAAATCGGTTCAGCAGGTGCTGAGAATAAGAATTTTTACTGTTTTTCAACGGTTGTTCAGGTTGTTCAACGAATAAATGTAAATAATTTGATGGTTGAAAGATGTGACCTAGGGGAGCAAGAACACAATAGTTGAATATGGGCTTTGGCTCTTTATTTCTGATATACAGGGTCATTTATTGATTCGGACTGAACCTTTGGCTATAGCTATAAATCGAAGTGCCAAACCGATTCATTTCAAATTTGGCATGTCGTGTCATCTTAGGCTATAATAATGTTTATATAAACCATACAGAAACAGTACAGAACAGGACTAAGAATTTTTGTTTTTCAATTTCAGTTCTAATAAAGCACCCTGTGCATGGAATATCAAGTCGTCGTCAATATCATCTGACTTTTTATAGATTTGCCTTACGAATATGATTCTTCAATAGAACGGCACATAAACCGTTCATTTTTTCTTTCGAATTCATTGATCAGAGAGGTAAAATCTTCAAAAACCAACTCTAGGCCTGAAAATATACTAGGAGTTCCGTTTTCTATTCGAATTTATGAAGTATCGACTTGGACCATGGGTATGACGCATCCTATAGTTCCACGACATTATTTGTATACAACATATAGTTCCAAGACATTCTAGTTATGTACCATATAGTTCCAGGACCTGATAACAATTTCATGACCTTGATATGCATATAATGATTTATTCCATGAATATACAGGTTGTTCCACGAATAAATGTTCATAGTTTGATGGTTGATAGATGTTACCTAGAGGAGCAAGAACACAGTTGTTGAATATGGGCATAGGCTCTTCGTTTCTGAGATACAGGGAGTTTTATTGATTCGGACTGAACCTTTGGCTAGCCATAAATTCCAAAGTTCCAAACTGATTCCTTTCAAATTTGGCTTTTGGTTTTGTCATCTCAGGATATCATGATGTTGATATAAACCATACAGAATAAGAACAGAACAGGACTAAGAAATTTTGATATTCAAATTCAGTTTTAATGAGACATATATCCTGTACATGGAATATCAATTTGTCATCAATATCATCTGACTTTTTGCGCGTATGTTCTGGGAACATCGCATTATCATTTTGCCCAAATGTGTGTAATTATCGAATTTTTCGCCGAAAATGGTCTCAAACGATTGAGTTTGACAGGTCGAACTCAATCGTTTCAAGAATCGAGAATTTGAGGTCAAATTTGATTCTGTCCGGCCGGCCGTTACCACAATAACTTGAGAAAAAAAAAGAGATATCGGCTTGAAATTTTCAGGGTAGGTGGCGCATCCCAATAGGACGGACAAGTTCGTTAATGGGCATAATCGGCCCAACGGTTTCCGAGTAATAATTTTGTCTACAACCAATACTGATTCGATCGAATTGAAACTTGGTGAGTGGTTGTAGAATATAAATCTAAGAACGTTTGTGAAATTTTGTGCACATCGTATAGCTAGAAAATTTAAAAAATATTATTTACGTCACAATAACCTAAGAACAGAAGGAGATAACGACTTGAAATTTTCAGGTAAGTTTGTGAATCTTAATGCGCCATTTGAGTTCGTTTATAGGCATAATCGGCAAAAAGGTTTTGGAGTTATACCCATCTGAAATTTGATTGTTATTTCCTCAATAACTAGAAAAATACAAAACCAATCCAATTCCAAGATGGTTATTAGTTGTAGAATGGTAACGCAAAAATTCTTGCCAAATTTATTGAGGACCTTAAAACTAGAAAATTTTTAAAAAATCATAGAAAATTATTGAAAAAAAATTCTATATATCAGAGCCTATTCTTCCGATATTGCTGATATTTTGGGAGAGCCTTCAGAACCTAACTCTACTACCAAGTTCCAAGTTTGAACATGATCGGATCCATATTGTTGGAGATCCGAGCAGCCTAGTGTGAGTTCAGTAGGTGGATGGGTGAGCGTTGCTTCGACAACTCTCGAGCTAAAGGAGATAGGGACTTGCAATTTTCAGGATAGGTTGCACATCTGAATGGAAGAGTTATGTTCGCTGTTGGTCATAATCGGCCCAACGGTTTCGGAGTTATACCCATCTGGAATATTATTTCCTCGATAACTCAAAAAATATAGACTCGATCGAATTGAAGCTTGGTAACTAGTTGCAGAATATCGACATGAAGACGTGTGTAAAATGTTGTGGGGAAATTTTAAAAAAATTACGAAAAAATATTATGCATCTCATGATTCCTTGAGAACGGAAAGAAATAGCGACTTGCAGTTTTCAGGGTAGATTGCGCATGTAAATACGACATTTGAGTTCGTTAACTAGCATAATCGGCCAAATGGTTTTGGAGCTATATCAATCTGAAATTTGGTTGTTATTTCTTCAATAACTCAAAAAATACAAATCCGATGCAATTCAAATATGGTTATTAGTTGTAGAATGCCAACGCGAACATTTTTGCAAAATTTCGTGAGGATCGTAGCACTCGAAAATTTTTTTGAAATCATTGAAAAACAATTGGTTCAAGCACTGACGTGAAGTCAGAAGCTTTTGCGCGTATGTTGTCTTGTGAATTCTCCTTTATTGGACACTCTTAATCGAATTTACCAAAGTGAATTCTATTGTCTGTTCTCTTGTATTGGACACTCCGAATTTACCATGGTGAATTCGATTAAGGGTGTCCAATACAGGAAAACAGACAATATAATTCACCATGGTAAATTCGATTAAGAGTGTCCAATACAGAAGAATGGATAATAGAACATACGCGCTAAAGCTCCTGACTTCACGAAAAAAAAAATTGGTTCAAGCATTGACGTGAAATCAGGAGCTTTTACGCGTGTGTTCTCTTGTCTATATTTCTGTATTGGACACTCTTCATCGAATTTACCGTGGTGAATTCTATTGTCCGTTCTCCTGTATTGAACACTCTCTTAATCAAATATACCATGGTTAATTATATTGTCCGTTCTGCTGTATTGGACACTCTTAATCGAATTTACCATGGTAAATTCGGAGTGTCCAATATTTATAGGAGAACAGACAATAGAATTCACCATGGTAAATTCGATTAAGAGTGTCAATAAAGGAGAATGGATAAGAGAACATACGTGCAAAAGCTTCTGACTTCACATATTCTATTATGAGTTTACTGTGGACTTATAGTGAACACTATAAAAGTAACTACACTCTAGTCCACTACAGTTTACTGTCGTCTGACATATGTTTCGGAAACAAAGTATCCATCTTCAAAGACGAAGCGTTACTGACAGTAACGCTTCGTCTTTGAAGTTGGAAACGAAGTTTACATCTTCGAAGACTATGTCAGACGACAAAAAACTGTAGTGGACAAGGGTGTAGTTACTTTTATAGTGTTCTGACTTCACGCCAGTGCTTGAACCAATTTTTTATAGATTTACATTAACCGTTCATTTTTTCTTCCGAATTTATTGTGCAGACAGTTAAAATCATCAAATACCAACTCTAGGCCTGAAGATATACTAGGTGTTCCGCTTTCTTTTCGAATTAATTACGTATCGACCTAGACAATGGGTATGACGCATCCTATAGTTCCACGATATTATATACATACAACATATAGTTCCAAGACATTCTAGTTATGTACCATATAGTTCCAGGATCTGATAACAATTTTATGATCTTGATGTGCATGTAATGATTTATTCCATGAATATACAGGTTGTTCCTGGAATAAATGTTCATGTTTTGATGGTTGATAGGTGTTATGTAGAGGAGCAAGAACACAGTTGTCAAATATGGGCATAGGCTCTTCTAACAAAACACCCTGAGCATGGAATATCAATTCGTCGTCAATATCATCTGAGTTTTCATAGATTTGCCTCACGAATATAATTATTTACTAGAACGGCGCACAAATGTTGCATTGTTTCTTTCAAATTAATCGTGGAGGATTAAAGAACCAACTATAAGCTTCAAATTATTCAAAGGTGTTCTGTTTTCTCCCTATCAACCTAGCCCCTGAGTATGAAACATCCTATAGTTCCATGTAATTTTTTCTATGCAATATATAGTTCTACGACATTCTTGTTATGTAACTTATAGTTCCAGGACCTGCTAGCATTTCATCATCTTCATGTGCATTTTATGATGATTTTTTTCATGAATATACAGGTTCTTCCACGAACAAAAGTACCTAGTTTCATTGTTGATAGATATTACCTAGAAAAGTTAGAACACATAATTAATTATGGGCTTAGGCTCTACGTTTCTGTGATACAGGGTGTAATATTGATTTGCACTGAACTTTTGGTTAGCCATAAATCCCGAAGTGTCATACTGATTCTTTTCAAATATGGCAGGTATTATAATATATGCTGTTAACTATCAAATCAAAGAAACGCTGTATTGTATTTTCAATATACCTACTAAAGAAGTTATTGTCGTATAGTAATGAAGTGATAATGACTTTACATATATACTGACTCTTCCTTAACGTCATCTCATTCCTCATGCTCTATACTCGTATGTTACTTTTGATAACCCATTAATTCCTATTCCTGTTGATTTGTGGAATTACTGGATTTAAACTTATAACCATATTTAAAGAACTTGTGATAATGAAATAATATTTAAGGGTCGACTAACTTAATCCTCATACCGCATCGAACATACAAATTATATTAAATGGAAATATTGTATTATATTTCTATAATAAATGAAAACATATATGATTGTCTGTGAGATTATTCGAGTTGAGGATAGGTACATAATTTGTATTGTGTTGTTGATGTTTCTTGAAACCGATTTCTTAGAACTATTTTCTCAAACAAAAGTTTTGGAGCCAAATGTTCAATCGTTTGAGATCATTTTCAGCCAGAAATTCAGACCCGCCAAGAATATACCAAGAATAGAAGTATTAAAGTTAGCGAATAGTGATCTCGGATGCTTGTTTCACGAATCATAGATATAGATGCAACACGTCCGAGATGACTATTTGATGTATGAATTGCATGTTTCTTTGACTTGTACGAGAAAATTCAAGAAATAATTGATCGAACAATCACAATCATTTGAAAGTATGAAATAACTTTTGGCAATTCTAGGAGGATTGTATTGTTATGGAACATTCATCCCATCAACAATAGGATCAGAAATGCAAAAAATTATGACGATTAGTCTTGGAATTGCATGGTACAATGAAATAATCGATATAAGTTCAATAATGGCGGTTACTTCTGGAATTTTCTATTATCATTGGTGATATATATCGATATATGATAAATTCAATATACTCAAAGGATGAACTGGACATATATAATGAAATGTCCTGGAACTATACACATATTCATATCAGAAATTTTTTTTCCGTTTTTCGATGACCTTTCGAAATAGTACCTTATATATGATCGATTTAACCTGTATACAACAGAATCAAAAATGGTCTTGGAAGTAACCCTTGGATATATATATGTAAAAGGATAAGATATCGGTCGTATCCTTTTTAGTGGTACTGGTCCATGATGTTTTGGCTGAAGTTATGGATAAGAAAGGGTTTAGTTCTATACTTTCCACTCTGTGAATGTTTATCGGTGATCAATGTAAGAGATGAAGAAGGGATACCGCGCAATTGCGACAGAGGCGAGATAACCTTGTTCATCTCACATGGTCACATGTAGGTAATTTAGATTAATTGGATTTATTATTATAAAAGAAAGAAAGAAGTAGGATTATATGGAATAATGACTTTAAATTGATTTTTCTTTTCAGGTGAGTTGTTAACTAATTTGAGTTTCATCGAGCTTGTAAATAAAATTGTATTTCTTTTCAGAATAAATCGATCTTTTATTAAATTCCATTAAATAATCTTATAAATCAATTTGCTGTCAACCAATATAAGTATATCAAGATGATTCGTATAGAAGTTTCCTTAGAATGTGAGTCAACTAAGAAAGGAATACCCTTAGTATGTGTGAAAACTATAAAAAAAGTCGAGGAAAACAAGATTTACATGTTTCCTAAAGAACATCAGAATGCTGATAATCACGAGGCTTTGTTTACTATTCCAAGCATTGCAAGGGCAGTGAAGGTATTGAAGTCCCGAGGAGATTACCGAAATGTTGTTGCAACGTTGTCAGATGAACTGATTACATTGTATTTTGATGAAGAATATAACTTTGTATTTCGGGACTACCTTCTTGCAGAAATGGAACAAATATCTACGAATGATTGTAAACCGAAAGAAGCAAAGGAATTGGATATATTTTCAACGGTTAAACATTTTGTGGTGGATAAATTCAATGGTAGTCAAAATGCAGAAGAATGGTTGAATGTATTTGAAAAGGAATGTGATCGGTTGGAAGTATCTTCAGATGTGGGGAAAATTCAGATACTAAGATTATTCTTGGAGGAAAATGCTATTGAATGGTACAAAGCAACGCTTAATAAGTTGTCGATTAATGGGAAATGGAATCAATGGGCAGAAATGTTTGCAGATACATATGCCAGTAAAAATTGGAACCAGGTATTTTATGCATATAAGTTTCGCTATATAAGTGGACCAGTGTTAGATTATGCGCTAAAAAAGGAGAGACTGTTGTTAGATACTGATCCTAAGATGACCGAAACCACACGAATTAATCTTATTGTTTATGGTTTGCCAAAGCAGATATATGAAAAGTTGAATATTACTGAAGTGAATTCAACTGTAAAGTTGATGAATTGTTTAGGGTCTTACAACAATCAAATAACAAGAACTTATGAGAATAAATCAAGTGAGAAAAAAATTACTGTTAGGGAAAAAAAAGCTTGTACAATCTGTGAAAAATTAGGGCTTCCAGGGCGTTTTCATCCCTTGGAAATTTGCTGGAATAAAAGTCAAGCAAAAAAAATTAATTATACCTGTGATAACATTCCAAAAAACTTCGAAGAACACCATTAATTCGTTTGAATGTCAAACTCAACAACAAAAGAGTTGTTGGAATTTATGATAGTGGTTCCAATGCAACTCTTGTTAATTCTAATATTATAGATGAGTTTAAAGAAAATATTTTCCATAACAAACACATTTTTCAAACAATTAGTGGTGTTACTAGATGTGAAAACATGATAAAATTACCTTTGAAAATTCATAATGTAGAAAAGATGATAGATGCTTATGTAATGAAAAATGATAATTTTTCGTATGATATTTTACTAGGCTTAGACGTTATAAAAGATTTTCAATTAATTCAAGATGATAAATTAAACATTTTACAGAGAAATCCGGAAAATAATGAAATTGAAAATGTAACAAATTATCAATATAATGATTTGATTTTACAGTTAGATGAGAGATATAAGAATATTTCAAACCTAATTGATATAGAAATAGAAAATAACACTAATAAAGTTATAGAGGAGGTAGAAGAAGAAAAAGAGAGCATCATATTACATGCTTATAAGAATGAAGTCAAAAATAATAATGATGATCGTTATACAGATATAGATATAAAAATATATTTTAATGAATTTACAGATGAGATAAATCAGAAAAATTTTGAGCATTTAAGTGAAACGAAAAAAAAAAGGATTTTAGAACTGATGAGGAGCTAGGGGATTTAATTTATTATCTCTCTCAATATAACTTTACAATTGAGTACTCGCCAGGAAAAACGAATCAAGAAGCTGACGCTTTGTCACGTAATCCAGTGTTAGAATCCTTCGAAAATTTAGATGATGTACTTCAAGTAGTTAACTTAGTGACACTTGAGGAAATTAAGTCGGATCAAGATAGTATGAACTTTCAGAAAAAAGATAGAACACTGAGAAATAAGAACGGTCTTATATATAAAAAATTACATAGCAGAGAAAGAATATTTATTTCAGAGCAGTTTGCAGTCGAGATTATGAAGAAAATTCATTTACGTTATGGTCATATTGGACCAAACCATATTTCACTTCAGATGAGACCCTTTTACTATTGTTATAACTTTGATAAACTTATAAAAGAAATTTGTGATAGTTGTGAGATATGTAGAAAAAACAAAACAAGAAAAGCTCGTACTCTTGGTTTATTATCTCAATTAGGTCCAGCCAAAGAACCTTACGAAATCATGTCTTTAGATACAATCAGTGGTTTCTCTGGTTATGGGTCTACAAAAAGATACCTACATTTATTAGTGGATCACTTTACTAGATTCGCTTTTACATATTGTTCGACTGGGCAGCAGACTGGTGATATGATCAAATTTTTACAACCAATAGTGGAAAAGAGTCAGATTAAAATTTTGTTGGCAGATCAGTACCCTGCAATTAGTTCTAAAACTTTCAGAAATTTCTTAAATACACATGACATCATTTTAGTATTGACTGCTGTAGATTGCCCATCATCAAATGGGTTGAATGAACGTTTAAATCAAACACTGGTCAATAGGATACGATGTAAGATCAATGAACAACCGAATCGTTTGTGGTCAGTTATTGCTGAGGAATGCACTGAAGAGTATAATGACACAACGCATAGCGTAACAAAATTCTCTCCAAAATATTTACTAAGGGGTGTTCAGTCACATATAATACCGGAAATATTATGTACTAAATCAGATTTATCTAAGGATAGAGAGTTAGCATATCAAAATTCTAAAGTAAATCATATTTCAAATAAAACTAGGATTGATAAGAATAGAAAAGATGTAAAATTTAATGTAGGAGATGAAGTGTATGTAGAACTAGGAAATCGACTAAATAGGGGAAAGCTAGATAGTGTACGTACCGGTCCACATAAGATTGTAAATAAGATGTCTAATGTAATATATATGGTAGATTTAGGTCGTAGAAATAAGTCTAAGTATGTACATATTAATAAGTTAAGTCCTTATTATAAACCCTAGGGGGGGAGATGTAAAAGGATAAGATATCGGTCGTATCCTTTTTAGTGGTACTGGTCCATGATGTTTTGGCTGAAGTTATGGATAAGAAAGGGTTTAGTTCTATACTTTCCACTCTGTGAATGTTTATCGGTGATCAATGTAAGAGATGAAGAAGGGATACCGCGCAATTGCGACAGAGGCGAGATAACCTTGTTCATCTCACATGGTCACATGTAGGTAATTTAGATTAATTGGATTTATTATTATAAAAGAAAGAAAGAAGTAGGATTATATGGAATAATGACTTTAAATTGATTTTTCTTTTCAGGTGAGTTGTTAACTAATTTGAGTTTCATCGAGCTTGTAAATAAAATTGTATTTCTTTTCAGAATAAATCGATCTTTTATTAAATTCCATTAAATAATCTTATATATATATATATATATATATATATATATATTTTTTTTTTTTTTTTGAGGAAAGGCGTATGCGCGGAGACCTATTTTTTTCATTTAGAGCCATGCAAGGTCACTTCGGTGACGGGATTCGCAATGTCTTCACTCTAAACACGAACAGCCTACGAGAGCACGATTTCAAACATAACCGGGAAAATTTCAAGTCCTCTCAGCGTCAATATTTTCTTCCCAACCGCATATTTCACAACTGGAATCGCCTGCCTAACGAGTTTGTCCGATCTTCCTCCGTAAATGGTTTCAAGAATGGTTACGACAGGTGGAAGTCACCATGACGGAATAATACTGGATACTGCTTTTTTAATTTGCCTTTTCAGTACTTTCTTGTATACTGCCCTGTTTTTGTTTGTTTCATATTCTGTTCACATAGCCAATTGTACGTCTGTACTATTTTTTTTTAATATTAATTCACGAGTTTATAGGTTTATCCTCGACTCGGATCAATAATGTAATAAATGAATAAATAAGTTTTTGTGAACCCCCCTAAAACAAATGGTAGGGGGTGGGGGTACTTTTTGAAATAAATAATTTTCTTCCTAATTTTTTTACTAATAATAAATTAGATTCTAAAACTACGATCTCTTACCTTTCATTTGGTGACACTTGGGGCTCTAGCGGTTACAAAGATGTTATCAAAAGAATGTCACGAACACACAACATGTCCGATAACGGTGTAGAGTACTACATACAGATCGGCGTTTTCTAGCTTCCCATTACTATATTAAATACCAGCTGCCCGCCCCGGATTCGCCCGGTTGAAATGCTGATACTAAATATACTACAGAATTTCTTTATATACAACGTTCACAGCATTTTTGTCGTTAGACAACACAAACATGTTTTCTTTAGAGGTTACTCTTGAAAGGGCGACATATAATTGGCCATGCGAAAAACACTGAACGCTCAAATATAACCCTGTAGTGTTGAAAGTTGGACCCTGCGATTTATTAATGGTCATTGCAAAATATATCTTTACTGGAAATTGTAGGCGTTTACATTATTATTATTATTATTATTATTATTATACTGATCCTCCTGGGTCTTCCACAAGGAGACCCCTCATAAGCTCTAAGAGCTTGCCCTGAGTTAGGAGAACCAGTTGTGTTCTGTGTAGGCTTTGTTACTGTGTCCTTACGCCACCTTAGGCACAGCACTGTTAATTTTTGACCCAACAGCGAATGGTGGCGATCAGTAAATCCGATGATATCAGAGGAATTCGGGAAATCAATACATCTATCCTGGCTGAGGCGAGCCTCACGCTCTACAGATGATTCTCTGGCTCTCTGTATTCGATTTCTATCCCTATCCTGGCTGTGCCGGCCCCCCGGTCCGTCCACCGCAACCGCTATGTGCCGGCATTTTAAATCTGCGATATCTTCGAAAATATTCATTTAAATTACATGCTGTAAAGGACCATATTGATCAATATTAAATGCACAATGCATTTAAGGTACTTAATTGGATGAGGATCAATGCTGTATTGCTTAAAATTGCTTCGTAATCAAGCCATTATTTCTCGTAGAATGTGAAGCATAAAACATGGTTATTGTGGGTTATCCTTAAGAGATAGATATATACCATCCCGGACATTTTTGTAGACCATTTTAAGGTGTACCATACTGTATTACATTATTTTGATCTATCTCATAGGGTTCAGCCAGTGTTTGCAATGTAAGCGCAAAAAAATGAGCTTATTTACGACATCACAATAGAAACCTTTAAAATTATCAGTGATTCTCTAATATATTATGAATTAATTATACACATAAACCTTCCTATTGAATCACTCTATCTATTAAAAAAAACCGCATCAAAATCCTTCACGTAGTTTTAAAGATCTAAGTATATATAGACACAGACAGACAGCGGGAAGCGACTTTGTTTTATAATAAACTAGCTGACCCAGCGAACTCTGTTCCGCCTTAGAGGCAATAAATAACGTACAATTGTGCAATTAGAAAAAAAACAACCCGTACAGTAATGATTTCTTTTCAATGATGTATCCCTCTAAAGTTTATTTTTTAACACAAATGAATGAAATTGTACGATTGTGGCATGGAAAACAGCAAGTTGCAATTGACGTTAAAAGAAGAACACCCTGTATGGAGATTTCGGACGAAAACATTATGAGAATCCATCCAAGGTACCTATATAGTTAATGCTTGGTTTGTGACACAAATCACTTCAATCACGTACAATTGTGCCATGAGAAAAAGGACACCCTGTATAGTAATGCTATTTTTTCAATGGTGTATGCCTCGAAAGTTTATTTTTAAACACACATGACTAAAATTGTACGATTATGGCAGGAAAAACAGCAAGTTTTAATTGACGTTAAAAGAAAAACACCCTGTATAACACAAAAAAGTATCCTATGTCCGTCTCCTGGTTCTAAGCTACCTCCCCACCAATTTTGAGCCAAATCGGTATAGCCGTTCTTGAGTTATAAGTGAAGTAACTAACACGACTTTCTTTTATAAATATAGATATGTAAGGATTTTTCTTTCGCGAGTGTCGCAGGGACCATAGTCTCCCTATTTTCAATATATTAAGAAGTACACATGGTGTTCCAAAAAAGGCTAGTCATCTCACAACTTCCAAAATTTCAATGCGATACCCTGGACACTTTGTCTGTTTTGATATTTTTTTAATATTTCGTTTAATAATTGAATTGTTGACATAAAATGTATGCATTCCGCAAATAAGAATTTTCTATGTCCATAATATTTTGTTTTTTTACAAGCCTTGAAAAGGAGCCTATTTGCCTAAAAAATAAATGAAAAATGGATGCTTAAATAAAAAGAGTTCTCCTCACAAACTCGCATTAAAATTTGTCGTAGAATTCAAATATGTCAAAGTATACAGGGTATCACAAGTTGTGAGATGACTAGCATTTATTAGAACACCATGTATACTTCTTAATATCTAGAAAATATGGAAACTATGGTCCCTAACGACACTCACAAGAGGAAAAATTGGTTCAAGCACTGACGTGAAGTCAGGAGCTTTTGCGCGTATGTTCTATTGTCCATACTCCTGTATTCGACACCCTTAATCGAATTTACCATGGTAAATTCGAATTAAGTGTCCAATACAGGAGAATGGACAACATAATTTACCATGGTAAATTCGATTAAGGGTGTCCAATACAGAATAATGGACAATAGAACATACGCGCAAAAGCTCTTGACTTCACGTCAGTGCTTGAACCAATTTTTTTTTCGTATTTTTTTTGAAATTTTCTAGGGGTACGGTTCTTACAAAATTTTTTTTTCGTCATTTTTTACAAATATTCTAGGGGAACGGTTCTTAAAAAAATTTAAACACGTCTTTATGTTGATTTTCTACTAATAGTTACCAAGCTACAATTCGATCGAATCATTATTTTTTGAGTTATCGAGGAAATAATATTCCAGGTGGGTAAAACTCGGAAACCGTTAAACCGATTATGCCCAAAAACGAACTTAACTCTCCCATTCGGATACGCAACCTACTCGGAAAATTGCAAATCCCTATCTCCTTTTGTTCGAAAGTTATCGAGGCAACGGTCACCCATCTACTGAACTCATACAAGGATGCTCGAATCTCCAACAATATTTAACCGATCGTGTTAGAACTTAAAACTTGGCAGTAGAGTTGGGTTCTAAAGGATTTTGCAAAATTTCAGCAATTTCAGAAGAATAGTTACTGATATATAGAATCCTTTTTTTTAATTTTAAATGATTTCTTGAAAATTTTCCATAAATACTATCCTCACCAAATTTGAAAGAATTTTCGCGTTTGCATTTTACAACTAATAACCATGTTTGCATTCAATCGGATTAGTATTTTTCGAGTTAATGAGGAGAAAAAAACAACCAAATTTCAGATGGCTATAACTCTAAAACCGTTAGGCCGATTATGCTTATAAACAAATGTCGTGTTCAGATGCACATCCTAACCTGAAAACTTCAAGCCACTATCTCTTTCCTTTCTCAAGTTATCGTGACAACGAAAATATTTTTTAAATAATTTTCTAGTCATACGATTCGCACAAAATTCCACAAACGTGCTTAGGTTCATATTCTACAACTGCTCACCAAGTTTCAATTCGATCGGATTCATATTGTTTGAAAACAAAATTATTACTCGGAAACCATTGGGCCGATTATGCCCATTAACAAACTTGTCCGTCGTATTGGGATGCGCTACCTACCCTGAAAATTTCAAGTTGATAGCTCTTTCCCTTCTCAAGTTATCGTGGCAACGGCCGGACGGCCGGCCGGACAGAATCAAATTTGATCTCGAATTCTTCATTGGGGAGTCGAACCAATTCGTTTGAGACTATTTTCGTCAAAAATTCGAAAGTTACAGACATTTGGGCAAAATGATAACGCGATGTTCCTCAGAACATACGCGCAAAAATTTGAATATGTTAATGGGAAGCTGGAAAAATTGGTTCAAGCACTGACGTGAAGTCAGAAGCTTTTGCGCGTATGTTCTATTGTCCATTCTTCTGTATTGGACACCCTTAATCGAATTTACCATGGTTAATTATGTCGTCCATTCTCCTGTATTGGACACTCTTAATTCAAATTTACCATGGTAAATTCGAATTAAGTGTCCAATACAGGAGAATGGACGACATAATTAACCATGGTAAATTCGATTAAGGGTGTCCAATACAGAAGAATGGACAATAGAACATACGCGCAAAAGCTTCTGACTTCACGTCAGTGCTTGAACCAATTTTTTTTTCGTGATTTTTTTTTAATTTTCTGGAGGCGCGGTTCTTAAAATTTTTTTTTTCGTCATTTTTTTCAAATTTTCTAGGAGTACGGTTCTTACAGAATTTTAAACATGTCTTTGTGTTGATTTTTTACTACTAGTTACCAAGCTTCAATTCAATCGAATATTTATTTTTTGAGTTATCAAGGAAACAATATTCCAGGTGGATATAACTCGGAAACAGTTAGACCGATTATGCCCAAAAACGAACTCAACTCTCCCTTTCGGATACGCAACCTACCCTGAAAATTGCAAGTCCCTATCTCCTTTGGTTCGAAAGTTATCGAGGCAACGGTCACCCATCTACTGAACTCACACAAGAATGCTCGAATCTCCAACAATATTCAACCGATCGTGTTAAAACTTGAAACTTGGCAGTAGAGTTAGGTAATGAACTTTCTTGCAAAATTTCATCAATTTCAAACGTATAGTTACTGATATATAGAATTTTTTTTTTTTTTTTTCAATGATTTATTAAAAATTTTCTACAAATGCTATCCTCACCAAATTTCGCAAACGTTTTCGCGTTGGCATTCTACAACTAATAACCATGTTTGAATTCAATCGGTTCAGTATTTTTTGAGTTAATGAGGAACAAAAAACCACCAAATTTCAGATGGCTATAACTCTGAAACCATTTGGTCGATTATGCCCAAAAACAAACTCAAATGTGGCATTCATATGCACAACATAACCTGAAATTTTCAAGCCGCTATCTCTTTCCGTTCTCAGGTTATCGTGACAAAAAAAATATTTTTTAATAATTTTTTTAAAATTTTCTAGCCATACGATTCGCCGAAAATTTCACAAACGTGCTTAGGTTCATATTCTACAACTACTCACCAAGTTTAAATTCGATCGGATTTATATTGGTTGAAAACAAAATTATTACTCGGAAACCACTGGGCCGATTATGCCCATTAACGAACTTGTCCGTCGTATTGCAATGCGCCACCCACCCTGAAAATGTCAAGTCGCTAGCTCTTTTCGTTCTCAAATTATCGTGGCATGACAGAATCAAATTTGACCTCGAATTCTTCATCGGGGAGTCGAACTAAATCGTTTGAGACCAATTTCGTCAAAAAATTCGAAAGTTACAGACATTTGGGCAAAACTATAACGCGATGTTCCCCAGAACATACGCGCAAAAAGCCGATCTATATGTGCAGTGCTCTAACCCGTTATCGAAAATGTTGTGTGTTCGTGACATTCTTTTGATAACATCTTTGCAACCGCTTGAACTCCAAGTGTCGACGATACACCAAATGAAATGTAAATGATCTCAGTTTTGGAATCTAATTTATTATTATAGTACGTTACGGTGGAAAAGAATAATTTGTTTTAAAAAGTACCACCAACCCCTACCATATGTTTTAGTGGGGGTTACAAAAACCTATTCCACCAGGATATCAAAGTACTCGAGCTGCTTACTCGATCCGTCAAATTTCTTTGCTCTATCTCAATCAGGGCCAATTTCACCAAGCTCTAAACCGAGATTAATGTTGATGTAAACTCCAAATTCATCATGCTGGTTCAAGGGGTAAACCGCATTTTACGTTAACTGGCCATTTTTGGTATTGCAGTAAACAGAAACCGTATGTTTACGCGGTTTGACATTTGTGAATATTTGAATTTGAGGATTGTTGGCACTTTTTGCTGCGCTTATTTCGTAGATTGTGGTTAAGAAATTAAGAATAGAAATAGAAACTTTATTATGGTAAATAATCTAGTTAGCTTGTACCATTCCATATGCCTACATAATATTGAAACAACAGAATTAATTATATTTAAAATGAACGTTTGCTAGAATTACTCCAAACGTTATTATGGTATCTCTCATTTAACAATTTGAAATAATGTAGGGAATTGGGCTTTTGAAGGAATATAAAAGATAAATCATAAAAAGTTAATGAAATCATTTATTCAACATAAACCACGAATACCTACAAAATATTGCTGAAACACATAACTTGGTTTACGAGAATACTGTAACCGACATTATAATTTATCTTTCTTTGGCATTCCCTATTCAGGATTTCAGTTTTGATTCTTTCTTGTTTCAATTTTTCCATTTCTTGATCGGCTTGAAAATAAGCGGCAAGGTTTTCTTCTTCGTAGCCACACTCATATTGTCTGATATTTTACACTCGACTATGCTAAAAATTTACGCACTACATGAAGTAAATTAGCTCTTCCTGAAGCTTGAAATTCTTTTCCGTCCCAACATTTTCAACACAACACCAACTCCTTTTTCAATTAAATTAACCTCCTCACGGTAACAATTCTCAAATTTGAATGGAGGTACGCTTACTTCGTAAATACTCAGGTAAAATCTACTGTCAAATTGTTTTTTTCACGACGTTGCCATTATTCTTTTGCTTCTAACTCGGATTACTCAAACGCTCTTCAGTTATGTATGGACAAATCGGCATTCTCTAAACCGAGATTTAGATCTCCGTTTAGGTTAAACCGAGTTTGTTCAAGCTGAGATTAATGATTTCTCGGTGAAATTGGGCCTTACTGGTCTTTAAAATATTTGCAAAATAAGGAAACTCACCCCTTCCTTAAACCATAGGTACATAACTTCCATCAGAAGACCCGGACGACAGTTTAACAACAGGAAGTGTGACACCCTAAGGGCGGGTTGTAACTCAGTTGGTTAAACTCTGGTTTTCCTTAGGCATCGGATACCGTTGGTTAACATGTTTGCATGAATACCGGACTCCAACCTTGAGATTTCATTAGCCCCTTACAGCTGTGTGTTAGGCAACACACAACATCAAAATCGGTCACTGGCCATGTGCGAAAGTTAAAACAGCAGGTAAAACTTTCGCACATGGCCAGTGACCGATTTTTATGTTGTGTGTTGCCTAACACACAGCTGTAAGGGGCTAATGAAATCTCAAGGTTGGAGTCCGGTATTCATGCAAACATGTTAACCAACGGTATCCGATGGTTAAGGAAAACCAGAGTTTAACCAACTGAGTTACAACCCGCCCTAATAGTACCCCATCACCTCCTTGCCCGTGTCGGTGTGGCGGCCTCAGACCCTGTATACTGCTCCAGAAAAGTTAAGTTCAGAAATTTTTAGACTGTTTCAAAAGTTTAATTTTTTTTCGCGATTTTTTTAATTATCAGAAATATATATAATATAAGTTTAAAGTTATAAGTTTCACAGTTTCAGGTAAACATTTTATTTTAGTATTTGTAGTGCAAAATCAGTCAACTAACGAGCATAGCCTCCTCGAAAATCTACCATAGCCTGACAATGCCTTTGCATACTTTGCGGTAAAAGCCGTCTGAATTCTTGAAGTGTATGTGGAGGTGGTTGATGAGAATCCAAAGCTCTTTATAGCTGATCCCAAGCGTGTTTAATGGAATTGAGGTATGGCGACCGAGGGGGCAGGGCCAAATGTGGAATACCTTGGATTTTCAGAGCTTTATCGACAATTCTAGCTCAATGGGGTGACGCATTATCGTTCAAAAATGAAAAATTTGGCCCAATAGCAGCATGAAACAAAGAAATAATATTGCTCTATATAAATCTGCGCATTCATGGTAGCATCAAGCACCAACAATTCTGTACGTTCATTGAAACAGATGCCTCCCCAAACAGTAACATTACCACCTCTGAACGGATGAACTTCCTCTACCTATCTGCGATTTCTGGACACCAGATGATGGGTCCATACCCTAACACGCCGACTATCCGAAAACCGTCCATATCTCGACTCCTCTGTGAACAATACAGACCTCCATTGATCGTCCAAATTCAGGTGCTTATTGGCCCTTTCCAATCGAAGTCGCATGTGATTTTGAGTTAGTGGAATTCTTCTCAAAAGTCGTCGAGAATGTAGATAAACGTCTCGAAGTATTGGACGAAATGTTTCAACCGAAACCAAAATAGCAGTAGCGCTCAAAAGGCGCTAATGCATGCTTCGACAAGTACTCAAAGGCGCTCTACAGGTTGATACAGTCACAAAACCTTCTTGTGCAGGAGTGTTAAACCTTGGGCTCGGTCTTTCGGTCACGTTTAGAGTTTCTCCATATCGATGTATGAGCCGGGAAACTAAGCTGTCACTAACTTGAAAGAAATTCGCAACATCTCTCTGATTACGTCCCGCCTCGATCATACCAATAGCCCTATTGGCTTCGTCCGCACTGAGTTTACGTCTAGGCATGATTGCAAAACAAATTTTGAATCAAAGTTCATTGTAAGAATGTAAAACAATAACTGATCCAAAACTCTCGGAAACGCAAACGACAAGAACTTGTCTGAAACTGAAAAAGGTATCAACGAGGACCAAAAAAAACATTCGGCAACTTCTGAAACGGTCACAAAATGTCTGACCTTAACTTTTGTGGAGCCCCCCTCGGATCATATCTCAAAGGAAGAAAAATTGACCGCGGATAGTTGGACTACAGAAAAAGGACATAATAAAAACATTTTTTTTTGAACTGCTACTTGAATAAGATGATTATTATTATAGGCGACAGCATTGTAGAAAACTTTGTTGCTGCTAGAGATTAGATGGCAGGAGTGGGGAATTCCCGGCCTTCCCCGGCTATACATCAAAATCGTTCAATACAAAGAAACATAACTTTGTACTTCTTTTATCTCTCAAAATAGATTTTATCCGCTAATCTACATCGAATGGAATTAGTCGTGAAATATAAACATTTGTATATGGTGGTTCAATTATAAATTATTCGTGAATAGTGAATTAGTGAATCTGAATATTGATTGAAATTTAAAATCGAAAACCGAATACGGATTATGGATCCCTGCCAAAAAAATTTTTGTTTTCGTAATTTTTTTAAATTTTCTAGAAGCACGGTTATCACTCAATTTTACAGACGTCTTTATGTTGATATTCTACAACTGGTTACCAAGCTTCAATTTGATCTAATCTATATTTTTTGAGTTATCGATGAAATAATATTCCAGGTGGATAATACTCCGCAACCGTTGGGCCGATTATGCACATAAATGAACTTAACTCTCCCATTCGGATGCGCAACCTACCCTGAAAATGCAAGTCCCAATGAGTTATCCAGGCAACGGTCACCCATCCGGCTATTGAATTCACAGAAGGCTGCTCGGATCTCCAACACTATAGATTTGATCGTGTTCAAACTTGGAACTTAGCAGGAGAGTTGAGTCGCAAATTTTCAGCGATGCCGAAAGAAAATTTTCTGATATATAGAATATTTTTCAATGATTTTTTAAAAATAATCTAGTGATACGATCCTCGCGAAATTTCGCAAGGTTCCGCGTTGACTCCAAAACAATTTCGCCGATTATGCCTATAAACAAACTCAAATGTCGCATCAAGATGCACAACCTAACTTGAAAATTTCAAGTCGCTATCTATTTCCGGTTATCGTACATAAATAAAAAATTTTTATTATTTATTTAAAATTTTCTAGCGATACCATTCCCACGAAATTTCACCAACGTCCTTAAGTTTGCATTCTACAACTACTCACCAAGTTTCAATTTCATCGGATTTGTATTGGTTGAAAACAAAAATATTACTTAGAAATCAATAGGCAAATTATGTCCATTAACGAAATTGTCCATCGTATTGGGATGCGCCACCTACCCAGAAAATTTCAAGGCGCTATCTCTTTCCGTTCTCAAGTTATAGTGGCAACGGCTGGCCGGCCGGACATAATCAAATCTGACCTCGAATTCTTCATTAGAGAGTCGAACCAAATTGTTTGATACCATTATCGGCCTAAAATTCGAAAATTACAGACATGTGGTCAAAATGGTAACGCGATGTTACCCAGAACATGCGTGGAAAAAAGAGGACTGTAATTTCGAATAGAGCGAAAAGCGTTAGGTTTGGCGATTGCTGACACATAGTTTTTGTGGAAAGTAGCACCTTGTGAATCTCCGTTCAACAACTGCACAGACAGATTGAACTATAAAACTAGACAGGAATGTTTTTTTCATGAAATTTTCGATTGGGTGACATCGACGATTTAATTTTCTATATAGGTACATACTTCAAAAATTTTCAGGGTGATGAATACAAAAATATTGCTTTAATTCAGGAATTACAAAAAACTCATTCCAATATTCCAAATAGCAGATAATTTCGAAGAATTGTTGGAACATTCCACTTTAGATAGCAGTATGACATTATTGCTATATCATTTTTCGAAAGTTTTCGTTTTAATATTTGTGAACACTTCAGATAATTCTTATCATCTCGAAAGCTTGATGTATATATTTATTTTTGTCAAATACAATTATTTTTTGGTCCTGGATCTTTTGAGAGATGAAAACAATATTTTTCACTCAAAAACACAAATTCAGAACGTAGTCTTGTTTGTAAAATAATTTTCATTCATACTTATATTAATTTATAATTCATTCTTTATTCAGAAACTATTTAGTATTCATCAATATATATAGGTACACTTTATCCATATCTTTGTGTTTCTCAATGTTTGTAAATTTTTTCAAATTAGGGGCGCCAAAAGCCGTTTCTCCCCCCCTTCGGAAAAGCTCTTAGCTACGGCCCTGGCCGTACATAAAACCGTGTCGTGTTGATGTGAAGCGAGCCGTACCGTTTCACACTTGTCGCCAGCAACCAAATAAAAAAACGAACCCAACCGAAGGGAACCGTAGGCATGTGAAACAAGCCTAAACATGGTTTTATTGAATTTATTTGGTGTACATATTTCCTTCAAAGGTCAAAATTCTCGTTCCACAAAGCAGATCCCCTCGGACCCCACTCTGAAAGAAATCCGGCACATGAAAAGTAGTAAGTCATACTAAATGGACCCTTTTGAAAGTATCCGTGCGTACATAAACGGCGTAATATACATATGACGATCCATATTTCCCATATCCGTGGCAGTATAAAGCGGCCTTCGAATCCGTAACGAGTTCTCTCCGGCTCATTGTAAGAGCCCGGCGAACGGGTCTCCCTCAGGGCCCTCTGTCACATTGTAAGCGATACGTGAGGGGATTTCCTTTTATATGGACAAATTATATACAAATATGAACTGCTGATTACGGTGGCTGCTCTGGAACGCGCTGCTGCTGATAGGGAGAGATCGACGAAGCCATTGTGTCGATAGTTACGCCTGTGTGCATTCGCTGCATTGTGCTGTTGTGCTCTTCGATCCCCGACGGTGGGTGGCAGCGAGCTTGGAGCCCTCTTTGAGCAGGTTCTGCTCGATTTCTGAACAGTTGGAAGTGTCAACTTTAATAAATGCGGCTTTTAACCTTAGATTAATCGAACAATTTTACGAGCATTTTTGCGCGTATGTTCTGGGGAACATCGCGTTATAGTTTTGCCCAAATGTCTGTAACTTTCGAATTTTTTGAAAAAAATGGTCTCAAACGATTAAGTTCGACTCCCCAATGAAGAATTCGAGGTCAAATTTGATTCTGTCCGGCCGTCCGTCCGTCCGTCCGGCCGTTGCCACGATAACTTGAGAACGAAAAGAGCTAGCGACTTGAAATTTTCAGGGTAGGTGGAGCATCCCAATACGACGGACAAGTTCGTTAATGGGCATAATCGGCCCAGCGGTTTCCGAGTAATAATTTTGTTTTCAACCAATATAAATCCGATCGAATTGAAACTTGGTGAGTAGTTGTAGAATATGAACCTAAGCACGTTTGTGAAATTTTGTGCGAATCGTATGGCTAGAAAATTATTAAAAAATTATTAAAAAATATTTTTGTTGTCACGATAACTTGAGAACGGAAAGAGATAGCGGCTTCAAGATTTCAGGTTAGGATGTGCACCAGAACGCGACATTTCAGTTTGATCATGAGCCTAATCGGCCAAACGGTTTTAGAGTTATAGCCATCTAAAATTTTCTAAAATTTTGTGGTTTTTTGTTCCTCATTAACTCGAAAAATACTGAACCGATTGAATTCAAACATGGTTATTAGTTGTAGAGAATGCCAACGCGGAAATGTTTGCAAAATTTGGTGAGGATAGCATTTGTACAAAATTTTGAATAAATCATTGAAAATAAAAAAAAATTATTCTATATATCAGTAACTGATAGTTTGAAATTGCTGAAATTTTGCAAGAGCCTTCATAACCTAACTCCAAGGGCGTAGCCAGGGGGGGGGTTTTGGGGGTTCAAACCCCCCCCGAAATGTTATTTTTTTTCTTAAAAAAAAATTTTTGCTACAAAAAGTGACCCTTACACCCCCAAAACCCCCCCCGAAATTAATTCTTGGCTACGCCCTTGCCTAACTCTACTACCAATTTTCAAGTTTTAATACGATCGGTTAAATATTGTTGGAGATTCGAGCATTCTTGTGTGAGTTCAGTAGATGGGTGACCGTTGCCTCGATAACTTTCGAACGAAAGGAGATAGGGACTTGCAATTTTCAGGGTAGGTTGCGTATCCGAAAGGGAGAGTTGAGTTCGATTTTGGGCGTAATCGGTCTAATGGTTTCCGAGTTATACCCACCTGGAATATTATTTCCTTGCTAACTCAAAAAATAAATATTCGATCGAATTGAAGTTTCGTAACTAGTAGTAGAAAATCAACATAAAGACGTGTTTAAAAATTTTGTTATAACCGTACCCCTAGAAAATTTGAAAAAAATGACGAAAAAAAAAATTTTAAGAACCGTACCCCTAGAAAATTTCAAAAAAATCACGAAAAAAAAAATTGGTTCAAGCACTGACGTGAAGTCAGAAGCTTTTGCGCGTATGTTCTATTGTCCATTCTTCTGTATTGGACACCCTTAATCGAATTTACCATGGTAAATTATGTTGTCCATTCTCCTGTATTGGACACTTAATTCGAATTTACCATGGTAAATTCGAATTAAGAGTGTCCTGTATTGGACAGTTAATTCGAATTTACCATGGTAAATTCGAATTAAGAGTGTCCAATACAGGAGAATGGACAACATAATTTACCATGGTAAATTCGATTAAGGGTGTCCAATACAGAAGAATGGACAATAGAACATACGCGCAAAAGCTTCTGACTTCACGTCAGTGCTTGAACCAATTTTTTAAAATCATTTCAAAAATTGAATTCTGGTGGCTTTTTCTCGAATCCATAGTCACTCAAATGAAAAATGGGTTCAAGCCCTGTGGACAGGAGCTTTCTGGCGCTCTAGTTCAAATAGACAAATTATATCTCCGAAAGTATTGGTTTCTCAGAGTTGGGAATTATATCAATGTATTCTTATGATAGAACTGCATCATAAATGAAATCCAATTCAAATAATAGTTTATTTATCAAGATTAAATGAGCAATCTGAGAATGAGAACTGCACCATGGAAGAAATCAAATTAAAATAGCTGAATTGAATTTGACTCTCTCTTATAGAACAGGATGACATGTACGAGTTTGAACACAGATCATATAATAAAGCTTAGATAAAATAATTATAACATTCTGTGAAAGCATAGAAGTACGATTCATTATTGAAATTTCGAAAAATCATATCTCCGAAAGTATTAGCTTGTTGGAGTTGAAAATGATATCGATGGATTTTAATGGTGAAACTGCATCTTAAATAAAAATTACAGACATTTGGGCAAATTGATAAACACTCAGTTCCGAGGAACCAGAGCGCCAAAAAGTGTAATTCCCTTTCCGGGATTTGAGCCCGCCTTCTCTCGTTCCGAAACCGAAAACCCGACGGCCTAGACCAACCGGCTATCGAGCTCCTCGTATGATCTTTTCAATCTCCGGTATTAGAAAAAAACGTCGGTACTCACCTGGGATATATATTCTTAATTTTCACTTTTCGACATAAAATCGCCACATGGGGGTTTATTTGACGGGTTTTTACCCTTATCTCTCTAAGTCGATTTTGACGTTTCTCGAACCAACTATTAGCAAGGAATTAGACAATGTCATGTCTCAGGAAAATAAGTTGACATTATGACAATTCATACATAGAATAATTATATAATTCTGTGAAAACGTTGAAATACGATTTATTATTGAAATTTTGAAAAATCATATCTCCGAAAGTATTAGCTTCTTAGAGTTAAAAAAATGATATCATTGGATTCTTATGGTAAAACTGCTTATTGAAAAAAATTTAATTTGGAATTTGTAATGTAAAAAAAAATTTTTTTTTTGTTACTTCGAAACCATCTGTCCGATTCTGCCCAATAACGAACTTAGCCGAGATATTTATCTGCCAAACCTACTCTGAAAATTTCAACTCTCTAGCTCATTCCGCTCGAGAGTTATCGTGCCTAAGGCCGGCCGGCCGGACGGCCGGCCGGACAGAATGAATTTCTACCACGGATTCTTGATCCGTTCCGAGGAACTAGAGCACCAAAAAGTGAGAAAGCCCTATGTACAAGAGCGTTTGCGCTCTTGTTTAAACTTTGACAAATCTTATCTCCGAAAGTATTGGTTTCTCAGAGTTTGTAACGATATCAATGGATTAAGAACTGCATCATAAAAGAAATTTAATTCTAATAATAGTATATTTCTGATATTTGAAAAGGTAGAGGGTGACGAACATATTATTTTAATAGTTCATTTCATTTGTTTTAAAGATCAAATATGTATTTTATATTCTTGTTTTTCTTTATTTGAAAACTTATTTCATTATAAGACGAAATATATCAATAAAATACAATCCTCTTTTCATAATTCAATAGTTCATACTACTAACATATTCATTCTGTATTATTTACCTTAAATCAAGAAAAAATATATGGTAGGTACACATGTAAATCAATATTTTAGCATTTTTTCGCAAGCAACATTATGAAAATACTGTATATAGGAACATGTCTCACTGCTTAAGGAAGTAGAAGGTAATACTAACCTCGGTGGTCAACGAACAGTAATTTCTTTTGATGATTCCTTTATGTTCTTCTTTCCTATGGCCTTCATAAAAACTACATCATTAAAATGATCCGATTCTAAATCTTCTGAAACATCATCCCTAATATTTATACATAAGTTATTCAATATGCAACAAGTCAATATTATTTTTAGTATCAAAACTGTCTTGTATATATTTAAGTTCAAGATTCGGTACCTTGTTCTCGAACACAAAATATTTTCAAAATATGAATTATAAACAAATAAGAAATAGACTGCCGCGTTCGGAAATTAAAGGTGATCGAGAACGCGATTCTTTGCAAGAACCTGCAAACAGCTGATGATGATCTACTCGATCCAGGGTTTACTATAGATAGTCTATTATGTAAATTTGTTACATTTTCCGAAAAACCCCAATATGGCATGAATGAACACAGATCATCCATATTTATATATTCATAGATACGACCACAGCATTCTGTGAAATCATAGAATCACAATTCGATATTGAAATTTTGAAGAATCACTTCTCCGTAAGTATTAGATTGTTAGAGTTGAATATAGTATCAATAGATTATTATGATGAAACTGCATCTTAAAAAAAATGAATTTATAATTTGTAATGTAAAAAAAAATACTCCGAAACCACCACCTCATTTATTTCCCAAATCTACTCTGAAAATTTCAACTGTCTAGGTCATTCCGTTCGAGAGTTATTGTGCTATCGGACGGCCGGCCGGACATAATCGATTTTGACCACGGATTCGTGATCAGGGAGTCAAACCAAATCGTTTGAGACCATTTTCAAAAATTCGAAAATTACAGACATTTGGGCAAATTGATAGCAGGAGCAAGAGCGTTTATCTCCGAAAGTATGGATTTCTCAGAGTTTTTGGACTGATATTAATGGATTCTTATGATAGAACTACATCATGAATATAATTGCAGAGTTAGAGGAAGAAATATTGTTTAAGGCCATACCACACTGAATATGCTACATACCATCCGAACACTGAAGCCAAGCAGCATCGGGCACGATTAGTGCTTGGATGGGTGACCTCTTGGGAACACCTCGTGCTGTAATCTTTTTTGGCGCTCTAGTTTCTCGGAACTGAGTGCTTATCAATTTGCCCAAATGTCTGTAATTTTCGAATTTTTCGATGAAAATGGTCATAAACGATTTGGTTCGACTCACTGATCAAGAATCCATGGTCAAAATTCATTCTGTCCAGCCGGTCCGGCCGGCCGTAGGCACGATAACTCTCGAACGGAATGAGCTAAACAGTTGAAATTTTCAGAGTAGGTTTGGGAGATAAATATCTCGGCTAAGTTCGTTATTGGGCAAAATCGGACAGATGGTTTCGGAGTAACAAAAAAAAAATTTTTTTTTAAAAACAAATTCCAAATTAAATTGTTTTCAATAAGCAGTTTTACCATAAGAATCCAATGATGTCATTTTTAACTCTAACAAGCTAATATTTTCGGAGATATGATTTTTCAAAATTTCAATAATAAATCGTATTTCTACATTTTCACAGAATGTTGACCCCTGCACCACGCCCGTCCTGACGGGCCTCACAGGTGATGGAATACCAATAATACCATCCAAGACTACTACTTGGAATTTTTCACTCAAGAAAGAGCGGATTAAGTTCATTCCCACCTCATCGAAGCCATATTTTTTTAGCTTATTGTATAAGAGCATATCGCAGGGTACGCGGTCGAAGGCCTTCGTTAAATCAATAAATGTAGCTTGGCAGAATTTTCTATTTTCATTGATATCATGGTGGTTTCGGAATAATAATTTTTGGCACTCTTGTTTTTTGCGCGTATGTTCTGGGGAACATCGCGTTATAGTTTTGCCCAAATGTCTGTAACTTTCGAATTTTTTGACGAAAATGGTCTCAAACGATTAAGTTCGACTTCCCAATGAAGAATTCGAGGTCAAATTTGATTCTGTCCGTCCGGCCGTCCGTTGCCACGATAACTTGAGAACGAAAAAAGCTAGCGACTTGAAATTTTCAGGGTAGGTGGCGCATCCCAATACGACGGACAAGTTCGTTAATGGGCATAATCGGCCCAGTGGTTTCCGCGTAATAATTTTGCTTTCAACCAATATGAATCCGATCGAATTGAAACTTAGTGGGTAGTTGTAGAATATGAACCTAAGCACGTTTGTGAAATTTTGTTTGAATCGTATGGCTAGAAAATTTTAAAAAAATTATTAAAAAATATTTTTGTTGTCACGATAACTTGAGAACGGAATGACATAGCGGCTTGAAATTTTCAGGTTAGGATGTGCACCAGAACGCAACATTTCAGTTTATTTATGAGCATAATCGGACAAACGGTTTTAGAGTTATAGCCATCTGAAATTTTCTGAAATTTGGTGGTTTTTTGTTCCTCATTAACTCGAAAAATACTAAACCGATTGAATTCAAACATGATTATTAGTTGTAGAATGTCAACGCAAAAATGTTTGCAAAATTTAGTGAGGATAGCATTTGTAGAAAATTTTTAATAAATCATTGAAAATTAAAAAAAAAATTTTATATATCAGTAACCATTCGTTTGAAACTGCTGAAATTTTGCAAGAGCCTTCATAACCTAACTCTACTACTAAGTTTCAAGTTTTAATACGATGGGTTAAATATTGTTGGAGATTCGAGCATTCTTGTGCGAGTTCAGTAGATGGGTGACCGTTGCCTCGATAACTTTCGAACGAAAGGAGATTGGGACTTGCAATTTTCAGGGTAGGTTGCGTATCCGAAAGGGAGAGTTGAGTTCGTTTTTGGGCATAATCGGTCTAACGGTTTCCGAGTTATATCCACCTGGAATATTATTTCCTTGATAACTCAAAAAATAAATAGACGATCGAATTGGTGCTTGGTAACTAGTAGTAGAAAATCAACATAAAGACGTGTTTAAAATTTTGTGTGAACCGTACCCCTAGAAAATTTGAGAAAAATCACGAAAAAAAAAATTGGTTCCAGCACTGACGTGAAGTCAGAAGATTTTGCGCGTATGTTCTATTGTCCATTCTTCTGTATTGGACACCCCTAATCGAATTTACCATGGTAAATTATGTTGTCCATTCTCCTGTATTGGACACTTAATTCGAATTTACCATGGTAAATTCGAATTAAGAGTGTATTTCTATGTTTTCACAGAATGATATAATTATTCTATCTATGGATTGTCATAATGTCAACTTATTTTCCTGAGAGATGACATTGTCTAATTCATTTCAGCGATCGAAGAATTATGAGTGTATTCCGAAATATGAGCGAAGTGAGAAAAATCTCAGTTGTTTGTTCCGAAATTAGTTTTTCTCAGAAAAGTCTTACATTTCGGAACGGAACATGAAGTTTAAGATCTGAGAGAAGTGAGACTGCTTTTCATCATGCTCAGTTCTCTCACTTAATGACAGGACTGACGGAAGGGAATATAATAACTTAAAAAATATTATGTTGGTGTTGAAATACTCGTATTTGGGCGATGCAACGGGGACCTCACCCTAAAATGTTTGGAAATATTATGTAAATATTGAAAGCATAATTCTGTAGTTCGAGAGAGGAGAAAATTTGGTGAACGTAGATCAGGAAATTTTTGATCGATTACAAGGTAATTTTTCATTATTACTTCTCTTCTTTCATACATGTTTTATGGAATATCTATTATTTGTAGGTACTTTAAACTTGATTTGGGCAATTGGCAAACAAATCTTGATTTTTTTGTAATTAGAATCTGTTTCAATATTCTAGAATTTATTTTTCAAATTTCTTATTTTCTTATTTGTATTTGTGAAAGAAAAATTTCATATTTTTTAAGATCATTTTTGAAGCCTTTTTTTTAAACGACACTTTTTATAAATTTAATTTCTTTCATGATGCATTTCTATCATAGGAATATAATTCCCAACTCTGAGAAACCAATACAACTGAGTGCTTATCAATTTGGCCAAATGTCTGTAATTTTCTAATTTTTCGATGAAAATGGTCCTAAACGATTTGGTTCGACTCACTGATCAAGAATCCGTGGTCGAAATTCATTCTGTCCGGCCGGTCCGGCCGTACGGCCGGCTGTAGGCACGATAACTCTCGAACGGAATGAGCTAGACAGTTGAAATTTTCAGAGTAGGTTTGAAAGATAAATATCTCGGCTAAGTTCGTTATTGGGCAAAATCGGACAGATGGTTTCGGAGTAACAAAAAAAAAATCGAAACAAATTCCAAATAAAATTTTTTTCAATGAGCAGTTTTACCATAAGAATCCAATGATATCATTTTTAACTCTAACAAGCTAATACTTTCGGAGATATGATTTTTCAAAATTTCAATAATAAATCGTATTTCTACGTTATCACAGAATGATATAATTATTCTATGTATGAATTGTCATAATGTCAACTTATTTTCCTGAGACATGACATTATCTTATCAATCGAAGAATTATGAGAATAAAGTGTATTCCGAAATGTGAGCGAAGTGAGAAAAATCTCAGTTGTTTGCTCCGAAATTAGTTTTTCTCAGAAAAGTCTTACATTTCGGAACGGAACATGAAGTAAGAGATCTGAGAGTAGTGAGACTGACTTTCATCCATAGACATAGAATGCTCAGTTCTCTCAATTTATGACGGGACTGACTGAAGGGAATATTATAACTTCAAAAATATTAGGGTTGAAATACTCGTATTTTAGCGATGCAACGGGGACCTCACTCAAAAATGTATGAAAATATTACGTAAATATTGAAAGCATAATTCTGTAGTTCGAGAGAGGAGAAAATTTGGTGAACGTAGATCAGGAAATTTTTGATCGATTACAAGGTAATTTTTCATTATTACTTCTCTTCTTTAATACATGTTTCATGGAATATCTACTATTTGTAGGTACTTTAAACCTGATTTGGGCAATTGTCATACGAAACTTGTTGTTTTGGCGCTCTAGTTCCTCAGAACTGAGTGCTTATCAATTTGCCCAAGTGTCTGTAATTTTGGAATTTTTGGCTGAAAATGGTCTCAAACGATTCCGTTCGACTCACTGATCAAGAATCCGAGGTTGAAATCGATTCTGTCCGGCCGGCCGGCTGGCCGTAGGCACGATAACTCTCGAACGAAAGGAGTTAGCGGATTGAAATTTGCAAAGCGGGTTTGGAGCGTAAATATCTCGGACGAGTTCGTTAATGGGCGAAATCCATCAAGCGGTTTCGGAGTGATGGCCGATTTTATTAAAAATATTTTTTATGAATATTTCCGAAACCGATCACTCGATCTATCTGAAATTTAGCATAAAATTCTAGAATCATGACCTTTATACGCATGTGAAGTTTTGTATTGACCACATTACCGCAAAGTGTAAAAAAAAATGTTGAAAATTTAAAAAAAGTTTTTCTACAATAACTCTCGAACGGAATGAGCTGGGTAGTTGAAATTTTCAGAGTAGGTTAGGGAGATGAATATCTCGGTTGAGTTCCTTATTGGGCAAAATTGGACAGATTTAATTTGATTTCTTCCATGGTGCAGTTCTCATTCTCAGATTGCTCATTTAATCTTGATAAATAAACTATTATTTGAATTGAATTTTCTTTATGATGCAGTTCTATCATATGAATACATTGATATAATTTCCAATTCTGAGAAACCAATATTTTCGGAGATATAATTTGTCTGTTTGAACCATATATATCCCCTGTCTATGGTTTGAACTAGAGCGCCAGAAAGCTTCTGTCCACAGGACTTTTTCAATTTGGCTCCTGTGCGTCAATTTTCAAGAATTTTCGTAATTGATTTCTAAACGTAGGTCTATGAATTACCTAATGTTGGATTACATGCATCAGCAAATTATAATTAGAGTATTCCTTGAAATCTTATAGAATTAAGAATAATTATTAAAATTTCGAAAAATCATATATCCGGAAGTATTAGTTTGTTAGAGTTGGGAATGGTATCAATGTATTCTTATGGTGAAACTTTTTCTTAAAAAAAATTGAATCTAAAATTTGTATTGTAAAAAAAATGTTTTTGTTACTCCGAAACCGCCTGGCCGATTTTGCCCAATAGCGAACTTAACCGAGATATTTAGTTCCCAAACCTACTCTGAAAACAATTTTCAGCCAAAAATTCGAAAAATCAGGCATTAGCGCAAATTGATAAGCACTCTGTTCCGACGAAGAAGAGCGCCAAAAACAAAATAATCCCTATAATTCTCGAAATAATCGGCTAATTTCAATGGAAACTATGAATAATAGCACCTCATTCATAGCAATAGCACCTAATTCATAATCATAGTTACCAAACTAAACTGTGACAATGCATTTATATCAATATTAAGAAATCTCCATTGTTCAAAGATAATCAAATATGGTATTCATATCTTCTTGATATATATTTCTTGTGTGCGTGTGTATGTGACTGAACTCCTCCTAAACGACTGGACCGATTTTGATGATATTTTTTGTGTGTGGTCGTGGAGATTCGAGAATGGTTTAGATTTACAATTTGGTCTACTGGAAAATGTTTCTTCAATTAATTTCTTATTTATAAGGAGTTGTTGATTTTGGAATGTTTTACATTAGATCCGGCGGACGGCGCTATCATCGCATTCAATATTATTCTATTTCAATTTTAGTTTGTCCCGACAGATGGTGCTACGATTAATTTGAAAAAAATTTTGTTATTCAATTCATGTGCTGATTAAAATATTAAATGTAATTATTTTTTAAAGAGTTTTGATGTGTGTATAAATAATTTTGTGAATTCAGATGTTTTTTTAATTAATTTTTATTTGTAAGGAGTTTTTGATTTTGGAATGTTTTACATCAGATTCGACGGATGGCGCTATCATCGCATTCAATATTATTCTATTTTAATTTTAGTTTGTCCCGACAGATAGTGCTACGATCAATTTGAATTGGAGTTGGCGTTAGGGTTGGAGTTGTCGTTGGCGTTGAGGTTTGCATTGACGTTGGAGTTGGAGTTCACGTTGGAGTTGGAGTTCGAGTTCGAGTTCGAGTTGGAGTTGGAGTTGGAGTTGGAGTTGGAGTTGGAGTTGGAGTTGGAGTTGGAGTTGGAGTTGGAGTTGGAGTTGGAGTTGGAGTTGGAGTTGGAGTTGGAGTTGGAGTTGGAGTTGGAGTTGGAGTTGGAGTTGGAGTTGTAGTTGGAGTTGGAGTTGGAGTTGGAGTTGGAGTTGGAGTTGGAGTTGGAGTTGGAGTTGGAGTTGGAGTCGGAGTCGGATTTGGAGTTGGAGTTGGAGTTGGAGTTGGAGTTGGAGTTGGAGTTGGAGTTGGAGTTGGAGTTGGAGTTGGAGTTGGAGTTGGAGTTGGAGGACAGTACGAAGTCTGCCGGGCCAGCTAGTGTATATATATATATTGGACGTAGTTTGATGAATTGAAACAGATATTTCAGACCAGAGATGCTGAACCTTGGATTGTATGAAATAGGGTATATTGGATGTATTCTAATGAATTGAAAATAATATTTTCGGAATTCAGTACATATACGGAATATAACTGACTAGTAGAATTCCTAAAACAGCTCTACGTTTGAATTAAATTATATCCTACATCATTCATAGAAAATTCACGATTTCAATGGTTTGGTAAAATTTTCTAGATATTTCTTGACTTACAGTTAAGATATCGATAAAATTTTGCAAGAACCTTCTATTTTTCATCCATGTTGACGATTTAAACCCGATCGGATACAAGCCAAGCTCGCTTAGGCGAGCTCAGTACCTTGAATAGGTGAGCGGTCTGGTTATGAATTTGAACAAGAGCGCCGTAGCAGACCGATCTCTTTTCAGTGCTTTCCCAACTTATAATTTCACATACTTCAAAGCGTGAACGGTGAAAATTCAAGGAAATATTACTGATATTTTTGCGCCTATGTTCTGGGGAACATCGCATTATCATTTTGCCCAAATGTCTGTACTTTTCGAATTTTTTGCCGAAAATAGTCTCAAACGATTGAGTTCGACTACCTGATGAAGAAGTCGCGGCCAAATTTGATCCTGTCCGGTCGGCCGGTCGTCCGTTGCCATGATAACTTGAGACCGCTCCAACGGTTTCAGAGTTATACATACCCACACGGAATATTATTCCCTCGATATTTCAAAAAATATAAACTCTATTCGAATTGAAGCTTGTTGTAACTAGTTGTAAAATATCGACATAAAAACATGTTTAAAATTTTATAAGAACCGTTCCCCAAGAAAATTCCAAAACAATGACGAAAAAAAATTGTTTCAAGTCAGGAGCTTTTGTGCGTATGTTCTATTGTCCATTCTCGTGAATTGGACACTCTCAATCGAATTTACCATGGTAAATTCAACTAAGAGTGTCCAATACAGGAGAACGGACAATAGAATTCACCATGGTAAATTCGATTAAGAGAGTCCAATACACGAGAATTGACAATAGTCAGTGCTTGAACAATTTTGTTTTGAAGTTCGATTCCAATAGTTTACCAAAACAACAAAATATCTGCCACAAAAACCGGACACGAAAGGTAAAAAACAACCCTGAAATTAACCGATATTACGTAACCAGCAATTTACCAATCGATCGACAACATCGTTATCGACGATATCGTGCAATAGACCTATCGTGCCGTGGTTGTTTGGTGGCGGAGAAGAGAAACGAAACGACATTGTCAATTTAATCTAATTACAGACGAATGGAAATACCACGAGGACAAGGGCTAACCTGCTCATTAGGCCATGCCAAAGTAAACCGTATCATTTCACTAATAATTATTTGCATAGCCGTACTGTTTTGAAATAATGCATGCAAACGATTTTATAATAACAGAAGGCGCTCATGTATCTAATTAATCGCTTTCGCGTCCTCCACCCCTCCTTACGTCATAGTGTACATGTTTGTTCGAGGGATGTGTAATTATCGTATTTGTTCCTGTGGCAAAGTATGGCTTTCCACAAAAAGCTCAACTCGAAACAATAACTTGCTCCTACTTCCAAATTTGGACCGTTCAATGTACCGTACAAGGGATGGTGTAATGTACGTTGCAAAGGAGAAAGGACTGGTTCCTTAAATTGTAATGTTGTTGGAACGCTTTTGTGCATCGAAAGAAGAAGCTTTATTGGAATTTGATGATCACGTATATTATTGGAACAAAGCTTATTAGAGGCTAGGGTATTTCCCGATGCTATCTGACATGACATGTAAATATAACTATAAATAAATTGTTTACTATTCTATTCCTTACAGCCCTTACGCCTCCTCATTTTCAATTTCAGAATAATCTGCAGCAATTTTAAATATTAAAGAGTAGGTAGGACTTCACTTATAACAAAATTATAAATCACACAAGAAGCCCTAACAGAATGGACAATTAAATTAATGGTTTTCAATTCAACATGATGAGTTGCCTAATTTTTTTTTCCAAATAATTTTTGAATAAAATTATTTTCTAGTGATATGATGCTCACGAACTTTTTTGAAATTTGCGACTCAGCATTATACAACTAATTGCCAAGTTTCAATTCGATCGGATTTGTATTTTTTGAGTTATTGAGGAAATAACAAAAACATTTCAGATTGGTATTACTGAAAATTTCAAGTCACTTACTCTTTCCGTTCTCAAGTTTTCGTGACAACGGCCGGCCGGACAGAATAAAATTTTTCATATGCGTAATCTACCCTGAAAATTTCCAGTTGCAACCGTTGACCGGACGACAGAATTAAATTTGACCACGAATTCCTCAGTGAGTTGAACCTAATCGCAAAAAAATCGAAAAGTACAGACGCATGGGCAAAAAGATTTGTTTCCTAGAACATGCGCACGAAAAGTTCAAGTTTTGATACACTATATACAGGGTCATTCTTTTAAAGGGACAATTAGCCTCATATGAGAAAGTAAAAATAGTACGCTCATAAGGTTCTCGACCATGAACAATTTCATAGAAATATTAGCAGTTTTCTTCCCCTTCCGGTTATACCGGAAGTAGCTACCTTGCTTATATTAAATGGCAAACCTTATTTTTGCGGCTGGCCGACCCTCTGTCCGTTGCCACGATAACTTGAAAACGGAAAGACACAGCGACTTGTTTTACGGTAGGTGGCGCGTCCCAACAAGTTCGTTAATGGGCATGAAACCTGGGGTGATAGATAGTTGAGACGAGACGAGACGAGAAGTTTTCAAAAATATAATAGGCGATACCGAGACCACATACATCGCAACACGAGAGTCTCGTTTTAGGTCTCGTTAAATTTTTTGTATGAAGTTTTATATACGACTCGACTTTTTTCAACACCCACAGAAAACAATTGAATATGAAGAGTTTCCACTATAATTACCAATATATTTTGTCTATATTATACATCGATCGTTCTAGAAATACACGATTTTTTAGAAGATTATTAATGCGTAATGACCTTGCGATAATTGAGATTATTTTTCAAGAACAAATAGAATTCACAACCATAAAAACGGATGCCATTATGAATTCAATACTTAACGGACAACTTTTATTGCCCCTAAATCCCAATGCTTTGAAAATTTCGGCTCTATCTGAACATCTGGAGAAATGTATTCTCTTGTGCTCCTTGTAGCGAAGATGTGAACAATTATTGTATACATCTATGGAACTACGTGTAATAAAACTGCTAAAGAAATGAAGCTATTCAATATTTCGAAAAGTGTTATGAGGCATACGCCAAGAACACCCTCAATGATCTACGCACTGGGAAGGTATTCTTTGAAAACTATATCCCAAATGGTTCAATTCTATTAAAAAATGTATCGACATCGATAGCCTATTGCATACATCAACAAAACTTTCGAAATATTGGAAAGCTGAGTTTGAAGAATATTTGCTGTCAGAAAGAGCAAATAGGAATCAAAATATTTTACAGTGGTGGAGAGTGATGAAAAGGTTATTCCTACACTTTCCAAGATGGCCGATGATTTATTAATGGCTACATCCGTACCTGTTGAAAGATTATTTCACACAGCAGGTATGATCATATCATGGCAAAAACACGTACATCATTGAAATATGATGTGATGCAAGTGAGATTATGTTTAATTCTTGGTCATCGAGTAATTCAAAAGTTGAAATTAACAGTGTTTAAAATTAAAAGAATTATGTACATGTACAAATATGTTTGTATAAGAGCGTAATAAATATAGCTTTACAAAATTATTCATCATTGTTTACCATCTCGTTTATATATTATAATATTTATTATCGTTATTCAGAATTAAGCGAGAAGAGACGAGACAAGTGATAACGAGACGAGAACGAGACTTAAACGAGACTTAATTTATTGGCGAGACCGAGACGAGATTTTTTATACTCTTGCCTACTCTCGTCTCATGTGAAGCCCTATGTAGAATACAGACTTGAAGACGAATGTGCATTTTCTGAGAATCGTATCACTGGAATATTTAAAAAAAATATTATTTATCTCACGATAATTTGAGAACGGAAATAGAGTTGGTTAATAGGCATAATCGACCAAACAGTTCTGGAGTTATAGCTATCTGAAATTTTGTTTTTATTTCCTCCTTAACTCAAAAAATATGAAACCAATCTAATTCAAACTTGGTAACTAGAGGTAGAATAACTTTACAGCCATGTTCCAAATTTGAATAGGATCGAGTTTATATTATTGTAAATCTGAGTAGCATTGAGTGAGTTCAGTAGCTGGATGGGTGACCGTTGCCACGATAACTTTCAAACAGAAAGAGATAGCGACTTGCAAAATTTCTGGCTAAGTTGTGCATCCGAAAAGAACATTCATGTTCATTGCTGGGTATAATCGGCCAAACGGTTTCAGAGTTATACCCATCTGGAATATTGTTTTCTCGATAACTCAAATAATGCAGATTCGATCGAATTCAAACTTGGTAAGTAGTTGTAGGACACTGACGCAAAAAAGTTTGTGATGATCGTATCACTAGAAAATTAAAAAAAAAATGATTTATCCCAAGATTACTTGAGAAGGGAAAGACATAGTGACTTGTAATTTTTAGGGTAGGTTGCGCATCCGAATGCGACATTTGAGTTGGCATAATTTGCCAAATGGTTTTGTAGTTATACAAATCTGAATTGTTCTTGTTATTTCCTCTATAACTTAAAATATACAAATACCATCCTATTAAAACTCAGTAGTTACTTGTAGAATGCCGTCGCGCAAATTTTCTACGAATTTCATGAATATCGTATCCTGAAATTACTTGAGAAGTAAATTTTTTCATATATCATTAGATATTTGAAAAATTTCAATTCAGATTGAATACATATTATCTATATATGTCAGAATTAAAAATTTTGTAATCATAGACTTTTCTCTCTTTATTCAAGTCTGTCATTAAAATGTAGCTATTTATATTTTATGAAAACTGAGGAAACGGTCTATATCAATTGATAAATTCGAATAAGGGTGTCCAATTGTCCAATGGGTGAATCAAACATTATTAAGAGTAGGTTTGTCGGTATAAGGTTGAATTTTTAGTTTTTTCAGCTATCTTCAAAAATGTTATATTTTAGAAAGCTAAAGCTCCTGACTTCACGTCAGTGCTTCAACCAATGTTTTATAATTTATTTTTTTTGGCAGTTTTTCCTGTATTTCTGAAGTATGTAATCTTATTCTGGAAAATAGAAAATACCTTCTACTTCAAAAAGGTCCCTAGACTTTTAGGTCGGCCTTCTACGGCCGGAATTTCTCTCTCAATTAATATTCTTAATTCATAATTCATAATCTTGCAAAATCAAGAAATGAATACTCTGAGAAATCAGAATGTGTGAGGAGAATAGTAATTTAGTAGGTATGCAATTCCGTGTTTTCTGAAATAATAATATGAATTGAGAGTATGAATTCAGAGAGACATTCCGGCTGTATGAGGCCGGCCTTACGATTTGTGTACATAGTAATAAGTACTTTTGTTTCAATCACTAAACTTGTTCCAGGAAAATGACCTGAATATGATTCGCATAAAAAATTGTTTCAAGCCCTGTGGACAGGAGCTTTTTGGCGCTCTTGTTCAAACAGACAAATTATATCTCCGAAAGTATTGGTTTCTCAGACTTGGGAATTATATTAATGGATTCCTATGATAGACCTGCATCATGAAAGAAATTAAATTTTAAAAAAAGTGTCTTTTAAAAAAAATGCTTCAAAAATTGTCATTAAATTTGAGTAGGTAGTCGATTACGAACAAATTAACTTAATAATTCATAATATATTAATAAAATACTATCCTCTATCATTTCATAATTTAAAATTTAATAGTTCATACCACTAACACATTCTTTTCTGTATTATGAACCTTAACTCAAGAAGAAATGTTTGATACACAAATGTAGATCCATATTTCAGTATTTTTCTGCTAGCAATATTATGAAAATACTGTATATAGGAACATGTCTCACTGCTTAAGGAAGTAAAAGATAATATTAATATCAGTGGTCAACGAACAGTAATTTCCTTGGATGATTCCATTATGTTCTTCTTTCCTATTGCCTTCATAAACAACATCATTAAAATGATCCAATTCTAAATCTTCTGAAACATCATCACCAATATTTATACATAAATTATTTAATACGTAATCAGTCAATATTATTTTTTGTTTCAAACTAGTCATGTATGTATTTTAAAATTCAAGAATCGGATACTTATTTTTCGAGAGAAAGTATTTTCAACTTACAAATTGACAATTTCTAGTAGCTAGAAAAGTTGACATTCATGAACAGTGAACACAGACAGATTCTGTGTTCAGAACTTACGATGTATTATTGAAACTTTGAAACTTCATATCTCGAAAAGTGTTAGCTTGTTAGAGTTAAAAATGATCAAAATGGATTCTTATGATGAAACTGCATCTTAAAATAATTTGAATTCAAAAGTTGTCATGTAAAAAAAAATTTTTTTTTTCGTTACTCCGAAACTATTAGACTGATTTTGCTCAATAACAAACTTAACCGAGATATTTATCCCTCAAACCTACTCTGAAAATTTCAACTGTCTAGCTCATTCCTTTCGAGAGTTATCGTGGTAACGGCTGGACGGACGGCTGGACAGAATCGATTTCGACCACGGATTCTCGATCAGTGAGCCAAACCAAATCGTTAAAGACCATTTTCAGCCAAAAATTCGAAAATTACAGACATTTGGGTAAATTGATAAGCACTCTGTTCCGAGGAACAAGAGCGCCAAAAACGTATAAAACCTTCTAAATCCATATCTCACACTCGTTCCGAGCAGTATAGTGTCCACATGTTGTTCATTGAGAACAGATTACGGGAACAGTAGGGGCGGGGTGGCGGTAATTTGATAATGCACTGCCAGATCAGCCCCTTGTATCGACTGGACCCCCAGTCTCTCGGGAGAGGCGTGTGCCCTTTGATTTACACTAATTTTAAACATAACATCTGATCTAACCTTATTAAAAATTAATCTCCAAATACTGGCTGAGTGGTGGAACTAGCGAATGGGGAGTACTGGTACGAGTGACACAAATAGGACACTTCGAACGAAGGGGTTGAGATCGGATAGATTGAGACAATTGGTATTTAAATACTAATCTGACTTCTTTGAACAATCAAGGAAAAGAAAATCCTGTGGGAGCCCTTAAAATTAATTATTTTTCGATATACATCATGCTTCAGAATAAGATGCTGATCCTTATGGGTGTGAATCCTTAGGTGATTTTAAGAAGAAAAGTTCTTGAACCTATATCCTAAACCTCTCAAGTTTTGAGCCACATGGTATTAAAGTTTTAAGAAATTTTTTTCTTATCGTAAATTTGATAATTCCATAGATATTTTCATGAAATTTGGCACACTTCCTATAAAAGCATCAAAGGTCCTTTTTTGATATGGAAAATTTTTGAATTATCCATCCTGTGACACTCGTATAGGTTGTGGCCTAGATAGTTTTCGAAATATATTATGCATGCTTCTGCTTTTCCTTGGAATAAAAATTATTTTTGAAATACTCATTCATTTGAGGAAACATTTAATGTATAGGAAACAAAGAGTTTCCGAACAAAAAAATAAAAAAATGTGGGAAAGCCCTGTGGACAGGAGCTTTGGCGCTCTTGGTCAAACTTTGACAAATTATATCTCCGAAAGTATTGGTTTCTCAGAGTTGGGAATTATATCAATGGAATCTTACGATAGAACTGCATCATTAAATAAAATATATTGAAGAATCCATTGATATCATTCCCAACTCGGAGAAACCAAAACTTTCGAAGTTATGATTTGTCAAAGTTTGAATAAGAGCGCCAAGGATCCTGTCCACAGGGTTTTTTCCACTTTTCAATTTGGCTTCTGTGCGTCAATTCTCAAGAATTTTCGTAATTAAATTCAAAACTTAGGTCTATGACTCATCTCATGTCTGATTTATATACATCAGGAAATGATAATTAGAATATTCTTTGAAATCATATAGAATTGAGGATAATTATTATTGAAATTTTGAAAAATCATATCTCCGAAAGTATTAGTTTGTTAGAGTTGAGAATGACATCAATGAATTCTTATGATCAAACTGCATCTTTAAAAAAAATAATTCAAAATTTGTAACGTGAAATTTTTTTTTTCTGTTACTCCAAAACCACCTGGCCGATTTTGCCAATAACGAACTTAACCGAGATATTTATCTCCTAAACTTACACTAAAAATTTCAACTGTCTATAGCTCATTCCGTTCGAGGGTTATCGTGTTAACGGACGGACCGAGGGACGGGCGTTGTGCCAAGTAACAAAACGAAGGGTTCAGTAAATTTGATTTGCACCTCAATCCAACAATAGCTTCAACTTAACATAAGTTATGCATGCAGCCTCACAAAAAAAAACGAAGCAGCGAGTTTCTCGCCCAGCCAAAAACTGCGAATAATGAAACCAGTGTTACACATACTACATTGCACAATACATTATTCCTCTGTACGAATCTAGGGTTATAAGTTAACAGCACACAAACTTTAGATATTGTTCGGAAATCATTTAAGCTTAGAAAAACACGAGGCACACAATCCATCGAGAATTGAAGAAACTCTTCCCAGATTCATTCAGAACAACATCAGTATTATATTCACTTATTTCAGAAAAATCAGTAAGAATCGAAATAATCAAACACAAAGTAGGTACTCTTCATTATTTTCTAAAAAAATGGCTTTCAAAACTATATCAACTAATTTCAATCTGAAATTATCACGTAAGTTAATTTACCAAAACTAATTTCAACATCACAATTCACAAAAACATATATAAATATTAATCACCGTCAATTTGACGTATATCTTTACAAATAATCACACAAACTGTTAGGAAATATTCAGACCACCATTTCTTTCTTCTCAACTAGTCAGAACAAAGGAATCTTTCGAGAAATATTATAGAAAGTGCCTCGCTCGAAAGCTTCGACCGTAAAGAAGGAATAAATCCTCGAGATCAGACAATACCCGTACGACCAGAAAAAATTCTGGTCGCACAGAATTGAAACGATAAATTCACGGTATTGAACAAAATTATACTGAAATGATTTCTATAATAATATAGGTATTGAAATATTAAATGTAGAAAATCAATACGGATTCATAAGAAAAAGCATTTACAATTTAGACTGAACATAAATTAATATTAATAAACTGAACAAACTATCAGGTGATGAAGAAAGCACACTCGTGTTTCATGGATTGTCAAATAATAATAAGGGGTATGATGAACCACGAAGCTAGAGATAATGAATGAATGCCGAATATATTCTATCTGTATGATTGAAATAAACTAAAAAAAGTAATGTTAAAAATTGGTTCAAGCACTGACGTGAAGTCAGAAGCTTTTGCGCTTATGTTCTATTGTCCATTCTTCTGTATTGGACACCCTTAATCGAATTTACCATGGTAAATTCGGATTAAGAGTGTGGCAACGTGGCAACGGCCGGACGGCCGGACGGCCGGCCGGACAGAATCAAATTTGACCTCAAATTCTTGATTGGGGAGTCGAACTAAATCGGTTGAGACAATTTTCGTCAAAAAATTCGAAAGTTACAGACATTTGGGCAAAATGATAACGGGATGTTCCCCAGAACATACGCGCAAAAAGAGTGACGGGGTTTTACACAGTTACAGTACGAGGGCGCAAAAAGTCATTGCTCGATCCCAAAATTGGAATACTGTACAAATCAATGAGTAGGGTGTTAATACCAATCTTGAAATAGTTTATGGATTCATGAATTCCCACTGTTATACAAGATGTGATACTTTTTGGGGCAACAAATGGAGTATTCGCCATTTAGAATATTTGCAAATTTAACACTTAGAGAAGATAATAAATCTAACCCTGAAGAATTTCAAATTGAGAATATTGTATTCGGTATCAAATATTTTCTTTCTGGGTTTTCCCTCGCAAACTCTGAAAAATATCTATTAAATAAAAATTTATTATCATGTGAATTGCTTCTGCGTAAGAAACACAAGATATTTGTCAGAAGCAATAAATCGAACAATGTTGCCTAACATATAATAACGAAACAACATTAACGATGAAACAACTATTTCGTAACGTTTCGGAGTCTAAATCAGACTCCTTTTTCAGACTCTTAACGAAAATCTTCAGAATTATCTTCTATTGCTATTCTGAAATTCAAGAATTGCCACATTGACAGTATTTGAAAATCATAGTAACATTGTTTTACTTAGCATAGAAATTTCCAAGTTCCAACTTCTTTTTTAATAAATTCAGCCAAATATGGTCAATTCCAATTGAGCAGTTTGCAAAATTGCATTCTCTGTTCAACAAAATACATGTTGACTTCTGAAGTTTTCTTTTAACGTAATCAGATTCTGTCATCAGAATCTTTGCATTACTCCAATTCATCCTTGGATTGGACATATGTACATGTTCTGCTATTTTAGATTTTTGTGTCTCTATTTCTCAAGTTGTTCTTATGTTCCGACTTTCTTACTTCTAGTGGTCTCGATATTTATCATGTATACGATTTACCACAAATACAAGGAATATTATATACACAGTTTTTTTATTTTTGTTTTCCATTAATGGGTTTTGTCTTTGTTAATAAAGACCTAAGATCATTTTGTGTCTTGAAAACGGTTCTTATATTGAACTTAGAACCGATTCTTCTGATTTTTTCAGAAAGTTTACGAACATGAGGGATCACATTCAACAGATGTTGTTCTTCTTGCTGATTATTCTGTTGTACTTGATTGATTGTTATTTCATTAGAAGCTCTTCTATCTAGCTTCATGAATGGTGTATCTATGAATTGACATGGATATCCATAATCTTCAAGAAATTTTTTGATGAAATCGATTTCATTATATCGAATTTCCAGAGTAGAACAAATCCGATTACCTCTATTGTAATGTGTTTTAATAATACCTCTTTTCACACTAAGTTGATGGTTCGAATAGAAATTCAAATATCTATTTGTATGTGTCTGCTTCCTCTAAGACACTTGATTCGAAATGGTTCGGATACTTAATTATCGAAACATCTAGAAAAGAAAGCTCATCATTTTGCTCTATTTCTAAAGTGAATTTTATTGTTGGTTCCTTTGAATTTATTAAATCGAAAAATTTTTGTAACTCTTCTCTACCATGTTGTCAAATTACAAATATATCACCAACATATCGCCACCAAGCAAAATTGTTCGATTTATTGCTTCTAACAAATATCTTGTGTTTCTTACGCAGAAGCAAGTCACATAATAATAAATATTTATTTAAAGATATTTTTTTCAGAGTTTGCGTGAGACAACTCAGATGGAAACTATTTGATACCGAATACAATATTCTCAATTAAGAAATTCTTCAGGGTTAGATTTATTATCTTCTCTAAGTGTTAAATTTGCAGATATTCTAAATGGCGAATACTCCATTTGTTGCCCCAAAATGTATCACAGTGGGAATTCATGATTCTATCGATTATTTCAAGCTTTTTATTAACCCTACCCATTGATTTATACAATATGACAATTTTGGGATCGTTTAATGACTTTTTGCACGCTCTTACTGTAACGGTGTAAGACCCCGTCACTCTTTTTGCGCGTATGTTCTGGGGAACATCGCGTTATCATTTTGCCCAAATGTCTGTAACTTTCGAATTTTTTGACGAAAATGGTCTCAAATGATTTAGTTCGACTCCCCAATGAAGAATTCAAGGTCAAATTTGATTATGTCCGGCCGTCCGGCCGTTGCCACGATAACTTGAAAACGGAAAAAGCTAGTGACTTGAAATTTTCAGAGTAGGTGGCGCATCCCAATACGACGGACAAGTTCGTTAATGGACATAACCGGCCCAATGGTTTCCGAGTAATGATTTTGTTTTCAACCAATATAAATCCGATCGAATTGAAACTTGGTGAAAAGTTGTAGAATATCAACCTTAGCACGTTTGTGAAATTTTGTGGTATAGTCGTATGTGGTATTATATTCGTATCGCTAAAAAATTATTAAAAAATATTTTTGTTGTCACGATAACTTGAGAGATAGCGGCTTGGAGTTTCCAGGTTAGGATATGCAACAGAACGCGATATTTGAGTTTGTTTATAAGCATAATCGGCGAAACGGTTTTAGACTTATAGCCATCTGAAATTTGGTTGTTTTTTTCTTCTCATTAACTCGAAAAATACTAAACCGATTGAATTGAAACATGGTTGTTAGTTGTATAATGCCAACGCGAAAATTCTTGCAAAATTTCGTGAGGATAGTATTTGTAGAAAATTTTTAAGAAATCATTGAAAATTAAAAAAAAACCTATATATCAGTAACTGTTCGTCTGAAATTGCTGAAATTATGCAAGAGCCTTATGGAAGAGTTAACTTCGTTTTTGGGCATAATCGGATTCCGAGTTATACCTGGAATATTATTTCCTCGATAACTCAAAAAATAAAGACTCGATCGAATTGAAGCTTGGTAACTATAAGTAGAAAATCAATTTAAAGACGTGTTTAAAATTTTTTAAGAACCGTACCTACCCTTAGAAAATTTGAAAAATATTACGAAAAAAATATTTTGTAAGAACCGTACCCCTAGAAAATTTCAAAAAAATTACGAAAAAAAAGGTTCAAGCGCTGACGTGAAGTCAGGAGCTTTGGCGCGTTTGTTCTATTGTCCATTCTCCAGGAGAATGGACAATAGAACATACCTGCCAAAGCTCCCGACTTCACGTCAGTGCTTGAACCTTTTTTAACATTACCTTTTTAGTTCATTTCAATCATTGTTCATCTACCCTTTGTTAATGAAATTATTAGTTGGCTACTCATGAAACACGAGTGTGCTTTATTTCTCACCTGATAGTTTGTTCGGTTTATTAATGTTGATTTATTTTAGTCTAAATGAGAAATTTTTGTCTTATGATTCCGCATTGATTTTCCGCATTTAATATTTCAATATATTATAGAATTCATTTCAGTATAATTTTGTTCAATACCGTGAATATATCGTTTCAATTCTGTGCGACCAGAATATTCTGTGGTCATACGGGTATTGTCTAATCTCTGGGATTTATTCCTTCTTCACGGTCGAAGCTCTCGAGCGAGGCACTTCCTCTAAAGGCTGGTTTATGCTGGCTGGTAACTTTAACTTAACCCTTAACTTAAAAATTGAAACATAGATATCTAGGAATATTGTTTATACTGAGACTAAAGAATTCGTTTACTTATTAATAATAATAACGACCGGTTTCATAATAAGTTTTAAAGTCCCTTTATATTTAAATCCTTTAGATAGACATTTTGGTTCAAAATGTCCAATTAAAGGATGCTTTAAATTTAAAGAGACCATAAAACTTATTATGAAACCAGCCGTAATAATTAATAAGTTAACGGATTCTTTAGTCTGATTATATGCCATAACACTAAAAATCTATGTCTATATATATTATATATATAGGATTAAGTTAAAGTTACCAGCCAGCATAAACCAACCTTAATACTTCTCGTAAGATTACTTTGTTCTCAAAAGTTGAGAAGGAAGAAATGGTGGTCAGAGTTTGCTAGAGAAAACCTAGAAAGAAACCATTTGATAATGAATATACCTCACACGGTATCCTTTAATGATTATTGTATTCGGTGTCCCAAAAAGAATAACATCGTATAAAACATTGGGAATTCATGATACCATAAATATTTCCAAGCTTTGCATCAACGCCCCACTCATTGTCAGCTCTCCTCCATTCACCTATTTAAATTCTGTAGTGATAATAGCCGTATAGAACAGATGATTTCAAAGCGATAACCCCTACTTTCAGGCAGTCTCAATGGAATATCCTTTTACAAGTAACCCTATCGCATCAACATCACATAATGATAGCTTAACCCCTGGCACATGTCGAGTTCTGCACATCAGATGGATCGACACAGAAGAATATTTATAATTATTCATAACAACATAAATGTCGTTCTTGGAAAGTGGTGAATAATTTACGGAATTTCGAATGTAATGGATGATTAATTCGGAGATACTTTCTTCAAAAATAAAAAAAATCTGAGAAGGCACTGATACGAAGTCAGCTTTTCAGCACATTTTCTATTGTCTATACACGTGTCACATACCATCACGAAATACTGCAAGAAGTTGAGTATCAAAAAGAAGCGTTAACATGTGAAAAAATGCATTGGAAATCAGCAATTCAAATGTTAAAACGAAATTATTCCAAATATACAAAGCCGATTCTGTTAAATGGCTGGTTGATGGTCTGTGCGGAATTTCAGCGGAATCTGTTTTTGCACGCATGTTCTGGGAAACAGTATGCTATCATGTTGCACAAAAGTCTGTAATGTTCGAATTTTTCGCTGAATCGATTAGGTTCGACTCACTGATGAAAAATCCGAGGTCAAATTTGATTCTGTCCGGCCAGCCGTTGCCACGATTACTTGAGAACGGAAAGATATAGCGACTTTGGATTTTCAGATAGATGGCGCGTCCAAATGCAACGAACAAGTTCAATAATGGGCATAATTAATTGGTAACTATATAGTTGTAGAATGACGTAAGTGAAATTTTGCGCAGATCGTAACACCAGACAATTAAAAAAAAATGTATTGAAAAATATTATTTTTATTCGATCGTGGGAAAAGTGACACTATTTTGACCTGTTTTCTATGCGCAAAGCTCAACATTCCAGAATAGTGGGCAGTTGCTAAGCAATTAGAAAATAACAGTGCGATAATATTCTTACCGCACTGCTGTAGCGTGCGGATATGTTACAAATGGATTATTACAATAAAATGAAACAAAGTATGGTTTTGATTTTTATATTATTTCAATAAAAAATTGTATATTTCGTATTTTATGCATTTTAAGTAATACTATTTTATCTATATCTACTTACTTTCGTCGATAAAAATATGTCATCTGGGGCCTCTAAAATAAATTTCTGAACTTGTTCCTGGGTTAAAATTTTGAATTTTTTCGGTTTGTATCCTATGGCTTGACGTTTTAAAAATGCTCTCAGTTTTTGATACTAGGCAATATTAATATTATTTTTAACAGACAAAGTTGATCGAAGCATGGAATAATGTGCCCACAACGTCGAAGATTTCATTGTTTTAGCCAATTCAGCAATTCAGCTAACAGTACATCCTCAGGAAAGGATACACTGTTGTTTTTTCAGCAAAAATCCATTAAGCGTTGGTATGCAAGTTCATACTTCTCTTTGGATTTCGCTGGAATTAAATTAAGTGAAGCCGCCTTCACGCCTTCTACTAGTTCAGGAGGCGTGCAAGTTAACAAATTAATCACTATCAGTGTTCATATTTATTAATTCTTTTTTAATTCCTTATAAAATATAACGAATCAAACAAATCCAGCTTTAAAATTATTTTACTTTTGTCATAACAAAGTAATTTCCATGGTTACCACTTCTATATTTCAATATGAACATAGAGAAACCTATTCAAACTTACTTGATTACATCTTAAATGAAATATCTTTTAATTAATTTCTTAAATGTAAATCAACGATAGAAGAAAAAATAGTATGTATAATTCGTGGGAAAAGCATATTCCCAAACTCCTGTGTAACCAGACTCGTCGTTACGCTCCTCGTCTGGTAATTATCACAGTCGTTTGGGAATAATATGCTTTTCCCACTTAACTTGAGAACGGAGAGAAATGCCGACTTGCAATTTGTGGCGCTCTAGTTCCTCGGAACTGAGTGCTTATCAATTTGCCCAAATGTCTGTAATTTTCGAATTTTTCGATGAAAATGGCCTTAAACGATTTGGTTCGACTCACTGATCAAGAATCCGTGGTGGAAATTAATTCTGTCCGGCCGTCCGGCCGGCCGGCCGTAGGCACGATAACTCTCGAACGGAATGAGCTAGAGAGTTGAAATTTTCAGAGTAGGTTTGGGGGATAAATATCTCGGCTAAGTTCGTTACTGGGCGAAATCGGACAGAAGGTTTCGGAGTAATAAAAAAAAATTTTTTTTTTACAAAACAAATTCGAAATTAAATTTTTTTTAATAAGCAGTTTTATCATAAGAATCCATTCATATCATTTTTAACTCTAACAAGCTAATCCTTTCGGAGATATGATTTTTCAAAATTTCAATGTAAATCGTATTTCACAGATTGATATAATTATTCTATGTATGAATTTTCATAATGTCAACTTGACAGAAGGGAATATTGTAACTTCAAAAATATTGGGGTTGAAATACTCGTATTTTAGCGATGCAACGGGGACCTCACCCGAAAATGTTTAAAAATATTACGTAAATATTGAAAGCATAATTCTGTAGTTCGAAAGAGGAGAAAATATGGTGAACGTAGATGAGGAAATTTTTGATCGATTACAAGGTAATTTTTTCATTATTTCTTCTCTTCTTCAATACATGTTTTAGGGAATATCTACTATTTGTAGGTACTTTAAACCTGTTTTGGGCAATTGTCATACGAAACTTGTTTTTTTGGCGCTCTAGTTCCTCGGAACAGAGTGCTTACCCAAGTGTCTGTAATTTTGGAATTTTTGGCTGAAAATGGTCTCAAACGATTTGGTTCGACTCACTGATCAAGAATCCGAGTGCGAAATCGATTCTGTCCGGCCGGCCGACCGGCCGTAGGCACGATAACTCTCGAACGAAAGGAGTAAGCGGATTGAAAATTGCAAGGTGGTTTTGGAGCGTAAATATCTCGGACAAGTTCCTTCGATCTATCTTAAATTTAGCATCAAATTGTAGAATCATGACCTTTATACGCATGTGAAGTTTTGTATTGACCAGATTACCGTAAAGTGTAAAAAAAAAACTTTGAAAATTTAAAATATGTTTTTCCGCAATAACTCTCGAACGGAATGAGCGAGGTAGTTGAAATTTTCAGAGTAGGTTAGGGAGATGAATATCTCGGTTAAGTTCGTTATTGGGCAAAATTGGCCAGATTTAATTCGATTTCTTCCATGGTGCAGTTCTCATTCTCATGATTGCTCATTTAATCTTGATAAATAAACTATTATTTGAATTGAATTTCCTTTATGATGCAGCTCTATCATATGTATACTTTGATATAATTCCCAACTCAGAGAAACCAATAGTTTCGGAGATATAATTTGTCTGTTTGAACTAGAGCGCCAGAAAGCTCCTGTCCACAGGGCTTGAACCCATTTTTAGTGTAGGTTGTTTATCCGAATGCGACATTTGAGTTTGTTAGTAGGCTTAATCAGTCAAACGGTTTTGGAGTAAGTCCTATCTGAAATTTGGTTGTTATTTCCCCAATACCTCAAAAAATACGAAACCGATCCAATTCGAACATGGTAATTAATCGTAGAATACCAACGCGAAAATTGTTGCTGAATTTCGTCAGAATCGTATGTTTTCATAGATTTTCAATGACTTTTTGAAAATTTTCTAGCGATGTCGGACGAATAGTTTATAAACTATTCGTCCGACATCGCTGAAGGTGAGAGCCTTCAAAACCAAACTTTACTTTATTGGTCAGATATCGTTCTGCGAGAGCCTTCAAAACCTCATTTTATAGTGAAGTTCTAGATTTGAACTCGATCGGATCTCATTAGTGAAAATATCAAAATATTCGAGATGTACTAGTAAATGGATTACACTCGACAAACTAAGTTTTCAACATTTTTTGATCTTTAAGTAAATTAATTCATAATATAATACATGTATGTATTCGAATGGAACCTGACGCAACGATAGACATAGCTCTGTTTATTTTCGACCCAACAGTAAAAGTATGTAGTTGAACAGAGATCTTTTACCACCACAAACACAGCACATTTTCGAATCAACAGTAAATGTAGTAGAGCAAGAGCCCACGACGGCCAGACCTTCGTTATTTTATAAAAGCTGAAAGTTTGTCTGTGCATGCCCCCTATACAGGTAAGAACGGCCAGTGACTATAGAGTTTGGGTTGTGGTTACTTTGGCAGGTAACAGGTAGTAAAGGTGTAAAAAATAGTACCTTACTTTCGTTAAAGTATAAAGGCCAATTTTTGCATATTTTTTTCGGGATAACGTTAGATATCTCATCATCCATTGCCGGACACTTGTGATGGTTGCTACCCCCTGCCAGACAACCCTAAACATTAATAAATTATACTTAATTATACTTTCGTCATAATATAAAAGCTGAATTTTATATGCGTTACTTGGGGACCAATGAGAAAATGTTACCTCAATAGCCGGACAGTTTTAATGGTTTTTACATCTAGCCAGACATATTGAAAGTCCGCTGTAGGTGCGAGCGGGAGTGCTTAGTCGATTGCGATCGTTCCTGAAATATCAGGGAAATAACCTCAAAATTTGTAATGTCTATAACTTCTAAACCGTCCGGCCGATTTTGCCCGTTAACGAACTTAACCGTCGCATTTTGATCAGAAACCTACCCTGAAAGTTTGAAGTCGATAGGACCTTCGGTGCTCCTGTTATCGTGCCTACGGCCGGAAGGCCGGCCGGCCGGCCGGACGGCACCCAAAAATCTGACACCGGATTCGTGATCAGGGAGTCCGAATTAGTCTATTAGCCAATTTTCAGCTCGAAATTCGAAAATTACAGACATTTGGACGAAATGATAGGACGATGTTCCCCTAGAACATGCGCCCAAAAATCGCGATGACAACATCGCGATGTTTTCAATACATCACTAACCGAAAGATGATGAGCAGTAAAAGATCGCAATCGACTAAGCGCCCTATCACATGCGCACCCGCTTTAAGTTTCAATGTGTCTGGCAAGATGTAAAAACCATTAAAACTGTCCGGCTATTGAGGTAACATTTTGTCATAGGTCCCCAAGTAACATATATAAAATTCAGCTTTTATATTATGACGAAAGTATAATTACGTATAATTTATTAAAGTTTAGGGTTGTCTGGCAGGGGGTAGCAACCGTCACAAGTGTCCGGCAATGGATGATGATATTTCTAACGTTATCCCGAAGAAAATATGAAAAAATTGAGCTTTATACTTTAACGAAAGTAAGGTACTATTTTTTACACCTTTACTACCTGTTATCTGCCAAAGTAACCACAACCCAAACTCTATAGTCGCTGACCGTTCTTATCTGTATAGGGGGCATACACAGACAAACTTTCAGCTTTTATAAAATAACGAAGGTCTGGCCGTCGTGGGCTCTTAGGTATGTATTCAAATGGGACGTTACGTAACCATATACACAGCACTGTTCATTTTCGACCCAGCAGTGAATGTATGTATTTGAGTCGAATCTGATCTATTGAGACCATTCTGGGCCAAAAGTGGACCATTTATTTTTGGACGCTTGTGTTTACAGTCGGATTTATGTTCCTGGAAATAATGGGAATATTATGTTTTCTCCTGGAGCTAAGCAGCTTTGGACGACTTCAGTATCTGGATGGTTGACCACTCTGGCTATAAATTTGAACAAACGCGCCAAAGCTCCTGGGAATAGTGCTTTTCCAACATGTTAATCTATCATTGATCCCAACGTACTGCTAAACATAGATAAACAGCAGAAATTTTAGGATGACCCCAATTTTTTTTGAAGTTATTGTTTCGTGTGCATTTATGTTATTAATTCATAAATTTCAACAATAAAGACGTTGACATTTTCGTAATTTTCATTCTGTCGGATCTTCAATTCCATCGAATAATTATAGATGAATAAAAAATTAACTATATACTAGGAGTGACCGTATAATGTGATTTTGATCATTATAATAGATACAAAATAGATGGTGGCAATAATGAATTATAGATATGCTGAGTGATAGATCATATTCAGATCGAATCAATGACGGCTTCTTGGCCCATTAGAGGTATATAAAATACCTCGGACAGCAAAGGGAGGTAGAAATCATTTTATAATTATTTCTTAATCCATTAATGCCCGGATTTGGTCATAATGCGTTTCTTCACTTTTTTTCTTGAAAATAAGTTTAAATTGATATTAACATCATGGGAAAATCAGAGAAAAAATTCTGACGTATCGCGTTTTTGTGATATGGCATGGGTCGTTAGTGATGTATTTTAGCGCGCATGTGCTAGGGCAGCTAGGGAACAGCCTGCTATCATTTTGCCCAAATGTCTGTAACTTTCAAATGTTTTGGCGAAAATGGTCTCAGACGATTAAGTTCGAATCACTGATGAAGAATTCGGGGTCAAAGCCAATTCTGTCCGCCGGCCACGATAACTTAAAAACGTACGCGCAAATTTTTGCGAAAGTTCGAGAGGATCCTAGCACTGGAAAATTAAAAATTCTATACATCAGAAACTTTTCTTCCGACATTGCTGACAGTTTGCTAGATGCTTCAAAACCTGACTTTACAGCCAAGTTTCAAATTTGAACACGATCGGATCTATATTGCTGGCGATGCGAGCAGCCTCGGGTAAGTTCATTGGTGGATGGATGACCGTTGCCACTGTAACTTTCGAACGGAAAGAGATACCGACTTCTAATTTTCTGGGTATATTGCGCATCCGAATGGGATATTTGAGTTCGTTGTTGGGTATTATCGGCTCAATGGTTTCGGCGTTATACCCGTCTGGAATATTATTTACTCTATAACTCAAATAAAACATATCCAATCAAATTGAAACTTGGTAACTAGTTGTAGAAATTTTGTGAGGATTGTATCACTAGAAAATTTAAAAAAATATATTAAAAAATTGGTTCAAGCACTGACGTGAAGTCAGAAGCTTTTGCGCGTATGTTCTATTGTCCATTCATCTGTATTGGACACCCTTAATCGAATTTACCATGGTTAATTATGTCGTCCGTTCTCCTGTATTGGACACTTCATTCGAATTTACCATGGTGAATTTGAATTAAGAGTGTCCAATACAGGAGAATGGACAACATAATTTGCCATGGTAAATTCGATTAAGGGTGTCCAATACAGAAGAATGGACAATAGAACATACGCGCAAAAGCTTCTGACTTCACGTCAGTGCTTGAACCAATTTTTTTTTCGTGATTTTTTTTTAATTTTCTGGAGGCGCGGTTCTTAAAATTTTTTTTTTCGTCATTTTTTTCAAATTTTCTAGGAGTACGGTTCTTACAGAATTTTAAACACGACTTTGTGTTGATTTTCTACTACTAGTTACCAAGCTTCAATTCAATAGAATATTTATTTTTTGAGTTATCAAGGAAACAATATTCCAGGTGGATATAACTCGGAAACCGTTAAACCGATTATGCCCAAAAACGAACTCAACTCTCTCTTTCGGATACGCAACCTACCCTGAAAATTGCAAGTCCCTATCTCCTTTGGTTCGAAAGTTATCGAGGCAACGGTCACCCATCTACTGAACTCACACAAGAATGCTCGAATCTCCAACAATATTCAACCGATAGTGTTAAAACTTGAAACTTGGCAGTAGAGTTAGGTAATGAACACTCTTGCAAAATTTCAGCAATTTCAAACGTATTGTTACTGATATATAGAATTTTTTTTTATTTTCAATGATTTATTAAAAATTTTCTACAAATGCTATCCTCACCAAATTTCGCAAACATTTTTGCGTTGACATTCTACCACTAATAACCATGTTTGAATTCAATCGGTTCAGTATTTTTCTAGTTAATGAGGAACAAAAAACCACCAAATTTCAGATGGCTATAACTCTAAAACCGTTTGGTCGATTATGCACATAAACGAACTCAAATGTGGCATTCATATGCACAACATAACCTGAAATTTTCAAGCCGCTATCATTTCCGTTCTCACGTTATCGTGACAAAAAAAATATTTTTTAATAATTTTTTTAAAATTTTCTAGCTATACGATTCGCCCAAAATTTCACGAACGTGCTTAGGTTCATATTCTACAACTACTCGCCAAGTTTCAATTCGATCGGATTTATATTGGTTGAAAACAAAATTATTACTCGGAAACCACTGGGCCGATTATACCCATTAACGAACTTGTCCGTCGTATTGCGATGCGCCACCCACCCTGAAAATTTCATGTCGCTAGCTCTTTTCGTTCTCAAATTATCGTGGCAACGGACGGCCGGACGGCCGGACGGACAGAATCAAATTTGACCTAGAATTCTTCATCGGGGAGTCGAACTAAATCGTTTGAGACCAATTTCGTCGAAAAATTCGAAAGTTACAGACATTTGGGCAAAACTATAACGCGATGTTCCCCAGAACATACGCGCAAAAATATCATTCATCTCACGGTAACTTGAGAACAGAAAGTGATAGCGACTCGCAATTTTTAGGGTAGGTTGCGCATCCGAATGCGACATTTGAGTAGGTCAAAATGATTTAATTAGCATAAACGGCCAAACAGTTTTGAAGTTACCCATCTCAAATTTTGTTGTCCTTTTCCTCAATAACTCAAAAAATACGAACTACGATCCAATTTAAAAATGGCGTTTGATATAGCTGAAATTCTGCGAGAGCCTTGAAAACCTAACTTTACAGCCAAGTTCCAAATTTGAACACGATCGGATCTATGTGTATTGTTGGAGATCCGAGCAGCCTTGGGTGAGTTCAGTAGCTGGATGAGTGACCGAGGCCGTAACTTTCGAACGGAAAGAGATAGCGACTTGCAATTTTCAGGGTAGACTACGCATCCAAATGGGACAGTTAAGTTCTTTGTTGGGCATAATCAGCCCAATGGTTTTGGAGTTATATCCACTCGAAAATGATTTTCTCGGTAACTCAAAAAATACAGATCCGATCGACTTGTAGCTTGGTAACTAGTTGAGGAATACGGACAAGAAGACGTATGTGAAATTACAAATATTCTGGAGATTGTATTTGGATGGAACGTGAAAGCAACCCATACTAGATTGTAGAAATTGGTTGCATGCTCTAGTAACGCTTCGTCTATGAAGATGGAAACTTTGTTTCTGAAACATTTGTATTGTCAGACGACAAAAACTGTAGTGGACAAGAGTGTAGTTAGTTTTGTAGTTGTCAATTTAAAGTTAAATTTTCATTTGTTTCAGGTATCTTGACAATTTTTTTCATTTTGGAAACTATACTCGATCGACTTCGTATAATAAGGCGTGAATAGACAATGCAATTAGGGAATCCAATCCCGCAAATGCGGGATACCGCTGAAATTCTGCGGGATCAACATTGCGGTATTTTCCGGGCGGAATCTGCGGGACTCAATATTAAAATTCCGTATTCGACAATGAAAGCGCAAACGTCCCAGAAAAAGAAAAAGTACTTCTTAGTCCGCTGTGGTCACTATGAATACGGCATGATACGCTTCAATACAAACATAAGTGCCTGTAAGAATAAGTGTCAGTCGCTGTGGTCACTATGAATATGGCATGATACTGTTCAATACAAACATAAGTGTATATGAGAATAACTGTCATTTGCTATTGTGAAATTATTTAAGAGGTCCGAAATTCATAAAAGTATGTAGAGGTTGACGAATGAAACAAATATGCACCTTGGCAAAAAACTGTCTATTGCCTCGCCTGCTTGCTATCCTCGGCTTCTCCTCGGATAGCAATTTGCAGGCCCCACAGTAATACACAGTTTTTGGTCAAAACCTGATATGCTACTACTAAAGTATGTTTTTAATTGCATATGTTGCGCATATGTTCTGGGGAACATCGCGTTATCATTTTGCCCAAATGTCTATAATTTTTGATTTTTTGCCGAAAATGGTCTCAAACGATTGGGTTCGAGTTTCCGTTGAAGAATTCGAGTTCAAATTTAATTCTGTCCGGCCGGCCGTTGCCACGATAACTTTAGAACGGAAAGAGCTAGCAACTTGATTTTCAGGGTATAGGTGGCGCATCCCAATAAGGCGGACACGTTCGTTAATGGGCATAATCGGCCCAATGGTTTCCGAGTAATAATTTTGTTTTCAACTAATACAAATTCGATCGAATTGAAACTTGGTGAATAGTTGTAGAATATAAACCTAAAGTGAAAATTCGTGAGAATCGTATTACTCGAAAATTTAAAACAAATTATTAAAAAGTATTTTTTATGTCACGATAACCTGAGAATGGAAAGAGAACGGCAAACGGTTTTGGAGTTATACCCATCTGAAATTTGGTTGTTATTTCCTCAATAAGTCGAAAAATACAAAACCGATAAAATTCAAACATGGTTATTAGTTGTACAAACGCAAAAATTCTTGCAAAATTTCGTGAGGATCGTATTACTAGAAAATTTTTGAGAAATCATTGAAAATTATTGAAAAAAATTCTATATATCAGTAACTATTCGTCCGAAATCACTGGAATTTTGCGAGAGCCTTCAGAACCTAACTCTATATACTGCCAAGTTCCAAGTTTGAACACGATCAGATATATATTGTTGGAGATCCGAGCAGCCTTGTGTGAGTTGATCGAATTGAAGCTTGGTAACTAGTTGTAGAATACCTCTATTATACATTTATTATACAACTAGCTGACCCAGCGAACTCTGTTCCGCCTTAGAGGCAATAAATAAGCAGATTTTAGATTTTATTATACACGTTTGTCTTAAATTATAGATAGTTCATATATATAATCATATATTTCTGCTTAACTGCGTCCAATTAATCATATATCAATTTGCAACATTCGAAGATAATCGACGCCGCTTCTGCGGTCTCATAAGGTCCCTATTCAAATACATTGTGAGAATCTATCTGAGGTACCTATTAAGTTAATGTTTTGTTTGTGGTACAAATCACTTCAATCGCGTACAATTGTGCAATTAGAAAAAAAACACCCTGCACAGTAATGATTTATTTTCAATGATGTATCCCTCTAAAGTTTATTTTTTAACACAAATGAATGAAATTGTACGATTGTGGCATGGAAAACAGCAAGTTGCAATTGACGTTAAAAGAAGAACACCCTGGAGATTTCGGACGAATACATTATGAGAATCTATCCAAGGTACCTATTTAGTTAATGCTTTATTTGTGACACAAATCACTTCAATCACGTACAATTATGCCATGAGAAAAAGGACACCCTGTATAGTAATGCTTTATTTTCAATGGTGTATGCCTCGAAAGTTTATTTTTAAACACACATGACTAAAATTGTACGATTATGGCAGGAAAAACAGCAAGTTTTAATTGACGTTAAAAGAAAAACACCCTGTATAACACAAAAAAGTATCCTATGTCCGTCTCCTGGTTCTAAGCTACCTCCCCACCAATTTTGAGCCAAATCGGTAAAGCCGTTCTTGAGTTATAAGTGGTGTAACTAACACGACTTTCTTTTATAAATATAGATATATAGATACAGGAGAATGGACAATAGAACATACGCGCAAAAGCTCCTGACTTCACGTCAGTGCTTGAATCAATTTTTATTAGCATGTTTAATAGTTTGATTACGGAGGGTATATATAGTATATTGTTAACAATCCCGCATTTTTGGGGATCCGCGGGATTGATAACTTTCATCCCGAGCAATTGCGGGATTGAGGTTTTGTTGCGGGATTGGATTCCCTAAATGCAATATGCGCGCAAGATCTCCTGACTTCACGTCAGTGCTTTTCTTGAATTTTTGAAGAAATAATCGATATTGAAGAAAGAAATGCCCCTTAATATTTATTTTTTCAGCTTATTCGTTTAACAATTTCAATTTTTACAAATCACAACCTTAACGGAAAGTCAGAATTTTTTTCTGAGATTGTTTCCCTAAACTCTAGTTTAGTCATACATTGAATTATATGGTACACCGTTACACTGATGTACCAACATTCAAGATGAAAATAAGAAGGGACAGATATTTCATGAGCAGCAGTCGTAATATAGAATGCATGGTTCCCTAATGAACGCAAACCATGAATAAGTAACTGGTACAATAAACCATGCAAGTGGGAATACGTTAATTTCTTAATTTACCGGCTAAGTTGTTCGCCCTCATGAATTTTGGATGAGCGAAAAAATGCGAGCGCTGAAACAAATTGTCAGTAGAAGGCGACGTTTTGAATTTGATTAAGTTTTCACGAGATTTCTTCTCGTACTTAACGCGTTAATTACCGTATTAGATTGTTTTTATCTCCGGTTCCTTGTTTGGCGCAGTCGTAAACGGAGGAATTAACCGTCTTATTTCGATCCATCCTGGGATGGAATAATTCGTTTAGAAGGGCATCAGCTTCCATTCCTCTCGCCTGTCCTGCAAATGAAAAATCTCGATTAGTTAGAAAAAAGTTGATTAATTTTTTTTAATGAAGTGCACCCTACGGAGAGTGGGGTTCTGCATTTTACTCACTTCGAGGTCACTCCACCAAATACGCCAGTTAGATCAATCGGAGGATAAAATAATTTCACGCCAAAATGATTTCCAATTCGGAATATTCAAATTATTAGCGCATGTGCTAGGGAACAGCGTGCTATCATTTTGCCCAAATGTCAGTAATTTTCTGTTGAAAATATAGTCTCAAACGATTACGTTCGACTCACTTATGAAGAATTCGAGTTCAAATTCGATTCTGCCCAAACGTCTGGCCGCCCGTTGCCACGATAACTTTCAGGGTATGTTGCTCATCGAGATGCAACGGTTGAATTCGTTAATAGGCATAATCGCCCAAAACGATTTCGGAGTTATACCCATCTAAAACTTTGTTTCCTCAATAACTCAAAAAATTCAAATCTGAACCAATATAAACTTGGTAAATACTTGTAGAATTAATTGTTGACAAATTTCGTGAGGATCGTATTACAAGAAAAAAATGTTTCTTGAAAATAAGATAATTATTTTTTTTTTAAATAATATTTCAGAGTCTATTTGTTAGATACCGCTGAAATTCCACTCAGACCTTCAAGGCAAATTTTATGTTCTCACTATTTTCAAAAATTCTGATCCGATCGAATTGGAATCTAGTACTCGATTGAAAAAAACACGACTTTAAAGTTCATGCAGTATTTAGTGGCGTGTGTGAGGCGTGTCTATTTTTTTCAATTTGCCACAGTCAATCCTTCTCGTTCGAGAAATTGGACGGTCCTACCTTTCGTTGAACCCACTATTCCGTATTTTTTGCCGAATGGGTTGCATAAAAGTACTGTAACACCTATAACGTAAAACGTAGAATAAAGTTATTAACTTGTAAATGAGATCATTTTTCTAACTTTATTCTTTGTATTTAATTCATAAATAGTTTATATATGTTCCACTCGCTATTGGTAGTCTTTTTCCCCATTTTATCTTCCTGAAGATTAATTTAGACAAATTCGAAAGCTTGGAATAATTCGATAAAGAGGATATAATAAACTATTAATTTATGATTAAAACTAGTCGATATTTCTAGCAATCATAAAACGAAGTAAATTGTGGAAAATATATCTCAAAGACTGACAATTATCAATAAACCACGTTACTTTGAGAGATTCACTTAATTAAATCTGAAATCTATAGTATAATTGTTTGAATAGCCAATTTATTTGTGTATTTAGTCGAATGCAGATATTGAACAATTTCCAAAGTATGCCCAATTCAATTATAGAAAAGTCCGCAGTTTTTTCCCACTAGATGGTGTTGAAGCCTATATATCGGGCAACACTCACCCGATCATCTGAGATAAACAGGTACTCAAAATTTGAATTCAGCTGACATTTTTTTGTCAGCCTCATGACACTCTGCTTGAAGGTTTGAGCAAAATTTTGGTGGAATCTGACATATATTTTCTGAAATATTGAATTTTTCATGAAAAATATTAGTTTTTGAAGTATTTTTTTTTTGTATCACAAACGAAATTTTGCAAAAATTACCTAGTTTCAACATGATCGAATCAGTATTTTTCGAGTTTTTGCACAACAATATTTCAGATGTCTATAACTCCAAAACCGTTTGGCCGATTATTCTTATCAAAGATCTTAACCATTGCCTACGGATGCGCAACCTTCCCTGCAAGTTGCTATCCCTTTAAGCTGGCAAGGGCCAGCCGGACACGATTGATTTTGATCTCGAATTCTTCATGCATTTTCCGTAGAACATGCGCGCAAACAAGATGGAATTTTAGGTTTGCCTAGATTTTTTTCACGGTAATGTTTCTATGTCGAAAAATATTCGTGCATTTCATAAATACGGTCTTAAGTGGAGGAAAACGAAAATTTTCAAAGAACTTTAGTGTTTAGATGAGCAAGTAAGAATTTCAATATTATCTGAAAGACAAAATATCGAATTGTACATCTGGCAACAAAAGGAATGATATTCCTTTCCTTCAGGAAAGAATCAAGAACAGTGATAGGAACCACATTGTTCCTTTGACATTTCATTACGTCCTTCTAGTTCATTTTATTTATGTTGGTTCTAGTAATTGCCAATTTTCATTTGACAATTTGAAATGTTTGTGAACTCAGTCTAAAATCACAAAATTTTCAGATATATTATGTTTTCAAGAGTGACGTTCTTTGAATGTTGAATGGCAAATTTGTAATTTTGTTTTCTTAAGAGTTCCTTGACGCGAAGTGAACTCATGCGTTTTCTTCACTGATCTTTAATCGATTTTTCGGAAACGGTTCATCCTATAGAGATAAATAAAAATGTGGGAAAGCTCTGTGGACAGTAGCTTTGGCGCTCTGGTTTGAACTTTGACAAATCATCTCCGAAATTATTGGTTTCTCAGAGTTGGGAATGATATCCATGGATTCTTATAATTGAACTGCATCATAAAAGAAACTAAATTAAAATTAAATAACAAACTTATCCGAGATGTTCATTCCTCAAATCTACTCTGAAAATTATATTATATCAATTGAAACTTACCCAATATTCCAGTTTTGTTTTTACAGGAGATATTCTGAACCTAATTTGATTAACTTACAAAAGTATATATTTCCATCATCATATGGATTATTCAAGGGCATATAGAGTAGGGGTATATTACCCAAAAATTATAATATCCTATAATTGGTAATTTTGCATTCAATCCTACTTTGTTTTTTAGAACCGAAATAAATTTGACATGTCTGTTAGAGGTAGATAAGATGACATGTATGAACATTGAACACAGATAGAATTCGCATTATGTGGAAACATAAAGTACAATGTATCATGGAAAGTTTGAAAAATCATATCTCCGAAAGTATTAGATTGTTAAAGTTGTGAATTATATCAATGGATTCGTATGATGAAACTGCATCTTGATATTGAATTTGAAATTTTTAATTAAAATCAATTTTTTTTTTCGTTGCTCCGAAACCAACGAGTCGATTTTGCCCAATAACGAACGTAACCGAGATATTTATCTCCCAAACCTACTCTGAAATTTTCAACTGTCTAGCTCATTCCATTCGAGAGTTATCGTGTTAACGGCCGGACCTGCCGGACAGAATTCTTGATCAGTGAGTCGAACTAAATCGTTTAAGACCAATTTCAGCCAAAAATTCTTAAATTACAGATTTTTGGGCAAATTGATAAGCACTCTTTTCCGAGGAACAAGAGCGCCAAAAAGGAATATCCGAATGTCCGAATATTCAGACTATCATTAGCTATGTTTTGTTTTTGACATTTCTAAATGATTTAATACAGGGTGATTCCAAATTAGACGTGAACCTTGAAGGAAGTGTTAGTATGACTCGTTGGCTGTTGTTTGAGCCATATTTATTGAAAACCGAAAATCACCAGTTTCCGTGATTTTTGAGTTCTGGTGATTTTTAATAGATTGTCCTCACCTTAGTTCATTTTTCGTAAATTTTTTCTACGTCGTTGACCAAATTTGATATTCATTTTACGTTATTTTAATCAGAAACGGATATGATATTATGAAAAAAGCCAAACTATGCTGTATAAGATGTTGAAAGAGAATAAGTATGATTCGAAATGTGGTGTATAAATAAAAGAAAAATCAATTTCCTATATCAACTGGCCTGCACTTTTTAATTCCATAATTAATGTATGCCAAAATTATTTTAAAAGCATGCCAAATTCCTTCTTCATCCTCTAAAAAAAATTTCTTTGGAATGCATTCACTAGTTTCTTTTCAGCAGATTTATTATAAGTGTCCGGCATATAAAATAGCCAATGAGTAATCAAAAGGCAGCGAGAATAAATTTCAGGCGGAAAATAACAACTGAAAAAAATAGGAAGAGGCCACGTGCTTGTATAAGAAATAGTGGAGGACATTTCGAACATAATTTATGAATAGATTTTCTAATGAAATTTCGAGTATAGTTGCAATAAAAGATATTTAATTCGTTATTTTTCTTCCTTTGCTTCTTATATCCGCGTTAGAATCATACTAATTGTTTTCCAACATCTACTACAGCTTTGTTTTCTTTTATCACACATACCATATATCTTTTTGTGATAAAAATAACCAAAAATTATAAACAAATTTGGTCAAAGTAGAAAAAATTGAAGAAAAATGAAGTAAGGTGAAACAGCTTTTAAAAATCGCCAGAACTCAAATATCTCGGAAACTGTTGATTTTCGGCTATCAATAAATATGGCTCAAACGACAGCGAATGATCCATACTAACACCTCCTCCAAGGTTCACGTCTAATTTGGGATTACCTGTATAATAATTTAGCATAATTTGAGGCGCCAACAGCTATCGATTCAAGACCATCACAATACAATCATAGCATATTCTTTCTCCTTTACGATGATACCAAATACGTATTGATTGTTTGTTCATTTAAAATAATCTTTCCAGAATTATATCTTGAAAGGTTTTTTTTTCGGGTTTTCTCTCCCAAACTCTGAAAAATATCTATAAAATAAAAATTAATTATTTTGTGATTTGCTTCTGCATAAGAAACACAAGATATTTGTCAGAAGCAATCAATTGAACAATGTTGCCTAACAAACACCAACGAAACAACATCAACGAAGAAACAACTATATCGTAACGTTTCGAAGTCTATATCAGACTCCTTCGTCTGACGCTTAATGAAAATCTTTATGATTATTTTGTTGATAGTTATTTTGTGAAATTCAAGAATTATCACATTGACAGTATTTAAAAATCATAGATAACATAGTTTTACTTCGCATAGAAATTTCCAAGTTCCAACTCCTTTTCAATAAAAAAAAAAATTGTTGAACAGAGAATGCAATTTTGCAAATTGCTCAATTGGTATTGACCATATTTGGCTAAATTTATTGAAAAAGGAGTTGGAACTTGGAAATTTCTATGCAAAGTAAAACTATGTTAGCTATGATTTTTAAATACTGTCAATGTGACAATTCTTGAATTTCACAATAACTATCAACAAAATAATTCTAAAGATTTTCATTAAGCGTCTGACGAAGGAGTCTGATATAGACTCCGAAACGTTACGATATAGTTGTTTCTTCGTTGATGTTGTTTCGTTGCTGTTTGTTAGGCAACATTGTTCAATTGATTGCTTCTGACAACTATCTTGTGTTTCTTACGCAGAAGCAAATCACAAAAATAATTAGTTTTTATTTTATAGATATTTTTCAGAGTTTGGAAGAAAAAACCCAGAAAGAAACCTTTCAATAATGGGTATACCTCCCACAGTATCCTTTAATGATTATATCTTGAAATATGAAATACATCATAATTTACTATAAACTAGGTATAACAGGCATGAGTTCAGCCCAACTACATGATAAAACACAATTTCCATTCCTTCTCCAACCCGGTATTACATCCAACCTTTTCACATCCCAACTCCATATTCCACGCAACGAAGAGAGTTGGAGAAAGCACGACATTAACTCCAAGCCGTTAAGCCCCATCTGAACACTCAGTGAAAAGCCTGTAAGCCAAGCAGCTTAGCCTGCCCAAAGCTAATCATAATCATGCTGTAATTAGTTTGTTCGCCGCTGTTTTAGGACCGGAACATGTTAGAGAAATCTTCAGAGTCGTCGTTGCCTACATCCTTCACGGTTTGATTACTGCTGTCCCTTGCCACTTTATTAAACAAAAGGTTGATTCCAATTATTCATCATTCGCGTATCGTATTCTGCACGAAGCGTTTATATAGTGCGAGTCTCTAAGTTGGAGCAAATTCAGTAAATCAAAGACATTTTTTGGCGCTCTTGTTGCTCGGAATAGAGTTAGTGTCCGACCGAAACTGGTATTTCAGCCGAAACCGAAACCGAAACCGAACTTTCGACCAGGGCCTCAGTTTCGGCCGAAACCAAAACCGAAACTTTATTTCATACTGAAATCTACTGTATTTTTACAATTTTATTCGCATATACTTAAAAATAGTTAAGGAGTGTTAAATAAAATAATAATAGTTTAAAAAAACTAAAAAAACACGCTTTTATAGCTAACCGAACTAAAAATTAGAAAAGAATTTTTAATTTCAGAGAGTTTATAATACAGTAGTAGAAGATCGAACAATCAATCAGAATTTATCACCTCAAAATAAAATTATAATAAAGTTTAAGTTATTAACAAAAGAATTCAATTCAGAGTAAACAGCGTGGGGTGCTTGATAAAGTAAATGTAGCAACCATTCTATTGGCCACTATCTATGAGAAGAGAGTTATGAAAAGTAGTAAAATGCACCCCACGCTTTTTACTCTGAATTGAATTCTTTTGTTAATAACTTAAACTTTATTATAATTTTATTTTGAGGTGATAAATTCTGATTGATTGTTCGATCTTCTACTACTGTATTATAAACTCTCTGAAATTAAAAATTATTTTCTAATTTTTAGTTCGGTTAGCTATAAAAGCGTGTTTTTTTAGTTTTTTTAAACTATTATTTATTTTTCATTTTTTAGTTCGATTTATCAATTAGTTATTTGTTGACATGTGGTATTGAAATGTCTCACAAATTATTTCGCAATCTCATCATTTCATTATCATTATGATTCTTACTCTACTACAGAGGATCTATAAAAGAATTTATTAATCCTGGCGGTCCCAATAAGGATAATGGAAAACTGTTATCAAATTATTGCATTGTCATCGGTCCTTGATACGTATGCAGAGTTTCAAATTAATCAGACTTCTGGAAACTGGTGAAAATTAAGTTCAAAGATTCCGTTACATACATACATAGTCAGATACAACCCAAGCTAATAAAAGCGTGTTAAAAAGAAATTTTTTTTGAGATCTTCATTTATTATTTTGGTATTACCAAGTTATCAAAATAATCAGTTGAAGTATACAGGGTGATTCCAAATCAGACGTGAACCTTAGAGGAGGTGTTAGTATGGATCATTTGCTGTGGTTTGAGCCATTTCTATTGAGGACCAAAAATCAACGGTTTCCGAGATATTTGAGTACTGGTTCTGTTGAAAAAGAATTAGTATGATTTGAAAGGGGATATAAGAAGCAAAAAGAGGAAAATAACGAATTCAATATTTTTTTGTTGCAACTAAGCTCGAAATTACATTAGATAAGGTATTCATAAATTATGTTCCACCATTCCATAGGCTAGCACGTGCCGTCTCTCTGATGTCTTCAGTTGTTATTTTCCGCCTGAAATTTACTCACGCTGTCTTTTGATACACATTCACTATTTTAAATGCCGGATATTCAAAAGGTTGCTTATAAGAAATCTGCTGAAATGAAACTAGTTAAGCAATATAACGAAATCTTTTAGAGAATGAAGAAAGAATTTGGCAAGTTTTTAAAATAATTTAGGCATACAAAATTGTGAAATTCGAAAGTTGCAGACAAATTGATATTAGAAATTGATTTTTCATTTATTCATATACCACATTTCAAATCATACTAATTGTTTTTCAACCTCTTATACAGCATAGTTTTGCCTTTTTCGTACATATCTTATTCTTTTCTGATGAAAATAAACCAAAATTATCACCAAATTTGGTCAACGTAGAAAAAATTGACGAAATATAATATATATATAAGTTCAGAAATCTTTTAAAAATCACTCGAACTTCAAAAACCGTTGATTTTCGGTTATTAATAAATATGGATTAAACATCAACTAATGAGTCATACTCCAAGTTTCACGTCTTATTTGGAATCACCCTATGTAATCTTATTAATAATCATTAAAGTGAATTCTCATGAATTCTCAGTCTTAACAAAGATAGATCACAATAACTCGTACGACAATTATGTATACCTACTTATAACTCCTGGCCAAACGACCAGGATAATTCACGAACATTCAAGTTTCGGCCCGCCCGAAAGTTTCGGCCTTGGTTTCGGCCCAAAAAGGCCGAAACTAGATTTCTTGGCCGAAACTGGCCGAAACCGAACTTTCGGTCGGTCACTAAGAGTGCTTATCAATTTGCCCATATGTCTGTTATTTTCCAATTTTTGGATGACAATGGTCTAAACGATTTGGTTCGACTCTCTGATCAAGAATCCGTGGTCAAAACTGATTCTGTTCGGCCGGTCCGGCCGTTAGCACTATAATTTTCGAACGGAATGAGCTAATTAGTCGAAATTTTCAGAGTATACTCCATTCACTTTTATAAAGTCTCCCGGTTGGCCATGATTTAGGTCTATCACGTTTTTGTAACTAAAACACAGGCAGGTTGGCACTACTGAAATATCGTCAAGGTCAAAACAATTCGCTGAGACGTTGCCAATTTCTACTCTCAACATAATCCCAACATAATCTTCGAATAATAAAGAACTCTTTGCTTTGAAATTGAAAATGCCGAAAGTAGTTTTGAAGAAGCAGAAGTGCTATACAGAACCGAAATCTGCAATAGGAAAACTTCATTCAGACATGTTGAACTCTCGATTCTCGAATGAAATTACTTAGTTTCCTATCATTATATTTTATTGAGGTGAGAATGCCTCGGGTTTCGTATTACTACTACATTTTGAAATTGGTGTATTTCAAATTGTGCAACAATTTTTCAAATGAACTATCACAAAGTAACGGACTACTCTATCCATTAGTTTTCAATACAATTCCAACACTTGACTTTTGATTTCCATACAATAAAATAGCATAATTGAATCTTCCAACCAGTTTATATACCTACGTGAAATATTTCCAGTAACAACAGAGGAAACATTTTCTTCTACAGTCGCCAGGACTGGAATTATTGAATTCACATAATATCATATTCATTATTTTTCCGAAGTAAATTCACATTGTGAAAATACGTAGTTACTACGACTTCTTTGTAGAGAGGACAACGTTGCTTAGTTATCTGACAGGAAAATGACTATAACCTAACATTTTTAGAATAAAAATGGTGAAATGTGTCAAATTTTCATGGCCAACCGGGAGACTTTATAAAAGTGAATGGAGTATAGGTGATGAGCAACATCGGTCGGATGGTTTTGGAGTAACGAAAAAATTATTTTTTTTTACATTACAAATTCCAAATTCAATTTTTTTTAAGATGTAGTTTCATCATGAGAATCCGTTATATCATTTTCAACTCTAACAAGCTGATACTTTCGGAGATACCATTTTTCAAAAATTAAATATTAAATCCTTATTCGATGATTTCACAGAATGCTGAACTGTGTTCATACATGGTATCTTGAAGAGATATGTCATATTTATTTCTAGTTTTTCTAGAAAACAATGATTTAATGCAAAATGACCAATTAAATAACCTTATAATATTTGGATGATAATATAATGAATGCCCTTGGATAATGATGATGAAAATACATACTTTGGTAAGTTAATCAAATTGGGTTCAGAATATCTCCAGTGGAAATAAAACTGGAATAATTTTCAATTGATTTAATATAATATTCAGAGTAGATTTGAGGAATGAATATCTCGGATAAGTTCGTTATTGGGTAGAATCGGTCTGGTGGTTTCGGAATAATAATTTTTGGCACCCTTGTTTATTTTTAAATGACACTTTTTTGAATTTATGATGCAGTTCTATCATAATAATCCATTGATATCATTCCCAACTCGGAGATATGGTTTGTCAAAAATTGAACAAGAGCGCCAAAGCTCCTGCCACAGGGCTGTCCCCTTTTTGAAGAAGTAATAAGTTGGATGTCCGAAAAAAGCCAAAATATTTGAAAAGAGTGATGTTTTCAGATTTATGGACGATGCACCTGATGGAATGTACCTTCTTATCAAAGTGGTTACCATTTTCGGGTTGACTGGTGCCTGCAGGCGCGATGAACTCTGCAAAATAATGATTAATCACATTGAGGACAAGGGAAATTTGATAGTGGTCAAAATCCTGGACTCCAAAATAGTTATTTTCCTAACAAGTGCGGAAAGTGATACTTTCCCGCACGAAACGGCCGTTAGCCGAACGACGCGAAGCGGAGTTCGGATAAGCAGTTGAGTGCGGGAAAGACACTTTTCGCTCGAGTTAGGAACAATGTTTTTTCTACAAGCACTTTTATTATAGGTATGAGATCGATTTGAGTTCAACACACAGAACAAATTTGATATTATTAATTCATAATACCTACACATGAATGACAAGCGTAATCCTTGCATGTCGTTACCATCATACCTATACTGTCATCAATGTCATCGTTGTCGTTCGGTCCATAGAGGCATATGAAATATTTATATCTATGAACTGGAATATTCATTTATTCTTTATTATTAATAATATTAATTGGAAATAAAACGAGGATAACTAACAGCAAACAAAAATAAACTGCAATAAGGAAATTAAGAATAGCTATGTATAATATATACATATTAGTATCTAATATTTAGTTATTAGTTATATTTATTGTAAACGTGCAGTTGGTCGCATTATGCAAGTTTATAGCAGAAGCCATCATGTTGGTCGAAGTCAGCTGCTCAGTGGAAGGAGATAATTCTGAATTACCGGTTGAAGTGGAAGGAACATGGGAAGGAGCATTCAAATTCAGAATTTTGGTAGCCATCATGTTGGTCGAAGTCAGCAGCTCCGTCGAAGAAGATAATTCTGAATAACAGGTTGAAGTTGAAGGAGCATTCAAATTAAGAATTTTGCTAGACATTTCTTTTTTCTTGTTTACTGATTCTTCCAAATAACCCTCAGCAACAGAAGTTGACTTCCACCCTCCTAATCGTTTTATATTGGTGATTCCCTCTCCACGGTTAGCTAGGAAATAGCAGAAGAGCGCCTAAAACTGTGACCTGGATTTTGTAATCGTAAAAATCCGGCTATTTCGGAAGGTATTCTTCCTATCGTATTTATTCCTATAGGTTGCATTGTACATTTTCCTTTATTGTACCTTAAGAAAAATCGGCGATGGTCTATTTCCTTCGGACGTAAGTTGGCATATTTTCGATATATATTTAAAAAATGTCCGTCGTTGGTGTCTTGGGAGATAACGAATGATCTCGATGAATAATTTTTGGAGTCCTTAATGTTGACAATAATCATGTTTCCTTTATCATCTATATCGTCGATAGTTATTTTTGTTAATTCTTCCCGTCTGCAAGCACCAGCCAATCAAAAAATCGTTACCACCTTGATCATTAGGTAAATTTCATCAGGTGCCTCACTCATAAATTAACCTGGATATGTTCTCTTCATTAAAAATTTTGGCTTTTTTCGGACGAAAACCAACATTTTGTCTTTTAATGAAGGCAGTTAATTTATGGAATTTTCCAATATCCAAATCTTGCTTCAATTTACAAACACTCTTTATCATAGAATATACGGACCATAATGTGTTCGGTTTAAAAATTTCCTAAATATCCAAAAAATAAGCCAAAAAGACTTCCTCCTTCCTGGGTTTTACTTTCTTGGAATCACACCAGGCAATGAATTGAGAATAGCGCTTCTCATATTTTTCGATTGATTTGGGTGGAAGCAACTTCAAATTGGCTTCATAAGATGCTTCTAATATGTCCGAGGGCAGGTCATCATCAGATATATCCATTCTTACCGAAAATATTACGTACGGATTGAAATCAATTTGCTATTTTCAAATAAATTAATGACAATTGTCAATTCACATGTTGTTTCCATAGTAACCTCGTCGTAAGCGTTCGATGCATAGAAATATTAGATAATTCAGTATATTCTATATAAAAAGTGTGCGGAAAAAACGCCTGCTAATCCATTTCCGCACTGTTAACAGTGCGGAAATGGATTAGCAGGCGTTTTTTCCGCACTGTTTGGAAATGTGACTCTTTACGATTCGAAATGTGTGCGGAAAAAGGGTTGAACGCGCACGCTTGTAGAAAAAGAATTTATCGATAATATTTGTTATTTCCCATGAAACGAATCATGGATATCATTTGCAGCTCTACCATAAATATGCGAATTTGAGGAAGCAAAATACTCCGCACAGGCCTTTTTTTGTCCAATATGCAGTAGAGCATGTAGTACCCAATATGTGGGAATAAATTCGTTCGGAACATCCTGAGCAGTACACTGGTCATAGTTTCAGGCGTTCGTCGGCTACTATGTTTGCCAATTCTGGGGAAGGAATAATAGTCCGGTCAATTTAGACCAAAAATTGAGAGTGAAGGTACTTAAATTCCCAACAAGCTAGAAAATAAGTAAAATTGTTCAAAACATAATTATAAACAATACCTGAAAGTTCCTCATCATTCCTGTGTAAGAAAAAAAAATTATTCAAGGTCAAAGGTCAAAAAAAATAGTTTTTCGCGATTTTCAGCAACACGGTGAGTTTTATCATAAAAGTATTTCAGACAAAGATTGTAGATTATAAAATTATCTATAAAAAATGTATTCATAGTTTTTTTCCTACGAGCCACTGTTTCTGAGATATACCGATTCAAAAAGTTATAAAAGTTGTTATCGTCATAATATGACACGTTTCCACGCCACCTATGAGGTAGTGTACTTAGCGCGTTTTTTTTTAATGTGGTTTCCCGATAAGGCCTACTCCATGGGTCATTTGTGATCCTGTTCAATGTGAAACTATTGCAAACTATTGGAAATTTTCAAAAAAGAGTTGAAAAGATAAAAGCGTTGTAAATTAGAACTAAGTGATGAAGTTCATTCGCCTGATTCGTAATTTTCAAATTCTTGTTCTTCTTCTTGTTCTTGTTCTTTTTCTCCTGCTTCTTCTTCATCTTCACTTTGGAGGCAAGTAAATTGCGTCAATATCGATGTGTCGCATGACACTTCTTCGTGTTGTGGCCATAAGTGTGGCTTGGTTATCAGCTAGACCCTACAGAATGGGGTTTGAAGTTGGTCAACAATTTATTAGAGCCAGTTCAAACTTTACTCACACCTGCGCCGGAAAAACTGCTGAACATAATTTTTTGCAAGTGCAAAAAGGGATGCAGTGCTAAATTTAGTTGCAAAAAAGTTGGACTGTTTTGTTCTCGAGCATGCACAAAGTGTCAAAGCCGGTCGTGCTCTAATGTTCAACCACAAACTGTAGAGGATTCGTTTGATTCCGACGAAAATCATGCGATACATCGATATTGACGCAATTTACTTGCCTCCAAAGTGAAGATGAGGAAGAAGTAGGAGAACAAGAACAAGAAGAAGAACAAGAATTTGAAAATTACGAATCAGGCGAATGAACTTCATCACTTTTTTTTAATTTACACCGCTTTTATCTTTTCCAATCTTTGAAAATTTCCAACAGTTTGCAATAGTTTCACATTAAATAGGATCACAACTGACCCGTGGAGTAGGCCTAATGGGGAAACCACATTAAAAAAACGCGCTAAGTACACAACCTCATAGGTGGCGTGGAAACGTGTACATATTATGACAACAACTTTTATAACTTTTAGAATCGGTATATCTCAGAAACAATGGCTCGTAGGAAAAAAACTGTCGATACATTTTGTATAGATAATTTTATAATCTACAATTTTACTCTGAAGTACTTTTATGATAAAACATACCGTTTTGCTGAAAATCCCGAAAAACTCATTTCTTTGACCTTTGACCTTGAATAACATTTTTTCCTTACACAGGAATGATGGGGAACTTGCAGGTATTGTTTATAATTATGTTTTCAACAATTTTACTTATTTTCAGCTTGTTGGGAATTTATGTACCTTTGAATGTCTAAATTGACCGAACTATAAAAAATGTTAAGCGCATGGGAGGCTGGAAAACTATAACTGTCGCCGAGAGTTACATCGACTAGTCAACTAATCAAAAAAAGGTAATATCTAATATGATATTGTCTACATCTCTACTTTAAATAATCAACCTTTAGCAAGCCATCCAAACAGCTGCCCTACAGAGAATTATCAACCTTCGAACTCCTGTCCTTCAACTTCAACGAAGTAGAATATTACTTGCCCTTTTCCGTCGAATCATTGAATGAACTGACAAGATCAGCAATCAATTTACAATATGTAAATAATTGTTCTTTCGTCTTAAATATCACGAAAAAATAATTTCATATTTCTTCGTGTTTCCCAGTTTTTGTTAATTTTTGAATAGTTTGAGTAGTTGTATTATTCCCAATTTATTAAAAGTTTCAGAATAAATTAGTATAGTTCAATTTGGTTTCTTCTTGTTATTACAAGACGTTGGAAGGAAAAATATTATTCCTAACACGAGCGCAAAGTGACTTTTCCGCAAGCAAAAACTTATCCAAACTCCGCTTCACGTCGTTCGTCTAAGTCAAGATGCATAGAATAACAAGGTGTCGATACTCCCAGCTAATTGCTGTTAAAAATTTTTGCCGAAAAACGGACCTAAAATTGTCAAATCACGTACTTTATGTACTACTTCACTTTGTAAACGATGGTGTCGCTAGAGTCTGTTTCGAAGATTCTGACAAGCGAGTTAATGAAAACTAATAAGCGACAAAGTTCACTTTCCACCGTTGCTAGTTCGTAGAACCAAATTAAAAGAAAATAATGAAGCAGTTTATTGAAAAAGGAATTCACTTTTTGACATCTGTTCAGACATTATATGTGAACCCCATTTGTTTGGAATAGAAATTTCATCTTGCCAAGAAATAATGAGGTCAAATAAGGGATTTGTCAGTAAAGAAGTTTCTTTGGAACATTTTGAATGGAACTGTAAATGAAGAAATCTGTGAAATCAATATTTTTTCAAATATATTAATTAACTTTATCAATGAATTATTGTACCAGAGAACTAAAGTACAACCAATACAAGAACGGCCTAAAATGCTCAATCAGATATTTTATACACGCTTAAAAGACTCAGAGGATATCCTAGAACTATTTCATCGCGAACAGATCACACATGCTGCCAGAAAGTACCCACCAAAATCATTGATTCTAACACTGGAAGAGCAAGAGAGAAACTGATGAAGCAATCCTAATAATTTTGTTTTTAATTTATATAATATTGTAATTTTTTTTGTGTATATTGATTTCTGAACACAAACAGGCTGAAGGACCAAGGTCGATGGCCTATTGCGGAAGCAATAAATACCTGTTAAAAATAAATAAATACCTTTATTATGTAAGGCTCATTTAAATTGAGCAGTTTACTTATTATTTTCGATGTATAATTTGAAACTTCATCAAAACATTCTCATGTATACAGCATTTTTTCAGTTACCCAATTCCCCTTGACACTTTTTTATGTTGTCAGCAATTAGATTGCAAAATATATTTGATTCGATAGCCATTATTCAGAACTAAGTACTGATGAAATATCGAAAAATGATTCATTAAATTGATAATCTAACCAAATAGAGGGTAGTGTAGGTACTACGTTTCAATCTTTTATTCAATATAGGTATATTCGCTAGAAAAATATTTTGAACAAACAAATGATTCTAATTTTCAATACCCTACCTATACCACAAGCCAGTTGCCATTCTTGTCGTGTAACAATATCCTTGAAACAAATAATATTATAGAGCGCCAAAAAGAATGACGCTTTAGGAAAGCTATTCAACATTCAACTTTGTTGAAATCACACTGTGTGGTTGCTCTGAACTTTGTTCTCTGCTAGTCCTTTCATTTGACAAATAATATTGTTAGTTTTCATAACATGTCGTTTCATTCCTTCTCTATATATAACTGAGTTGTATAATGAATATAATTATTAATTAATAGAGTTATACCTTAATGTTTCAACTGTTAAAACAGTTTATGTTCATCAACCGGCAAGATTATAGTAAATCAACAAGTCTTAGCGTTCTCCTATGTGTTGATTTATTAATAATTAACGGTATCAGCGATCCTTCAATATTATTAGTATTATAATTAATACCTATCTTGATACTAGAAATCTGCCCCTGATCCGGCAAGAATTAACAATGGTTAATATATATTCGCATAAAAACGAAGTATGTTCGAAATGAAAATAGTATTTGATTAAAATGGTTCTGGATACTCGTTCATAGTTCACACAGCAAACATTTGGCATACTTTCGGCGCGGAAAACAAGAACGTTGAACAAAATACTCAAAATACAAAATTTCAGTTACGGTACGACTTTCCACAAGAAACTAGAATAAACAAAGATTCGAATTTAATTTGACATGTCGATAATTTTGTCCAAGATGCATAGAATAACAAGGTGTCGACACTCCCTGCTAAATCCTGTTAAAATTTTCGGCCGAAAAACGGACCTAGAATTGTCAAATCACGTACTTTATGTACTACTTCACTTTGTTGACGATGGTGCCGCTAGTGTCGATTTCGAAGATTCTGGCAAGCGAATAAATGAAAACTGACGAACGACAAAGTTCACGTTCCAGTCTTTCTACCGTTGCTAGTTCGTAAATCCAAATTGAAAGAATATAATGATGCAGTTTATTGAAAAATCAATTCACTTTTTGATTAATCAGGCATTTGTTCGGACATTATATGTAAACCCCATTTGTTTGGAACAGAAAATTCATTTTACCAAGACACAATGAGGTTGAATAAGGGATTTATCAGTAAAAGAGTTTCATTGGAACATTTTGAATTATTATTATTATTATTATTATTATTATTATACTGATCCTCCTGGGTCTTCCACAAGGAGACCCCTCATAAGCTCTAAGAGCTTGCCCTGAGTTAGGAGAACCAGTTGTGTTCTGTGTAGGCTTTGTTACTGTGTCCTTACGCCACCTTAGGCACAGCACTGTTAATTTTTGACCCAACAGCGAATGGTGGCGATTACGATTACGATTACGATGATGGAACTGTAAATGAAGAAATCTGTGAAATAATTATTATTTTCCCATTACAAAAGATCACATCCAGTGTGTTTAGAATATATCTAAGCATGTAATTTGTGTATCTTGAAATACATTGAATAATACAGAATTTTCTGTAATACCTCTACATAATATCTTTCGATATCATATTATTATTCAAATGTATTTATTAACTTTATCATGTACAGCTCAATTAAATTGAACATTTTACTTATTATTTTCGATGTATAATTTGAAACTTCATCAAAACATTATCATGTATATAGCATTTTTTACCCAATACCCCTTGACAACTTTTTATGTTCTCAGCAATTGGATGATTAGATTGCAAAATTTGATAGCTATTATTCAGAACTAAGTATATACTGATGAAATATAGAAAAATGATTCATTAAATTGAAAAACTAACCAAATAGAGGGTAGTGTACTACCTTTGAATGTTTTATTCAATATACATATATTCGGTAGAAAAATGTTTTGAACAAACAAATGTTTTAATTTTCAATATCCTACCTCTACTAGTTGCCATTCTTGTCGTGTAACAATATCCATGAAACAAATAATATGGAATAAGAGCGCCAAAAAGAATGACGCTTTCGGAAAGCTATTCAACTTTGATGAAATCACACTGGTGTGGTTGCTCTGAACTTTGTTCTCTGCTAGTCCTTTCATCATTGACAAATAATATTAGTCTTCATAAGATATCATTTCATTCCTTCTCAATATATAACTGAATTGTATTTATAATGAATATAATTTTATTAATAGAGAAATATGGATCATGCGGAGTAATATGATTTCCATTTATTAATAGAGTTATTCCTTAATGTTCATCAGCGATCTTTCAGTATTATTAATATTATAATTAATACCTATCTTGATACTAGAAATCTGCCCCTGATCCGGTATTCGAATTTGATTTGACATGTCGATAATTTTGTCCATAAAATTTCCACTGCCGGCATCTATCGGCGAAAACTGAAGTAGAACAAAATCCTTGTATTTTGACCGCAAATCGGCCGAAAATATGTCAAAGAGTTTCTTCACCATGTATTCTATGCATCTATATTTTGTCCATAAAATTTCTACTGCCGGCATCTATCGGCGAAAACTGAAGTAGAACAGAATCCTTGTATTTTGACAGTATTTGGACCGCAAATCGGCCGAAAATATGTCAAAGAGTGTCTTCACCATGTATTCTCTGCATCTATGTCATGAACGATTTCAGAAAAACATTATGATGGGCCCCTAATTAGGCTTGTTTCACATGCATGTGGTTCCATTCGGTTCGGTTCTTATTTTGTTCCGTTTCGGTAGCTGGCGACAAGTTTGAAACGGAGCTTTGATTCAGATTCAGTACTGAATTGAAACCGTACAACACCGAATACTCTTTCAACCCAGGTTTGGATTTATTTGTAGGGCATACAGATCAACCGGGGCCTTCACACAAACACGGTTTAGTTTCGGTTTTAACCATAAAGTAATAAATACTTACATATGTTTTCTGTCTCGTTCTGTGGTTTTAACCTCAAACCGAGCAGATATCTTTGAATCTTTCCCTAATTGTTTAAATATAGAAATATAACCATGAATACATATTTTCGATATATTGTTGCTATCTGAGTATTCACGAGAAAATTATGGTTTAACAACTGTGGATCGACTGATATCTGCAGTAAATCTAAACCAGTGCTGTGGGACAAAATATCCAAAAAATGTAAAGGTAAATTGAAGACGCAGGAAGCATGCAAAGATTTTTGTGTTCAAACTTTGAATGACTTTCACGTATCTGAGGTCGCGAAAAAATTGGAATTGTTATTGAGCCTGTTTTTCGGAAGATAACATAAAACCTAATATGAACCGCATATGTGTGAAAGGGCGTCATTTGTTTTCGGAAGAAACCGAAAACGAACCGAACCGAATGGAACTGTATGCATGTGAAACAAGCCTTACTCGCCGTGGTGATTCAGAGGGAGCGAAACGAAAAATCATTAAACTCTTCTTCAGATATACTACATTCACTTTTATAAAGTCTCCCGGTTGGCCATAATTTAGGTCTATCACGTTTTTGTAACTAAAACAAAGGCAGGTGGCACTTCTGAAATATCGTCAATGTCAAAACAATTCTCTGAGACTTTGCCAATTTCTACTCTCAACAATCAACATAATGTTCCATCTTAGACAAGATATTATCACAGATCATAGTCTTTAAATAATAAAGAACTCTTCGCTTTGAAATTGAAAATGCCGAAAGAAGTTTTGAAGAAGCAGAGACAAAGTGTACAATAGGACACATCCGGAAGTGCTATTTTCCTATTCTATCACTATATTTTATGAAGGTTAAACAGTGAATACTACATTTTTAAACTGGTGTATTTCAAGTTGTGCAACAAGGTATTTATATGTCTTCTCTAGGATTATTTCTTGATAATTTCAAATAGTGGGGAATTCCATAGGTACGTCTGGTCGTTTAGAAGTTCTGCCGGGATATTCAGGTACTTTTAATCTTTTTTCAAATGATCTATCACAAAGTACCGGACTACTGTATCCATTATTTTTCATTGAAATCTCAACACTTGATTCTTGATTTCCATGCAAAGAAAAAGCATAAATGAATCTTCCAACCAGTTTATATACGTGAAATATTTTCCATAGCAACAACAGATAAAATTTTTTTTCGATCAGTCGCCAGGTCTTTGGAATTTTTGAATTCACATAATATCTTCTCATTTCATTATTTTACTACGACTTCTATGTATACTCCATTCACATTTATAAAGTCTTCCGGTTGGCCATGAAATCTTGACACATTTCACAGTGTATATTTTGAAAATGTTAGGTTATGCTCATTTTCCTGTCAGATAACAACGCAACTTTGTCCTCTCTACATAGAAGTCGTAGTGATTACGTATTTTACACATGTGAATTTTCTTGGGAAAGATAATGAATTTGATAAGATATTAGGTGAATTAAACAATTCCATAGACCTGGCGACTCTTGAAGAACATTTTTCCTCTGTTATTACTGGAAATATTTCACGTATATAAACTGGCTGGAAGATTCAGTTATGCTATTTTCTTGTACAGAAATCAAGAATCAAGTGTTGAAATTTTAATTAAAAATAATGGATACAGTAGTCCGTTACTTCGTGATTCGTTTCAAAATGTAGTAGTACTACGAAACCCGAGTCACTGTTAAACCCTAATAAAATATAGTGATAGGATAGGAAACTAAGTAATTTCATTGGAGAGTTCAACATGTCCTAAGAGAGAATGGAGTTTTTCTATTGCGGATTATTCGAAGGTAATGATCTGTGATAATATCTTGTCTAAGAAGGATCATTATGTTGATTGTTTAGAGTAGAAATTGGCAACGTCTCAGAGAATTGTTTTGACATTGACAATATTTCAGAAGTGCCAACCTACCTTTGTTTTAGTTACAAAAACGTGATAGACCTAAATCATGGCCAACCGGGAGACTTTATAGAAGTGAATGGAGTATAGAGAGGACAATGTTGCGTAGTTATCTGACAGGAAAATGAGCATAACCTAACATTTTCAAAATATACACGGTGAAATGTGTCCAAATTTCATGGCCAACCGGGTGACTTTGTAAAAGTGAATAGAGTATACCTTCTGAAACCAGAACGACTTCTTCAATCATGGCCGTGAGCATCCAAGCTTATAGACTCTAATAACACTTAAAACTAATGACCCATTCTGCGTGCGCGCCCACTCATAGCGCGTCGTAACAATAACGATTATAGGAGCATAATCCGCTGTAAAATTGACTAGAAAATCGCATCCCACCCCTGATGTTGTCCCATCCACTCCAGGACGACAACGACTGGCAACCCTTTTGCAGGGAATCCCGTAACAGAGAAAGAATGGCTTATGCCCCTATCCCAATGGATTCCAACCCTAGCGATTCACATCGGCATAAACATGTAAACACTAATGCACCACTCCAATGAATTCTCTCTTCTTCTCACCCTCGTGAACGTTTCGGGGTGACTCTGTTGGTATCTTCAGGCATCTGAACAGATTAAAAAAATTCTAAAAGCACTGACGTGGCGTGTGGGGCTTCAGCGCGCTCTTTCATTGAATGATAAATAGTTTTCAATGATTTGTAGCTTCTCGCAATTGTAAAATCTACGGTTATCAGAAATCAAGGAAAAAAAATTACAGGTGCTTATTGGAAAATAATTTCAATATGCAAACGGATAAATCCGCATCTATTGAACTATAAACTTTCAACAAAACGTCATTGTTTGATGCAAATCTTTATATTGCTTGCATGTTTTAGGGAACATGCATTTTGCCAAATTTCTGTCATTTTCGATTTTTTCTACTGAAAATGGTCTTGAATGATTGCAATTTTCAGGATAGGTTGCGCATCTTAATCCAACGATTAAGTTCGTTAATGTACGTAATTGGCCAAACGGTTTCGGATTTATAACCATCTCTCAATGGCATGGATTGAAACTTGATAATCAGTTGTAGAATGTTGAAAAAAATATATTTCCTCGATAAAAACCCACTGTAAGAATTGGGAATGATATCTATCAATGCATTCTTATGATGTAAATTCATCATAAAAGCACACACTTCATTTCACTCGACAAAATCCTCTAATGTTGCACGAAATTAAATTAACTACAATCGAATAAAAAATTGTTTGCTTATGATAATCTGCATGTTTGAGAATACCATATCATAGAAATCTCTCCGTATACAACATATCTGCGTTTAAATATATGAGATTATAATACTGTCAAGAATAACATATATGAATTTCAAGTTTCATAAAATACGTTTTTAGATCGTGAAATTATCACACCTACCATACCTGAGGGACCACGACTAGGCTTCTGCGTAAGAAACACAAGATCTTTGTCAGAAGCAATAAATCGAACAATGTTGCCTAACAAACAATAACGAAACAACATCAATAATGGAATAACTATTTCGTAACGTTTCTGAGTCTGAATCAGACTATTTTTTGTTGATATATAGCTATTCTGAAATTCGAGAATTGTCACTTTGAGAGTATTTGAAAATTATAGTAGCATAGTATTACTTTGCATAGACATTTCCAAGTTCCAACAACTTTTTTAATAAATTCAGACAAATATGGTCAATTCCAATTGAGCAGTTTTCAAAATTGCATTCTCTTTCAACAAAATACAAGTTGACTCCTTAAGTTTCCTTTTAACGTAATCAGATTATGTCATCAGAACCTTTGTATTACTCGCATCCATCATGTGATCTCCACTAATTGTACATACATGTTCTGCTAATTTTGATTTTTGTATGTCTCTATTTCTCAAGTGGTTCTTATGTCGATGCTTCGCTTTTGTATACGCTATAGGCTACACCACAAGTACAAGGAATAATATTCCTTGTGTGTATATAATATTATGATATACACAGTTTTTTGAGTTTTGTTTTCTATTAATGGGTTTTGTCTCTGTTAATAAAGACGTAAGATCATTTAGTGTCTTGAAAACGGTTCTTATATTGAACTTAGAACCGATTCTTCTGATTTTTTTTTTCATATAGGCCACGAACCTAAGGATCACATTCAACAGATTGTGTTGTTGATTATTCTGTTGTCTTTAATCGATTGATATTTTATTAGAAGCTCTGCTATCTAGCTTCATGATTGATGTATCTATGAATTGACTCGGATATCCATTATCTTCAAGAAATTTTTTGACGAAATCGATTTCGTTATTTCGGATTTCAAGAGTAGAATAAATTAAGGTTAGCTCTATCGTAATGTGTTTTAATAACATTCTCTTTTCACGCTAAGTTGACGGTTCAAATATCTATTTGTATGTGTCGACTTCCTGAAGATACTTGTTCCAAAATGGATCGGATACTTAATTATCGAAACATCTAGGAATAAAAGCCCATTATTTTTCTCTATTTCCAAAGTGAATTTCATTGTTGGTTCCTTTGAATTCATGAAATCGAAAAAATGTTTAACTCTTCTGTACCATTTTGCCAAATTACAAATATATCGAGAAAATATCGCCACCAAGCTTTTGGTTTCAACAGAAATGTATCCACAAATTTTTCGTCGGAATTTTCCATAAATATATTACTCACGACAGGTGACAAAGGACAACCCATTGTCATTCCAAAACTTTGTGTGTAAAATACATCTCCTAGTTGGAAATAGGTGGTATTCAAATAAACATCAAGCATTTCGATAATATCATCATTATAAATTTTGAATCGTTAATCATCAAGTCATCATTTTCTAATATCGTTCGAACTATTTGAAGCGGCTTGTAGACAGGAACATTGGATAACAAACTAACAACATCAAAACTTACTAGAATGTCATTTTGGTTTAAATTTGAGTGTTGTAGTTTTTCAAGAAAGTGTTTGCTGTTCTTCGAAAAACTTTCTTTCTTGATAAGTGGTTTAAAAATCGAAGTGAATATTTCGCTTAATTTTGACATGGAGATCCAAAAGAACTTACTATTGGTCTCAGTGGAATTAGAGGTTTGTATTTCTTTAGAGGATTTTCTCTAAGTGTCTAACGAAGGAGTCTGATTCAGACTCCGTTGTTTCACTATTTTGCCCAATAACGAGCTTAACTGAGATATTCATCTCCCTAACCTACTCTGAAAATTTCGACTGCCTAGCTCATTCCGTTCGAGAGTTATTGAATTTGAAAATTATCATTTTTTTTTTGACACTTTGCGGTAACCTGGTCAATACAAAACTTCACATGCGTATAAAGGTCATGATTCTACAATTTGATGCTAAATTTCAGATAGATCGAGTGATCTGTTTCGGAAATATTCATAAAAAATGTTTTTACTAAAATCAGCCATAACTCCTAAACCGCTTGATGGATTTCGCCAATTAACGAACTTGTCCGAGATATTTACGCTCCAAACCCACCTTGCAAATTTCAATCCTCTAACTCCGTTCGTTCGAGAGGTATCGTGCCTACGGCCAGCCAGCCGGCCGGACAGAATCGATTTCGACCTCGGATTCTTGATCAGTGAGTCGAACCACATCGTTTGAGACCATTTTCAGCCAAAAACTCGAAAATTACAGACATTTGGACAAATTGATAAGCACTCTGTTCCGGGGAACTAGAGCGCCAAAATCACAGAAAGGAACCATTTAATAATGAATGAGCCTCCCGCCGAATCCTTTAATGATTATATTCTCGTTATAAAGAAATTGATCTAATTGAAATGTTTGTGAGCTACAACAAGTATCTACCTATAGATTTTCATAGAAAAGTGACATTAAAATGTTCAGAGGTCCATAAGAAATTTTTTCTTGATATGGAGGATCCCTTAAGAACCCCACTGCATCGCTTTCAGAATCATTTTCATTCGATTCAAGAATTCTTGGTACTAAAAAATGATATAAACATTTTTCCGCAACACGATGCCAAAACTTCAATCATTTGAGAAAATAGCAAACCAAAACATGCGGGAATATTTTTCGGATGAGATACACGGGTAAATAATGCAGAATTTCGTAATTTTAATTAAGTTCCCAATTTGTTAGAAGCAATTTTCGCAAAAGATATTAAACGTTACGGTTATATATGAATACAAAAGTCGACACATTGTATGGAGTAGTAAAATTCCAACGAAAGCCGAAAGGGTGAAATTTGTATTTCGGAGAGGGCGGTTTAGACCCCGGTCATATTTCACAATTATTAGAGCAACTCGAATCATACACATAATAGGTAATTTCTTGCATTAATTACTCGATTAAATATTAACGCTGGCAATCATAACGCAGAGTTATACAGTTCTCCGCTGTTCAACCCTTTCTCCATCCCCTCTAGCCCCGGCCGACAGGCGCTACAGATTACGTCGGTGAAGTTGTAGTAATAACTGGATGGAAATTCCCCCAGCGTTTCCCGCAAAATGAAACTTGTTACCATTGAGCTGTGCAGACGTACGTATTATGGAAGCTATGTCTATGCAGTTTTCAGTTTCCTGTTTGTCTTTTGATGCCGTTCGTGGCTGAGTTCTTAACATTTACGTCTGTCTAAGTCTTCCAGACTACGTTGTGTGCATAGAGAGCTCTTTATCGAACGCACTCACTGCTTTTAAAGGATTTAGACGTTGCATCCATGTAATGTTGAAACATCGTATCTCCTCTTTTCCATGAATTCCACTCACTGAATGTTGCGCAGGGTGTCTCAGCATCTCAACAAAATTTGAATTTGAAATCGCACACCAGGACAGGTCTGGTATTTAGTTAAAACAATGACTGTCAAACCACCACTTTTAGGCTGGCCTTATACCCTTGTTACACTATGCCTTTTTCATGTCTATACATGCGATATTTTGCTATATTTTCTTGGCTATTTGATGGTTGAATTTCCCCCCAAATGAGTGGCTCTATTACACCACGCTTTTTTCAAGCTTGTTTCAGGCAGCACTAATTTCAGAGCTGCAAACATTGAAGATATTGACATATTTACCTTAAGTTCTTGTATTGTTTGTATATTTTTAAAACAATACCATAGTGTTTAGGGAATGTCTGAAGAAACGTTTAATATGCTACTTACATAGAGTGCAAATTCACATACAGAAAAAAGACACTGTAATTCCAGAAAGCATTTCTCCAAAAACGAAATTAATAATTACTTTGCGATACTAGGATACTGGTGAAAACTTCATCACTCGGGGATAGCCATCACAGATTATCTGACCTTCGTAAGTTTAGTTAGTTTACGTCCTCAGAGTAATAAACATAAATTTATTATTGAATTTAGGAAGGCTGCGATTCAAAGGATAGAATAAACTAGGTTATGTTAAGACGTCATGTCAGACATATATATATTGTGTTGGTAGAAATGACATTTCGACAAAAAGGCTTGAAATATCCACGATTCAGGGGGAACAAATAGAGCCAGCTCTATTTATTTTCAAGCCTGACACAGTCTACAAAATAGTCCCGGGCGCTTGCGTATTTTTCCAAAATTTCAGGCGCATTCAGTCAGGCTAGTGTAAAAAGGGTATTATACAGCACGTAATTTCATACTATTCGTCTATTCTCCTCACACATTCTGATTTCTTAATAGTATTAATTTTTCAGATCGTTATTTAAAAACGATACTGACGAGCGTTATGTATTCCGGATTGGAAATTTTAAGATTATGAGTTCTTAAAGCACCTCTTTCCATGCATTTCTATAGAGCGAACACACACACACACACCCGAATAAGATTATATATACTCCATTCACTTTTATAAGGTCTCCCAGTTGACCATGATTTAGGTCTATCACTAAAACAGAGGCAGGTTGGCACTGCTGGAATATCGTCAAGGTCAAAACAATTCGCCGAGACTTTGCCAATTTCTACCCTCAACAATCAACATAATCATAGCATAATCTTCAATCTCAGACAAGATATTATCACAGATCATTATCCTCGAATATAATAAAGAACTCTTCGCTATGAAATTGAAAATGCTGAAAGTGGTTTAGAAGAAGATACAGTTACAGAACCGAAATCTGCAATAGGAAAACTTCATTCTGACATGTTGAACTCTCGAATGAAATTACTTAGTTTCCTATCATTATATTTTATTAAGATATAAGAATGACTCTGGTTTCGTAGTACTACTACATTTTGAAACTGATGGTGTATTTCAAGTTGTGCAACAAGGTATTTAAATGTCTTCTGTAGGCTTACTTCTGGAGAATTTCAAAAAGTGGGGAATTCCAGAGGTACGTATGTTCGTTTAGAAGTATTCTTGCTGGGTTATTCAGGCACTTTTTATTCTTTTTTCAAATGAACTATCACAAAGTAACGGACTACTGTATCCATTATTTTTCAACAAAATTCCAACACTTGATTCTTGATTTCCAACTGTGGACTGTGGAATTACTGAATTCACATAACATCTTCTCAAATTCATTATTTTTCCGAAGTAAATTCACATTGTGACTTATGTGTAGAGAGGACAACTTTGCGTAGTTATCTGACAGGAAAATGACTATAACCTAACATTTTCAAAATTACACAGTTCGATACATCAATCTGATTTTCTCCAGGTTTTTGGCCAAACCGATCAATCTGGAAACTTTTGTTATTGTAGAAATGGTAATATTGATACCATTAGTTATTAAAATGTAACAGAACATTATTTGTTGTGATTTATTATTAATTTTGTTTTGGGTGAAACATTCGCAGAAACTTGGAGTAGAACCATTGTATGTGTGCTTAGTTTTTCTGAAAAATGGTGACATCTCATGTGCATATTGCGGCTCAATGGCTACACTGAAAGAAATGATTCAATGAGAAAGGTTTACCAAAAATATTCTTACTAGGGTTGATACATTTCTTACTATTCGATTAAAATAGCACTATAGACATAGTAAATTGAGTTGCTATAGTTATTGAACTTACTACGGTTTTCTTATTACACCAATGAAAGTGTTTTATTATCTCATTCAAATGTGGAATTGCCATGGTAAACCAAAGTTTTCTAACCGGCATCCAATAGCCATAACAATTTAGCGATACTATGCAAGATACTTTAGTTCTATAAATTTACTACGGCAGTTAATGTTGATTCATTAAACCAGTCGAATATAAGCGATTATGCTCGAATGCAGGGTTGCGCGCCACCCGATTCATAGCATCCACTCAAACTCAATACTCATCGTTTGTCTATTCGACTTGAGACAACCTGCTAACGCGATTGAACTAATATGCGTAGTTTATTCATGATATTAATCAACTAGCATCATCATAGTGTAGTTTGAAAGTGTTTAGTTTGGACATTGAAATATCACCGTTTTTGTTTTGTGTGTCTACAATCAATCTGCACACATGGAACAGAAGTTTGCAGAATTCCTAAGTTCCTAATGGAGAGTTGTAAATTCATTGCAAAGTTGGAGATTAGGAAGGAGACTATGTCAAAAAATGTACAGGTAGCTAAGTTATATTCTTAATTATTATTAGAGCATCAATCTGAATTCACTAACCATTGATTTTTCATAATAACAATATTGGCCGTTGGCTCTTGAAACAATGGCGTCCATGCTAGTATGTAATCATTTAATAATTTCCATTGATCTCATCAGATTGATAATTAAATTTTATTCGAAATTCTGAATAATTAATTATTGAAAGATTAGGTCAACTTTTTTTCAATAGAACATTATTGTTTTCTGTTGAATCCATTGCTCCTTATCATTGGAATGTGTTTTGTTTGCTCTATAATATTGTTTTTTTGAATATATTTTTGTTACCAATATTTGAGGAAGTGTGCAGTTAATTTTTCATTCAAATTGAATATCTTTTTTTCGTGATATGAGTAAGTTTAATCTCAGTGTTTGTTTATCTGTAATAATCTATTTGTTCGTCTTTTAGTATGGTATTGTTATGAAAAGCCCTTTATATTTGAAATATTTTGACCAGTATTGGCTCCCAGTGTATGTATATCCACTAATTCAAACCAAAGAATGTGATTATTACTAACAATAAAATGTCTTGTTATGCTACTATTTTTTTATTTGTATATCCACCCAATAAAATTCTGGCAGTAAGCAGTGGAGATAATATGTTCTCCATATGAAATGAATGAAATACTGCTTCAAAAAATAGAAATATAGACCATTACAATTCATAACAGAAATTGTATAATTTGCAGGTAGGTATAATTGAGATCTAGTTATGAATAATTCGACCAAGATAATTAAATAAAGTTCCAGAGATAGTTGTATCAATTTAGCTCATTTGAATACACTATGAAGTCAACAAATTGCTTCATGCCGAGTGTTTCCTTGATGTCAGTTCTTCTGGCCTCATTAATCAATATGATGAATTCTCAATTTGAAAATTCGAGTTGATATCTTTTGCAGGTAGGTTTGAACTTTCGACACTCAATTTTATCATTAGAGAAACTATCAGATATATTTTATGTAATTTATTCTCTTCATAATATGGTTAATCTCTTCTGATTGCCTTTGTTAACTTGCGCACTTTAGTTAATTCATTTAACTGCCATGTTACTGACTGAGCCAACGTAGCACAAAAATTTGACCAATTTATTTTCTTGTCTTAATAATAAATTAGAAATTTATTAAAGTACAGCCATAGTATTAAATTGGCCATTGTTTTCTGTCAGATGAGCTCAGTTTGTAATATGGCAGTTAAAAATTAAGCTGATAAAGACAGTAAGACGAGATTACGAGAGCGGTAAAATAGGTTTACTAGACCAGTAAAATGCATTTATACAATATTACTATGGTTATAAAACAAAGTTACAAGTGCAGTTATACCAGATTACTATGATAGTAATACGGAGTTACAATTTACAAACGCAGTTATTTAAGTTTACTACGGTAGTGAGCCAAAGTTTCAAAACCAGTAATATAAAAGTACGACTAGTATAACCACTACTACAATACTTGCTGTAAAACGGTATTATTCCTGTTATGAAGGATTAAATCATATAGCCATTATTAACTGAATCGTAGTAAATCAAGGTGAACTGTGAGAAATAGAAAGTTTTGTTGAGTCATATAGTATATGAATTTTCTCATTGCTGTTATTATATTTTTCTTTCAGTGTATAGGTCAAGTAAAGTTTGCAGTCATATTATTTTACCTGGCGTCTCGCCCCAAAGATTTACTGTCCTTTTTACAAAAAATGTGGACAAGTTGAGAATCAAGGATATGGAATGAATACATGATAATGAATTACACAAGATTTGTGCTTGAAAGTTTCAAGAATTCAGGGTATCTAGTTCTTTACTGCAATTGCTAGCGTAATATAACCATACTCTGTTTGCTATTCTCTAGATTCCATCTATAAAGAAGAATCATCTAATTCTAACGTATACGATAAACAAATACAAGAAGCTTGCAAAGCTATGAACATTTACATGATGATATTGGATCACCCATTCAACAAGAACAAACATTCAAAAGCCTTCATTATCACCCATAAAAGTATTTGCACTTCTCGAAAGATGGTATTTCATTCAAATGTATTTAATTTAGGTATTCATTTATTTATTGTTGAAATATCTGATAATTTAATAAGAATTATCAATATTTCATTTTTGTTTTTTTTTTAATTTTATTGAGCATTTTCTAAACATGGCCTGATCTCTAAATAGTGATAATTTGTGATCCAATTTTACATAATACTTTGTTTTTATCTGATCGAGAGGAAAAACCTTATGTAGGCCCTCCTTGAGAGGGCTCGCTTCTCTCAGGAGTGTGAGACTCCAGTTGTTGATTGGTTACTCACTAAAAAACCTCTCGCACGTTCCTTGGTGCAGTTCTTCGTTCTGCCCTTACAGCCTCCCTTAACAAAAGAGATGAGAGGCAAGCGGCCTTCACAGTTGATGGAGCATTATGACTCAAAGTAATCCGAGCAACACTGCTTTCTGCATTATGTGCGCCAATTCCTCGGCCAGGCACCTATAAGCCGGAATCATCCGAAACGTAGTTTGCTCTCATTCCGCCTAGGGATCCTATGATGAGTACGACAATCCTGTATGCTTAGAGTACAGGATCCCCAGTTCGAACATTAGATCCTTGTATTTTTTCCTCTTCTGTTCTTCTTTCATCACCACATTATATTCAATAGGGGAGGAAAATTCGATGACAAACAATTCTTTGAGTTCTTTGTCCGGCAGGACTATATCTGGCTTTATGGCATAGGTCTGTCGAGTTGTTGGAATCGCATAGTTCCATAGTTATGCTTCAATCCCTACTACTGTTTTTTTGTCTATAGTATAAACATATCTCAGATGGAAGTAGACAAATCTGAGTGTCGCATTGTGTCTTTTCACATATCCGCATGGACACTGCAAGCAGACATAATGCGCATAACAGTTTGCTGCTAGCCGTGACATGCTCTACAGAATTTGGTGGTATCCACTTTCATGATTTTCTTTATATACCATCCGGTATTTATCACCCCATCTTGAAGGATAATACTTCTGAAAGGCCCTAATCTTTCAAAGTCCTGAATTATATGGTGTGCAGATGTTTCCTCATGTGATCTTCGAGTAGTATCTTCAGTCCTGCCTGTCTTATCTCTCTGCCAACTCTCCTTTGGTCTGTAGGCGTGATAGGTGATTCTGCTAGCTCATGATCGATGGATATTCCAGTTATACTGAGCTTCTCAAAAGGTCTCTGACCCTAAATAGGAGAGCTCCTTGGTTTCTAATTTCATGATGAGCCACCATTTTCAGCGGTTCTTCACTTCTCAATATCCTTATTACCATTTCCAGTGTTTGTTGATGTTTTTGTTATTCCAAACTTTGCAAACCTCTACCTATCTGCGTTCATGGAAGGTATATTCTTTGAATTGAGCAGTTGAAATACAGGCAACGATTCATGTTCATCACTTTACGAGTTGTTCTGTCTAACTCCAGAATGTCATTCACTGTCCAGTTAACTATACCGAATGTGTAGGTAGGTGATTATCGGGACTGCCAAGTCGTAACAAATACTTTATTTTTCCCGGACTACTCTGATTTCCATACATCTCGGATCTTCTTTTTGTAGCTAGCTCGTAAGGCGTCCTTCATTTGGGTTGTCTCCAGTACACCTCGTTTTTTCATCCCAAGAAATTTGTATCTTTCTTCCTCTTCGAGGTGTCGAATGCTTATTCCCCCTTCTTGGTCGATGTCTTCTCCTGTTTCTTCTTTTTCTTCCCCTGCATAGATGAAAAACAGAATATTTATCAAAACGGAATGATATTCCTATTGCTGAGGTGTATTCAGCAACGATATTCAGTAGTTGTTCTAGTATTGCCTTGGATCGAGCGTTCAGTGTCCATATGCAGGAGATGTGAGATCAGATGTTCTCTTCTGCCTGTTGGCACGGCCTTGTACCCTATTCTGCTTTCCCTCAACTCAGTTGTTAATGGTAGAAGTGTTATGCAGAACAATAACAGGCTTAGCGAGTCTCCTTGAAATACGTATCGCCTGTATCTCACCCATCCGGTATAAGTGGTCCGGATCGAACGGCGAACTTTCCATATCGCCATGATTTCTTCCATCGTTTGGACGATGTTAGGGTGGACTTTGAGCAACTTTTGCAGTATTGTCAAGCTATGCGCCGATGTGTCAAATGCTTTTGCTTAATCCAACTAAGATATCTTTAGGTCGCGCTTGTAGTGTCTCGCATCTTGACAAATGCTCTGGTCTATAAGGAGATTGTCCTTGCACCCCTGTACTCCTTTCCTCACTTCTCTTTGTTCATGGATTTGATTCCACACTGGCCCAATGGACTCCAGAATCCGATGTTGAAGAACACTTGTGAGAATTTTATACAACGTATTGAGACACGTGATTGGGCAGTGGTTGTTTGGCTGTCCTATAAATCACCTGATTTCGGTATTCTGCTCTCAATCATCCATGAAGGAATTGGCTCACTATGAATTACTATCTCACTGAATAATCTAGCTAGATGTTGGTGGGTAGCTGGAAAGTTCTTCCACCAGTAGTTCTGAACGCCATCCAGTCCAGGTGCCGTGAAATCATGCTTGTTCTTCAAGGCATGTCTAATCTCTTGTTGTTTCAGTCAGCTCTTTGGTCTGTTGCAGATTTTGATCACATAATATCAGAAATTTGTGAAGTGCTGGAGTATCCCTGGTTTCCGCTAGTTGCTCGAAATTTATCAAGAAATGTTTGACTTCATTTGGTGATGGTGGGTTTTTTGCATATACTTGTTTGGGTCGAAATAACTTTGGAGGTTCTGTGGCGAAGGTGTTGTTATCTTCTATCCACTTGGCCGCTACAAATATTAAACAAGCACTGACGTGAAGTCAGAAGCTTTTGCGCGTATGTTCTATTGTCCATTCTTCTGTATTGGACACTCTTAATTGAATATACCATGGTAAATTATGTTGTTCATTCTCCTGTATTGGACACTTAATTCGAATTTACCATGGTAAATTCGAATTAAGTGTCCAATACAGGAGAATGGACAACATAATTTACCATGGTAAATTCGATTAAGGGTGTCCAATACAGAAGAATGGACAATAGAACACAAGCGCAAAAGCTTCTGACTTCACGTAAGTGCTTGAACCAATTTTTTTTTTCGTCATTTTTTTGAAATTTTCTAGGGGTACGGTTCTTAAAATTTTTTTTCATCATTTTTTTCAAATTTTCAAGGCTACGGCTCTTACAAAATTTGAAACACGTCTTTATGTTGATTTTCTACTACTAGTTACCAAGCTTCAATTCGATCGAATCTTTATTTTTTGAGTTATCAAGGAAATAATATTCCAGGTGGGTATAACTCGGAAACCATTAGACCGATTATGCCCAAAAACGAACTCAACTCTCCCATTCGGATACGCAACCTACCCTGAAAATTGCAAGTCCCTATCTACTTTCGTTCGTTATCGAGGCAACGGTCATCCATCTACTGAACTCACACAAGGCTGCTCGAATCTCCAACAATATTTAACCGATCGTGTTAAAACTTGAAACTTGACAGTAGAGTTAGGTTATAAAGGCTTGCAAAATTTCAGCAATTTCAAACGAATAGTTACTGATATATAGAATTTTTTTTTTAATTTTCAATGATTTTTTAAAAATTTTCTACAAATACTATCCTCACGAAATTTTGCAAGTATTTCCACGTCAGCATTCTACAACTAATAACCATGTTTGAATTCAATCGGTTCAGTATTTTTCGAGTTAATGAGGAACAAAAAACAACCAAATTTCAGATGGCTATAACTCTTAAACCGTTTGGCCGATTATGCTCATAAACGAACTGAAATGTCGCGTTCTGATGCACATCTTAACCAGAGAACTTCAAGCCGCTATCTTTTTCCGTTCTCAAGTTATCGTGACAACAAAAATATTTTTTAATAATTTTTTAATAATTTTTTAGCCATACGATTCGCACAAAATTTCACAAACGTGCTTAGGTTCATATTCTAGAACTACTCACCAAGTTTCAATTCGGTCGGATATATATTGGTTGCAAACAAAATTATTACTCGGAAACCACTGCGTCTATTATGCCCATTAACGAACTTGTCCGTCGTAGGTGGATGCGCCACCCACCCTGAAAATTTCAAGTCGCTAGCTCTTTTCGTTATCAAGTTATTGTGGCAACGGCCGGACGGCCGGCCGGACAGAATCAAATTTGACCTCGAATTCTTCATTGGGGAGTCGAACCAAATCGTTTGAGACCATTTTCGTCAAAAAATTCGAAAGTTACAGACATTTGGGCAAAATGATAACGCGATGTTCCCCAGAACATACGCGCAAAATGCAACAAAACAAGCAATTTTCAAAAATTTAATATCATATTAAATAGATAGGAGGTGCACGCCGAAAGGCCAAATGCAATACATCACAAATAGCAAGAAAGAAATATTCATCGATTGTAACCAACAAATTTGTTGATTACTTTCGATAAATAATATTTCTTTCTTGCTATTTGTGATCATATTAAATGTTCAAAGTGACCACTTTCGGCCGTTACACAAGAGTCTAGACGTCGGCGCATAATTGGGTTACCCGGTCAAATATCCGGGAGTATTTCAATAACCTAACATGAAAGAAATATTTGTTTCTAAGTCTTCCATATCTTGGACAGGAGTCTTGTAAACCAATGTTCTTAATATTTGCCGCCGCAAATGATCTTATTTTATCGACAGCTTTCTGCTTGAATAGAATCTATTCAAGCAGATTCAAGCAGTTATGGTGGGCAGGCTCATCGTACGATGCAACGCACGCAGCTCACCCATCACGACCTCTATTTTCTTGCTCGGCTTCAGTTGTCCTTTCCTATACCATCTATGATACATTGGTACCAAGATGCTTGCTGCCTTACGGTTCTTTTCTTCTTGTCTCGCTTATTCAATCTTGACCTATGTTTGTCCTTCTTTATTGTTGTTCTTCCCGGTGGGCACAGGAGTGAAGTAGCAGCTCTCACTGCATCTACGACATCTTCTAGCGAACAGCCCTTGTTTAGGTGATCGTCGATTGTAATATTCATCACGGCTAGATACGCAGCCAGGAGTCTCGATTTCAGCCTTGTAATCCTTAAATTAGGATTCCCTTATGCAGCCTCAAATTCTTCCCTTCTATTGACGACTAGTAATCAGCATATCCATCAGTTTTCGACTGGGCTCAACATGAGCTCCATTTTGAACCAACGCACCGCCGCATTATAACACGTGAACCTTTTCCATCCCAATGAGTTTTCAATCAATCCAATGTGAAATGGTGGGCACAAACAGTGCACGCTTATTGTATAAACATTGGTGGTGTACATGTGCGGGCGGCGTATTTACACATTTCAATTCGACAGAAGAGCGAGCCCGCGCAGGTGCACCACTGAATTTAATTAGACTTTTTCAATTAGGGCTATTGGATTTAATGCCAACGAATGAATATCAACTTACCTGAAAAGGTCGCTATGTGTATCAACTGTTCAATCATTAATGAGACGGGAAATTGATTTGCGGAGGAAAGGGAGGGCGGGCTGACGGAGCCGTCTTGGATTTACATCCGTGAAACTGGAAATATCAACTGCTTCGTATTTCCTCCGTGAAATTTTGGTCAGGCATAGGCGCAGACTTATGTTGCCAAAATGAAGTTCAGTCATTTTTCTGCGCTCTTTTAATTTTTATAATTCTTTTCCTTATTTGTTAGATACTAGTTCATCAATTTTTCCAATTCTCTGGAACAAAATTAACCCAAACCAGCACGGCCAAAGAGGTCAACTAATACTTATCTTGTTTGTTTTTTTGAATGTGTTTCGGAATGATTGGATGAATCCAGTCAGGTGGATGTAGTATATACAGATTTTCAAGAGGCTTTCGACAAGATTGATCAAAGCATCTTGATATAAACATGCTGAAAAATGAATTCGATTTTAGCCCCAAGCTGATTGATCTAATAAAGTCCTACTTGTCGGATAGGCTGTGATTTGTGCAGATTGAGAATTACTGTTCTATCGAATTCTGTGCGATATCTGTAATCCCTCAGGATTCCAACCGTGGGCCTTTACTCTTTCTTTTATTTATAAATGACATTGTAGACATAACTGATGTAGCACTGCTGTTGTTCGCGGATGGCTTGAAGATCTTTCTCAGAAAAACTCAATCTTATCGATTGTGTCAGGCTGCAAACAGCGCTTGATAGGCTCTCGGTATGGTGTGCTAATAATAGATTAAGCTCAAATATCTCCAAATTCTATGCTATGACATACAAGAAAATGAAAAATATCATCCTTACATAATATAATGTCTATCTCTTAAGGATAACCCACAATAACCATTTTTTATCCTTTACATTCTACGAGAAATAATGGCTGTATTACTTAGCTATTTTATGCAATACAGAATTGATCCTTATCCAATTAAGTACCTTAAATGCATTGTGCATTTAATATTGATCAATACAGCATGTAATTTATTGAATGAATATTTTCGAAGATATTGCAGATTTAAAATGCAGAGACATAGCGGTTGCGGTGGTAGCGACCGGGGGGGGGGGGGAACACCCAGGATAGGGATAGAAATCGAATACAGAGAGCCAGAGAATCATCTGTAGAGCGTGAGGCTTGCCTCAGCCAGGATATATGTATTGATTCCCCGAATTCCTCTGATACCAGCGGATTTACTGATCCAATTTAAACGCCTACAATTTCCGCTAATGATATATTTTGCAATGACCATTAATGAATCGCAGGGTCCAACTTTCAACGCTACAGGCTCTTTCAAGAGCAACCTCTAAAGAGAACATGTTTGTATTGTCTAACGACAAAAATGCTGTGAACGTTGTATATAAAGAAATTCTGTAGTATATTTAGTATCAGCATCTCAGCCGTGCGAAGCCGGGCTGGGCAGCTAGTAATTTATAATTATAATATTAGTGGCATTCCGCCCTCTCTTGTAACTGAAGTTAGATATCTCGGCGTTTTGTGTGACGGTGGTTGCTATTTTATAACACATATCAACCAGTTGATACTCTCTGCCACTAACATTTATGAATTCATAGTACGGAATACAATAATGTGCTTTCAAGATTCGAGCACTTTGATAGCCTTGTTTATTAGTTTAGTTAGGAGTATATTGGAATATTGCAGCATTGTTTGGAGGTCTATACAGGAATATCACAAGAAAAGAATAGAGTCAGTACAGAGACAAATTTACAAATTTCTAGTCTGAAAGAGGATGATGTGTACCCACCCATAGGTTATGATCATAAACAGTTGCTTTCGAGGTGTAGTGTTGATTACATTGTGGATATTGTGAATATACGTGCATTATTGTTTGTTTATAAAACATTTAATGTTCGGAGCTTTTATCTGCATTGCCGTTTGGAGTTCCTGGTTGGGTTCTAGGAATGAAATGGTCTTCTATTGTTGGATGGGAAAAACAAATGCGAGTTGCCGATCCTCTATTCATTTTGCATGTTTATTGGTTAATTCACTCGCAAGTGTGTATGATATACATCACGACTCTCCTCGATCCATATAGTGTAGGCCTACTATTCTCACCACTCTTAGCTTGTGTAAGGTTGTATTGATGCTCTGTTTTTTTACATTTTTTATTCGATCTGATTTTAAACATCACTATTTAACTGTTTACTCTAGTTGTCTTATTGTTGTATTTATCTTGTGTGATTACCTATTATTGGGGTTTAACCTGTAGGAAAAACACTGTTTTTTTTTCCGCTCGAGAGGGAAAAACCTTTTATAGGCCCGCCCTAAGAGGGTCCGCTTCTCTCAGGAGTGTGAGACTCCAGATGCTGATTGGTTACTCACTAAAAAACCTCTCGCACGTTCCTTGGAGTAGTTCTTCGTCCTGTCCTTACAGCGTCCCTTAACAAAAGAGATGAGCTGCAAGCGGCATTCACAATGATGGGAACTGATGATTCGAAGTGATCCCAGCAACACTGATGCTTCTTTCTACATTCTGTGTGCCAATTCCTCGGCCAGGCATCTACAAGCCGGAATCATCCACAACTATGATGCCACGTAGTTTGCTCTCATTCCGCCTAGGCATCCAATGATTAGAATGACCATCCTAAGTTTATGCCTTGGGTACAGGATTTTCAGTTCGAAAATTAAATCCTTGTATTTTTTCCTCTTCTGTTCTTCTTTCATCGCCACATTATTTTCAACAGGGGAGGAAAATTCGATGACAAACAATTCCATGAGTTATTTGTCCAGCAGGACTATATCTGGCTCTATGGAGTGGATCTGCCGAGTTGTTGGAATCGCATAGTTCCAGTAGATGCGAACTCTGTCATTTTCAACAACTGCTTCAATCTCTCAGGCACATATAGTAGTACTGGTTCGTTGTCTATACCATAAACCTCTCTCAGATGGAAGTGGAGAATTTGTTGTGCCGCATTGTGTCTTTCCAAATATCTTGATGGAGCATGGACTCTGCAAGCAGACAGAATGAAAATAACAGATTCCTACTGGCTGTAACATGCTCTGCACGTTGTAGGGGTGTCCGCTTTTATGATGTTCTTTCTATACCATCTGGTATTTATCACCCCATCTTGACAATCCATAACAAATCCCTCTGTTTCCGACTTGAGCCAAGCGGACTTCAAAAAGGCGAAGGATAATTCTTCCGACAGGTCCTGATTTTTCAAACTCTTGAAATATATGGAGTGCAGGTGTTTACTAATATGATCATCGAGTAGTGTCTTCAGGGTACATTTAACGGGTAATTCCACAAAAGGAGCAGAGAAAAGTCATTCTGCTGGTACCTGCCGACACGTGTTTCTACTATTTGTCTTTTCCAGGTCAGGGCAACCAAGAAACCAAGGAAAAGATAGAAAGAAAAACTGAAAATAGGAGACAACACAATAGGAGTGATCAACCAATTTGTGCCTTCAGTTCTAGGTACCACTAATTCGCAGGATTGGCATTTATTTATACCTCTCCATACTATCCTCATTACTATTTTTCATATCCTCGTGTTGAGGTACAAATTGTTTGCTCGCTTCTGTTGTTGTTTCACCTATTCTAAGTTTTTCTTTCCATTTTTTCCTTGGTTGGCCTGTCCTAAAAAAACCAAATAGCAGAAACGCGTGTCGGCAGGTACCATCAGAATGCTTTTTGGCGCTCTTGTTCCTCGGAACAGAGTGCTTATCAATTTGCGCAAATGCCTGTAATTTCAAAATTTTTACTGAAAATGGTCTTGATCGATTTGGTTTGACTCACTGATCAAGAATCCGTGGTCGAAATTGATTCTGTCCGGCAGTCCGGCCGTTAACATGGTAACTCTCGAACGGAATGAGCTAGACAGTGGAAATTTTCAGAGTAGGTTTGAGGGATAAATATCTCGGTTGACTTCGTTATTGGGCAAAATCGGTCTATTTTTGTTTACATTACAACTTTTGAATAAATTTTTTTTTTAAAAAGTAGTTTCATCATAAGAAACCATTGTTATCATTTTCAGTTCTAACAAGCTAATATTTTCGGAGATGTTTCAAAGTTTCAATAATACATCGTAAGTTCTATGTATTCACAGAATCTGAACACAGAATCTGTCTGTGATTACTATTCCTAAATCTCATCATTTCTAGCTATTAGAGATTGTCAATTCGGAGTTGTTATTTTCTCTTGGAAAACAAGTATTCGATTCTTGAATTTGTGAATATACACAAGACTGTTTTGATTTAGTTTATGGAGGCAATAGGAAAGAAGAACATAATGGAATCATCAAAAGAAATTACTGTTCGTTGACCACTGAGGTTAATATTACCTTTTACTTCCTTAAGTAGTGAAACATGTTCCTATATACAGTATTTTGATAATGTTGCTAGCAATATGGGTCTACATTTGTGTATCAATCATTTTTTCTTGAGTTAAGGTTCATAATACAGAAAATAATTTGTTAATGGTATGAACTATTGAAGTATGAATTATGAAAAGGGGATAGTATTTTATTAATATATTTTGAACTATTAAAATAATTTGTTCGTAATCCACTACCTACTCAAATATCAGGAATAAATGGACAATCTGCTAATGATTGTCTCCAGCCTTGCTCTAGACATGTATTTCGAGTTGTGAAAACTTTGCACTGAGTGTAAGTTGCAAGAACCCATTCCACGAGGTTGAATCATTGCAGATTGCTCATTTAATCTTGATAAATAAATTTAATGACAATTTTTGAAGGATTAAGGCATTGAAGCATTGTAGATTGCTCTTTTTTAAAGATGATTTTTGAAGAATTTTTTCTAAATGACACTTTTTTTAAATTCAATTTTTTTCATGATGCATTTCTATCATAGGAATCCATTGATATAATTCCCAACTCTGAGAAATCAATACTTTCGGAGATATAATTTGTCTGTTTGAACAAGAGTGCCAAAAAGCTCCTGTCCACAGGGCTTGAACCAATGTTTTCTCTGCTCCTTTTGCGGAATTACTCGTTAACCTTACCCATTATTCTAAGGTTTCCTACCGCTAGTGATCCCTTCTTCCTCAGAAATATCTTTCAGAATTAAATGCATCATGGAAGAATGCATGGCAGTGTCAATCGAATTGAACAATTCGAAATCAAACAGATAGTTCGCTACCGTCATAATGTTTGGTCGGTTGTCGATATTTGATTAATTGAAATTTAGTCCATCCGAGCTGAACGTTTGGTTTATCGGTCGATATTTGCAAATACAAACATAGATAGGCCATCACCCCGAGGCTGCTGGTGGTGCACGAGAGAAAGGCGAACGCGCATAGGGAGCAAAGCGAGTCGCGCCCCCTACCCTCGATTCCGGTCATGAATAATAAATGGGGCGGGTTCTAACAATGACGTAACTACAATCGCTCTGCTCTTCGCACAGATTGGCGCGATCCTGCGGCCCTCGTTTCAGCTCCTGCTGCTCATGCTGGTGGCGATTGACGGTTCTCCTGTGGTCACGAAGAAGGATACGCAGGCGTCTTCGTCGTCCGATGGAAGGGGACGAGCTGACGATGAAGTTTGGAATGGAATTTCATTTTTTCGCCGGTTTTTAAGGTCGAAATTCACGCTGAAATGGAAGCTGAATGGGGATGATATTCAGAACTTCACTCCAACATAATATATACTTACATCAAAATATGGATATTCACTCTTTTTGTGAAATATGAAATTCTGAATTCCAAAAAAAAACAAAATTGGAGATAAATCACAGACGTCTGTTGTCAACATTTATGCTTTTGCTAATAACAATAATAAAAATAATAATTGATAAGCGATTGGAAGGGTTGGGAATACCAACACCATCAACAAATGTTGGAAATGGCAATAGGGCTATTGAGAAGTGAGACCCGCTTCTGAAAACGGTGGTTCATCATTAAATTAGGAACCAAGGAGCTTTTATGTTTAGTGCTGGTCAGAGAGCTTCGGAGAAGAATCCTTCGCCTTTTTAAAGTCCACTGGGTCCAAGTCGGAAACTGAGGGATTTGTTATGACTTGTCAAGATGGGGTGATAAATACCAGATGGTATGAAAATAACATAATGAAATTGGACACAGCAACAACGTGCAGAGCATGCCACAGCCAGCAGGAAACTGTTATGCACTATATGTCTGCTTGCAGAGTCCACGCTCCAACAGGATATGTGGAAATACACAATGCAGCACTCCGAATTCTCTACTTCCATGAGAGAGGTTTATGGTATAGACAACGAACCAGTGCTACCATATGTGTCTCTGGAGATTGAAGCAGATGAACTTTGCGATTCCAACAACTGGCAGATCCCCGTCATAAAGCTATATACACTCTTGCTCGACAAATAATTGTTTGTCGTCGAATTTTCCTCCTCCGCAGAAAATAATGTGGTGATGAAAGAAGAACTGAAGAGGGAACAATACACGATTTTAATGTTCGAACTGGGGATCATATATCCAAGGCATAAGTTTAGAATGGTCGTACTAATCATAGGATACCTAAGTGGAATGAGAGCAAACTACGTGACCGAATTGAAAATTATTCCGGCCTGCGAATCTCTGGCTGAGGATTTAGCGCACAGAATGCAGAAGGCGGTGTTCATCGGATCACTTCTAGTAATCAGGTCGCACCAACTGTGGAGGCTGCTTGCAGCTCATCTCTTTTGTTAAGGGACGCTGTAAGGGCAGGACGAAGGACTACTCCAAGAAACGTGCGAGAGGTTTTTTAGTGAGTGACCAATCAACAATTGGAGTCTCACACTCCTGGGAGAAGCGGACTCTCTCAGGGCGGGCCTACAGATGGTTTTTCGTCTCGAGCGGAAAAAAATAATAATAATAATTCATAAGCGACTGGTGGAAGAACTTTCCAGATACCCACCAACATCTAGCTAGATTCTTCAGTGAGATATTAATTCCTCGTGAGCCAATTCCTTCATGGTTGGTAGGAATGCAAATCTGTACTGATACCGAAATCAGGTGATGTAGGACAACCAAACAACCGCCCAATCTCGTATCTCAACACGCTGTATTAAATTCTCACAAGTGTTCTTCAACATTGGGTTCTGGACTTCATTGGACCAGTGGGGAATCAAATCAACAGAAAAAGGAGCAAGGAAAGGAGTACAAGGGTGCAAGGACTAGCCTCTTATAGACAAGAGCATTTCTCAAGATGTGAGACACTACAAGCGCGACCTTCACACATTATGGTTGGATACCGCGAAAGCATTTGACTCATCGGCACACAGCTTGATAATATGGTTGCTAGAGATGCTCAAAATCCATCCTAAAATCGTCCTTGTGATGGAAAACATTATGGCGCTATGGAAATCTATGTTCGCCATTCGATCCGAGTGTCGAACCACTTATAACGGATGAGTGAGATACAGGCAAGGCGTATTTCAAGAAGACTCGCTAAGCCTGTTATTGTTCTGCAGACTTCCACCATTAACAACTTAGTTGAGGGCAAGAAGAATAGGGTAGAAGGCCAGGCCACCAGGCATAAGAGAACATCTGGTTTCACGTCTCCCGTACTTGGACGACTTAATACTGTACGCTCCTTCCAAGAGAGCACTACAACAACTACTGAATATCATTGCTAAATATACCGCAGCAATATGAATATCATTTGGTTTGGACAAATGTGCTGTTTTTCATCTAAGTAAAGGAAGAACTGAAGAAACAGGATAGGACATCGATCTAGAAGGGGGAATAATAATTCGACTCCTCGAATAGAAGGAAACATACAAATTTCTTGGTATGAAATAAAGAGACTCGCTGGAGACAACCCAAATCAAGGATGCCTTAACAGCTAGCTACAAAAAGGAGATCCGAGATATATGGAAATCACAGCTTTCCGGGAAAGATGAAGTGTCTGCTACGAACAGCTTTGCAGTCCTGATAGTCACCTACTCTTTCGGAGTAGTTAACATACTGAATGAAATTCTTGAGCTGGACAGATCCACACGTAAAGTGATGAACATGAACCGTATAGCCTGCACCCCAACTACTACAAATAATATAGTGATGAAAGAATGAACAGAAGAGAAAAACATATAAGGATTTAGTGTTCGAACTGAGGACCCTGTATCCAAGGCATAGAGTTAGGATGGTCGGTTCGTACTAATCAAAGGATGACTAAGCGGAATGAGAGCGAACTACTTGACAGAATTAAAGATTATTCAGACTTGTATATCCCTGGCCGAGGTTTTGGCGCACATAATGCAGAAAGCAGTGTTGCTCACTACGAGTCATCAGGGCCAATCAACTGTGAAGGCTGCTTTTAGCTCATCTCCTTTTTAAGGGACACGGAAAAAAAATATTGTACCTAATATATGAAATTCATATACTGACTAACTGAATTTCATATACTCGGCGTGACAGAAGAACTTACATCTAATCTTATCTGACTGCAGCACCTATTCATAACACGCATCCGGACCTTGAAACTAATCTACTTTCATATTATTAGTAACAGGCAGGTCTGAAGAATCTGATGATTTTGTCATATTGAACTAGAACCATCGTTTACCAATGTAGGACCCTGAGCATATAAAAATGAGAATCTAATCAGATTAACAGTATACCAACGATTTTAAGTTCTAGTTAGTCCCGCTTTCTAACCTAGCATTATTGTCATATATGGGTTATATTCCAGTCATATTAGACTTATGATTCAGTCATATGAATTTAGTAACCTCATCATATAAAGCTATATTCTTGATTCTTGTAATATAAAACTAGTAACCTCGTCATATGAGTCTTCATTTCTCGTTTATCTAGCAGATGATGATCTATTATCATATTTATACGTATGCGCCCGGAGAACCGAAAAAAAATATTCGAAAAAGAAGTTTTTTCGAATCATTTTGATCATTTCTTCAGGCACATCCATATGTATCAGATGAGATCAATATCAGCCAGATGAACAAGAAATCGAACATCATCAGAATAGATAGGAATATTATAAAAAAACTCAAGACAAACAAAAACGGTTTTATCCTAGGAAAATTTATTGATCTCTTCACATAATGAAAATAAACATCTGAAATTCTAACATAGAAAATAATCAATAAAAATTAATAACAATTCTTGTGCCAGTCTGTCACATATGCATAAACACTATAAAATATTATAAATAACATAAAAAATTACTAGCTTTAATACTACAAAAGGTATATATATACATTAATTTGGTATTTAATACTGAAGTCAATGAAGGGTTCGTGTTCTAATGAATTTCATTCAAAATGGACTCAAATTCTGATCCCTCAGAAAAAGCCTTAGTTTCGCCGTCATTGTCTGTGGATTCGACTTTTGGAGTTTGTCCAATACTGGGAGATTCGTACTGAAAATAAAAAGGACCATTTGGAGAAAAAATTTTGGAAAATGCAATTTGATGATTCTAATATTAGCATATCATTGATAGCCAAAAATAATGAATTTTATCGGAAAATTCTAGAGTTTAAAAAAAAAAAAGTTATACAAATTTGAATAATAATAGGTACTACATAATACTCACACTGGCACTTCCATTTCTTACATGAAGAGCGAGTGCCGTTTGAAATTTACGGCGAGGACCAATCTTCGGGATTAATATTTTCAACGTGTATTGGCTAAGCATTTTAACGGACCCTGGATCAATTCCCTCATCTGCAAGAAAAATATACAATAGATAAGCAAATAAATCAGGGGCTGATTTTTTTCAAAATGGTTTTATTCCGTCATTATTCTTATGGATGTATGAATCATAATCATCAAGAATCGCATCTAAACGTATCCAAAGTATTGTTGAATTCCCCCATCCCAATGTAAATATGTAATTAGATGTTCGATGTAACATCTTAAATTAAAAAGCTGTTTGAGTTATAATCATCTTCATAGATTGCAGATGTGAACTGAGATTTTAATTGGATGTGTAATTTCGATTTTTTGGCAATGTTAATGAAGGAAAATTTTAAAACGATCACTGATGATTTTCATTCATAACAAAAACATTTTTCAATACTCCAATTTCTTCATTTTCAATTATTTAAAATGATAAAAAATGTATTTTTGACGTTGTTTTTTTATAGCTAACCTAAACTAACATAACCTAACCTGAACAAATATGTGAAATATATTAAAAACTGAACAAATATGTGAAATATATTAAAAACTGGGGATAAACTGCAAATAAACCTCATATTTTTTTATAATTTGAACCTCTACAAACAATGTGAATAAGTCCCTGTATTCTACGCAAAAATGCCTGTATAATGTTATTGTTTCAGAGAAAGTGGTTATGATTCGTTTTCCATTTAGCCATTACTCCAATTTTCGTTTATAAATCAAACCAAAAGAAGATACGAAGAACGCGGATAGTATCATTTCATCAATTTCTCTAAAAATAAACCAAGGATATGGTATTAGATTTCCGCTATCTCTTATAGTTCGGAAGTTGTAACAATGAAACATCAAAAGCGCCCCCCTGAATGAAAATAATTTATTCTAAGAGTGGAGTATTACTGACGTATTACATACTTAAAAAAAATGAAAGATTCTGATGTATGCAGACATGAATTCATACCCAAATAATTCAAGAAAATATTTTCCAAGTATAATGCACTATCAATCAATAAGCGAATGGCGTGTAGGTACTTACCTATAGAAATCTTAAAATATATTCCAAATTTAAATCCTTCAGGAAGGCTTCCATTCTTGAAATCGCTCACCAAAGTAGGTACCTATAAGTATATATTGTTCTTCGCACAAATATAAAAATAATAAAATATTACTAATCGCTTCACAAATGGAAATGCCCTACACAACACGTCAACTTCCGCAATCTACTGCAAGTTTGTGAAGATTTAGGCGGTCATTGGGTCATTACTTCTCTTCTTGAACAACGAATGTTCAATTCGAACAGACGGGATAATTCCATTTATACGACGGGAATACTAGGACCGTGCGAAATGTTATAGTATGGTTGAGAATATAACGTGTATATAACGCTCTATTCGATCTATAAGCTAGATAACTGTCATTAGACCACGATTTCTAGAAAGATTGATTTTTTGATTCGTGTCGGAAAGGGTTTCTAAATCATTGAAACATTATATCGACAATATAGGAAATTCATATTACTGGTATATGTTACATGTTCGTACGACGTCGTTCTGGATCATTTTTTTCCGTGGACGCTGCAAGGGTAGGATGAAGAACTACTCCAAGGAATGTGTGTGAGGTTTTTTAATGAGTAACCAAACAAAAACTGTAATATCACACTCCTGAGAGTGTGGATCCTCTCAGGGTAAGCCTATAAAAGGTTTTTCCTCTCATACAAGCTGAAAACATAATAATAATAATTATTATTATTATTGAACATTTTAGACTCTAGAGTATAGGAAAAGTCATACTTAGTTCACAAATTTACCAAAATTATGTTAAATTTTAATTATAGAAGAAAAAAAATGTTCAGTCAATCGCATGACCACAATGCCAATGAATTGTCACCAATATACACAGTAACAGATAAGAAACATTTGCTCAATAATACCTTCCTGATAACTGCTGCGCAGCTATACCTTAGGTGGAGGTTACACGGTCAATCTGGCATCAGTTCAGTCTGACGTCAATGATGCATTGATTTTTTTTTCTAGGAATACGATCCTCGCGTATTTTTCCAAAAGTTTGTGCGTCGGCATTCTTATTTCCAAGTTTCAGTTCGATCGGATGTGTATTTTCTGAAAATTGCAAATCGCTATCTCTTTCAGTTCGACAGATATCGTGGCAACGGATACCGGAATTTGTGCAAAATTTTCCTGTATAGAACATGCGCGCAAAAAGTATTACAACAGCATTCATGACGCATACAAAAAAAGAAGAATGCAATAGTTATAGGGATTATGATCAAAAATAGAACAATAAATTGTAACCCAGTCATTTAATGCAGAGGAGACAATAAGAAGCATCAATTATACCATATCAAGGAGATCAAAAAATAAGAGTCGTAATCGTTAAAATGGTTATCGCCAACCCACGACAACTCAATCAACTACACAAAAAGGATATGCGCATTCGCCAATCTGTATACAGTAGGTACACTATAGATTCCGGGTATGCGAAAGTCCGTGATCTATGGTTGATCGAAATGAACACAGTAGCAATGAATTTTGAAGAATTGAAGAGTGTTGAATATGTTGAAATAATAGCGATAATTCTTGAAGCCAAATCCTGCCAATGAAAAAAACCAAATTTGGTTTATTTTCCCCTAATCCAAAGACCTGAGAATCAAGAATTTAGTACAAAAAAACATTGAATTTAGTAGAAAATAAATCGTTGCACAGACCTCAATAACGAATTGAAACAATTTATATTGTGGAAATCAACTTCATACTGAAAAAATTGGTTCAACCCCTGTGGACAGGAGCTTTGGCGCTCTTGTTCAAACTTTGACAAATCATATCTTCAAAAGTATTGGTGAGAGTTGGGAATTAAATCAATGGATTCTTATGATAGAACTTCATAATAGCATAAATTAAATTCAAACATCATAAAAGAATTTAAATCCAACAAGAGTGCCAGAAATTATTTATCCAAAACCAATAGACCAATTCTACCCAACAACGAACTCATCCGACACGGAAAAAAATGATCCAGAACGACCTCGTACGAATATGTAACATATACCAGTAACATGAATTTCCTACATTAACGATATAATGTTTCAATGATTTAGAAACCCTTTCCGATACGAATCAAAAAATCAATCTTTCTAGAAATCGTGGTCCAATGACAGATTTCTAGCTTATCGATCGAATAGAGCATAATATACGCGTTATATTCTCAACCATACTATAAAATTTCGCACGGTTCTAGTATTCCCGTCGTATAAATGGAATTATCCCGTCTGTTCGAAATGAACATTCGTTGTTCAAGAAGAGAAGATGATGACCCAATGACCGCCTAAATCTTCACAAACTTGCAGTAGGTTGCGGAAGTCGTGTTGTGTAGGGCATTTCCATTTGTGAAGCGATTCAGTAATATTTTATTATTTTTATATTTGTGCGAAGAACAATGTATACTTATAGGTACCTATACTTAAGTGAGCGATTTCAAGAATGGAAGCCTTCCTGAAGGATTTAAATTTGGAATATATTTTAAGATTTCTATAGGTAAGTATACCTACACGCCATTCGCTTATTGATTGATAGTGTATGATACTTGGAAAATATTTTCAATAATTCTTTGGGTATGAATTCATGTCTGTATACATCAGAATCGTTAATTTTTTTTAAGTATGTATATACGTCAGTAATACTCAACTCTGGGACTAAATTATTTTTGTTCAGGGGGAAGTTTTTGATGTTTCATTGTTACAACTTTCAAACTATAAGAGATAGCGGAAATCTAATATCATATCCTTGTTTTATTTTTAGAGAAACTGAAGAAATGATACTATCCGCGTTTTTTCCTATCTTCTTTTGGTTTGATTTATAAACGAAAATCGGAATAATGGCTAAATTGAAAACGAATCATAACCACTTTCTCCGAAACAATAACATTATACAGACATTTTTGCGTAGAATACAGGGACTTATTCACATTGTTTGTAGAGGTTCAAATTATAAAAAAATATGAGGTTAATTTGCAGTTTATCGCCCCTCACCAGTTTTCAATATATTTTACATATTTGGGCAGGTTAGGTTAGGTTAGTTTAGGTTAGCTATAAAAAACAACGTCAAAAATACATTTTTTTATCATTTTGAATAATGTAAAATGAGGAAAATAATTGAAGTATTGAAAAATGTTTTTGTTATGAATGAAAATTATCAGTGATCGTTTTAAAATTTTCCTTCATTAACATTGCCAAAAAAACGAAATTACACATCCAATTGAAATCTCAGTTCACATCTGCAATCTATGAAGATGATTATAACTCAAACAGCTTTTTAATTTGAGATGTTACAGCGAACATCTAATTACATATTTACAGTGGGATGGGGGAATTCAAAAATACTTTGGATACGTTTAGATGCGAATCTTGATGATTATGATTCATACATCCATAAGAATAATGACGGAATAAAACCATTTTGAAAAAAATCAGCCCCTGATTTATTTGCTTATCTATTGTACATTTTTCTTGCAGATGAGGGAATTGATCAAGGGTCCTTTAGAATGCTTAGCCAAGACACGTTGAAAATATTGATCCCGAAGATTGGTCCTCGCCTTAAATTTCAAACTGCACTCGCTCTTCATGTAAGAAATGGAAGTGCCAGTGTGAGTATTATGTAGTACCTATTATGATTCAAATTTGTATAACTGATTACATTTTTCAAAAACTCCAGAATTTTCCGATGAAATTCATTATTCAAGGCTATCAATCATATGCTAATATTAGAATCATCAAATTGCATCATCAATTTGCATCATTTTTTCTCCAAATGGTTCTTTTCATTCTGTTAATAAAATTTTTTTTTCAGTACGAATCTCCCAGTATTGGACAAACTCCAATATTCGAATCTACAGACACTGACGGCGAAAGTAACTCTTTTTCTGAGGGATCAGAATTTGAGTCCATTTTGAATGAAATTCATTAGAACACGAACCCTTCATTGACTTCAGTATTACCGAATTAATGTATATATACCTTTTGTAGTATTAAAGCTAGTCATTTTTGGCGCTCTAGTTCCTCGGAACTGAGTGGTTATCAATTTGCCCAAATGTCTGTAATTTTCGAATATTTCGATGAAAATGGTCTTAAACGATTTGGTTCGACTCACTGAACAAGAATCCGTGGTCGAAATTCATTCTGTCCGGCCGGTCCGGCCGGCCGTAGGCACGATAACTCTCGAACGGAATGAGCTAGAGAGTTGAAATTTTCAGAGTAGGTTTGGGGGATAAATATCTCGGCTAAGTTCGTTATTGGGCAAAATCGGACAGATGGTTTCGGAGTAACAAAAAAAAAATTTTTTTTTTACGAAACAAATTCCAAATTAAATTTTTTTTAATAAAAAGTTTTATCATAAGAATCCACTCATATCATTTTTAACTCTAACAAGCTAATACTTTCGGAGATATGATTTTTCAAAATTTCAATAATAAGTCGTATTTCAACGTTGTCACAGAATGATATTATTCTATGTATGAATATGAATTGTCATAATGTCAAATGATGTTCCTGAGACAATCAATCGAAGAATTGTGAGCGAAGTTTGGAAAATCTCAGTTGTTTGCTCCGAAATTAGTTTTTCTAAGAAAATTCTTACATTTCGGAACTGAACATGAAGTAAGAGATCTGAGAGTAGTGAGACTGCTTTTCATCCATAGACATAGATATAACTCTCGAACGGAATGAGGTAGGTAGTTGAAATTTTCAGAGTAGTTTAGGGAGATGAATATCTCGGTTAAGTTCGTTATTGGGCAAAATTGGCCAGATTTAATTTGATTTCTTCCATGGTGCTTTTCTCATTCTCATGATTGCTCATTTAATCTTGATAAATAAACTATTATTTGAATTGAATTTCCTTTAGGATGCAGTTCTATTATATGAATACATTGATATAATTCCCAACTCTTAGAAACCAATGCTTTCGGAGATATAATTTGTCTGTTTGAACTAGAGCGCCAGAAAGCTCCTGTCCACAGGGCTTGAACCCATTTTTTTATGTTATTTATAATATTTTATAGTGTTATGTATATGTGACAGACTGGCACAAGAATTGTTATTAATTTTTATTGAATATTTTCTATGTTAGAATAATAGATGTTTATTTTCATTATGTGAAGAGATCAATAAATTTTCCCAGGGTAAAATCGTTTTTGTTTGTCTTGAGTTTTTTTATAATATTTCTATCTATTCTGACGATGTTTGATTTCTTGTTCATCTGGCTGATATTGATCTCATCTGATACATATAGATGTGCTTGAAGAAATGATCAAAATGATTCGAAAGAACTTCTTTTTCGAATAATTTTTTTTCTGTTCTCCGGGCTCATACGTATAAATATAATAATAGATCATCATCTGCCAGATAAACGAGAAATGAAGACTCATATGATGAGGTTACTAGTTTTATATTACAAGATTCAAGATTACAGAGGTTTATATGATGAGATTACTAAATTCATATAACTGAATCATAAGTCTAATATGACTGGAATATAACCAATGTATGACAATAATACTAGGTTCGAAAGCGGGACTAACTAGTACTCAAAATCGTTGGTATACTGTTAATCTGATTAGATTCTCATCTTTATATGCTCGGGAACCTACATTGGTATACGATGGTTCTAGTTCCATATGTCGAAATCATCAGATCCTTCAGACCTGACTGTTACTAATAATATGAAAGTAGATTAGTTTCAAGATCCGAATGCGTGTTATGAATAGGTGCTGCAGTCAGATAAGATTAGATGTAAGTTCTTCTGTCACGCCGAGTATATGAAATTCAGTTAGTCAGTATATGTATTTCATATATTAGAAGCAATATTTTTTTTCCGTGGAGATATTCGTTCCTCAATTCATGAACGATATATTTTTTCCTCAAATCCACTCCGAAAATTATATTAGATCAATTGAAACTTAAGCCAATATTTCAGTTTTGTTTTTACTGGAGATATTCTTAACTCAATATTATTAACTTACAATTACCATTTCCATCATCATATGGATTAATCATGGGCATTAAATATTAAAATTTGATATATCATGTCTCAGGAAAATGAGTTGACATGTATCAACACAGATCATATTATTATAATTCATAGATAGAATAATTATCGCATTCTGTGAAAACATAGAAGTATGATTCATTATTGATTCTTGAAAAATTATATCTCCGAAAGTATTAGCTTGCTAGAGTTATTAAAAATGACATCAGTGGATTCCAATGGTGAAACTGCATTTTGCGAAAAACTTATTTTGAAATTTATAATGTAAAAAAAATTTTTTTTCTGTTACTCCGAATCCATCTGACCGATTTTGCCCAATAACGAACATAGCCGAGATATTTATCTCCCAAACATATTCTCAAAATTTCAACAGCTCGTTCCGTTCGAGAGTTATCGTGCCTACGGCCAGCTGGCCGGCCAGACCGGCCGGACAGAATAAATTCCGACCACGGTTTCTTGATCTGTGAGTCGGACCGAATCGTTTAAGAGCATTTTCTTAAAAAAATCGAAAATTACAGACATTTGGGCAAATTGCACTCTGTTCCGATGAACAAGAGCGCCAAAAATCTTAAATAGCCCTGACGTGAAGTCCGGATCTGGGAATGTTTACCAGGTAATTCCGCAAAAGGAGTGGAGAAAATGAGAAAAATCATTCTGCTGGTACGTGCCCAATGATTTTTCTGTGCTTATTTTCTGGAATTACCCATTCAACTTTCCTAATGAAATATACTTCTCCGCATTATCCTGATTTCTATATTCAATATAATATGAATCACGGAAAATGTACAAACGTAGCATGTCATGTATGCAAATTGGCGAATGCGACGGGTATTTTGCATTGGTGCTATTCGAACTTGTTTACTAGCTTAATCGGCGAAAATGAATTTTTGATAAATTCACGATTTTCTTAAAACCTAAGTAGAACCTTCTTGGAGAAGTGTAACCACTTCAAATGATTAAGAGGCTCCTGTTCCTGAGTTAGTCCGATATCTATAAGGTGTAAGCCAAGATATTTACTCAAACTTCGCCACATTCTATGATTTCAAAGAATGCTGTAATCGAAAATTAACGTCCGTATTTGTATCTATGAATTTCATGATCTGTGTTCATACATCTATGTTTCTATAGATAAAAGACATGTCATATTTATTTCTGGTTCTATTTAAAATTCATTACTCATGATATAATACCTCCTGTTCTAGAAATAACAAAGTGTGATATTGAATGCAAAATGACCAATGAAATAACCTCAGCTATCCTAAAATTATGAGGATTATAGGATAATATTAATTTGACTGTAGTCAATAAAAAACTGTTTCTACTATTAATTTGAGTGATAATATAATGCTCTTGGATAATCCATATAATGATGGAAATATATACTTTGGTAAGTTAATCAAATTGGGATCAGGAATATCTACAGTAAAAACAAGACTGGAATAGTAGCTAAGTTTCAATAATTTTCAGAGTATATTTGAGGAAGGAATATCTCGGATAAGTTCTTGCGTAGAATCTGGTAGTTTCGGAATAATAATTTTTGACACTGTTGTTTTTTTTTAAATGACACTTTTTTAATTTAATTCCTTTTATAATGCAGTTCTATCCTAAGAATCCATTGATATATATAATTCCTAGCTCTGAGAAACCAATACTTTCGGAGATATGATTTGTCAAAGTTTGAACAAGAGCGCCAAAGTTCCTTTCCACAGAGCTTTCCATATTTCATCTGAATAAATAATTGGCCAAGTGTGTATTGAATTCTTGAGAAGTTTTACTATCAGACGAAAATGTTGGTTATTCTAGTGTACTCGATTAATTGTTATTTTATTAGAAGTCTTCTATCTAAATTCATAATAAACCTATTTATGAATGAGTTGGAACTTTGGAACTTGGAAATTTCTATGTAAAGACTGTCAGTGTCACAAATTTCGAACTTCCTGGAAGTATGTGAGTCCAAAAAAAAAACTATTTTCGGGCGTGTTGCATCCAATATTTTTTCGGCAACCATGTAGAATCACAAATCAATGAGACTACACATTTCTTTATTATATACATTCTAATTCGTATTTGAATTAAACAGAACAGAACAGAACAGAAAATACCACATATTAACAGAAACATTCTAATTCTTATTTATATTAATATTTAAATCAAAATTCGAGCAATTGCTAATACTGAAGGGATTGAATGTGTTTGAAATGCATGAAAATATTTAAATTCCTTTTTTTTGAAGCCAGAACAAGTAGCCAAAGTTCCGCATCACATTGATTCTTTCCCTCGGATGATTTTTGAATGGTCTTGGCAATTTTAATTTTGTTTTTAAGTGAATTATCTAACAACTGCTACGCTACGTGTTTCTTTCCGGACTAGGTCGGGAAATGCTACTTTCTCAAAGAAAATGCGTCCGGGAAGTGGGTACTTCCCAGACGGTTACCGAAAAAAATAATTCCGTAGATTTTCGCTTGTTATATCTGTGATGAAGGAGTCTGACCTAGTCTCTGAAACGTTAAAAAATAGTAGTTTCATCGTTGATGTTGTTTCGTTACAGTTTGTTAGGCAATATTGCATCTGACAAATATCTTGTGTTTCTGACGCAGAAGCAATTTTCAAAATAGTATTTTTTTATAGATAATTGTCAGAGTTTGGGTGGGAAAACCCAGAATGGAAACATTTAGTAATAATTGTCTCAGGACATATTTCCAACACTGATTCAGACTACAAATTGTCCTGCATTTGTACTGAATGCATTTATTCATGAATCACCCTGTGAATAAATATAACCCCGTTTTGGCGCTCTTGTTCCTCGGAACAGAGTGCTTATCAATTTGCTGAAAATGGTCTTAAACGATTTGGTTCGATTCACTGATCAAGAATCCATGGTTAAAATCGATTCCGTCCGACCGTTCGGCCGTTAACACGATAACTCTTGAACGGAATTAGCTAGACAATTGAAATTTTCAGAGTAGGTTTAGGGATAAATATCTCGGTTAAGTTCGTTATTGGGCAAAATGGTTTCGGAGTAACGAAAAAAAAATTTTTGAATTCAATTATTTTTAAGATGCAGTTTCATCATAACAGTCCAATGATATCATTTTCAACTCTAACAAGCTTATACTTTCGGTGATATGATTTTTCAAAATTTCAGTAATACATCGTAGTTCTATGTATTCACTGTTCATGAATGTCATCTCATCCTAGCTATTAGAGACATGTCAATTCGTAGTTTGAAAATATTTTCTGCTGGAAAACAAGTATCCGATTCTTGAATTTGTGAATATATACAAGACTGTTTCGAAACCGAAAATAATATTGACTGGTTGCATATTGAATAATTTACGTATAAATTCGGGATGATGTTTCAGAAGATTAAGAATTGGATAATTTGAATGATGTAGTTCATGAAGGCAATAGGAAAGAAGAACATAATGGTATCATCAAAACAAATTAGTGTTCGTTGACCTCTGAGGTTATATTACATTTTACTTCCTTAAGTATTAAGACATGTTCCTATATACAGTATTTTCATAATGTTGCTAGCATGAAAATGCTGAAATATGGATCTACATTTCTGTATATTTTTTCTTGAGTTAAGGTTCATAATACATAATGAATGTGTTAGTGGTATGAACTATTAAATTATGAAAAAGGATTGTATTTTATGTATATATTTTGAATTATTAAAATAATTTGTTCATCAGCCTCTACCCACTCAAATATCAGGAATAAATGGACAATATGCTATGATTGTCTCCAGCCTTGCTCTAGACATTTCGATGATACTTTCCTTATTATTTTAAATGATAATTTTTGAAGCATTAAAGCATTGAATATTGCTCATTTAATCTTGATAAATAAACTATTATTTGTACTGAATTTCCTTTATGATGCAGTTCTATCATAAGAATCCATTGATTCCATTCCCTCTGAGAAAGCAATACTTTCGGAGATATGATTTGTCAAAGTTTGAACAAGAGCGCCAAAGCTCCTGTCCACAGGGCTTGAACCAATTTTTTTCTCGAGTGTCCGTCAGATCAAAACCGAACTGTTCGGTGTTAATGCCGAACGGAAATCATAACGTTTCAACCAACGTTAATATCATATATTCTGTTTTCTGCATGTCACAGAAAGGGGGATTTATCTCCTATTTTAAGTTTAATCCTTGCATTTCCTCCGTGACTACACAACGCCCGAACCATAAACCGCAAACGTTCCCAAAGATTACCCCACTCATCGGCAATGTGCGTCGGAATGCAAATAGGCAATTTTGCAGCCAATCTGGTATTCATACACTTAATCATCGTCCGGCGCTGCGCTGATTACCATTGTAAATTACTGCCGGTGACATGTCACAGGACGTGAGCCCCGCTCGGCCACGGAAGAGCATATTTAGTTCTATCGAGTTATCAACGCACATACACAATTTCAGGATATATGACCGACCCTTGCTTGACCGAGGTATCAATTATTCAGGGACAGGATCTGGACTGCAATGCTCCGAAGAGTAAACAACGTTGGGGACTACCGTTAGGTCATTTCCGAAAAATTGCGTTGAGTGCATTGCAGTTCGTTACGAGCGAATAACGTTAAATAGTGTAGGTACATTCTAATCCGAAAAAAATTGTAAATGCACTGAAATAAATATATATTCAAACTCTTGATGCGAAATTAGTATATTCTAAAACAAGTTGCAGAATGGGCTCCTATTAAAACACGAATGCGAAATTCGAAAACGAGCGACGAAGGAGCGAGTTTTCGAACGCATGAGTGTTGGAATTGCCTTCTGCAACGAGTATTAGACGATATTTTCTCTATTTCAGGCAAGTTTTGTAAAATACTGTTGAAATTTGATAAAAAATTCGGATTATACATCCTAATGACTTTTGTATTGTATCTTGGTAGTTGGTGTGACTGTTACGAAAGTTGACATATTACGGAATTTGAATTTGAAACGTACGTAGGGCATGGAGATCATATTTAAAACAGTTTCCTAATAGCATAAATGATTCAAAATTAGCAGGAAATCTCTAGTATGTACCATATTTTTTAATGAAAATAAAGCTTTTCCTCAGCAATTATTTCACTATATCTAGATTATATTGTATTGTCAATTGACGTTTGTTGAAATTTGATAGGATCGGTGCTGACTACCACCAAACGAAAAATGTAACTAGAAACAATGCGGGAATGAGTTCAGTCCAGCACTGTTTTCAGTGCTGGAATGGACTCATTTCGATACTAAAATAGAGAATAGTATATTGTATAATTAGTGGGAAAAGCATAATATTCCCAAACGGCTGTGATAATTACTAGACGAGGAGCGTAGCGACGAGTCTGCAAACACAGTTTGGTAATATGCTTTTCCCACGAATTATACATACTATTTTTTCTTCGATCGTTGATTTACATTTAAGAAATTAATTAAAAAATATTTCATTCAAGATGTAATCAAGTGAGTTTGAATAGGTTTCTCTATGTTCATATTGAAATATAGAAGTGGTAACCATGGAAATAGCTTTGTTATGACAAAAGTAAAATAATTTTCGAGCTGGATTTGTTTGATACGTTATATTTTATAAGGAATTAAAAAAGAATTAATAAATATGAACACTGATAGTGATTAATTGTTGCATACCTCCTGAACTACTAGAAGCCGCGAACGCGGCTCCACTCAATTTACTTCCGGCGAAATCTAGAGAGAAGTATGAACTTGCGTACCAACGCTTCATGGATTTTTGCAGAAAAAATGGGTTCAAGCCCTGTGGACAGGAGCTTTCTGGCACTCTAGTTCAAACAGACAAATTATATCTCCGAAAGTATTGGTTTCTCTGAGTTGGGAATTATATCAATGTATACATATGATAGAGCTGCATCATAAAGGAAATTCAATTCAAATAATAGTTTATTTATCAAGATTAAATGAGCAATCATGAGAATGAGAACTGCACCATGGAAGATATCGAATTAAACCTGGCCAATTTTGCCCAATAACGAACTTAACCGAGATATTCATCTCCCTAACCTACTCTGAAAATTTCAACTACCTAGCTCATTCCGTTCGAGAGTTATTGTGGAAAAACTTTTTTTAAATTTTCAAATTTTTTTTTTACACTTTGCGGTAATCTGGTCAATACAAAACTTCACATGCGTATAAAGGTCATGATTCTACAATTTGATGCTAAATTTCAGATAGATCGAACGAACTTGTCCGAGATATTTACGCTCCAAAACCACTTTGCAATTTTCAATCCGCTAACTCCTTTCGTTCGAGAGTTATCGTGCCTACGGCCGGTCGGCCGGCCGGACAGAATCGATTTCGCACTCGGATTCTTGATCAGTGAGTCGAACCAAATCGTTTGAGACCATTTTCAGCCAAAAATTTCAAAATTACAGACACTTGGGCAAATTGATAAGCACACTGTTCCGAGGAACTAGAGCGCCAAAAAAACAAGTTTCGTATGACAATTGCCCAAAACAGGTTTAAAGTACCTACAAATAGTAGGTATTCCATAAAACAAATATGAAAGAAGATAAGTAATAATAAATACCTTATAATCGATCAAAAATTTCCTGATCTACGTTCACCAAACTACAGAATTATGCTTTCAATATTTACGTAATATTTTCAAACATTTTCGGGTGAGGTCCCCGTTGCATCGCTAAAATACGAGTATTTCAACCCCAATATTTTTGAAGTTACAATATTTCCTTCTGTCAAGTTGACATTATGAGAATTCATACATAGAATAATAATTATATCAATCTGTGAAATACGATTTACATTGAAATTTTAAAAAATCATATCTCCGAAAGTATTAGCTTGTTAGAGTTGAAAATGATATGAATGGATTCTTATGATAAAACTGCTTATTAAAAAAAAATTGATTTGGAATTTGTTTCGTAAAAAAAATTTTTTTTTTGTTACTCCGGAACCATCTGTCCGATTTTGCCCAGTAACAAACTTAGACGAGATATTCATCCCCCAAACCTACTCTGAAAATTTCAACTCTCTAGCTCATTCCGTTCGAGAGTTATCGTGCTTACGGCCGGCCGGCCGGAGGGCCGGATCGGCCGTAATATGTTAATATTTCCTTAAGTAGTGAGACATGTTCCTTTACAGTATTTTCATAATGTTGCTAGCAAAAAATTACTGAAATATGGATCTACATTTGTGTATCAATCATTTTTTCTTGAGTTGAGGTTCATAATACAGAAAAGAATGTGTTAGTGGTATGAACTATTAAATTTTGAAATTTTGAAATTTGAATTATGAAAAGAGGATAGTATTTTATTAATATATTTTGAACTATTAAAATAATTTGTTCGTAATCCACTACCTACTCAAATATCAGGAATAATTGGACAATCTGCTAAAATTGTCTCCAGCCTTGCTCTAGACATTTTGATGATTATTCGTATTTCAAGTTGTGAAAACTATGCACTGAGTGTAAGTTGCAACAACCCATTCCACGAGGTTGAATCATTGCAGATTGCTCATTTAATCTTGATAAATAAATTCAATGACAATTTTTGAAGCATTAATGTATTGAAGCATTGTCGATTGCTCTTTTTTTTATAAGATAATTTTTGAAGCATTTTATTTAAACGACACTTTTTCTAAATTTAATTTCTTTCATGGTGCATTTCTATCATAGGAATCCATCGATATAATTCCGAACTATGAGAAACCAATACTTTCGAAGATATAATTTGTCTGTTTGAACAAGAGCGCCAAAAAGCTCCTGTCCACAGGGCTTGAACAAATTTTGATATGATTAATGATCATAAATCATTAAAATCTTGTTAAGGTTATCAACTTGTTAGAATTTTCGAGGTGAATTTCAATTCGCGTAAGAAATATTGTGGAAGATGGACATAAATCAATATTTTTCCGAAAAACTGATATTCTCATACACATACACATAAAGGCTGGCCTCATACGGCTGGAATTTCTCTCTGAATTCATATTCTTAATTCATAATCTGAATTCTGGAAGCTTGCTAAATCTAGAAATTAATACTCTGAAAAATTCAGAATGTGTGAGGAGAATAGTAAATTAGTATGCAATTCCGTGTTTTCTGAATTAATAATATGAATTAAGAGTATGAATTTAGAGAGACATTCCGGCTCTATAAGGCCGGCCTTAGAGTATTACCGTTCATGTAAACGTCATCGCAAGAGAAGATGGGTATGTTACTCCGAAACCGTTCGGCCGATTATGGCCATTAACGAACTGTCGCATTTGGAAGCACAACCTAGCCCGAAAATTGCAATCTCTTTCCATCCGAAAGTTATCGTGACAACGGTTGGCCAAGGCTGCTTTGTTTCCAATATTTTTTTCATTTCTCCAACAAAATAGATCCGATCGTGTTCAAATTCAGAACTTGGCTGTAAAATTGTGTTCTGTTAATTTCAGCGATATCGGATGGATAGTTTCTGAGAAACAGAAAAGTTTTTTATAATTTTTCAAAACTTATCTAGTTATCCAATCCTCACAAAATTTTGCAGAAGTCTTTGTGTCGACATTCTACAACTAGTTACTAGGTATCAATTCGATCGGATTTGCATTATTTGAGTTATCGGCAAAACAAAATTACAACTCCGAAACCGTTTGACCGATTATGGACATCTGCTTTAAATAAAATAGAAATCCACATAATATATTTATGAATGGTCATGGTATATTGTTTCAATTTGATGACTAATTATTGAATTGATATTATTATACTGACCTTCCTATAGGTCTTCCCCAAGGAGGATCCTAATAAGCTCTTACGAACTTGAGCGAGTTAGGAAAAGAATGTGTTTTATGTTTAGGCTTTGTTTCTTTATACTTATACCACCTTGGGCACAGCTGTACATGTTCGACCCAGCAGTGAATGGTGGTGACTAGAAAATATCTTTCCTAGCCCTAGGATTGAACTCGGGCCCTTCGGCACCTGAGTCAAACACTCTAACCACTGAGCTATTCGCGCTGCATCGATTGACATATTTTACCTAGGTAATTAATTTTTGCAAGGAAAAATGTTGTAATATTGTTTATATAGTCCATTTGTCCAAGTTTTAAGAATATAAACTTCTTTGGCCGGAATAGACACATGAAAATGTGTGCAAAACGTTGTTGAATATAAACACTAAATAAATCCAGTTTATAGTTATTTTAATCTTCAAAGGTACAAACTCTGAAAAATATCTATAAAACAAAAAACTTATTGTTTTGAACAAGTATGCAAGTTAGTATACTTATATTTCGTTGAACCGAGAATCCAATATTTCTAATTGCTCATTTGGAATTAACCATATTCGGTTGAATTTGTTGAAGAAGGAGTTAGATCTCGGAAATTTTTATGTAAATTAAAACTATTATGTTATGTTTTTCAAATACTGTCAAAGTGATATATTTCGAAGTCCAGAATAACTGTCAACAAAAATAATACTGAAGAACTTCGCTTGGTGTCTGATGACTGAGTCTGATTCAATCTCCGAAACGTTGCAGAATACTTGAATTATCGTTGATGTTGTTTCGTAACTGTTTATTTTATACATCGTAACATTATTTTATGCCATTTAATGTTTTCATTCTTAGTTTTCTCTACCAAATTCTGCAAAATATCTATAAAATAAAAAATTGGTTCAAGCCCTGTGGACAGGAGTTCTCTGGCGCTCTTGTTCAAACAGACAAATTATATCTCCGAAAGTATGGGTTTCTCAGAGTTGGGAATTATATCAATGTATTCTTATGATAGAACTGCATCATAAAGGAAATTCAATTCAAATAACAGTTTATTTATCAAGATTAAATGAGCAATCTGAGAATGAGAACTGCACCATGGAAGAAATCAAATTAAAATAGCTGAAATCAATTTGACTCTCTCTTATAGAACAGGATGACATATATGAGCATGAACACAGATCATATAATTAAGCTTAGATAGAGAAATTATAGCATTCTGTGAAAACATAGAAGTGCGATTCATTATTGAAATTTAGAAAAATCATATCTCCGAAAATATTAGCTTGTTGGAGTTGAAAATGATATCAATGGATTTTTATGGTGAAACTGCATCTTAAATAAAAATTGAATTTGAAATTTGTTACTTAAAAAAATTTTTTTTTTTCGTTACTCCGAAACCATCTGGCCTATTTTGCCCAATAAAGAACTCAACCGAGATATTTATGTCTCTAACCTACTCTGAAAATTTCAACTGCCTAGCTCATTCCGTTCGAAAGATATTGTAGAATTTTTTTTTTTTCAAAAAATTTTTTTCACACTTTGCGGTAACCTGGTCAATACAAAACTTCACATGCGTCTAAAGGTCATGATTCTACAATTTGGTGCTAAATTTAATATTGATCGAGTCATCGGTTTCGGAAATATTCATACAAAATGTAACCTTGCAAATTTCAATTCTCTAACTCATGCCGGACCGGCCGAACAGAATCGATTTCGACCTCGGATTCTTGATCAGTGAGTCGAACCAAATCGGTTGAGACCATTTTCAGCCAAAAATTCGAAAATTACAGACATTTGGGCAAATTGATAAGCACTCTAGTTCCGAGGAACTAGAGCGCCAAAAATGTATTATTTTGAAATTGCTTCTGCCTTAGAAACGCAAGATTTTTTTCAGAATCAATATAAAGAACAATGTTGCCTAACGAAACAACATCAACGATGAAACAAATATTTTGTAACGTTTCCGAGACTAAATCAGTCTCCTTCCTCCTTCAGACTCCAAGCGTAGATCTTCAAAATTGTTTTTTTTTTGACAGTATTCTGGAATTCGAAATTTGTCAGAAAGAAACTATTTAGTGATGAATTCACCTCCCAAAGTATCCTTTAATGATTACTTATTGTTCCATATATTGTTTCGACAAATATCGTGTGATTCTAACGCTGAAGCAAATTTTCAAAAAAACAATTTTTTTTATTTAAATAGATATTTTTCAGAGCTTGGGTGAGGCACCATTTAATTTATAACTATTTCATTCCTAATTTTACAATTTACAATTGAATTTGATTCATCATGGAGTACAAGATACAATTCACGAAATATATTGATCACCTAATGAACGACTTTGCTAACGCTGAAGGCACGTGAATATCTACTTTTAAATTTTTTCACCAGTCCGCAGAGAGATTGGCGAATTTCTGCTTCTTTCCGATTGGGACGATAACATTTTATCAATATCCGGACATAAACAGCGAAACACGTTTAGCGGCAAAGGTATCCAGAAGGGAGGAAACGACAATAACACTTAAGACCGGAATTGAGGCCGTTGAAAAATCTCATTTGGCCCCCGAATGTGACCGATAAACTTGAAATTGACGGGGTGGTGGCATCGTTTCTGGTCGAAAAAGGTGAAGGAGAAAGAGGCAAATGGCTGTACGTAGGAGAACTAAGTGCAGACACGAAAGGAATTGTGGATGGCGAGCTCAGGGGAAATCAACAGGACTATTGCTGTTACTGCATTCGGCTTCTACCTGCCTGCCTGACGAACATATCTCCGAATGTGCCTCCTTCCGGTTGGGCATAACGTTCCTCTGCTTGCAGCCGAGGAAATGGTTTCCTCGGAGATGGGCCTGGGAGTCGCTTCTCATCTATTCCCTCTGATAATTTGAATGTCGATGTTCCGGATTCGAATTTTTTCGTTTTTCCAACTACAGTTTTATTTTGTTAATCTCGGCAGATATGGTTTTCTGATATTCTTGAATACTGATTTAGAACAAATATTAATTGCTGGACATATACAAATGGACGTAGGAACAAGTTGGAAAGGCACTGAGGCCGGAAGCTTTGGCGCGGTTGTCCAATTTTATAGCCAGCATGGTCACCCATCCAGTTATTGAACTCGCCGAAGGCTGCGTAGCTCCAGGAAAAACATAATATTCCTACTATTTCCAAGACAAGAGGTCCGAAAAACACTGATCCACTTTTTTGTTGTGTTTATTCTGTATTTCCCTAATATCTTCTACAATATAGATCCACTCGAGTTGGAATCCAGAACTTCACTGTCAAATAAGACTTTGAAGGCCCCTGCAAAACCAACGATATTGAACGGATAGTCTCTGAGATACAGAGTTTTTTTTAATATATTTTTGGCGCTCTTGTTCCTCAGAACAGAGTGCTTATCAATGCGCCCAAATTTCTGTAATTTTTGAATTTTTGGTTGAAAATGGCCTCAAACGATTTGGTTCGACTCACTGATCAAGAATCCGTGGTCGAAATCGATTCAGTCCGGCAGGCCTGCCGTCCATCCGTTAACACGATACCTCTCGAACGAAAGGAATTAGAGGATTGAAATTTGCAGGGTAGGTTTGGAGCGTAAATATCTCCGACGAGTTCGTTAACGGGCAAAATCCATCAAGTGGTATCGGAGTTTTGGCCGTTTTCAGTAAAATGAATATTTCCTAAACCGATCACACGATCTATCTGAAATTTAGCAGCAAATTGTATAGAATCATGACTTTTAGACGCATGTGAAGCTTTGTATTGATGGGGTTACCGTAAAGTGTAAAAAAAAAATTTTGAAAATTAGTAGGTTAGGGAGATAAATATCTCGAGTAAGTTCGCTATTGGGCAAAATAGGCCAGATGGTTTCGGAGTATCGAAAACAAATTTTTTAAGATGCAGTTTCACCATAAAAATCCATTGATATCATTTTCAACTCTAACAAGCTAATGCTTTCGGAGATATGATTTTTCGAAATTTCAATAATGAATCGTACTTCTATGTTTTCACAGAATGCTATAATTATTCTATCTATGATTTATTATATGATCTGTGTTCATACTCGTACATGTCATCCTGTTCTATAAGAGAGAGTCAAATTCATTTCAGTTATTTTAATTTGATTTCTTCCATGGTGCAGTTCTCATTCTCAGATTGCTCATTTAATCTTGATAAATAAACTATTATTTGAATTGAATTTCCGTTATGATGCAGTTCTATCATAAGAATACATTGATATAATTCTCAACTCTGAGAAACCAATACTCTCGGAGATATAATTTGTCTGTTTGAACAAGAGCGCCAGAAAGCTTCTGTCCACAGACAGGGCTTGAACCAATTTTTTTAAAATTGCTATTCATGCATATCTTCACAAAATTTTGCATACGTCTCCATGTCGTTATTTTTCAACTAATTACCGTAATTTAATTCAATCAGATCAGTATTTCTCGAATTATTGGGAAAACAAAACTTAAAATGGCTCTAATTCCGAAACTACTCGACGGATTTTGTCAATTAAGGACCATTTGGACTCCAAACCTACTCTGAAAATTTCAACTCTATAACTCATTGCGTTCCAGTGAGTGCTGCAGGGTGGCTGGACAGAATCAAATTTATCCTCGGACTCTTAGTCAGTGAGTTGAAACTAATCTTTAGAGACCATTCTCGGCCAAAAATTTTAAACTTACAGACATTTGGACGAATTGATAAGTACTTTCTTCAGGTGAACAGCGTGCCAAAAAGAACACCCATGTGTAATAATATGTAATGAATTTATTACGAGGAATTTCTACGAATATGTTTGTTTGATTCAAGCAGAGCCGTATCTAGGGCGTGGCAAAGGTGGCACTTGCCACGGACGCAAGCTCCGTAGGGGCGCCAAAAAATATCAAAAAAATTGAGACACAGCGCAGAGTAAGATGAATAAATTCACGTTATTTCTTCATTTAAGTCTTCCTCACTTAGCTAACATATTGTATTTAATATTGAGGTAAGATTTCAAATAATTAATTAAACCTTTATTATGAAAGAACACAGAGTAGAGTGAAGAGAGCAAATTAAAAAACGTTGGTGAGTAAAAAGAGCAAATCGATGCATTTATCGAACTTAGTAATTATTGTATTAAAGTATTAAGATTAAAGTTTTGCGAAAATGAGAGGGGATGAAAGCAAAGTTGAAATTTTAATTTTTTTCGGACCAATTTAGTAGCAAAAAAAAACTAATTGCATACAAAAATTGTATTCTTAATCAAAACTCAAACCATGATTTTAGTTTTTTGTTTAATTTGAGTTGGTATATTCAAAGGGTTGATAGTAATAAAAAACTTTTCAGATAGACCAACTTAAATAAAACAGAAATCTAATATCATGGGTTATTTAACATTGAATTATTTATGCAATCTGTAAGTATAATCTTTTTCAGTAATCATTAAAGGATACTGTAGGAGGTATACTCATTATTAAAAGGTTTCTTTCTGGGTTTTCTTTCCCAAACTCTGAAAAGATACAATTTTGCTATTATCCCTCCAACGTACGCATAAACTTAGGATTGAATCTTTGAAGCATAGAGCTTTCAGACAGAAAACACGTATTCTTTGATTCTTTGCGCAGGTTGGTTTCACTGACAATCGAAAATATAGAAGTTCGTTTTTCAATGGGTTACAGAATAGTGTTGGTATGCTAAGTTTGCAGTATTAATACATTTTTAGTTAAAAATATATATTCTTTTAGATATGCCTTTTTACTACATAAATATTTTTTGATTTGTTTTTTCAGGATTGGTTTTATTTTTATACATTCTATTTGTGTATTTCAATGTTTTCAATAAAATGAGTATAATAAGTATAAATATCCATAATATTGCGTATTGATTTAAAACTATATGACTAAAATTATGAAAAAAAACTTACCATTGTAAATTCGATTAAGAGTGTCCAATATAGGAGATTGGACAATAAAACATGCGCACAAAAGCTCCTGACTTCACGTCAGTGCTTGAACCAATTATTTTTCTTCGGAACTTTTTGTAAATTTCCTAGGGGTACGGTTCTTACAAAATTTTAAAAACGTCCTTATGTCGATATTCTACAATTAGTTACCAAGCTTCAATTCGATCGAGTCTATATTTTTTGAGTTATCGAGGAAATAATATTCCAGGTGGGTATAACTCCGAAACCGTTGGACCGATTATGCCCGTAAACGACCTTAACCCTCTCATTCGAATACGCAACATACCCTGAAAATTGCAAGTATCTATCTATCTCCTTTCGTTCTAATGTTATCGAGGCAACGGTCAACCATCCAGCTACTGAACTCACTCAAGGCTGCTCGGATCTCCAACAATATAGATCCGCTCGTGTTCAAACTTGGAACTTGGTAGTAGAAATAGGTCCTGAAGTCTCTTGCAAAATCAGCGGAAAATGTCGGATGAATAGTATCTAATGTATAGAATTTTTTCCACTGATGAGCAATGATTTTTTTCAAAATTTTCTAGTGATACGATCCTCACGAAATTTTGAAAGAATTTTTGCGTTGGCATTCTACAACTAATAACCATGTTTGAATTTAATCGGTGTTGAATTTTTTATTTATTGAGAAAATAACAACCAAATTCCAGAGGGCTATGACCCCTAACATTCTAATTTTTCACGTGAGGGGGTTGAAAGTTGTGCATGAACAAAACTGTAATGGTCGACTTTCATTCGGTGACAAATTTCATCAGGTAGCATAGTCTCAAAGTAAATGAGCCATGACAAAGTGCACATACTGAAAACCTCTTTGAACTAACTATTTAAAAAAAAAAATTTTTTTCTTGAAAATTTCTGCACGCCTGTAAAGAAGATACAAAGACCTTGCCAAAAAAGCACCACAGGACCCACTTTCCCCATTCAAAAAATTTAGAGGGTTGATGGGGATGGCACAGGGTGCAACAAAAATCCTTCACAAATGCATACAAATTTGGTAAAAGTGAAACAAAAATTGATCTGTTTCAGGATTTTGTTGCCAAATATTTTTCTTCTGAGAAAATGAATTTGTTCCATAATTTTGACGCGCACTGTAGTTTCCCATGGCACAACCAAACGATTTGGCTGATTTGTTTCATCGAAATTACTCTCGGAATACACAATTATATTTTCAACCTAACAGTGAAGGTATGTATTTGAGAATGTATTTGGGAAACTAATCACTCGGGACCAGTTTTTTTACTCTTGTTTTTAAAGACAGATTGATATTCATGGAAATATATTTTTTTTGTTTGGAGTTAAGCAACCTTGGGCGAGTTCAGTACCTGGATGGGTAACATATCTGAGTATAAATTTGAACAAGCAAGCCGAGGCTCCTGGCTACAGTGCTTTTCCAAGCTGTTCAATATTAGTTCAAGTATATATTCCTGATCTCGTACCATTTTGATCTACCATAAAAAATAACTCAGCTGCCGGTCAGACCAGATTCTGATTGCTAAAAATTGTTACAATCACGTGATCGCCATCAATCGCATAGGTATGACATCAATTACGATTGTAGAAGAGCGCTCCTGAATTTTTAAAGCCATTTACTCGGACGAAAAAATGGACAAGCTGACACTTTAATTAGAAGATTGCAGCCGCAATATCGTTTGAGTTTATTTATGACAGTGTAGTCTGGCAGGACCGGATTACCATTATTAAGAATATTAATTCTAATATCTCAATTTTGAACTTAATTGAATTTAAATTCTCCTCCAATTAAATAGGTCTGGCTTACCCATCCAGGTACTGAACTCGCTCAAGGCTACTTGGTTTTCTGGAAGAAAATAATATTTTTCCAATAGTTCCAAAACCATGGATCCCATATAAAAACTTGACTGAAACTGGACTGTAGAATAAGGTTTAGAATGCTCTTTCAAAATTTCAGCGATTTGTTATGGATAATTTCCTAGATACAGGATTTTTCGAGTTGTTGGATTCATTTGTTATCGTTTGATTACAGAATGCCACGGAAAAACATACGGAAAGTAGGTACTCCTCCGAGTAGAACATCATCTAAGGATGCATTACGACGAGCTATAGCAAGTCAAGTCATCCCAGACGGGTGTCTGCGAGAAGCTGTAAAAAATTATGGCACTCCTCCAGCCTCCTCATCCTCTATAAAGATGTATAGAAATAGTTATTTGTTTTACCAGGCAGCAAAGTAGTAGATTGACTGCCACGGCTGATAGTTCATAGGACTTCATCTAAGGCAGTCCACTTTGCTGCCACTTATTTCCACCGGAGCACCAAATATAAATATAATTATTGAAACTGTGTTATGAGGATAACTAATAGATCGAAGAGTACCCAACCTGGAACTTCATCTGCTTTAAAGAGGAAGGAATGTTTTGATGACGTTTGCTGTGCTGAGAAACCTCTTTCAGAAGAAGAAATAAGCATCGCCCAAGCACTTTCGAATTTGTTGAACAGCAATAATAATTTTATCAGTAGACTTGGTTGAGAACATTGTTACCAGACCACCTAAACTTAGTGTTATGGTTGATCCCAGATATCTACTTTGAGTGATATCTTAAACAGGCGGGAGAAGTTTCACAGATATGTATAAATGAACTAGAAAATCTTGCACCTGAACTTACATTAAAGCATCATTATTATGTTTACACTTACTCCGTGCTCCGACTTTACAAGTATATACCATATTTTTTATTGTTTTTTAAGTTTACCATTCTCTACATTAATGGACCATCAATTTTATGTGGTTCTGAATTGATGACACTATATACTTTGTAAACACAAAGACGTAATGCCTAACTGGGACCATAATTTGTTTTGTAACACATGTAAAAATGACTACATTTGACATACATTTAGAACCTCTTCTCCTTCTATAAGGAGTCTAGAATAAGAAGTTGAAGCTCCTATGTACTCCAAAAATTCTAATAAACTGAGTTCCTTCTTAACCATTCGAAAAATAGTAACTGAAAGAACTTTTATTAGTAAGTTTCCATCCAACATCCAACAAAGATCTCAAGTCAATTCAAATTTAAATTTTCGATGAAAATTTCGGTCAGACTTCGTCGACTGACCTATCCAACACAAGATTGTTTACATTCATTACTAGCGTGGCTATAGTTTTCGAAACCTGCCAACTTAGCGCTAACATCGTCGTGGAAGTTCCCAATCATCAATGAGTTTTAAATTCCATGAAATTGCAAGACAAATAGACAAACCACCGGATTCACAAAGCATTCAATCTCCGTTAAATCCTAACTGAGGTCCTCAGTTTTCACGTTAACTGAGGTTGCGATTCAAATTTATCCTTAACTGAGGACCTTATTTAGGACTTACGGAGATTGAATAATGCTTTGTGAATACGGCGGAATAACTTCAAGCTCTAGGAATAACCTGTAGGATAATGGATTACTGAGAAAATATCACTTGCGGACGGAAAATACCCCTAAAACGCTTCGATCGAACGCCAAAAATTAAATGACTAGAACATGAATCTCGCCCCTGGGATAACATAAACTGTTGTAAATGGATCTATTCCGTCAACTCAGGGTGCAATAAAGAGCTATCTGAGATACTCGCTGGTTTATTATCAATGCAAACGCATCTGTTCGAAGCAATTTGAACAATTTCCTTCTATTCATACTGTTTGTGATGATTTAAATATACAGGCTGAACTGCAAGGTACAGTCTAAACTCAAAATTGTGGAGAAACACTTTTTATTTTCAGAATATACATACTTATCCATTTTATCATTGATTGAATGAAAACACATTGTGACATAATTATTGTGATTATATAACTCATATTATAATGAACCAATAGAATTCCTGAATTTCCCTTAGTAACGTCGTAAAGATAACTGAATATACCGCTTGACGACGGTATATAATCGTTTTGGTGATTCGCCTCCAGCCATATTGGAATAATTTCCATAGTGACGATAAATGTCAATGAAATGTCAGTGCATTTTTGAAGATGCATCGTTTTGGTTTGAGTTCAAGTGGTGAAATTGACCAAGAAATTGTTAATTTAACACCAGAAAATACCACGAAGACACATAATTATGTTTGGAAACAGTTCACGGTGTTTTGTGAACATCGAAATTACAAACTTCGTGCTGATATTTCAAATGATGAAGTAGCGAATATTTTGAAAGATTGGGCATTCAATATGAAACGTGCAGATGGAAAAGAATATAAAGAAAGTACAGTTAAAACCATTTGGAATATTTCTGCTAAACTCTTACAGAAAAAGTTTCATGAAGACTTCAACAGAGAAATAAATCCATTTAAAGATACAATTTTCGAAAATGCGAGAAAGGCCCGTACAGCCAAGGGGAAAAAATTACAAGCAATCCCCGACAGGAAAAAAGAGAGCTCAGCCGCTCTTAATAAGAATGAAATACTCAAAATTATTTCAAGTTTCAATGAAAATACACCAGATGGTTTGCAAAAAATATTTTATCAAATTTGTGCTGTGGAATTGGCATGGCGTGGTAATGAAGCAGCCTTTTGCTTAACTGACTATTTCAAAAAGGAGTTCGACAATTACGGTCAAAATACGGGACGAATCGAAAACAATCCAGTATTTTCAAAAACAGCACAAGGTGGTGAACAACGTACCACAAATTCTAAATGGTTGGTAACGAATAAAGAGTCCACGAATCAGTGTCCAGTACGTTTCTTGGATAAATTATTGAGCAAAAGGACTCCAAATATCACAACCAATCGTCTTTTTTTGGGCGTATGTTCTAGGGGAACATCGTCCTATCATTTCGTCCAAATGTCTGTAATTTTCGAATTTCGAGCTGAAAATTGGCTAATAGACTAATTCGGACTCCCTGATTACGAATCCGGTGTCAGATTTTTGGGTGCCGTATGGCCGGCCGGCCGGCCGGCCGTAGGCACGATAACAGGAGCACCGAAGGACCTATCGACTTCAAACTTTCAGGGTAGGTTTCTGATCAAAATGCGACGGTTAAGTTCGTTAACGGGCAAAATCGGCCGGACGGTTTAGGAGTTATAGACATTTAAAATTTTGAGGTTATTTCCCTGATATTTCAGGAACTAAAGAATATGTTGAATCGAAACTTGGTAGTCAGTTCGAGGATATAAACGCGCAACTTTTGGCAAAATTCTGTTATGATCAAAATGTTGGTAATTTTTAAAAAAATATTTCTTTTAATTTTTTCGAAAAAAAAATTTTTTTTTCGTGAACTATTCATCAGATTGCAACAAAAACTTGTATTAACGTCAATTGTAGTATTTTGCAACATTGTGCAAAATTTTGGCTCTATACGATTTCAATTTCTGGAGATATAAGACAAAATGTGTCAAATTTCCTGGGTCTCTCTCAGTATTTTCATCGATTATTCTATGAACTCTTTGAATTCCACCGAAAACAAATTCAAAGACATAAACATAAAGAATCAAGTCATAGTTTAGACGTCGAAAGAAGGACGATGTTGATCGACTTGAAAAGGTACCTATTTCAAGAAATGCAATAATGAAATGCTTAATTTTTTTTATGGTCACAGAAAATCGTCACAAAAATCTATTTACCTCATTTGACGGCTGTTTGTCAAATCAATTAATTCCAATGATTGATGTCAGATTTCCTACATACCAAGATCAAACACATTTTATTATATGGAAAACACTTATTATGATCACGTTCTACAGGAATTGATACTAAATAGAAGCTAGATGAAGATTATTGTAATGGAAAATTTGTGTTCCAGAATAATATTAAGGTATTCAACATGATACTGCTTTTTTTCTTTACTGGTCAGTACGGGCCACAAGGAACATGCGCCCAAAAGCTCCTGTCCACAGGGCTTGAACCCATTTTTAACACCTAATATTGATTGGCAGAAAACAGGAAAATGGTATAAAAATTGCCCTGTAGGTTTAAATCAGTTGAGTAAATGGACACGTACAGCAGCTGAAAGTATCGGACTAGATACGAAAAAAAGGAAAATTACGAATCATTCGAATCGCTCCTCTGCTGTGAGTATCTTGTCACACTCAGGGGCAAACTTGCAAGAAATTACCAAAATAACAGGCCACTCGTCATCGGAATCTCTGAAACCGTATTTGAAACTCACTGCAGAACACCATAGACAAATAATTGAGAAAATGAGAAACATACCTAATCCTTCCACATCCAGTGTCAGCAATAGTACCAACACTACAAATTCCGAAAATAACAATACATCAAATATGTATTATAATAATTGTACTTTCAATATTAATATTAATCAATAAAAGAATTAAAATATTACTCTTTATATAATCGTAACGAATACCAACTCGAGCAAAGACAATATGTTTCGATTATTCACCTCTTCACTAGACGTATTTCGCGAAACATCACTCGAGCTACGCTCTCGTGATGTTTCGCGAAAACGTCACGAGAATCGGTAAATAATCGAATATTGTCTATGCTCTTGTGATATTATAACTGAATATCTTAATAAGGTTACAATTGAGAAGTCATTGGGCGATCACATTGTGAATATACCATTTTAGTTACATTCTCCAGGAGATTACTTGAAGAATACAATCTTATAGAACTCACTTTGTGACTTGAATGAGAATATGTATCAGTTACTTCATTAAATGGCGCTCGCTAGGTGCTCGCAATAGGAGTTCACATAATTGCCCAAAGTGAACTTTCAGAGACCTCCTAGGGAGGTCTGTGTGTCTGAGATACAGAATTTTTTCAATGATTTTTTTTTTCAATTTTCTAGTCATACGTGTTACTGTATTTTTCAACTTTTTTTTAACCACCATGTTTCAATTCGATCACATCACCATGTATCGAGTTATTGGGAAAACAAAATTTCAGATTGCTATATCTCTGAGCCCGATAGAATCAAGTTGGACCTTGGATTCTTCATCAGTGAGTCTGAACCTCGGTCGAAACTAAAAGGTTGAGATAATTTCGGCCAAAAATTAGAAAATTACAGACATTCATAGAAATTCATAGGCACAATGTTCAGAGGAACAAGCGCGCCAAAAAATTGTAGTTAAAGAACCTTTGTTGAAGAAATAAAAATAACATAACCTCGTTTCAGCTTTGCAGTGTTTTCTATGGGTTTAATGGAAGACCAATTTCGGACGGGCCGGCTCAGGTGGTGCAGTGGGGATAAAGACCTGCTGTGGTGCCGGGGTCTCGGGTTAGAATCCCGCTCAGGGCATGGATGTGGTGTTGGGTTGTGTGAATGTCCAAAAATAGATATGAAAGAGTTTGCGATATAAGATTATAACTGTGTGGATGGTCTCAGTTACCTGGCACATGAAAGGATAGAAAAAAAAATTGTCTGTGTTCACTGTTCATAAATATCATCTAGCTATTCGAGACATGTCAATTCGTAGTTTGAAAATATTTTCAGCTGGAAAAAAATTATCCGATTCTTGAATATGTGAATATACAGGGTGAGTCTTTGACCACTGCATTAATTTTAACCAAAGATTCCTCTCATCAAATGAAACACTTTTTTCATTTATCATTTTTCCAAATTCAGCTCAGGTAAAAAGATACAGGCTGTTGAAATTTTGAAAAAAAAATCAGTTTTTATTTTGTAGCTTTGACATCCTTTTTTCGAATAAAATGAATGTTGGCGTAAAGTTTCCTATAACTATGATACATATTTTCCAACTATTAGTTATTTTCTACTTCTACTGGTTTTCTAGTTATGGACTCGTGTATTCGTAAAACTAAACGAAATTAGCATAAAGAAAGCATATATAGTTTTTCTTGAGTCATTTCAAGAATATTCCATCGTTTTAGAACATTATATTATTCTTCATCATTTCTCCTTAAACCCACCGTTTTCGAGATATTCTTCATTGAATGTTTAAAAATGGAAAACTTCAGTAATTTCACTACTTTTATGGATCCGTCCCTGAGCGTTGGAATCCCGAATTAAGCTGTAAACCACGTTACCATGCCTTGTTCTCGTCCGCCAACAATGTCATAGATAATTTATATGCGGGAGTGTATTAGCACATTGTGAAATCTTTAAACGCTTGTAACTTTTTACCTGGGCCGAATCTGGAAAAATGGTAATGGAAAAAAGTGTTTCATTTGATGAGAGGAATCTCTGGTTAAAATTAATGCAGTGGTCAAAGACTGTATACAAGACTGTTTTGAAACCGAAAATATTATTGACTGGTTGCATATTTAATAATTTATGTATATATTCGGGTTGATGTTTCAGAAGATTCAGAATTGGATCATTTTAATGATGTAGTTTATTAAGGCAGTAGGAAAGGAGAATATAATGGAATCATCAATCACTGAGGTAAATATTAACTTTTACTTCCTTAAGTTGTGAGACATGTTCCAATATAAAGCGTTTACATAATGTTGCTAGCAAAAAAATGCTGAAATATAGATCTACATTTGTGTATCAAATATTTTTTCTTGAGTTAAGGTTCATAATAGATACAGAATGAATGTGTTATTGGTATGAACTATTAAATTATGAAAAGATAATAATTTGTTCGTCAGCCTCTGCCTTCTCAAATGTCTGAAATAAATGGACAATCTGCTATGATTGTCTTCTGCCTTGCTCTAGACATTTCGATGATACTTTCCTTATTATTTCAAATGATAATTTTTTAAGTATAAAAGCATTGAAGATTGCTCATTTAATCTTGATAAATAAACTATTATTTGAATTGAATTTTCTTTATGATGCAGTTCTATCATAAGAATCCATTGATATCATTCCCAACTCTGAGAAAACAATACTTCAGAGATATGATTTGTCAAAGTTTGAACAAGAGCGCCAAGGCTCCTGTCCACAGGGCTTGAACCAATTTTTTAACTAACTGAGTACCTATTTTCAATTTGATTAGATTATTCGAGATATTATGAGAATTATGCCTATTAACGAACTCAACCGAGATATTGACGCCCCCCAAACCTACCCTTAAATATATCATATCTCTAACTCATTATGTTCGAGAGTAAAATTTATTTTACTGGAATCAATGTCATCATGGTGTGTTTTCCTCATTGTTAAGCCATGTACTTGAACACTTACTCACCGGACACCCTGTATTATGAGCTAGAATAATGTTCATTTCTAATCTCCCCCGCAAGAGCTATATAAGAGAACTACTAAAACTCGCAATACGCGTAGGGGGGACGCAGGAAAACATACGTTGTCGTAAAACAAAACCCATTTGCATATCACGTCTAAAACATGACGTTCATCCCATTCGCAGAGGGGTGCAAAAAAGCTGGTGTAAAACGCCCAGCTTTGATATTTCCTGTGTACTTGTTTTCATCGATAAGAGACAGGTTGATGTTGATATACTTTAGGGGTGGCTGGCTGTATATAACCGACGGTAAGGCCAATACCGGGGGGGGTTGCAACCCCTCGAGATGCGGCATTGATGCTCATTTTTGGCAGCTGTAATCGTTTTTGGATCACCGTTATTCCCATTCATGCAGCCTCCTAGCTTCAAGTAGATTAAATTACAGTTTTATATATGGGATTACGCGGGTAGAGAAAGGGAGTGAGGGTGGGATGAGATGGATGCCTTTACTTGAAGAGGGTATTTGTAGAGGATTATTGGCCGAATCAGATTTACGGTGGTGAGGTTTTTTTGGAATTTTAGGGAAATAGGAGTCAACATATAGGATTACTTCTGATGCTTTAGCGACCTTGGTCAGACAATTGTAAAATAATGAGAGAGTATTTTTCGGTCTGGATTACAGAAAAACTCAATTTGACAAAATGCCGAATTTTGATATATTTGATATCTTCTTCAGGACTCTACAATGAACGATATAAAAATTAGAAAGCGATAAAGAACATGACACAAAGAAAGAAAAAATAAATATAATATTCTCGAGTAAAAACAAACTTCCAAAAAACTCGGACATGAAACAAGTTGAACAGAAATTGATTACATAACTAAAACTAGAAAGATCACCAAATTAACAAACAAGGTACAAATGAATTCATGAATACAAAAAACTGAAACAATCAAAATAATTCAAAATCAGTGATATTGATTTCTATCGAATGAACTATTAAAAGTTACTCACATTATCAGTTGGTCTCTCTTGTCACCTTATTATTTATGTAAACTTTGGATGAAATAACACATGAAAGCATGATGGAACGAATACTGTGTAATGCTGTAATGAAATATGTCAACAAACAAAGAACCGGCGGACGCACGTACAGAGCTCAATACAAGGTTAATTATTCATTTATCAGACGAGGTGAAAGAGAACTGAAAAAGACGCATGTCGAGCAACTATCAGGATTATTCGGATGTTACTTTTTGGCGCTCTTGTTCCTCGGAACAGAGTGCTTATCAATTTGCCCACATATCTGTAATTTTCGAATTTTTCGATGTAGATGGTCTTAAACGATTTGGTTCGACACACTGATCAAGAATTCGTGGTCGAAATTCATTCTGTCCGGCAGTCCGGCCGGCATAGGCACGATAACTCTCGAACGGAATGAGCTAGACAGTTGAAAGTTTCAGAGTAGGTTTGGGAGATAACTATCTCGGCTAAGTTCGTTATTGGGCAAAATCGGACAGATGGTTTCGGAGTAACAAAAAAAAAATTTTTTTTTACATAACAAATTTCAAATTAATTTTATTTCAATAAGCAGTTTTACCATAAGAATCCAATTATATCATTTTCAACTCTAACAAGCTAATACTTTCGGAGATATCATTTTTCAAAATTTCAAAAATAAATCGTATTTCTATGTTTTCACAAAATGATATAATTATTCTATCTATGGATTGTTATAATGTCAACTTATTTTCCCGAGACATGACATTGTCTAATTCATTGCAGCAATCGAAGAATTATGAGAATAAAGTGTATTCCGAAATGTGAGCGAAGTGAGAAAAATCTCAGTTTTTTGTTTCGAAATTAGTTTTTCTCAGAAAAGTCTTACATTTCGGAACGGAACATGAAGTAAGAGATCTGAGAGAAGTGAGACTGCTTTTCATCCATAGACATAGAATGCTCAGTTCTCTCACTTAATGACGGGACTGACGGAAGGGAATATTATAACTTCAAAAATATTATGTTGGTGTTGAAATACTCGTATTTTGGCGATGCAACGGGGACCTCACCCAAAAATATTTGAAAATAATACGTAAATATTGAAAGAATAATTCTGTAGTTCGAGAGAGGACAAAAATTGGTGAACGTAGAACAGGAAATTTTTGATCGATTACAAGGTAATTTTTCATTATTACTTCTCTTCTTTCATACATGTCGTATGGAATATCTACTATTTGTAGGTAGGTACTTTAAACCTGTTTAGGGCAGTTGTCATACGAAACTTGTTTTTTTTTGTAATTAGAATCTGTTTCAATATTCACGAATTTATTTTTCAAATTTCTTTTTTTCTTATTTCTATTTGTAAAAGAAAAATTTCATATTTTTTATGAGAAAATTTTTGAAGCCCTTTTTTTAAACGACACTTTTTATAAATTTAATTTCTTTCATGATGCATTTCTATCATAGGAATCCATTGATATAATTCCCAACTCTGAGAAACCAATACTGTCGGAGTTATAATTTGTCTCTTTGAACAAGAGCGCCAAAAAGCTCCTGTCCACAGGGCTTGAACCAATTTTGTTAATTTTATTAATTAGGTCGAAATAAGCCGTATTCAGGTTATCAATATCACTCCTTTTATTGAGTGAGTTTGTTTCCTTTTTGGCGCTCTCGTTCCTCGGAATAGAGTGCTTATCAATTGGCACAAATGTCTGTAATTTTCGAATTTCTGGTCGAAAATGGTCTTAAACGATTTGTTTCGACTCACTGATCAAGAATCCGTGGTCGAAATCGATTCTGTCCGGCCAGCCGTCCGTCAGTCCTTCTGTCAGGCCATTAACATGATAACTCGCGAACGAAAGGAGTTAGAGGATTGAAATTTGCAGGGTAGGTTTGGAGCGTAAATATCTCGGACAAGTTCGTTAACGGGTGAAATCCATCAAGCGGTTTGGGAGTTATGGCCGTGTTTAGTAAAACTATTTTTCATGAATAATTCCGAAACCAATTACTCGATCTATCTGAAATTTAGCAACAAATTGTAGATTATTGACCTTTATACGCATGCGAAGTTTAGTAATGATAGGTTTACCTTAAAGTGTCAAAAAAAAAAAATTTATTTTCAAAATTTGTGTCTACAATAACTCTCGAGCAGGATGAGCAAGGCAGTTGAAATTTTCGGAATAGGTTTGAGAGATGAGTATCTTGGTTAGGTTCGTCATTGGGCAAAATCGGACTGATGGTTTCAGAGTAACGAAGAGAAGAATTTTTGTTTACATTACAAATTTCAAATTCAATCTTTTTCAAAGTGCAGTTTTACCATAAATATCCAGTGATATCATTTTCAACTCAAACAAGCTAATACTTTCGGAGATATGATTTTCCGAAATTTCAATAATGAATCGTACTTCACAGAATGCTGTACTTAATTTTTATATGTACGAATTATTATATGATCTGTGTTCTTGCATGTCATCTTATTTTCTTATGAGAGATAAATGTAGAAATTATTTCTGGTTTGTTATTCTTGATATAAAATACCCTTCCTGTTCTATAAAACAAAGTATGATTGCATGCAAAATGACCAATGAAATAATCTCAGCTATCGTACTTTTGTGTTGATAATATAATGCCCGTAGATAATCCATATGATGATGGAAATATATTCTTTGGTAAGATAGATAATCAAATTGGCTTCAGACTATCTCCAGTAAAAACAAAACTGCAATGTTATCTAAGTTTTAATTGATATAATATAATTATCTGAGTAGATTTTTGAATTAATATCTCATATAAGTTCGTTATTGCGGAGAATCGGTCTGTTTTAATTTAATTTCTTTCATGATGCAGTTTTATCGTAAGAATCCATTAATATCAAGGGCGCAGCCAGGAATTAATTTAGGGGAGGGTTTTGAAATAGGGATTAATTTCGAGGGGGGTTTTGGGGGTGTAAGAGTCACTTTCTGCAGCAAAAAAAATTTTTTTTTAAGAGAAAAATGTCATTTCGGGGGGGAGTTTGAACCCCCAAACCCTCCCACTGGCTACGCCCTTGATTTATATCATTCCCAGAGATCAATAATTTCGGAGATATGAATTGTCAAAGTTCCTGTCCACAGGGCTTAAACCAATTATTCATTTCTAACATTTCACCAAATAAACTTTTTCTCAAGTTTGACTGTGTGTCCAAAATGACTACCCTGTCGAAGTCGAAATAGTGCAGCTCACTAAATGCGTGTTCAGCCAATGCCGTATTGTTTTCCTTTGCTCTCTAGGATTGTGAACATTAACACAGTCTCTCTTATGCTCAGTCAGTCTTGTTTTCAGGTATCTGTTGTTGCCTTAACGGTATAGGCTAGTTTGTAAGCTATTTCCACCAACTCACTATTCAATAGCTGCCCCAACTTCTCAGATAGCCCATGGAATAAGGAATCTTAAAAATTTTTAATCGGCCGTAAGGGGTAGTTATTTTTGATTTTATTATAGGATTACTGTTGATGACGAGAACTGGCAAACGAGTGACTTAGTTGGAAATGCTCTGTGGCCAGGGGCTTTGGCGCGCTGTTCAAATATATTACAGCCAGATCGGTCACCCATATAGTTATTGAACTCGCCCAAGGCTGCTTAGCTCCAGGAAAAATAATTATATTCCCAATATTTACAAGAACATAAATCCGACGGTAAAACTGGTCAACTTTTTGGCCGAGCATTATCTCAAACGATTAGTTTCGACTCAAATACATACACTCACAATTTGCTCGAAAATAAACAGTGCTGTGTCTGTGGTGGCGAAAGGACCCATTCAGATAGATACATTTACTGTTGGGTCGAAAATAAACACTGCTTTGTTTGTGGCGGCGTAAGGAAACAAATCAGTTCAATCGTACAATTGTGTCATAAGATAAAGAACACCTGTAAAGCAGTGGTTTATTTTCAATAGTTTATTTCGAGAATTATTCCTATGACACGAATCAGTCGAATCGTACGTTTATGCCGTGAGGAACTCTAAATTGACGTTTTATCAAAGACGCCCCTTTATAGCAGTATTTTTTTAATATCTAATAATATCCGAAAATACTCACGTAATTTTATGAAAATATCGACTTAATTTCCGTCCATAATGCTTCTCTCGAAGTTATTATTTCGATAGAATTGGAAAAAAAATTGAAAGGTTCAATGATTTTGGCTACGGGAATCGATCCCGATACCTAAGTGCTAAGAAGACGGATCTCTACCACTAAGCTAGATAAGCAGTAAAGAAGTATGGTAAAATCCGGAACGATCGTTATTATTGACCTTTGATACCTTGCTTTCAAATTTCAGAAAAATATCATAATGTTACATATTATTCGATCATGTTTGAATCGAGAGCTTGGCTGTAAAATTAATTTCATATCATAGACAAGATATACCAATTCTCACTAGGTATAGCACGAATGTCATGGCTGACGTATGGACTTCGGCCGATGTAAGCGCATTATTCACTAATAATTCTTTCCAGGCACGTCAAAAATCGAAAACTGTTAACAACTTCGTTGGCCGAGTGTAAAAAAATGGACCAGTACATCGTTGTATTATTTCGAGATTCCGGCAATATCTTCACCAATATAGATCCAATCGAGTTCAAATCTAGAACTGTTTGAAGGGTTTGAAGGCTCTCACAGAATTTCAACGATATCTGACGGATAGATTCTGAGATTTTTTTAATATATTTTTATTTAAATTATCCAGTCATACAATCCTAACAAAATTTTGCATAAGCCTTCGTATCGGTATTTTACAACTAACTACGGCGATTTAATTCGCGATCAGATCAGTATTTTTCGTGTTATTGGGAAAAAAATTGACGATCTTAGCCAGCGCATTTGGACTCCAAACTACAAACTAATCGTTTGAGCCTAGGTATAGGGGTTGTCACCCATAAATTCTTAATAGGGAATAGGGAGTGAGCTATACCTCAATTGAAAGACAACTTGTCCCTTTATATGAATACAATAATTTACAAATTTTTATTGAGTCCTTGAAGTAGTTACAGGGTCTTCATGCTTAGTGTACTAATCAAACAAGCTTGGAGTCAGGAGCTTTTGCGCGTATGTTCTATTGTCCATTCTCCTGTATTGGACACTTTTATTCGAATTTACCATGGTGAATTCGATTAAGAGTGTCCAATACAGGAGAATAGATAATAGAATTCACAATGGTAAATTCGATTAAACGTGTCCAATACAGGAGAATGGACCATAGAACATACGCGCAAAAGCTCCTGACTTCACGTCAGTGCTTGAATCAATTTTTTTTTCGTGAAGTCAAGAAAGAAAGCAATGATGAAAAAATTACACATTATTGTCTACCTTCAATTCTTCTTTAGGGGAAGAATACATAATTATTCTAAAAAAATATTAATTATTAATTAATTAATGTCATATTTAAATAATCAAAGTAAAGAAAATTATAAGTTTAGTTACTAACATACTGAATGAAATTCAATTGAATTCCAGTAATATTCAATTTCTTATTCTTAACCAATAAATGCCCATTGATAGATCTGAAGGTGTTGAGGTAAAACATAAAGATATATTCTCATTAGTGATATAAAAACTGGCCTAAAATTCCTCTCTAACCATCACGAGATTTAATATCGACAAATGAGCCTCTCACCGTACAAGATCAGAAAGTGGGGTTAATTTAAAGAAAGTCTTGAAGCCTTCAGCAGAATTTCAGCCATATCATATTTAAAATAATACATAACCTTTCAAAAGTCCCCTCTCACAAATATACTCCTCTGCAGGCACATGGATCTCTTGAAGAAGAATCGCCTTATCTGTTTCTCAAAGATATTCACTCTTGTTCATAGAAATCCCTTCAATGTTTAGTTGCCTCCTCCTAAGGAGGATCTCTTTCAAAACCAGGTCTGACCGCTACAGGACTCTAATATAGGGCTATCATCTTCCATATATTTTTGATGAAATAACACGATTTTCCCAAGAACATTCGCGCAAAAATATGTCATCATGACATTCATGCTTTTGAAGGTTCTCACAAAAATACGATGATTCGCATCCAGCTACCGAACTCACAAAAGGTTGCTCGGTTCTCCAACAATATGGATCCGATCGTGTTCAAACTTGGAACTCTGCAGTTGAGTTAGGTTCTGAAGGCTCTTCCAAAATTTCAGCCATGCCGGACTAATAGTTTATGATAAATAGAATTTTTTTCAATTATTTTCAATAATTTTTTTGGAATTTCTAGTTATACCATCCTCACGAAATTCCGCAAGAATGTTTGCGTTGGCATGCTACAACTAATAACCATGTTTGAATTATATCGGTTTCGTATTTTTCGAGTTATTGAGGAAATAACAACCAAATTTCAGATGGGTATAATTCCAAAACCGTTTGGCCGATTATACCTATAGACAAACTCAAATGTCGCATTCAGATGCACAACTTAACCTGAAAATTTCAAGCCGCTATCTCCTTCCATTCGCAGGTTATCGTGTCGTACATAATATTTTTTAATTACTTTTTTTTAATTTTCTAGTGATACGATTCTCACAAAATTTCACAAACGTACTTAGGTTTATATTCTACAACTATTCACCAAGTTTCAATTCGATCGGATTTATATTGGGTGAAAACAAAATTATTACTCGGAAACCATTGTCCGTCGTATTAGGATACGCCACCTACCCTGTAAATTTCTAGTCGCTAGCTCTTTCCGTTCTCAAGTTATCGTGGCGCACCACAGAATTAAATTTCACATTTGGGCAAAATGATAACGCGATGTTCCCCAGAACATGCGCGCAAAAATGAGATGCTTGAAATGATTTCCATTACTAGCCAAACAATAATACAGTCTGTTCTCAAGTTTGTATGTCCCCCTCTGAATAAAAATTGACCTATTCCGGCATTTTATCTCAAAACATACTTGTCGTGACATAATTGGCCTGGGAAGTTTTCTAATTGACACCTGATATTCTTGGAAATATTGGTAATATTAATTCTTTCCTGGAGCTAAGCAGCTTTGGGCGAGTTCAGTACCTGCATGGGTGACCGCTGGCCAAAGCCCCTGGCCACAGTTTTCCAACTTGTTCATCATTTCAAGAGCAAAAATTCAAAACTGTGCCAGATATCGAAGCTTCAATATTTAAATATAATCTCCGCCATTTTCTCAATTCATCTCCCACTTCCACCCAAATTTTTATCCAGGTGACTTACGCCGCTGAGCACCAGTGGCCATTTCGAAAAATGACCTGATTTACAGTCAGACATCTCTGCTGTGCCCCGGAGATGGCCAGACCTTCTATTAGGCCCCATTTGAAATGCAGATGAACGGTCAGCAAACACCCGTATAAGATGTGTACAAATAGTCTTGCCTGCATGATTTGTGAGACCGCTAACGGACCAGAGAACCTCTCTCGCAGGGCCCTCCTGTTTCTCCGAGCCCCCCCTTGACCCCCTTCCACCAGGCCCCGGTCTTGACCGCCGGAAGTCTGACCATCGCATCCTCGGCGAAATTGCGAAAATCTGTATAGTCTGATTTGATATTTATGAGGTTCCTGAATTATTCGCCGGGTAATTAAAAGTGCTTAGGTTGAAGGTGGAAGGGTGCAATGAGGTGATGAAATTTTGGTAATTTTGCGGGGTGACGGGAAGAGTCGGTCTCGGCGGAAATTGAAGCCTGATTCATCGCGAAAAGATGATGTTACAGAGGTTAAAGTGGATCGATATCAAGTAATCTTGAAAGGATACTGTGGGAGGTGATTAAGGACTCAAAATTTAATGCTAATGATATTATGGAAATGCTTGATGTGTGTTTGAATACCACCTATTTCCAACTAGGAGATGTTTTTTCTCGACAACATTTTGGAATGGCTATTGGTTCGCCTTTATCACCTGTCATGAGTAATATATTCATGGAAAATTTTGAAGAAAAACTTATGGACACTTATTTGTTGAAACCAAAAGCTTGGTGGCGATATGTTGACGATATATTTGTAATTTGGCAACATGGTAGAGAAGAGTTAGGCAAATTTTTCGATTTCATATATACGAAGGAACCTACAATAAAATTCGTTGGAAATAGAGAAAAATAATCAGCCTTCTTTTGTAGATGTTTTGATAATTAAGTATCCGAGCGTTTTTGAAACGAGTGCTATTAAAACACTTTACGATAGAGCTAACCTAATTTGATCTACTCTTGAAATTCGAAATAATGAAATTGATCACATCAAAGAATTTCTTGAATATAATGGATATCCAAGGCGTAAATAGATCGATAATGAATTTAGATAGAATAGCTTCTAATAAAATAACAAATAATGGAGTAAAGCAGAATAATCAACAAGAACAGCAACCCAATCTGAATGTGATCTCTTATGTTCGTGGCCTTTCTGATAAAATCAGAAGTTCAATATAACTAACGTCTTCAAAACACAAAACGATCTTAGGTCTTTACTTATTAGACAAAACAAAACCCATTAATGAAAAACGAAAATCAAAAACTGTGTATATAATATTCCTTGTATTTGTGGTAAATCGTACACAGGAGAAACATCAAGACAACTAGAAGTAAGAAAGTCGGAATATAAGAACAATTTGAGAAAAAGAGACATACAGAAATCAAAAATAGCTGAACATGTATGTACAATCCAAGGAGATCACAAAATGGGTTGCAGTAATACAAAGATTCTGATGACAGATGAAAGAATACCCCATTTAATAATGAATCGATATCCTCGAGTTCGTAGGAATACAAACCTACAATAATTTCACGCAAAGGTTTATTATTTACTTGTGGTAAATGTTTAGAGCTCTCTTAAAGATGAATATGCAGTACAAGTATAAAACTTAATATAAATTCGGTAAATCAAAGACATTTTTCTCATTGTGAATATGGTCATGTAGATCGATTATTATTTTAAATTGCGCTCTTATTGGCGCTCTTGTTCCTCGTAACAGAGTGCTTATCAATTTGCCCAAATGTCTATAATTTTTGGATTAAAATGGTCTCAACCGCTTTGGTTCGACTCACCGATCAATAATCCGTGCACGAAATGAATTCTGTCCGGCCGACCGTAGGCACGATAACTCTCGAACGAAAGGAGTTAGATGATTTAAATTTACAGGGTAGGTTTGGAGCGTAAATATCTCGGACGAGTTCGTTAACGGGTGAAATCCACCAAGCGGTTTCAGAGCTAAGATCGTTTTTGGTAAAAACATTTTTGCGCGTATGTTCTGGAGAACATCTTATCATTTTGCCCAAATGTGAAATTTAATTCTGTGGTGCCGTCCGGCCGTCCGGCCATTGCCACGATAACTTGAGAACGGAAAGAGCTAGCGACTTGAAATTTTCAGGGTAGGTGGCGCATCCCAATACAACGGACAAGTTCGTTAATGGGTATACTCGGCCCAATGGTTTCCGAGTAATAATTTTGTTTTCAACCAAAATAAATCCGATCAAATTTAAACTTGGTGAATAGTTGTAGTATATAAACTTAAGCATGTTTGTGAAATTTTGTGAGAATCGTGTCACTGGAAAATTTTTAAAAAATTATTAAAAAATATTATTTATGACACGATAACCTGAGAACGGAAGGAGATAGCGGCTTGAAATTTTCAGGTTAGGTTGTGCATCTGAAAGCGACATTTGAATTTGTCTATAGGTATATTCGGCCAAACGGTTTTGGAATTATACCCCCCTGAAATTTGGTTGTTATTTCCTCAATAACTCGAAAAATACGAAACCGATATAATTCAAACATGCTTATTAGTTGTAGAATGCCAACGCGAAAATTCTTGCGGAATTTAGTGAGGATGGTATAACTAGAAAATTTCAACAAAATTATTGAAAATAATTGAAAAAAATACTATATATCATAAACTATGCCTCGGGCATGGCTGAAATTTTGGAAGAGCCTTCAGAACCTAACTCTACTGCAGAGTTCCAAGTTTGAACACGATCGGATCCATATTGTTGGAGAACCGAGCAGCCTTTTGTGAGTTCGGTAGCTGGATGCGAATCGTCGTATGATATGTTGTCTATGGTCGTATTTTTGCGAGAACCTTCAAGAACATGAATGTCATGATGACATATTTTTGCGCGTATGTTCTTGGGAAAATCGTGATATTTCATCACAAATCTATGGGAGATGATAGCCCTACATTAGCGGTAAGACCTGGTTTTGAAAAGATCCTCCTTAGGAGGAGGCAACTAAATATTGAAGGGATTTCTATGAACAAGAGTGAATATGTGAGAAAAGAAGTGAGAAATAGAGAAGGCGATTATTCTTCAAGAGATCCATGTGGCTTCAGATGAGTATATTTGTGAGAGGGGACTTTTGAAAGGTTATGTATTATTTTTAATATGATATTGCTGAAATTTTGCTGAAGGCTTCAAAACTTAACTTTCAATTAACCACACTTTCTCATCTTGTAAGGTGAGAGACTCATTTGTGGATATTAAATCTCGTGATGGGTAGAGAGGAATTTTAGGACAGTTTTTCTATCACTAATGAGAATATATCTTTATGTTTCACCTCATCACCTTTAAATCTATCAATGGACATTTATTAGTTAAGAATAAGTAATTGAATATTACTGGAATTCAATTGAATTTCATTCAATATGTTAGTGACTAAACTTATAATTTTCTTTACTTCTATTTATTAAATAAAAAAATAAATTACTTTTATTATTTAAATATGACATTAATTCCAGTAATATTTTTCAAGAATATTTATGTAGTCTTCTCCTAAAGAAGAATTGAAGGTAGACAATAATGTGTTAATTTTTTCATCATTGCTTTCTATCCTGACTTCACGAAAAAAAAATTGGTTCAAGCACTGACGTGAAGTCAGGAGCTTTTGCGCGTATGTTCTATTGTCCATTCTCCTGTATTGAACACTCTTAATCGAATTTACCATGGTGAATTCTATTGTCTGTTCTCCTGTATTGGTCACTCTTAATCGAATTTACCATGGTGAATTCGATTAAGGCTGTCCAATACAGGAGAATGGACAATAGAATTCACCATGGTAAATTCCATTAAAAGTGTCCAATACAGGAGAATGGACAATAGAACATACGCGCAAAAGCTCCTGACTTCACGTCAGTGCTTGAACCAATTTTTTTTATTAATATTTCCGGAACCGATCACTCGATCTATCTGAAATTTAGAATCAAATTGTAGAATCATGACCTTCATATGCATTCTTCTTGTAGAAAAAATCATGCAAAAAATGAAATAATTCAAAGGTGTGTTTGACTATCTTGTCTTACTAACCTTATTAACTTCTCCCATATTATATCGCTGCCTCTGCAGAATTTCCGTCATTCTTCCAACAAAATCTGATTTTTACATTTTTGGGGCCGATTTTCTCGAAAACGGTGAAGTTTAGAGCCTTCTACTATGTGTACAATTTTTAAATAAAAATTTTCAAGAAGAAGCATTTCAACCCCGTCAAAAAATTTGAAGAAATGTCAGTGATGTTCAAGTTGGGGGAGTTGTAATATCGAATGACTTCCTATCCACGCCATTGAAAATGTTCGAAACAAGTGAGAAATATTTGAAGTTCACTTCCACCGAAAACTATGGCTGTTATGAATTTAATCGGAATTTCTTCAGCCGCTTAGGAGTTATTGCAAAAAAAAAATTATTTCCTCCAAATTTTACACCCTATAACACATCGAGGGGGCGTCTTAGGAGATATGTTTATGGGAACTTTCAGGGCAAAAAAATAGCCTTCTATCTGATATTGAAGACCCGCTACAAACAAATGTTTATTCAAAATCATACGTCATCCAGCATTCGTAGTCCCAGATCCCTTGTTCACAAAATCTCGTAGTTCGCAACCAGTAAAACGTAAACTCAATTTACTGGTCACCTTATAATTTGAATTCGTTAATTTATTTCAATCTAAATTAGAAATCTTGTGTCTAATGAGTGTCTCTTGATATTCCACAGTTAATTTCTCAATATATTATACAGATTATTTCAGTATGTTAATTTTATCGTTTTGATTCTGTACGCCAACGGTTTTACAGAGATTTCTGTCGTGTTACGGCGGAAGATAGACTTGGAAGCTCGGTTATTCGGCCTTTCTGATGTGCGCTCTCGAAGTGGTACATTGGTATTAAGGGTTTTCAGTGCCGGCGCTGATAGTGAATCAGTGAAGCAACTGTTTCAGGCGCCAACACTCTGGGGGCAGCATTTTGACCCAGTTCGCTTCTGATGGTAGGGGCGCCTGAAGATTTCTTGAATCCTTCGCCAAATTTTTTAGCACCGGCCCTGACGGTTTAACTAAGATTCCTATGTTCTCAATAGTTGAGATAAAATAAATGGTATTCTGGAAATCTTATAAAATAGTTCGTGTATTTCTATGTTGTAGTAAATATACGCCGAGATGGACGATGAGTAAAGTTTAAATATGTTTTTGGGTTATTGAAATTGGTTTTGTAAATTGATTTACGTGATTGTTTCAGATTGATATTAGTTCTAAGGTTTTAAATGCCATTTTTATTAGAAAATCATATAGGGTATTTGATTTTTGATTATTTTTATTACATACTAATAGAACAGCTGAAATTTGGTACGCAGAATAAATTAACAGAAAAATTAAGAAATCTGTAACTTTCACCTTCCAACCCCCATAATGTATGTGGGCTGGAGGGTGAAAATTATATAATTCATATATCGATATTTTCCAACTATTTCCAGTAATATAGATTACATCGAGTTCAAATCTAGTTCAATATTCAACTAATTCATTCGAATGTGCAAAATGATAACACACTGTTCCCTAGAACATGCACGCAATGACTTTCAATCAATTTTAGCGCGCATGTTCATTTTGACTGTAATGTTCAAGGTAGGTTGCGCATCCGAATTCGATGGTTCGTTAATAGACATAATCGGCCAAATGGTTTCCGAGTTACACCCATTTGGAACATTGTTTCCTCAATAACTCAACAAATACAGATCCAATCGAATTGAAAATTGGTAATTAGTAGTAGAAGGCCAACGCGCAAATTTTTGCGAAATTTCGTGAGGAACCTATCACTAGAAAAATGTTTTTCTGCAGAAATGTTAAATTTCAGGAACCATCGGTCAGATTATGCTGAAATTCTGCACAAATAAATGGCTTTAAGTCACTGTTTTTGGCGCTCTTGTTCATCGGAACAGAGTGCTTATCAATTTGCCCAAATGTCTGTATTTTTCGAATATTTGGCTGAAAATGGTCTCAAACGATTAGGTTCAACTCACTGATCAAGAATCCGAGGTCGAAATCGATTCTGTCCGGCCGGCCGGCCGTCCGTTAGCACGATAACTCTAGAACGAAAGGAGTTAGAGGATTGAAATTTTCAGGGTAGGTTTGGAGCGTAAATATCTCCAAGCGGTTTTGGAGTTATGGCCGTTTTTAGTAAAAACATTTTTTATGAATATTTCCGAAACCGAATACGCGATCTATCTGAAATTTATCATCAGATTGTAGAATAATGGCCCTTATACGCATGCGAAGTTTTGTATTGAACAGGTAGCCATAAAGTGCCAAAAAAAAATTAAATTTTTAAATTTTGTTTCTACAATAACTCTCGAACAGAATCAGCTAGGCCGTTGAAATTTTCAGGGTAGGTTCGGGAGATAAATATCTCGGTTAAGTTTGTTATTGGGCAAAATAGGCCAGATAATTCCGAAGTAACGAAAACAATTTTTTTTTAACTTACATATTTCAAAGTCATTTTTTTTTAAGATGCAGTTTCACCATAAAAATCCATTGATATCATTTTCATCTCTAACATGCTAATACTTTCGGAGATATGATTTTTCGAAATTTCAATAATGAATCATACTTCTATGTTTTCAGAGAATGCTATAATTATTCTATCTATGAATTATTATATGATCTATCTTCATACTCGTACATGTCATCCTGTTCTATAAGAGAGTGTCGAATTCATTTCAGCTATTTTAATTTGATTTCTTCCATGGTGCAGTCCTCATTCTTAGATTGCTCATTTAATCTTGATAAATAAACTATCATTTGAATTGAATTTCTTTTATGACGCAGTTCTATCATAAGAATCCATTGATATAATTCCCAACTCTGAGAAACCAATACTTTCGGAGATATGATTTGTCTGTTTGAACAAGTGCGCCAGAAAACTCCTGTCCGCAGGGCTTGTTCAATCTGGTACCGGATTTCAGCTCGATCGGCTTTGTACTTTAGCAACTATTTAAAAAAAAGTTCTGAACTTGTATCTGCTTCTGAAATTAGAATGATGTAAATCTCAGTTTATTTACAACGCTGCGAACGCCGTGACTTTTCTCTCCTGCCGCTCCGCATAACTCAAAATATACAAATCTGAATAAATTGAAGCTTGGTGATTAGATGTAAAATGCTGACACGCAAATATTCGCGAAATTTCTTGGGCATCTTACCACAAAAAAAAAATATTTCTTGAAAAGAAATAAAAATTTGTCAGATTTCGCAAGAATTCCGCACAAACGGAATTTTATTTTCCCAATATTTTCCGAAATACTGACCTGATCGAATTGAATTCTAGTCCTCGGTTGAAAAAGGACGGCTAGAAGGTTCATGCAGTATTAGTGAATAGACAATTGGGAACTTCCAAGAAGATGCCAGTGCTAGGGTGGCGGGATTCGAAAACTACCCAAGCTAGTAATGAATGTAAACAATCTAGGTTGGATAGGTCAGTCGACGAAGTTTGAACGAAATTTTCATCGAAAATTTAAATTTGAATTGACTTGAAGATCTTTGTTGGATTACTTTGTGATATAAAATTAAATATTGATCATTATATAACTAATTTGATGGCACTTGATTGAAATGGATACTACAACCAGTAAGTTATTCATATATGTTTGTCAAACTTACATTATATTTAAAAGTTCTTTCAGTTACTATTTGTCGAGTGGTTATGAAGGGACTTTGTTTATTATAATTTCTGGAGTAAATAGGAGCTTCAACTTCTAATTCTAGAATCCTTGTACAAAAGGAAGTGGTTCTAAATGTAGATCATGTAATTATGTGTGACAAAACGAATTGTGGTCTCAGTTTTATTGACAGTTGTTCTTTGTGTTAGCAAAGTAGTGCTCGTAATTCAAAACCACATAAAATTGATGGTTCACTAATGTGGAGAATGGTAAACTTAAAATAAAAAATATGGTATATTCTGGTAAAGTCGGAGCACGGAGGAGGTGTAAACATATTACTGTTGTTTTAATTTAAGTTCAGGTGCATGATGTTCTAGTTCATTTATGATGATATAGTGTCAAATTGATCCAGATAAAGCTTTTGTAAAACCGTTATCAATAATTAAAATGATTTTTTCAAAATATGATACATATATTAAGTGAAAATAATTATTAACAATAAGTGTTATGTTTGAAGTATGATAAAGTTGCTTTTTCTTGTTTTGTTACCAAGAGTTTTGATGACTATCTCTTCTATTCAATTGAAAATATCAAAATTGTTTATATCTGTGAAAAATTTCAAAGCACTGTCACTGTTTGAGATATCACTCAAAGTAGATATCCGGATGTATCAACCATAACACTAACATCAAAAGTGTTGGGTGATCTGGTAACAATGTACACAACCAAGTCTACTACTAACATTATTATTGCTGTTCAACTAACTCAAGAGTGCTTTGGCGATGCTTACTTCTACTTCTGAATGAAGTTATTCAGCACAGCAAACGTCATCGACACATTCCTTTCTCTTTCGAGGTACCTCTTTATCCTCTCGTTGAAGATTATGTTGATGTAGTTCCACGTTAAGTACTCTTCGGTCTATTAGTTATCCTCCTAACACAGTTTCAATAATTATATTTATATCTGGTTCCCAGGTAACACATACCTCGCATAGAGGTCTCTGAGAGGTTACAATGTGGATGGAAATGCGAGCTCCCAATGTGAGATCCTCAAGACATCACACAGATAACCAGAATAAGATATTCCTATTGCGAGCTCCTAAAGATATCCCACAGATAACCAGACGAAGACATCCTGTTGCGAGATCCTCAAGATATCACATATGTAACCAGAATAAGAATATCCTATTGCGAGCTCCTAAAGATATCAAACAGATAATCAGAAAAAAGATATTCCTATTGCGAGCTCCTAAAGATATCCCACAGATAACCAGAATAAGATATTCCTGTTGCGAGATCCTCAAGATATCACATATGTAACCAGAAAAAGATATTCCTATTGCGAGCTCCTAAAGATATCCCACAGATAACCAGACTAAGACATTCTTGTTGCGACCTCCTTAAGTCATCGCAATTATAACAAGAATAAGATATTCCTATTGCGGAGATCCTCAAGATATCACATATGTTATCAGAATAAGACATTCCCATTGCGAGCTCCTAAAGATATCACATAGATAATCAGAATAATACACAACTATTGCGAGCTCCTAAAGATATCACACAGATAACAAGAATAAGATATTCCTATTGCGAGCTCCTAAAGATATCCCAAAGATATCCAGATTAAGACATTCCTGTTGCGAGCTCCTCAAGATATCACATACGTAACCAGAATAAGATATTCCCATTGCGAGCTCCTAAAGATATCACGCAGATAACTAGAAAAGGACATTCCTATTGCGAGCTCCTCAAGATATAACATATGTAACCAGAATAAGATATTCCCATTGCGAGCTCCTAAAGATATCACGCAGATAACTAAAAAAAAAAATTACTATTGCGAGCTCCTCAAGATATCACAAGTGTAACGAGAATAACTCATTCCATTGCGAGGTCCTAAAAACCTCACAAATTCAACAAGAATAGGAAATCAGTTGGCGTGTTGCAGGGATCTACTCCATCCCTACTCTGCACTTCTCGTTTCCACAGGTAGGTGGCGCAATCGTCTACTCTGTACCCAGAAGAACAACCCCATCGCTAATAACCCGAATGGAATATCGATCTACGCATCAAAGTGATGTATTCGGCACCACACATGTACTGCACATCTGGAGGATTTATTGATTATAGATCCAAATGCAGCCATCTTCTCTCAATACTGCCCCGTTTTAGCAACCTGAGAACTTTCCCATGTGATATCTCTGAGATGTTACTGGGTCCCCCTGTGGTGGACATTTGGAGGTGATAGAGAGGTCTGGGCGACCTCCCTGCGATATCGCAGTACACATCTCAAAATATTCCCCAGGGTGAGCAGTTTGAGAACTCCCCCATACGATATCTCCGAGATGTTACTGGGCTCATCCCCTGTGGCGGACATTTGGAGGTGATAGAGAGGTCTGGGCAACCTCCCTGCGATATCGCAGTACACATTCCCCAGGGTGAGCAGTTTGAGAACTCCCCCATACGATATCTCCGAGATGTTACTGGGTTCATCCCCTGTGGCGGACATTTGGAGGTGATAGGGAGGTCTGAGTGGCCTCCCTGAGATATTGCAATAAACCTCTCAAAATATTCCCCAGGGTGAGAAGTTCGAGAACTTCCCCATGTAGTGTCTCTGAAATGTTACTGGGCTCATCGGGCTCATCCCCTGTGGCGGACATTTGGAGGTGATAGGGAGGTCTGGGCGACCCCCCTGCGATATCGCAATAGACCTCTCAAAATATTCCCCAGGGTGAGCACTGAGCAGTTTGAGAACTTCCCCATGTGATATCTCAGAGATGTTAATGGGCTCATCCCCTGTGGCGGACATTTGGGGGTGATAGGGAGCTCTTGGCGACCTCCCAGCGATATCGCAATAGGTGTCACAATATCCCGGCAAGAGCTCGCCGAGACATCTCTGGGAGGTCCCTGTGTTACCTGGGTTTTACGGAGGTAAGAAGTAAAATCTCAAACCTATACATTTTGGATTTTTCGCCCATGAATTGCATTCAGGCACACAACGATAGTTTTTTCTGGTCGAAGACTATTAGACAGGATAATACTATCGATTTTCATTTGAATTTTTCTTTTAAACAAAAGTTTTTGGATGTTTACAAAACAATTACACCGAAACACGTGCAATAACTGCGCTCACTACTAGCTTGGTTAGTTTTCAAATCCCGCCACCCTGGCGCTGGCATCGTCTTGGAAGTTCCCAATAGGACATGCGCGAAAGAGCTACTGAGTGCTTTTCTCGAAATTTTATGTTTTATTAAACTCGAAGTTTTCAAACTAATAAAAGAAAACACACAAAATGAGCTTAGGTCTTTATTAACGAAAACAAAAGCCATAAATGAAAAACAAAAATAAAAAAACTCTGTATATAATATTCCTTGTATTTGTGGTAAATTATACATAGGAGAAACATCAAGACCACTAGAAGTAAGAAAGTCAGAGCATAAGAATAACTTGAGAAATAGAGACATACAGAAATCAAAAACAGCAGAACATGTATGTACAATCCAAGGAGATCACATGATGGATTGGAGTAATACAAAGATTCTAATGACAGAACCGGATTATATGAAAAGGAAACTTAAGGAGTCAACTTGTATTTTATTGAACAGAGAATGCAATTTTGCAAATTGCTCAATTGGTATTGACCATATTTGGCTAAATTTATTAAAATAGGAGTTGGAACTTGGAAATTTCTATGCGAAGTAAAACTATGTTAGCTATGATTTTTAAATACTGTCAATGTGACAATTCTTGAATTTCACAAAATAACTATCAACAAAATAATTCTAAAGATTTTCATCAAAAGTCTGATGAAGCAGTCTGATATAGACTCCGAAACGTTACGATATAGTTGTTTCTTCGTTGATGTTGTTTCGTTGTTGTTTGTTAGGCAACATTGTTCAATTGATTGCTGCTGACAAATATCTTGTGTTTCTTACGCAGAAGCAAATCACAAAATAATAAATTTTTATTTTATAGATATTTTTCAGAGTTTGGGAGAGAAAACCCAGAAAAAACCTTTCAATAATGAGTATACCTCCCACAGTATCCTTTAATGATTACTTAATAAAAAAACACCCATCTCTTCCGGTTTAGACAGATCGGTCCCCTTGATTATCCTCGAATTCGAATCTCTAGCAACATAAAGAATTTCGGCGTAGGTCTGGCGAATGATTTTGACGGAGAAATCGCAAACGGTAAATTCTGACCTCGCCAATTTCCCTTTTTTATTCGGTCATAGGACGGAATAATTGATGTAGATTTTCAGCAAATCTATTTGAAGACATTGTTCGGAAAGTGAGGGGAGCAGCAGGTCCGGCGAAAGATTGTACCATATAGTGGCGAAAAGGGCGGCAGCCCCATCAATATTCTAGCAGAAGGACTCGTTCTAGGTACGAGCATCAAATTTATGTGACCATGTTTATGGACTCGTGGGACGAGTGTGGCCGTTCCTTTCTTTAATTTCGGATCGGCTTTATGTTTCGACAAGACGTGCCCGAGATAAACAACGGAATGGGTTACGTTTCCGCCGGATCTTATGGGCTGAAACGCTTTGCGAAGGAAACGTTGCTGGTGAAACATGATGAAAAGAGCCATTGCCGTAGATGAAGGGTGGGAGAATGGGAAATGCTGCAAATTGTACACTTTTTAACTCGATGAAAATTTGTATACGATTTGCAGTAATTTATTTAATGTTGTGATTCGTTTCGTCAACGCGACTTCATTAGCCTACATCAAACTAAATTCTTATACCCCTATAACACTATGCCTTTTTCGTGCCTATTTGTCAGCCTGACTGACTGCGTCTGAAATTTTGAGGAAATACGCATGCGCCCGGGAGCGTATTGACATTGTTTACTATGCTACAACGCATATATGCTGTTGCAACGCGGTAAAGAATGACTGAACCAAAGCTCTCTCTATCCAGACATATCTTACCAGGACTCAGCACAGGCAGGCGTTCAGACGTAGTAACTATTGTATTATTGATATGCTGTCATTCTCGAGACATTGTTTACCGCGTTGCAGTCCCAACCACGTTCAAATTTGCTTTCTTCGGAGAGCGATGATAATTATTTTTTATACTGCATAGGTAGGCAGATATTGCATTTTGCGACTACAGTGTTGGCAGGGTGGAAGCTATTGTAAGGACCCTTACGCCATACAAAATAAGTTTGAAATAACGGTTAGGACCTGTATGCAAATAAACACCGATAACAGAAAAGTATTAGCACAATTAGCTCTAGGAGAAAACGTATCCCCAGAATTTTATGAAGGCATGTCAACTGATGTGAGTATAGAAAATGACTTGCCAACTAGTGCAGAGCAACAAAGTAATGTTTTTATGCAACAGGATAATTTTTCTATCGAAAAAATAAACATTGTCGAGAATGCCAATAAAACAAATTTAGGTGAAGAATATTCCCCAGCTGTATCAGAAAATTTTGAACGAATTAGTAAAATAGCAACCAAACATAATACGGTTGATATGGTTAATGTCATGCAACTTTATGAAACTTTAAACAAAATTATAACTCTCTGACTTAAATTTTATTCACGTATCAAAAAATCTCTCGCTAAAAAACTTTTCTGTTCAGCCAACATCAGTGTTCCGAAGAAAAATTAGACTTGGTTTATCATGCGGCGCAAAACGTATTAATAGACCAAATGCAAAATCACATGGAAATGCACACTAGGATTATTCTTAAGTGGATTTTGCAGTTAATGTAGTTTTTTTTGTATTTTAGTGTAGTTTAATAAATTGTGTTTAGCGATACTTACTATATTATACTATTGTTATTTTTATGTGTATTTGTATTATTTACTATAAAAATTTGTTTTGTCTTTTAGAGTATTTTAGAGTGTTTTAGAGGTTTAGTAAACTATTTTTGGCGATAGTAGGTATGTTGCTGTTATATTTATTAACGTGAAAGCACATTCGAACGTGGATGGGACTGCAAAGCGGTAAACAATGTCTCGAGAATAACAGCGTATCAATAATACAATAGTTACTACGTCTGAACACCTGCCTGAGCTGAGTCGTGGTAAGATATGTCTGGGTAGAAAGAGCATTGGTTCAGTCATTCTTTACCGCGTTGCAGCAGCATGTATGCGTTGCAGCATAGTAAACAATGCCAATACGCCGCCCGGGACTATTTTGTAGACTTTTTCAGGCTTGAAAATAAATAGAACTGGTTCTATTTGTTCCTCCTGAATCGTGGGGACTTCAAGCCGTTTTGTCGAAATGTCATGTCTACCAACACAATATATATCTGTCTGACTTGAAGAATTAACATAACCTATACCTATAACCTAGTTTTTTCTATCCTTTGAATCGCAGCCTTCGTAAATTCAATAATAAATTTATGTTTATTATTCTGAGGACGTAAACTAACTAAACTTACGAAGGCCAGATAATCTGTGATGGCTATCACCGAGTGATAAGAAGTTTTCACCAGTACCCTAGTATCGCAAAGTAATTATTAATTTCGTTTTCGGAGAAATGCTTGCTGGAATTAAAGTGTCTTTTTTCTGTATGTGAATTTGCACTCTATGTAGTAGCATATTAAACGTTTCTTCAGACATTCTTAAAACACTATGGTATTGTTTTGAAAATATACGAACAAAACAAGAACTTAAGGTAAATATGTCAATTACTTCAATGTTTGGAGCTCCGAAATTACTGCCTGAAACAAGCTCGAAAATAGCGTCATTTAATAGTGCCACTCATTTGGGGGGAAATTCACCCAACAAATAGCCATGAAAACAGGCGTAAATATAGGACGTGAAAAAGGCATAGTGTAACAAGGGTATTATACCCTTATTACTCCATGCCTTTTTCGTGCCTATTTGTCAGCCTGACTGACTGCGCCTGAAATTTTGAAGAAATACGCATGCGCCCGGGACTATTTCGTAGACTGTTTAACTTACGCAGGCGCAAATATAGGACGTGAAAAAGGCATAGTGTAATAAGGGTATTATACCCTTAACACACCATGCCTTTTCGTGCCTATTTGTCAGCCTGACTGACTGCGCCTGAAATTTTGTATAAATACGCATGCGCCGGGGACTATTTCGTAGACTGTTTAAGGCTTGGAAATAAATAGAACTGGTTATATTTGTTCCCCCTGAATCGTGGGGATTTCAAGCCTTTTTGTCGAAATGTCATGGCTACCAACACAATATTTATCTGTCTGACTTGACGTCTTAACATAACCTAGTTTATTCTATCCTTTGAATCGCAGCCTTCGAAAATTCAATAATGAATCTATGTTTATTACTCTGAGGACGTAAACTAAACTTACGAAGGCCAGATAATCTGTGATGGCTATCCCCGAGTGATATGAAGTTTTCACCAGTAGCCTATAATATCGCAAAGTAATTATTAATTTCGTTTTTGGAGAAATGCTTGCTGGAATTACAGTGTCTTTTTTCTGTATGTGAATTTTTGCTCTATGTAATAGGTACCATATTACGCTTCTTCAGACATTCTTAAAATTCTATGATATTGTTTTAAAAATATACGAACAAAACAAGAACTTGAGTTAAATATGTCAATTTCTTCAATGTTGGCAGCTCTGAAATTAATGCCTGAAACAAGCTCGAAAAAAGCGTCATTTAATAGTGCCACTCATTTGGGGGAAAATTCAACCAACAAATAGCCATGAAAATAGGCGCAAATATAGACATGAAAAAGGCATAGTGTAATAGGGGTAAGTAATGATCTGCCTATACCTCGATGACCTGGACATAGAGTCTTTCTGTTCTTCTTCCTTCTTCTTCTTACGACTTATTTGATACTAGTTACATAATTTTACGCTGCTACACTACAACTACACTCTGGTCCACTACATTTTTTGGCGTCTGACATATTATGTTTCAGAAACAAAGTTTCCAGCTTCAAAGACGAAGTGTGTTATCAATTACTACACTCAAGTATGGGCTGACATTATACCCTTAGTCATAAACCGATTAGTGAGAATAATGAGTTGTTAATAGCGGTTAGATCATTGAGTAAAATATCTTTTCTCTTACACATTTCGATACCTCCAAGTGTTCCTAAGTACCATTCATTGTAATTTTTCAACAATTTGACGGAATTTTCTGAAATTGAGTGGCCAGTTGTTAAAACGTGATTTGCAACAGCAGATTTATCGATGTTGTTGTCCCAAATTTGTTGTTCCGTATACCCTTTATACCGTGTGAGAATGTTTCTAGTTGTTTGCCCGACGTAGCCCTTGTTTCAATCTAAACATGTAATTTAATCTATACCCGATTTCAACATGTTCGCAGTTTTATTGAATATATTTACTAGAAGTTTTTGAATTTTCGGGGAAGTTTTGGAAGCCAGTTTTTAATTAACGTTTTCAAGAATATGTATTTGTTGTTTGTTTTCGGATAGAACTTGAGAGCGTTTTCATTTCTTTCAAAAGAAATGAAAACGGTGAAAAGTTTCCACGCTTTCACGTTCCATCCGAAAACAAACAACAAATACATATTTTTAAAAAGGTTAATATAAAACTGGATTTCAAAACTTAAACAACTAGGAAATACATTCGATAAAACTACGGACATTTTTTATTTAGATTGCAACAAGTCGGGCAAACAATCAGAAACGTTCTCATACGGTATAAAGAGCATACGGGACATATTCGGAACAAAACAACATCGATAAATCTGCTGTTCCAAATCACGTATTAACAACTGGCCACTCAATGTCAGAATATTCCCTCAAAGTAATTAACTACACTCTTGTCCACTACAGTTTTTGTCGTCTAACATATGTTTCGGAAAAAACGATAAAACTCCGGACATGTTAAAATCGGGTATATATGAAATTAAATGTTCAGATTGTAACAAGTGCTACGTCGGGCAAACAACCCTACATTCTCACGCGGTATAAAGAGTATACGGGACACATTAGGAACAACAACATGGATAAATCTGATATTGGAAATCGCGTTTTAACAACTGGCCACTCAATTCCGTCAAATTATTGAAAAATTCCAATACTAGTACTTAGGTACACTTGAAGGGATCGAAATGCATAAGAGAAAAGATATTTTAATCAATAATGATCTAACCGCTATTAACAACCCATTATCCCACTTATCGCTTTATGACTAAGTGTATAATGTCAACTCATACTCGAGTGTAGAAATTGATAGAATGCTTTAGTAACGCTTCGTCTTTGAAGATGGAAACTTTGTTTCCGAAACATATGTCAGACAACAAAAACTGTAGTGGACAAGAGTGTTGTTACTTTTGTAGTGTTCATAATAAGTCCACAGTGAACTAGAATATACTTACACTGCTACTTCTTTTTTTGTAAACATTTACAATTCCTATACCGCTTTTATAAATTAATCCTCTATTTGAATAGATTGAGTAGGTTATTTAGATCTAATTGTTCATTACCTAAATTACCCGTATATTTTTCTCTATTTAATTCCTTTTTGGGCGCATGTTCTAGGGGAACATCGTCCTATCATTTCGTCCAAATGTCTGTAATTTTCGAATTTCGAGCTGAAAATTGGCTAATAGACTAATTCGGACTCCCTGATCACGAATCCGGTGTCAGATTTTAGGGTGCCGTCCGGCCGGCCGGCCGGTTGTCCGTACTTCCGGCCGTAGGCACGATAACAGGAGCACCGAAGGTCCTATCGACTTCAAACTTTCAGGGTAGGTTTCTGATCAAAATGCGACGGTTAGGTTCGTTAACGGGCAAAATCGGCCGGACGGTTTAGGAGTTATAGACATTTAAAATTTTGAGGTTATTTCTCTGATATTTCAGGAACTAAAGAAGATGTTGAATCGAAACTTGGTAGTCAGTTCGAGGATATAAACGCGCAACTTTTGGCAAAATTCTGTTATGATCGAAATGTTGGTAATTTTTAAAAAAATATTTCTTTTATTATTTTATTTTTTTTCGTGAACTATTCATCAGATTGCAACAAAAACTTGTACTAACGTCAATTGTAGTATTTTGCAACATTGTGCAAAATTTTGGCTCTATACGATTTCAATTTCTGGAGATATAAGACAAAATGTGTCAAATTTCCTGGGTCTCTCTCAGTATTTTCATCGATTTTTTTCTTTACTGGTCAGTACGGGCCACAAGGAAGATGAACATGCGCCCAAAAGCTCCTGTCCACAGGGCTTGAACCAATTTTTTCAAATTATGTCGTATTTGAAATCCGGGTTAAACTTATGCCCTGCTGGTAATAAATGTTTCGAATAATTAGAAATAATTTTGTTGTTTTGGTAGCTGTGTTGATGTTCCTTAATTCTTATACCAAAATTTCAACCTGTTTTTCCTATATAATTTATCCCAACTACGGCGATTTAACTGATAAACACCGAATTTATCTTCTTTATTGCTCTTTGATTTATTACTCGTAATGATTCATTGGTTATTGTTTGTCCGGAATGAGGTATTTATCTGTTCGTTTCGAAGACCTCTTTCAATTCGGTATCTCAGTTTCCCAAAATATGTTGTGCTATTGAATATTTTATTTTTATCCTTAATTTCTGGAAATTTTTTCTTTAAATTTCTCTAAATTTTTTTCTTCAACATTTTGCTGATTAACTCTGGATCATATTCATTGTTTGCTGCTATTTGTTCAAACAAATTCAGTGTTTATCAGTTAAAGAGCAGTAATTGTGATAAATTTTATATAGGAAAAACAGGTAGAAATTTTATCATAAGAATTAAGCAACATCATCTCGGGTACCAAAACAACAAAATTAATTGTAATTATTCGAATCATTTATTAGAAGAAGGGCATAAGTTTAACCCGGATTTCAAAATTTTACCTAATTTGCGCAAATCAATTAATGAGAAATGGTGGAAATAGATAGAGAAAAACATACAGGTAATTTAGTTAATGAACAGTTAGATCTAAATTTGCTTCTGCGTTAGGAACACAATATGAGTCAGAAGCAATCTATAGAACAATGTTGCCTAAAAAACAATTACGGAACAACAACGATAAAAGAACTATTTCGTAACGTTTTAGAGACTTGATCAGACACCAAACAAAAATCTTAAGAATTATTTTCTATTGATAGCTATTTTGAAATTCAATAATTATTACATTGGAGTTCCAACTCCTTTTTAAACAAATTCAACCAAATTTGGTCAATTCCAATTGAGCAATTTGCAAAATTGCATTCTCTGTTCAAAAACATACAAGTCGACTCCTTAAGTTTTCTTTTAATATATTCATACTCTTTCATCGGAATCTTTGTTTTACCTACTTCAAACAATCATGTGATCTCCATGGATTTTACATCTGCTATTTTTTATTTCTGTATGTCCCTATTTCTTAAGTTGTTCCTATATTCTGACTTTCCTACTTCTAGTGGTCTCGATGTTTCTCCTGTGTACGATTTAGCACAAATACAAGGATTATTATACCTATAGGTACACAGTTTTTGGATTTTTGTTTTTCATTAATGGGTTTTGCCTTCGTTTATAAAGACCAAAGATGTTTTTGTGTCTTGTAAATGGCTCTTATATTGAGCTTATGACCGATTCTCCTGATTTTTTTCCGAAATGCCTCGAACATAAAGGATCACATTCAATTGATTGAGTTGTTGTTCTTGTTCGTTATACCGTTGTAGGTAGGTACTTGATTTAATTGTTATTTAATTAGGAGCTCTTCCATTTAAATTCATGAGAGATGTATTTATGAAATTTTTTCGATATCCATTATCTTCAAGACATTTTTTTATGAAATCAATTTCATTATTTTGCATTTCAAGGGTAGAACAGAAATTTGATTTGCTCTATTTTCACACTAAGTTAATGGTTTGAATATAAATTCAAATGTGGATTTGTTTGTGTGTCTGCTTCCTGAAGTCACTTGTTTCGAAATAGATCCATTTAATGAGGAATATACCTCCCAAAGTATCCTTTAATGATGTCTTATTTATGCTATCTTATTTCTGGCCCAAAAATTATATTCTCAAGCCATACGATACTAATTAACGAAACAGTTGTTCTCGTCGGTAGCGTGGCCGAGCGGTCTAAGGCGCTGGTTTAAGGCACCAGTCTCTTCGGAGGCGTGGGTTCGAATCCCACCGCTGCCAACTAGTTTTTGTAACCTTTTCAGTCAACCATTTAATTACATATAGTCGTATATGTGAATATTTTTTGAAATTATATATATGTCATAGTTCATATTATCAGGACATGAAGTATGAGAATTGAACTTGAAATTGTTTCATCTTTTGGAGAACGCGAGTTTCAATAAAATCGATTAGAATGTCGGTGATCAATTCCTATGTTGTTTTTTTTCATTCGGATATAATAGGTATACCAAAACCCGTTCGTCCACCATTCAGAAATTCTATTCAAAAAATCTGGAGTAAGATTCTGAGATGTACCGAAATCGAGTTGGCATTGTAGCCTTTTATTCAGACCGATTGAGGTGTAGGACATTGCTCTTAATCGAATTTACCATGTTAAATTATATTGTCCATTCTCCTGTATTGGACACTCTTAATTCGAATTTACCATGGTAATTTTTTTTTCATAATTTTAAAAAATTTTAAAAATTTTCTAGGGTACGGTTCTTATAAAATTTTAAACACGTCTTTATGTCGATATTCTACAACTAGATACTAAGCTTCAATTCGATCGAGTCTATATTTTTTGAGTTATCTAGGAATTAATATTCCAGGTGGGTAAAACTCTGAAACCTTTGGACCGATTATGACCACAATCAAACTTAACACTCCCATTCGGATACGCAACATACCCTGAAAATTGCAAGTTCCTATCTCCTTTCGTTCGAAAGTTATCGAGGCAACGGTCACCCATCCATCTACTAAACTAACACAAGGCTGCTCGAATCTCCAACAATATATATCTGATCATGTTCAAAGTTGAAACTTGGCAGTAGAGTTAGGTTTCGAATGCTCTCGCAAAATTTTAGCGATGTCGGATAATCAATAATTGAATAATTTTCAATGATTTTTTAAACATTTTCTACTAATACGATCCTCACGAAATTTTGTAAAAATTTTCGCGTTGGCATTATACAACTAATCACCAAGTTTGAATTTAATCAGTTTGGCATTTTTTGAGTTATTGAGGAAATAACAAGCAAATTTCAGATGGTTAAAACTCCAAACCCGTATTGCCGATTATGCCTATATAAACAAACCCCAACGTTGCATTCAGATTCACAACCTAACCTGAAAATTTCAAGTCGCTATCTCTTTCTGTTCTCAGGTTATCGTGACATAAAAAATATTTTTTAATAATTTTTTTAAAATTTTCTAGTCAAAAAATTTCACAAACGTGCTTATGTTCATTTTCGACAACTATTCACCAAGGTCCAATTCGATCGAATTTATATTGGTTGAAAATAAAATTATTACTCGAAACCATTGGGCCGATTATGCCCATTAATGAACTTGTCTGTCGTATTGGGATGCGCCATCCTATACCCTGAAAATTTCAAGTCGCTATCTCTTTCCGTTCTCAAGTTATCGTGGCAACGGACGGCCGGCCGGACAGAATCAAATTTGTTCTCGAATTCTTCATCAGGTAGTCAAACTCAATCGTTTGAGACCATTTTGGGCAAAACATTCTAAAATTACAGACATTTGGGCAAAAAGATAACGCGATGTCCCCCAGAACCACGTTACAATGGAATTGATTATCGATTATCAAAGGAGAAATTAATAAGCAATATTATTATTTTGAGTTTAATACTAACCGAATTTATGTTATATAAATTTCTTCGGAAATGAAATTACTCTGGATATGCCGACATGCAATCGAGATTAATCAAATTCACAAAGAGAGTTTACCTGTTCGAATATATCGATAGATTATTATTCTTTCACCTCGAATTTTGACATGCTCTTGACGTATCGACTTGTCAAATTTGACTTCGGTCGGCCGCTCGGAAGTACGTAGAGAAATATGAACATAGACAGACTTGATGTGTTGTCTATGACATAATGATTCATTAAATTCACTCCAGACCATAGACATAAAAGAATATGGACTGGTTGTGAGAAAGAGACCATTGATATCATCATTGAAAAAAGACAGAATAGTTAAAGGCAAACCACGGTATAAGAATATATTCTTATAATTCGGCAATTGGCAAAACCACAGAATACAAAATATTGGTTTCCTTTATCCTTTGACTTTTCTTGTATATTGTATTGTTTGATTTCGTGTATTGTGTATTTTCGTGATTTGTAGACAGAATACTTAAAGGCAAAACATTTACATTTAAATCGTATACTCGTTTCTGAATATTCTGATACTTATAATCTGAAAATATTTCTTATGAATTTCCTTACTGTAATTCATTCAGCTTTTTCGATACTCATTCAGCGCCGACCATAGACATAAAATAACATTCTATGTCTATGGCGCCGACCGTCAGCGTGATAGGAAAACCAGCCGTACATAGAGAAATATGAACATAGACAGACTTGATATGTTGTCTATGACATGATGATTCATTAAATTCACTCCAGGCACGTCAAAAATCGAAATCTGTTGACAACTTAGTTAGTCGAATGCAAAAAAACGGACCAGTACACCTCGATCGTTGGAATATTTTGCTATTTCTGCAATATCTCCAATATAGATCTGATCAAGTTCAAATCTAGAACTTTACTGTAATATAAGATTTTGAAGGCTCTCGCAGAATTTCAACGATATCTGAAGGAGTTTCAGAGATACATAATTTTTTAAAATATTTTTCATTAAATTTTGCAGTCATGCGATTCTCACAAAATTTTACGTCTTTTTTCGGTATTTTCCAACTAACTAGTAACTACCCTGCTTTAATTCGATCAGATCAGTTGTTGGGAAAACAATATTTCAGATGGCTATAATTACGAAACTACTTGACGAATTTTGTTCAGGTTTTAGCCGGCGCATTTGGTCTCCAAACCTACTCCAAAATTTCAACTCTCTAGGGCCGCTCGTATACCAGCACGACGAGACCGCAACTCGACCGCGATTTCGTGTCGCTTAGAGTTGTGTTCGAAAATTAACTCCACGGAGTAGAGTAGAGTTTTTGAAGGTTTGACAGATTTACTCTAGAGTTACTCTGACACTGACACTGACAGTGACAGAAGGTGCCAATATCGGAAAATAGGTTATGTTGGTTTAAGAAATATCCTATTATTATTCTTTTCTTCACATATATGTAACTCTAATCATAAATAGATATTGTGAGCAGTATAAAAACTATTAAATTACCTCACAAAACATTCATAAAACAGTTAGACAAAGATACTAGATTTTCCTTCCCATGAGGTATGTCAATTTTGACAGGAGTAAATTGAACTCCGAGTCGAATACTCCGACTTTTCGGACGACTGACACAGAGTAAAATTTACTCAACCTTTCAGTTTTCGAACGCAATGGAGTAAATATTACTCTACAGAGTTAATTTTCGAACGCAACTTAGAAGTCGCGGTACGTGGTTAGTCATAGAAGCGCCCACACCAAAGATACGGCGATGCGACGCAAATCCCTCGTTAAAAAGTATCGTAGCGGTCGCGTTGCGGTCTCGTCGTGCTGGTATACGAGCGGCCTAGCTCATTGCGTTCGAGCGTAATCGTGCTGACGGCCTGCCGGACAGAATCAAGTTTGACCTTGGTATCTTCATCAGTGAGTCGAAAATAATCGTTTGAGAGCATTCTCAGCCAAAAATTCAAAAATTACAGACATTTGGAAGAATTGGTAGGCATTCTGTTACCTAAACAGCGCCCCAAAAATGATGTCTACCCAGTGAGATTTCCAACAGATCCAAATAATTCAGGGCATGTCATTTGAATACCTGGACTTATTGACACTTTTAAAGGTCATTTTGGAAATATCGCAGTGTCTTTCGGACCACTTATAGATTAATCCGTAATAATTAACCTTTTAACCTACTTCAACAAGTAACACAGATAAATTATGACACGTAGGGTATTTCAAAATCAGAATATCATAGAAATTCAGAATATGCTATAAAAATTCGGCATTCTAGTTCGAAAAAGCGGAGTGGTATCGTCTTTCACCACTTTCAGACCTGGCTATAGGGTCAAAAATTATATCAGCTCATGCGGGGGTATAGTTAATTCCGCCAAAATTTAAATCATTCTCCTAGCACAAAATTTCCAAGATTTTTTGACCGATAGATCCCTGTTGAGTCACCCTTTATATTGGGAATATAAAATTTTAAAGGGTTATATCCCCGAAACCATTACGCGGATTATATTCATTCTAGATTCATCCATCGTTAGATCTTCACACGAGACGAGAGTAGGCGAGAGTATAAAAAATCTCGTCTCGCTCTCGCCAATTCCCAAAAAATTAAGTCTCGTTTAAGTCTCGTTATCAGTTGTCTCGTCTCGTCTCGCTTAATTCTGAATAACGATAATAAATATTACAATATATAAACGAAATGGTATACAATAATGAATAATTTTGTAAAGCTATATTTATTACGCTCTTATACAAAAATATTTGTTCCTCGATGACCAAGAATTCAAACATAATCACGCTTGCATCACATCATTTTTCAATGATGTACGTATTTTTGCCATGATCATACCTGCTGTGGAAAATAATCATTCAACAGGTACGGATGTAGCCATTAATAAATCATCGGTCATCTTGGAAAGTGTAGGAAGAACTTTTTCATCACTCTCCACCACTGTAAAATATATTGATTCCTATTTGCTCTTTCTAACAGCAAATATTCTTCAAACTCAGCTTTCCAATATTTCGAAAGTTTTGTTGATGTTTTAAATAGGCTATCGATGTCGATACATTTTTTAATAGAATTGAACAATTTGGTATAGTTTTCAAAGAATACCTTCCCAGTAAGTAGATCATTGAGGGTGTTCTTTGCGTATTCCTCATAACACTTTTCGTAACATTGAATAGCTTCATTTCTTTACCAGTTTTATTATACGTAGTTCCATAGATGTATACAATAATTGTTCACATCTTCACTACAAGGAGCACAAGAGAATACATTTCTCCAGATGTTCAGATAGAGACGAAATTTTCAAAGCATTGGGATTTAGGGGCAATAAAAGTTGTCCGTTAAGTATAGAATTCATAATGGCATCCGTTTTTATGGTTGTGAATTCTATTTTTTCTTGAAAAATAATCTCAATTATCGCAAGGTCATAACGAATTAATAATCTTCTAAAAAATCGTGTATTTCTAAAATGATCGATGCATAATATAGACAAAATATATTGGTAATTATAGTGGAAACTCTTCATATTCAATTGTTTTCTGTGGGTGTTGAAAAAAGTCGAGTCGTATATAAAACTTCATGCGAAAAATTTAACGAGACCAAAAACGAGACGCTCGTGTTGCGCTGTATGTGGTCTCGGTATCGCCTATAATATTTTTGTAAACGTCTCGTCTCGTCTCGTCTCGCTTTTACGAGACGAGAACGAGACGAGACGAGAAAAGTCTCGCTCTCGCGTGAAGCCCTACCCAACGTATATTCAGGCTTCAAACCTACCCTGTAAACTTAAAATCTTTAAGGTCCTTACGTTTTCGATCGAACCGTACAAAATGGAATTTGACAACGAATTCTTTGTCAGTAGGTATGTCAAATGAAAACCTTTGGACATTTTATCTCTCCACCACTGAACTGATCCCTCCATTTTCTTGTTCCCAGTTTCCTGTTTTATCGTACGGAGTGCATTTTCATCCCACAGTGCGCTAAGTAATTCTTATTTTCATACACATACGTTTCGCCGAATGTCACTGACGTGCTGAATACATAAACATGTCCTATTGTACTCACAAGTTACAGCGGTTTTTCATAACTCATCCGGTAACTTTGAATTGAATACCTACCCCGAATGAATAAAGTAGATGGCTACTTGGTGATATAATAATATCAACATTTCATTATTTTGTAACGTTATAATTTCCCATTCACAGTTTTGCCTACACCACGCTTTAAATTAATTGTAGAGTCGGAGACTTTTAGTCATTTCTATGTTTGTGAAGATGAGACGCCGGAGTATGAGGATAAACATGGTATTCTATGTTCCTAACTGGCAATCAGGCCTAGAATTTCTAATTATAGTGACAGTCCAACCGAAAATAACCCCTGGTTGACAATGTTGACATTTACTGAAACAAAAAAGCCCTGTAGACAGGAGCTTTGGCGCTCTTGTTCAAACTTTGACATATCATATCTCCGAATGTAATGGTTTCTCACAGTTGGAAATGATATCAATGGATTCTGATAGAACTGCATCATAAAAGAAATTATATTCAAAAAGTATCATTTAAAAAAAAACAAGTGCCACAAATTACTAATCCGGAACCACCAGCCCTGTTAGTCTAGTCAACAAGTGCCTTTTAGGTCAAAATTTTTTCGAAGAGTCGGAAAAATATGGTTGAGGGCTCATTCGATTCGTAATCCCATTTAGGAAGTTTTGACAAAATTCAAGATGCGCTCGCAAAAATTACAAAAGTTATAAACAATTAACTAAAAAAGAGGGGAGTTTCGTATTTTGCTTATATTTCAGAAACTATTCGAGATATTGCAAATTTGAAAAAAGATTCAAAAAGAGGAGGAAATTTGCTAAAAAATAGTCCTCAACTCCCGGAAGTGTAGGATGAATATTAATAATTTTTAAGAGGGCTGAAAATTCGTCCGAAAACGGCTATTCCTGTATCTGTAAGCCACGCCCCCTTCGATTACTTTAACAAAATATGTTATTTAAAAATATTAAATATTAAAATTTTAATTAAAAAAATTAAGGCACTTAGAGGATAAAATAACGAATAATATTCCGTCGGCAAAAAATTTTTATCACAATTTTTCATTAAGTTA